>VDFB02047230.1:506836728-506896604 GCA_007258455.2 Sequoia sempervirens | reverse complement strand
TTTTGTTTCATTTCAAACTAGGGCTTTCAAATCCAATTTCTTTTGTTTGATTTGAATTTATGGTTTCAAAAGGCAATTAGCGTTTTCAAATGCAATTTTTTTTGTTTCCTTTCAATTAGGGTTTTCAAATTCAATTTTTTTGGTTTGATTGAACAATTTATGTTTCAAAAGCTAAATTTTGTTCTTAAGATATAATTTAATGTTGATGCTTTCCTTTATATTCAATATCTTTAGGGTTTCATTGCATTTTTTCTTCTACTTCTACAAATAATCATTTCTACTATTACAGGTAAATAAAATGCATAAAACACTAAATAAATTTAAAAAAACACGCTAAAATTTATTATTCTATTAAAAACTTCAAGAAAACATGAAAAAAAAATTGGGGGTGGAGGCGCACCTAAAGGTCGTTATAATGTTGCGTTTGTGCTTGCCCATTTGAGATCCTGTGTTGTTTGAATGAACTGAGTTCCATTTGTTTTTTAAAAATAAATACCACCTTAAAAAAGGATCCAATTTGGAATATAGACTCGAGATCCCGAAGCTAAACAGGATCCCATTTTTTAAAAATTGGGATCTCATTTATGAAAATTAGGATCCCATTTATGAAAATTGGGAACCTATTTTTGCAATGCTAAATTCTTATTTTTGGCTGAGGTAAAAAATTACACATTTCAAGGACTCAACTTCTTGCACTTACCCATAGGGTATTTCTAAGTACTATACCACATAATGATAGATATTTTATGAGGGTGGGAATGGAATCACATTTCCAATGCAACAAATGGTGTAAAAAATGGAGCTCTCTAGCTCCCATTACATTGATTTGAATGAAAGACACTTTTTAACCCTAATATAGTAAAAACCCTAATTTTTAACATATATTTAAGAGTAAAAGGTGAAGTAAATTCAAACTATTTTATCATTTACCTTCTTGTACCTTGAGTGTGGTGAAGAGTGATTGAAGATTATGAGCTAATGAGACTACGATCCTATGAGACTAGATGTCCTACGAGATCATGTCGCCCACGATGAGCATTAATATCAGGTGAGTTGATTTTTTTGCCTTAGCTTTGTCCTTATGCATTTATTTTATAATTTATACATATTTCTAGGTTAATTTAGGGCCTTCAAAAAACTTTTGCAAAGAATCATTTTTTTTACAAAGTTTACTATTTTTTTGCAAAGTGTCCCTTTTGTTTGCGAAGTGTTCCACTTTTTTGCAAAGTATCTCATTTCTTTGCGAAGTGTACCAAAAGGGGTCCAAAGTGTCTAGGACCCTTAGGAGAGTACACTAGAACAAATTTAGTACAATTTTTTATTGTTGATGTATATATTTAAGATTGTGGAATGCTTATAGGACATATTTTTGCTTTTTTGTTAGATTCCTACCTGTTCACAACAGCGTTTGGGTGGTAGATAGATCAACCATCTCCAAGACCTAGCCCCCACTCTTTTAGTAGAGGAGATAGAGATCTTTTAGACTACAATATTATATTTGACATGCCTCATGCCCCCGATGAGGTACCATGATCCTATGTTGATGGCATTAGAAGAGCAATGGAACACAGATATTGTAATGCCCGTCGTGCAAACCCCAAAGGACAAACATTGCACACTTTTTTTTTTAATAATACAAATTAACATGCAACTAAACATTAAAACATATTTACATTGCACATTAACATCCTAATGTCAAGTCCTCTGGGGAAAGCGAGGTCACATCGCATAACAAACTCATAACGAAAAGATAAAAGATAAAGCTAAATAACTTATCTAAATGGACATCCATCATAACATTACACTAACCATTTACAGAAGTACATCCATGTAATCATAAGTAAAAGAATAATACATCGTATGATACAACCATAATGAATCTCATACAATAATGTTTACAAAGGTTCATATACAATACATCAGTGTTTAATACATTACATGATCAATAATGAATACAATGAAATATCCCATACATGTGGGATAAATACATAGTACAAATAATATCTAAATTAAAAAATGAAAAACTAGTACAAGCTCCAACTAAAGAATGCTGAGAAGAATGAACGTTGATGGGAACCCAATAGGTGCGGAGAACATTCCACCAAACCACATGGGTTATAAATAACCCACCCCCCATGCTCAGAGGTGACAAGGAAGTAACCACAACCATGAATTCCATAAGACAACTCCAATAAAGGACAACATAGTACAATATTTCCAAAAATAGCATCAAGGATCACAAAGGACATAAACGACAACATCCATGAGCCAACATAATCAAAATAAAGCCATAAGCCTCATCAAAAACAAACCAAGGCAATAACCATTAACCAAGTAACCAAGGAAACAATCATAAAACATTTCCAAATGAATTTGAAACAACAATCAAAACACAATTCCAGAGGTAACCAAGAAACAAGGCATAAGGGCATCTAGTGGAGAGTGTCATCGCATAGCCTACATGGGTTATCCTGGCCCTTCCTCCAACCTAAGGCACCGGCCCCATCTATGGTTATCTTGGCCCTTACTCCTACTTGAGGCATCAGCCCCATAGGGTAGCTCATGCGGAGCCAATAACCTCTCATGAGGACGAGGTTATGACTTTTCCAACCATGGCTTTCTCAGCCTACCATTAGTCTGCGATAGAAATAATGCATAGACGAGGTATCCAATTTTATCTTATGTGTTTTTACTACCCATCCCCCCTAAGTTCTATTATTAGGTTTTCACTTGTTGATCTACTCTTACATGGGTTATCTTGAGCCCTTCCTCCTTTTGAGGCGTCGGCCCCCACAAAGAGCCACTCTCCCAAAAGACCCCAAAACATAACAAAATCAAGCAAGGGTTATACCATAAAAAACAAAGCATATATCTCAACCAAGGACATTCGAGGCATTACCAATCTCGTTAAAACGCATAACCAAAATCTCAACAAACTCGTACAACCCTTTCAAAATAATAAGGCTAAAATCATGCAACAACAAGGGTACATTAATCGAGAATAAATATCCAATGATAAGAACACACCTCTGGAAAACTAAGGATTACAACAACCATAATTGGGTTCATAAATACAACAGGGTTCCCACATCAAAAAAAAAATTAAAACAATAATCTAATGGTACAAGAAAGTCCAAAAAATTCATAGGGTTTCACATTCAATCAACATAATCATCTTTCCGCCAAGATAAACAATCCATTTTATTCTGTTACATACTCTCTATTCCATAATGAAATTTTTGCAATAAATATTCAATGATAAAAAAGAATCTCACCTTTTTTTTTTAAATAATCCATATAACCATAAAATTCCATTTTTCAAAATAAAACAATATATCACCATTCTTATTAGATATATATCTATATATATATAATATATATATTTAATATATATATAATATATATATATATAATATTATTTTTATAAAAGAAATATAATATGAATAATTATATATATACGATTTAAAACATACAAAAATAAAATAAAAATGAAATGAAAACCTTTATTGAGTCGTCGCGGACTGTTGTGTGCAGTCCGTAGTTCACAGCCCCATAGGGAGAGGGGTGGGTACGGCCCAGTCATCCCCCCTAACCCCCAAATAATATATATAATTTAATATATATATATATATATAAACCCTCAACATTAAAACCAAAATGCCGACTTAATTTTGTTCGGCTCAGAAATTCATAAAGTTCAAACACAGTAACATTTATCTATATAAAAATATGGATATATATATATATATATTTTTTCATCAAAACATTTTCTGTAAGGAAGATCGGTAATAATTTCAAGGTATCTACCTATATATATATATATATATATTCAAATAAACTCATTTGTTTAAGAGGGGAAGAAATTTTCATATCATATCACAGAAGTATTGAACATTTTTAGAGGATAAATTTCTCTTATCTATTTTCTATCCAGAATTTTTTTCTAAAACTCCATAAGAAATTTGCATTCACAGAAAACATATTCATTTATTGGTATTTTTTTTTTTTAAATTTATTTTTCTATTGAATCAGAAAACTAAAGAATACGAAAAAATGGAACCTAGAGTCCTGCGCTATTGGAAATCTGATGAAGCTTTCCTTGATCCAAATAGCCTTTCGAATAACTCTCATTCCTTCCTTCAAAATTTCTTCTCCTGATTTCCTGGCTTAGATTTCTAATCTAATATTCAATTCAAAAGAACCTCCCCAGTACAATGAAAGAAAATGAAAAAATTCCCCAGAAAACTCCAAAAGATCCAATATTTCAAAACTATTATTTTTGTGCAACTTCTGTCAAAATTTTCTCCGTTTATGAAAAACTCCCAAGATTGCAATTAAATAACAATATATCTCTTATTTTTTGAAAGCTTCTAAAAATCCAATTTAAAAGAAATTTTCTAATTTAATTCCAGCTTTTCAGCCAAGCTCAATACTCATTGGTCCTTTTTATCTTTTCTTTTCTTTTATTGATCTTTTTCCCATTTAACAATACTTTCTATTTTAATTTTGATTTTGCAAGCTTTACTCGCAATTCACACAATTTCATTTATTTAAATAATTTATTTCATAATTATCCTCAACAAGCTTATTTAATTAAATTAACAAAATACTAAATTAAATAATTTAATTTACACTTTTAAATAAATCACATGACTTTTGAAATAAAACTTTTATATTTTAATACAAATTATCCCAACACTATTATAAACATTAATAACATCATTTAATTATATAACAACATCATACAAAACATCAACATAAAATAAATACTGAAATACACTCACACAAATTACTATAATAAATTGTAAAAATAACAAAAGTCAAAGACACACAATACTACTAGACAAGATGGTTTGACAAACATGGGACGGGGTGACTTCCTTGTCATCTTTGTTTCAACATCATGCCCATTGGGTTATTTGATGCTCGCCCTGTCTTGCCGAAGCAGGTGGAATCGAGACTCTATACCTACAATTCCTACATACAAATGAGATCATGTACATGTATATATATATAATCAAATCATCACATTGTGAGAAGGAATTGTAGCATAGCAGGGCACTCGTAAATGAGTGGTGCTACACTGTCCTCTCACCAAAACTATACTAACAATTATAATATCAATTATGAAATAACATTTCTAACTAACTGATCGCATCATAAAATAATTATTAAACCACTGCATTACAATGTATTACTGAAATCAAATTAACATCACCAAACCATAATGTCATATCAATTATCCATGTAATCAACTGTAGTAGCATAATCATCAATCAATCTAAACTGACCAATCCACCAAACCAACCAATAAATAGTACTATCACAATCTCAAAGTATCAAACAAAAGCATAGAAAAATAACAAGTCCAAACAACAACATGAGGGGTATTACAAATACATGCACATTTCATCTTCCTATGAATGAGATGACCATTATGCTAGATGACATACATCGTATACTCTGAGTTCCAATTTGGGGTGAGAGAGTATGTTTCCTAGTGGAGCGGTCATTCCAAGAGATGAAATATGAAATGCAATACTACCTTGGAGGTCCAATACATGATGGTATGGTGAGGCCACAGATCGATCTAGCAATGTTGTTATACTCATGGGCCCCACTGGTTGCATGGATTATGATGTTCATAGTATCACTAGTACTCGTACCTGATGGTTGAGGAGAACACATAGAGGGAGAACTAGTACACATGATCAAATACACCTTGGGGTGCAACATTCTAGTGCATTTGCATTATTATCTTGGACATTTTTCATTTTTAGATATCGACACTATGCTACATTATACGCTATTGTAGGTGTGGTGCTTGGATCATATCACATGCACCAGACCGACAAAATTTCCATACACAATAGCCCTAGGGTATCCTCAAGCTTTCAACTATCCATTGTGGAAGCTATAAAAGTATGGTGAATTACATTTTTGGAGACTTCAATTTGGTTGATTGGAGGAGGATGAGATCCTATGGGGACCTTACCAGCTTGTTCTACAGTGGGTAGATGAGACTCGACAAATGAGGAGATTGTAGATGGAAAGTTTTTTGATAGGAAGACAGGATTACATAGTAAGACCTTTCTATAATGATTGCATCATGTGACATTTTGGACAGGTTTAGATAGCACCTAGGGCATGACCCTTTTTCAGGAGATTAGTACAGAGTGCCTAAGGACCAGATGATTCTAGATGGTTCATTACTGAGGATGTTGTCTATAGTGATTCAAAGTACTCAGATCATGATATTCCTCTAGTCTCTGATATTGATGATGTTGGTTCTACAAATTCCTACAAGGAGTGTTGGGTAGTATCATGGTTGGCTCCCATATTCCTGATGGATGAGTTGATAGGTGATGTAGGACCACTCATAAATTAGGTAGATGGGGAGGATGGTAGGGAAAAGGAGACATGGTATAGGGCTAGATACATATTTATGGATGTTATAGATGAGGAGTATGATGAGGCTATAGATCCTAACTATGATGGTCATGAGGAGGAGGGTGAAGAGGAGGAGTAGCTTATGAGTGAGAATGGTGAGGCAAAATATGAGGATCTAGTGAGCCATGGGTGGGGAGAGCCATCTCCCATTCATATTACTAGATCATGATCAACAACTATAGCATGCACCATCACCCATAACCATGGAGAGTCTAGCACATCCTCCATGCCTCTTGCACAAAATGAGGTTGTCTTTACATAGCCTACCAGAGAGCTAGGTGATGGTATTTTATTTACTACCATGCTTTAAGCTGATGCTTTTGGTTTTATGCTTTAATTTTATGTATACATATATATTATGATGTGTACTAATTATATTTATGGTTTCTATCTTACAAGAGTTGTGAAATATCCTAAGCCAAATTTTTTCAATTTTCAAATTACAATCAGAAATGCAACACACCCATTAGGGTTAGATAAATCAAACCAGCAGTTACAATATGACTCTTTTCCAAGAATGCGCACTCAATATCAACAAGAGAGAGGCTTTCATATGGCAAGAGGATCATCAGTACATTAATTAGAACTGCAACTGGAAGTAACTCTAACCAAGAATGGCACCAAGTGATCTGGCGAGCATATGGTCAAAGGGTCTTAATTGAAATTCTTATACAAAAACTCTAACCAAGAATGCGCTGGCAAATGATGAGCATATGGTCAAAGGATCCCTACCATCTAATATACTAAAATCAAACTCAACATCAAGTATGTGCTACCCAATTCCAGAATGGAAATGAGGCGACCAAATGGCAGAGCAATTACATGAAATACAATATTGGAAATGGAGCTCAATGCCAAGTATGTGCACTCCTATCCAAGATGAATAGGCGCTATCATATGACGGAGCAACTGAAAAGTAAATACAATAGACTGAGCAATGATCAGTCTCTTCCATAAAATGTGGGAAATATAATAAAGAGCTTACAAATGTGAATATTGGCTGGTTAGTACTACTAATAGCCTTACAATATAATATATCTCCTGCAAGAATGATGGATTATAGTGATAATCAAATTGTTCAAATGTAGAGCTACTCCAGAATGATTAATATGACTAAGACGAACAATCCCAGCCCTATTAATAATTTTACTAAGTCTGATATAATAGATTTGCAGTTAAAATGGTGAAATCAGCAACTCTAGAACTCACATAAATGCTCATATCTCTCTCAATACTCACTCATTTAACTTGAAATTAGTTGAAAAACATTCTAATGATGATGAAAATGAAGATGGATCACAAAAACTTCTCACAAAGACCCCTATTTATTTTGCACGACTTCCAAAGCACTTACAAAATGAAATTTCCTACAAGCAAGGGCGATTTACTTTAGATAATTCATAGACATCAAATAAAATTCTGGAAACTTGCACATATGGTCACCCTACATAGGAAAATAGATTGGAACAGTACACAGAACAATATTATTTCTATTTCTTGAGTTGTGAGTAAAAACAACCTACAACCATACAAATCAGCAACTCTAAAATTGACAGAAAATACAATAACTCAACTACGGAATGTGAGAAGAACCAACTACAACTAAACCTCTCAACTAGTTGTTGTCTTTCAAGCAAGAAGTCGAGCCAAGGCTAGGAGGCATTCATTCCTCGAAGCAATCCCAAAGCCAATCTAGCAGCATAACTTTGCAAATTCATCAGATAAACAAAATGAGGACCCCGAGCTCCAATTTATAACTTTAGAAGAGCTTTCTAGAAACCTCCAAGAAGGGTGCCACCTCAAAGATTCTTTTAGGTCATTGACTTGTCTTTTGCCTTCACCCTCAAGATGGCGTACTTGCTTAAGAAGATAAATTTCACTTTTTAAATAAAATATTTGGCTCACCCAAAGTTGGCGTCCAAACTCCTTGAGCAATATTTGACTTTAGAAATATTAAAATATTTCCTCCATATGAAAATACCCTTCAATGTCCCTCTTTTAAAGACAATATTAATTCATGATGCTAGAACAAGGAATTATAATGTTAAATTATAACATTATAATATAAAATATCTTATATCACTATGGAAATGCATCATAAACAGAATTCAACCATACTGTCTGAATAGACTGCCAAAGTGGAGCCAATTGATTAGGAGTCAACAAGTCAACTACTAAAAATAGAATTTACTAAAAATAGTAAATTCATGTAATTGCTCATAATGCCGAACTGAAACCACCAACACGAAGCTCTCAGAAAACCCAGAAGGAATCCACAATCCAAGTTCAACAATTCCAAAAGAAGACTCCGCAAAAAGATGAAAACATCCTCCAAGAAGTTTGGAAACCCTGATTCAAGCTTCTACTTAGCCTATGAGTTTCCAGAAATATGCTAAATCCAAATGCAGAGCATAGGGCTAAATTGGGGATATTACAGTCTGCCCTTCCCAAAATTGCTTGTCCTCAAGCAATGCCACCACAACTCTAGAAAAACTCAAACTGCACCAAACCAAACCAAGTACAATCCTAGGGTCCCATATCCATCTGATAGAGGACCCACTGTGTTGATGTTGCACTACTCTGATCACAATAGTGGAACCATAATGGCCAAAACGCTCTAAGTCAGCAAAATCAACAATGCCACTGTCTATCACAAACCTAGGCATTGGAAAAGATAGTCTACTCAACTCAAAATTGTAATCCTCAACATGCCTCCATAAGGTATCTAACACAACCATGATTGCAGATGTGACCTCTCCAAAACTTCTTGCAAAGAGGCAAGCAATCCTTTGCAAGGGTTCATCAAACTCTAACTCATGACTCCACATGAGTCTACTATGCCTCCCGTGCACTATTAAGATGCAACCATGAAGATTACTAAAAACTCTTACAATTCCCACTCCAAGAGCCTCGGAATGGTGAACCAAAGCATGTGAGAGTCTGCTGTCCTGAACCAACACTGAGAGTAAACTGTCAAAGTTTCCATCACAAACCATCATAAGATGAATTTGGAGAGTAGGAAAGGTGTGAAGGAACAAATAATTGCTGCTGATCAAGGATAGGATCAACATAGTGCAATCTGATACTAGAGTCCTACACGAAGGAAAACAACAACACCACTCAAATTCCCAAGTGTGAGCATGTGAGATGACCATCGAGCTACAAGGTGACACCTCCAAAGTGGCAGGAAAACAAACTAGAGCAATGTCCAACAGAAAACTACCACCTCTTTGACAAGTAGTGATGGAAAAACTCTCCCAAACGAGAGTAACTCCACAAGTAAGGTGGCTGGTTTGCCTCCAATCAGCAAACACATGTCTCAAAATCTGCCCTTGTCTTAGCCGAGGATCACTGCCAAAAGCAACCAACTATTTATTTCTCCAACCCATACTCAAAATTATTCTCCAATCCATTTGTTGATGAACAAATGAACCCATCAAGTGGCAAACAAAGAAACGAACAACATCAACAAATCTGGAAATTTGATCCTTATTCCTCCAATAGTTCTTTCCAAATGTAATAAGCTTTATCAAGCCAAATTGAGGATCCCAAGCATGGATACCCAACGAAAAATGATTTTCAACCCATAGCAAGGTAATCTCAATGCATCCCCAAGTGCCAATAAGGATCAAGTGCATACAGAAGAGATTGATGCCTCCTCTAGTGAACCCTTGAAGCCTATCCATGAAAGTTTCAACAACATTGGAGCATGAAATATTAAATGACCTCAAATCCAACTCCAACAATGGTCTAATAAGTGCCAAAACATCATTCAACCAAAGGGATGGATTGACAGGCATACAAACACCAAGTTCAGGTCCATCTTTCTTCCCTATTTCATGAGTAACAAAACTGAAATCTTTGCTCCTTGCTGCTGTAATGAAGTTACCAGCAGCTACCAAGTCTTGCTTTGTTAACACCTTGGTGTCAGAGATGTTGAAATCTCCTCGAATCATCATTTCCCATGTAGAGACTCCATCCTCAAACCCACTTATGCATTCATTACTAACCAACAAACGTGGCACATCCTCATGGAGTGATATCAAAGCATCCAAGCATTGGAAACTATACTTAGTCTCATTCTCGTTTCATCCTCCATCTCATAGAGAGGATTATCATAACTTTCCTCATCATCCTCTTCAAAGAGAGGATTGTCAAAAACTTGAAAGTTATTCCTTCCATCTTGCTGATCCAAATCTGCACTTGCAACTTCAGTCCTTCTTGTGAGACCTTCTAGGTCAAACTCCTCTCGAAGACTATCAAGCTCACCAATTACTTGCTTGATTTCTTCGGCTCTATGTGCATTCTCTTGCTTCGTGAAAAATTTGAAATCAGCAAACTGATTTCCTACCTCCATTAATGCCATTTGAGTTTCTTCTAATGTAGCCTTTGTTGATTCAAGCTCCAAAGAAAGTTCATCAACTTCCTCTCTCTATCTTGAGAAGCACAAATGGTCTTCTTTGCAACTTCAATGGTGTGATCACGATCTTCAATCAAGTGCATGTACTCAGACTTCAAGGTTACCAAAGAGTTTCTGATAAGTTGCAAATTGGAAAGAGCAACTTCATCTTTCACTCCTCTTTGTCTCACTTCAAGTTGGGCCTTCCAGTAAAGCTCTTCAACCAAGCTAAGTGTGTGATCAAACAAGGATAGAGTTTGCACTTCCTTGTCAATGGACACCTTGAATTGTCTTTCCCACTCATAAGAATGCAAAGATGGTGAGCTGCTGATAGGCTGCAACTGAAAAGTAGACCCCTATCCCTTGTCTTTGCTTCCCTCAATGCTGCTCCAACATTCTTGTACTTCACCATCGACTAGTGGAGGATGCTCATTGTCATAAAAAGAATCATACTTCACAAATTCTTTAACACAATGCTTGCAATCAGCTTCACGCATTGAAAAATCAGATTTGTGTTTAGTAACACCTTCAAACTCTACATCTTCAAGATCCATATGGCCTTCTAACTCTTCTTCTTCATTAATGTCTCCTTGGTCAAACATTATTGCAGGATCAAACTTGATCAATGGATCACAATTGTCCGTTGTTCGGAAAGTTTCTGTAGCAACATAATCTTCTTCTTCAAAGACAACTTCTCCTCCAAGGGCTACCTCATAGTTTTCCATGCAATTTGGCTCTTGTTCTTCATCAGGATCAAAGGGAAACTTATCCCACATAGGTTCTTTAACATAACTTGATGCCAACACACCCGGATCCCAAATTCCAAGGGGTTGATTGAGATGATCAACAGGAAGAGGTTTTTCATGCTTCACTGGAAGTATTAACTCAATGAATAAGTTAGCTGCTGAATCTCTTAAGCTAATATCTTCAAAAACATTTTCCTCCAATGGTTCAGTTTGCTGGTCAAACCCAAGTCTGACAATGTCACCACTGAAAGGGAGTGAAGAATCTTCGATGCTTTTTGTTTCAAAAACTTCACCTTCATTATCTTTTATGGAACCATCATGAGAAAGTATGTCGCTAATTTCTTCAGGTGGAACTTCTTGGGAAGTTGAGATAGAAACAAGAGTAAAATCTTTCATCAACAAATCTTCAATATGATCTTGCATGAACTCCGTAGAGTCATCACCAACATCATCACTACAGTCTTGGTCATAAGCTGGTTCTAGGACATCACTAGCATTTTTTCCATCTTGTACTCCTTCAACGAACTCATCCCACACAATAGTACTACTAAAATTTTCTGTGAAGTCATTTCTCTCAGGACCTCCATGGGTTGAATCCAAATTAGGATTCAAGACTGCTGCTATGTTCTGATCTTCATCACTTGCTATCACATGTAAGTCTCGGAAAGTATTGAGGGGCTCTTCCACACATTCTTCAACTGACAAAGTTTCATCAACATGCTTGTTTGTGGGCTGCAATTAACAAATAGACACTTCATCTTCTTCCTTCTTTGATCCTTCAACCAAAACTTGTTTTGCTTCCCTTTTTATCATTTTCCTGATGTGGTCCACCATCTCCAACTTTTCGGGCTTCAGAAACACCACACAATTCAAATGGGTATCAAATGAAACATTGTTCCTATAATCATCTGGCATGTTTTGATATTGCTCACGGAGTATGGCAGCCTCATGTTCACATTGTCTTTTGTACTGTTTGGCATACTCAATGAAATCTCTTGTGGCCAAACTAACCTTTCTTTCCTCAAATTCCATAATCGAATCTGACTTCTCACGATTACTGAACAAATGATGATACATCTTTGAAACTTCTGAAAACTAATCTAAGCTCGGTTCTGACCTATGGTGAAGAAACTGATTTCTCTATCACTCAACTATCAACTAAACTTTGATGGGCACAGGATGGCAGGATCTTGGCTCTGATACCACTAAAATATCCTGAGCCAAATTTTTTCAATTTTCAAATTACAATCAGAAATGCAACACACCTGTTAGGGTTAGATAAATCAAACCAGAAGTTACAATATAACTCTTTGCCAAGAATGTGCACTCAATCTCAACAAGAGAGAGGCTATCATATGGCAAGAGGATCGTCAGTACATTAATCAGAACTACAACTGGAAGTAACTCTAACCAAGAATGGCGCCAAGTGATGGCAAGCATATGGTCAGAGGGTCTTAATTGAAATGCTTATACAAAAACTCTAACCAAGAATGCGTCGGCAAACGACGAGCATGTGGTCAGAGGATCCCTACCATCTATATACTTAAAGCAAACTCAACACCAAGTATGTGCTACCCAATTCCAGAATGGAAATGAGGCGACCATATGACGGAGCAATTACATGAAATACAATATTGGAAATGGAGCTCAACGCCAAGTATGTGCACTCCTATCCAAGATGAATAGGTGATATCATATGATGGAGAAACTAAAAATTAAATACAATAGACTGAGCAAGGATCAGTCTCTTCCACGAAATGTGGGAAATATAATAAAGAGCTTACAAATGTGAATATTGGCTGGTTAGTACTACTAATAGCCTTACAATATAATATATCTCTTGCAAGCACGATGGATTATAGTGATAATCAAACTGTTGAAATGTAGAGCTACTCCAGAATGATTAATATGACTAAGACGAACAATCCCATCCCTATTAATAATTTTACTAAGTCTGATATGACAGATCTGCAGTTAAAATGGTGAAATCAGCAACTCTAGAACTCACATAAATGCTCATATCTCTCTCAATACTCACTCATTTAACTTGAAATCAGTTGCAAAACATTCTAATGATGATGAAAATGAAGATGGATCACAAAAAATTCTCACAAAGACCCCTATTTATTTTGCACGACTTCCAAAGCACTTACAAAGTGAAATTGCCTGCAAGCAAGGGCGATTTACTTTAGATAATTCATAGACTTCAAATAAAATTCTGGAAACTTGCACATATGGTCGCCCTACATAGGAAAATAGATTGGAACAGTACACAGAACAATATTATTTCTGTTTCTTGAGTTGTGAGTAAAAACAAACTACAGCCATACAAATCAGCAACTCTAAAATTGACAGAAAATACAATAACTCAACTATGGAATGTGAGAAGAACCAACTACAACTAAACCTCTCAACTAGTTGTTGTCTTTCAAGCAAGAATTCGAGCCAAGGCTAGGAGGCATTCATTCCTCGAAGCAATCCCAAAGCCAATCCGGCAGCATAACTTTGCAAATTCATCAGATAAACAAAATGAGGACCCCGAGCTCCAATTTATAACTTTAGAAGAGCTTCTAGAAACCTCCAAGAAGGGTGCCACCTCAAAGATTCTTTTAGGTCATTGACTTGTCTTTCGCCTTCACCCTCAGGATGGCGTACTTGCTTAAGAAGATAAATTTCACTTTTTAAATAAAATATTTGGCTCACCCAAAGTTGGCGTCCAAACTCCTTGAGCAATATTTGACTTTAGAAATATTAAAATATTTCCTCCATGTGAAAATACCCTTCAATGTCCCTCTTTTAAAGACAATATTAATTCATGATGCTAGAACAAGGAATTATAATGTTAAATTATAACATTATAATATAAAATATCTTATATCACTATGGAAATGCATCATAAGCAGAATTCAACCATACCGTCTGAATAGACTGCCAAAGTGGAGCCAATTGATTAGGAGTCAACAGGTCAACTATTAAAAATAGAATTTACTAAAAATAGTAAATTCATGTAATTGCTCAGAATGTCGAACTGAAACCACCAACGCGAAGCTCTCAAAAAACCCAGAAGGAATCTGCAATCCAAGTTCAACAATTCCAAAAGAAGACTCCGTAAAAAGAGGAAAACATCCTCCAAGAAGTTTGGAAACCCTGATTCGAGCTTCTGCTTAGCCTACGAGTTTCCAGAAATATGCTAAATCCAAATGAAGAGCGTACGGCTAAATTGGGGACATTACAAGTTGTGTGAGATCTTCATGATATCTAAAGTTAGGTGGTTGTGGAGATAGTTCCCCCATCAGTAAATGAGGAGGCCACTAATACATACTATGTGCCCCCACTCATCATGGAGTGGGATCTAGAGTTGTTCAGGCCATATTTCAAACTACGAGTAGCATATGAGAGTCTTAGGAGGCGCAACTATTGAGCCAAGGCTTCCCAAGGTGCACAATCATCTCGAACCCTAGTAGAGTTTGAGAGGATATAGTTGGAGGTAGCCAAACTTTAGGTAGAGAAAGATCAGCTAGAAGGTGAGCATCAGGAGACCCTTGGACAGGTGTAGGGTTTACAGTTTTCTCTTAATGCACTCAGTGGCTCACGATCACAATCACATACCATCATCTCTCAATGGATCGCCTCTAGACAGATGCAAGCATTAGATCCCAAGGGATCTAGTAGTCACAAATATCATTAGCATTGCATATATTGATGTAATGTACACAAAAATTATTATATATATATAATAATTTTTGTGTACATCAAAATAATATATATATATATATATATATATATATATATATATATATATATATATATATATATATATATATATATATATATATATATATATATATATATATATATATATATTACCATTTGATGTTTTATTACTTATGTTTACGTGTTTAATGTTAAATGGAAATGTGATTGATTAAATAATCTTTGTAAGACTATTTAATAAATTTATTTATGATTTAACATTTTTTATGTGATCTAACTAAAACTTATTCTAGTTTCTCTTAGATGCAACATTGTGATTATGTTATGCTAAATTAAATACAGTCATGATCTAATTAAAGAACATTAAATGCATATAAGGATCTAATCTAACATAACACATAGGTTTATCATTGAATAGCATGAAACCTAAAGTAACCATCTAAAAATTAACTTACAAAATTACCTTATTATTCAAGACACAAATAATTATTTGTCAAGAATGAAGCAATACGAGAGCACATAGACTATCATCTAGTAACTCTAATCATCATTGCTTTATCATTCACACTATTTAGGAAAATTAGATATAATACCAGCATAGATGCTTTTCATTAATAGGTTATTTTAGAGGTGTGTCGTCCATTTCTGTTAACATGTATGCACAAAACCCATAGCTTGCATTAATTATATAAGGTTCTAAGCAATTAACACTGAATATTCCTTTGTCAGCTGAGTCGGCATTGACATTACATTGATTCTCATATAACATGAAATCTCCTTTACTGAATACATGAGGGGTGAAATTTTTATTGCAGGTACACTGCCTTCCTTTAGAGTAAGTCTAGAGGTGCTTGAGAGCGTTGATGCATTGTTCATCGAGCATTTCATGCTAATGCAACCATTGTTCTTTGTAATTTTTGTCATCAATAACTCCTTGAAGAGAAATTATTAATGTAGGAGTCTCTAACTCCGAAGGCATTATTGCCTCGGTACCATATATGAGATTATAAGGTGTAGTCCTTGTGGATAACCTAATACTCATACAATAGGCCCATATCATGTATGTTAATTGTGTGTGCCAATCCTTATTATGTTTGCTAATGGTTTTCTTGAGGATTTTTTCTGTTGGTTCTTTTTTTGGCAACCCTCAATCCTAAGGAGAAACACAATGCCTAAACTAGGGGATTGAATATTTAGGATAAGGAATCTGCACTATGAATGGATTGAAGACAAGAAAATCCAATGAACAATGCTATGAAATCCTTCTACACTTTGAGATCCATGAGACTCAGGAGGGTGTTCCTAATTTTAGCCCTGAATGTACGATAAACTTATTCCAAACAAAAAATTAGAGACCTATGAAAATGGATAGTTCTCAGTTATATGGGTGATGGGTATTGTATATTCTACCAGGTTCAAGCATAATCCCATTTCCATTGAACATTACTGAGAACCGATAATTTAGATATCCTCATCTTAAACACATAGAGGCTTACTAGGTAAAATTCTCTCAAATTCAACTTCTATACTCCTTCAAATATCATGAAGATACATGGAACAAACATAACTTAAGAAACAAAGAAAAGGACCAAAGTAAGAGAGATTTAAAATGATTTGTATTGTTTCTAAAAATGTCTTAGGCTTTGTGATAGGCCAATGCCTAATCATGGGCTAAGGAGTCAAATATAAAACTACAACAAATATTCTGTCATAAAATTATACTTATCAATCCCACTTGTGTACTCTAAATCACAGTTATCTAATATAAGTAATTTAACTCTTTACTTGTAAGAGAACCATGGCCAAACAACACAACGAAAGGAAAGTTGTGATGAAAAACTCAAACAATCTTTGATATATTGAATTCATATAATTAAAATCATCCAAATTTGGAGACAAATTCATGAACAGTAATTTATTTTTGAATAAATTGGTTACTACTTGATCATAAAATCAAACTATTACAATTTACATATTCTATATATGACTCAGACTTAGTACTATTCTAGCTTTACTTCCTAATTCAGAATTTCAGAACCTATACAAATGAGAAGGAAAGAAAAGATATAAAAGCAGAAGAAATCCTAAGACTACATATATAGTTGACACCTGGATGCTTCAGCTCTCGTTGATCTGTAATTGGCTCCAGCTCATGAAGAAACTTCATCTACACCTTGGTTCATGCATCTTGCATTCACTTACCCTCTAATAGAAAATATTCCCTTCACATTGACCTTCTTCATCCTTTATGGCCTTCCCTTGAAAATATTTGTTTGCCACTGACAAAGTCCTTTACTCCAAAATCTGATTTTACTGTGGAAACCTTCACTCTTTTGTTTTTCTTGGCCTCCAAATTTATTGTTTCATTGTGAGAAGTTTTCACTTCTCCCATATTTTACCTTACAGATGAAAGCAACTTATCTTTACCCTTGAAAACTTCTTCTATTCTACTTTTACCCTGCTACATTTTACACTTTTATCTCCATTAAAGAAAAAATTTCTAACTTTATAATTGGAGGCTTTCAACTTATTTTTTGCATCAGATGATATAAAATATTTCAACCATTCTTCAAAGTTATTAATTCCCAACAACAAAAAATATTAAAAATATCAGTGGAGAATTTTAATGTTTTAACTTTGGCTGCACTTGACTTTTTACCCATGAAATTTAAAATTCATTTTTATAGGCTGCATTTCGTTGTGCATTTTATATTTTAAAATCTTACATTTTAAATGGTGAAGATTTTAATCATTTTACCCAAGCTATGTAATACTATTTACCCATGCATGCTTCAAATATTTCACTTTAAAATGCTCACACCCTAGTTTATATTTTAATACTCTTTAAATTTTACCCTGAGCCCACCAGAGCCTTCTAGCAATCCCTACACACCCGCTACTTTCTTCTTATGATAGTATGGAGACCCACGGGCTCATAGGAAACATATTTTAAAGCTTTAAAATAAAGCTTTAGCACCAATTAAAATTTTCTTACAAGAACCATAATATTTTTTTAGCAGCATTGAGCAAGGACCACGTGGAGCTTTCCCGCTCTCTGCCTACATTCTCATAACAACAACATGAAGTCACGCGGGCTGGCGGGCAAGCCTCTCAAGCTCCTTTGACTACACCCAACTACAAAGAATACATTACAACCACTTCCAATTCAAATTTTTATTATTACTAGGTCATTTTTTAGCAATGCCAGGTGCTTTTTGTGAATCTAGGCAATGTTTGGCATTACCAAATACTTACAAACATCAAAAACTGTGTTAAAAATTCCTCCAAAGTGTTAGTAAAGCTTCAAGGATCTTTTTGGAGGCTACAACAATGGTTTTGAACTTGCAAGTGAGTGCAAAAATTTTCCCCAAGTTCAAAAACGTGAATAGACTTTTAAATTTTCTCCTTCAACAACAAAAAAAATGGCCATTACTTCCCACAGGCTAGCGGGCACACACTAAAAATGGCTCATAAAATATTTTCTACCATCCAAATTTTGGAAGAAGTCATTTAAAAATTTGTGTAATTTATCTCCATGCTACTGCAAGCTTCTTCTCCTCTCCCCACTTCCCAACCACCCTTTGTTGTCATCAGCAAGAGCTTTCATGAGCAAGTGGGGAAGGAAATATTAAAAGCCTTAACTTTATTAAGCTTGCAAGAAATTAGAACTTTTCCCTAACTTCCTCCTTTCATGTGCATTCTCCTTTTGGTAATATTTTAAATATTATGTTTCACAACTTTAGGAAATGTAGCAATTTTTAATTTTGCCTATGGACCAAATAGGAAAAATTGACTGCAGGAAAACAGGGACACTTGGAGTCATGAAAATTTGCATAGGGACAATCTCAATTATTTAGAGAAAAATATCTCCTCAAAACTTGCATCACTTTGAGATTTCTCGGACCCCCTTTGTAAACTACCCTACCGGATGCCTTTGCCGCAACCAAAATGCATTAAAATAATGCATCATATGATCTCTGATTTTCACAAAAATGTAGTTGGAGATGTTTTGGACCGAAATGAAAAATGGGTTTCCTTTAGAAATTAAACATTTGAAAGTTTCCATAACACTAATTTTTGACCCGATCGTAGTTAGAAAGCAAGTAAATAACCCATCAAAGCTCATCGTAGGGGCTTGAAATTGGGTTGACATGTAGAAATTTGACCCAAGAATTTAGTGCAGCAAATGGCTTGGGAAAATTCATCTTGAGGTGCAAGATATTGTATGAATCAAGATCCTAGCACCTAGAAAACACAAAGAATACACACATTAGAAGACTGAAATGCAAGTTAGAATATAAGTTCCCCATAAAATCCATTTAACTATGCTCAAAATAGGAATAAAACAAGAATGCAATGTAAAAAAAATGAAATAGATTAAATCCTATTGACAATATGCAAAATTTTGATCTTATGGGGGAGTTGGTGCCAATTTGATGTGGAAATTGACCCTTTCCCAACTTGTTTGCAAGTCTTGTGATGATTTGATGAAGATTGATCCACTTGTTGATGAAGAACAATGAGCTTCTTGGTGAAATCTGCAATAACCTAGCTAAGATGATGACAAATGCTATGAAGATGGATAAAATTAGCTCTCAATGTGAAGAGAGTAACTTTGCTCTAAGTTGTGGATGATGAAATGAAGAATGAAGCCTCTTATTTATAGATTGACAAGTTGGAGAAATGCCCAAAATGAAGCAATGTGGGACTAACATTCAACCAATGGCAAGACGCCACTTGTCAAGAGATGGATGAATGAAGGATGTGCACATTTTGATGAGTGTGCCTATAAATGCATAAAATTGAAAATCGAAAATGGTGATGGAGGGAGAGTCAAATGGAGTAATGGGCACTTGACTCAATGTAAAAGGACATGTAAGATGAAATAAATGCCTTGTTGGAAGGACAAATTCCACTTGGATTTGAATTCAAATTTGAAGGAATATTCTTTATTATGCCATGTTGAGAGAAAATAGGGATTTAATAAATGAATTAAATATATTTTCATGTGCAAGTGGCAAAAACTAGAGGATGGGACATGGATGAGGATTAAATTAATCAAAGGTTAATTAATTTAATGAGGGATTAGATGATGTGACAAATTTGACTTAGATTTATGGGTTATTTAAATCAAATATGAGAAGAATATGATTTTAGAGATTTATTAAATAAGGACTTTTGATTTATTTAATAAAGGGGGATGATGTTAGATTAAATCAAATAAGGTTTTAATTTATTTAACTTAATGAGATAGATTTTAGGGATTTAATCAAATAAAGTGGATTATTTAATTAAATAGAGATAATTAGACTAGATTGATTGATTTAATTAACGAGGGAGAATGACTTAATCAGATAAATGATTTATTTAATTAAGAGAGGAAAATTGATGAATTTAATCAAATAAGGGTATTCAATTAAATGGTTAGACAGAGGGATGATTAAGGATGAAATAGTGTTAGTAATCAGGATCAGATGTGCAATGTCAATCAGAACATTTTATGTGCCTACATTTTTCCCCTCTTTGAAGCGATGCACTTGTTGCATTGTTTCAAAGAATAAGTTGTCTCTATCAAAGAGCAAAAAAATTTCTGATTTCAAAAATGCCCTAATGTTGCCCCAGTGGACAAAATATGTTGTTATACTACCCCCTTGAGAGATCAGATGAAAATTTTGATTTTTGGGTGATCTTGCGAAAAAAGAGGACAAGGTTAGTTCAACTTGAATGTTTGATATAGGCAGATTTGATGATGTAGATAGTCATTAGCCATGGGTAACCTCATGTCTATTTTGATATATTACACACACTTGATCCTGATTTGTACCATGGCGGTTACATTATTGATGATATAAATGAGATGATTATGATGTTTATATGTAATGGATGATATGATGATGCATGGATGATATGGATGCACATGACATGATATGATGATGCTTTTATGATTATGCAATGGATGATAAATTTATGGTTTATGAGATGCCTAGAATAACCAATTTATATTATGCAATGATGAGGATGAATGCATGTGGTATGATTAATGCTCCTTATATGATATGTTATGTAGTATGTAATATGCTAACAGTTTTGTGGATGCAGGATGAATGCAATGATTATAATGATTTGTGATTAACTATCATGGTACCATGTTAGCACAAAAAGCAAGAGATAGAAGAAAACAAGATATTCCAACAAGACATGAGATGATGACGATGATGATGATTACTTGTCGAGGGGGGTTTTCAAAGTGCCAATTACCTTATGTTTGATTACACACGCAAGCATGATGCATCAAGGTATAAAGAGCTAGGATTGCATTGTACCTAGTGTGATGGACTTTGACTCGACAATCAGATAGGAGTATTCTTGTTCACACCTGACATACAAAAACCTTGCTAGGACGTACCTAACAAAGAAAGTATTCACCAAGTTATATTACAAGAATGTCCAACAAGCACAACAGACAAAAGATAATGATCGTTGCCCCATTCCTATCTCTCTAAATCCTTTTGTTTGGATATCATCGAGAGGTCCTTGGAATGAGCGCAATAAGATAATTGAAAGAAAAAGATAAAGTAAACAAGCAAACTAATGTTCTTCAATGCCGCTAGCCAAGACTAAAATATGGTGATGCCTGATGTTGATGTCCATTGTAGGAATGATGCATCCTAGGACATGATGATATCAGATGATTTGATATGGGACTGATTGGATGATAGGCTATTGACACAAAGAGTTGACCAACTTATTTACATACTAACCTAGACTTGATACTTTGATGTTTTGAATTTTCACTTTTGATCTACTAGACTTGTTTCTAACTGCTTTATCAAAGGTTGAGGATGATGATTGATTTATTATGAGTGATGTTTATTGCAGGTGAAAGGGAGACAGGACAGATGGATTTTTTCAAATATTTGGATATTTTTGGAGTTTTGAAATGTTTTGAGGTTGTTTTTGGTATTTTCGAGATGTTTTGCAAATTTTTTGATTTTCAAATTTTCTAGATGTTTTTGGGGTTTTCTGAGATTTTATGAATGTTTTTGGATTTTTTGTTTTTTGAATGTTTTTGAATTTTGTGTTTTTGAATGTTTTGGATTTTGTGTTTTTTGAATGTTTTTGGATTTTGTGTATTGGTGCTGATCAAAGATGAGCCTTGCCTACGTTTAAGCTCAGAGACGACGTAGTTTGAATGACCAAGTTTTTGTTTTGTTTTGGGATTTTGATATGTCTTGGATTTTTTTGGATTTTTGCATGATTTTGATGATTTGGATATTGATATGCATGATGATATCAGTGCTTTGTTTTAGGATTTTGTTGAAAACCAAGCTAAGCTTGACTGATCAAATCAATGGATTGATGATGATAAAATTGTTGAGGATCCATAACAATGCAAGGATGGTGTTAAGCAACATGAGGATTAGGATGAATATCCCAAGATGATGATGGATTGATTGGATTTGATTGATCAAGATTTTGAAGCTTGATTTGGGACAAAATTGTTTTTGGATGATTTGATGTGACATTGACATGTAAATTAGATGTGACTAATAGTTATTGTTTGGATTGATGTTCGATGAAAGATGAAGATTGATAAGGAACATGTGCTCGTCAAAATAAGCCATGGGTTGGTGATTTGGATTTTTGCTCACAAATCCTTTGACTAATTTGATTTCATGTTTTCCAATGTTTGGATCACCACATAAGTTGGAGGATATAGATCAAGATTTATTCTTGAAGCAAGATGTAAATATCTTCCCCAATGTCTAGCAACTTATGGAATGACATGGATTGTTGACTAGATAGGTGTATGGATGGATGGATATGGTAGGCACACAAAGGATTACAAGGATTATCTTATGATAAGATAAGGTGTTTGAACAAAGTATGCTCATTTGGATAATGCTTCATGGCTCAGATAATGCTAGGTATGATAGGATCAATGAAAATGACCCATGTCAAGATGTTTAACTTTAGAAAGTGTAAAGTGTACACCAAAGTTTCATCAAGATCAAGATAATTTGGACAATGGATGTAGATGGATAAAGATGGATTGGATAAATGGTTCATGGATGAATGGATTTTATTATGGATAAGCTGGATGGAATGTTGGATTTATTATGGATGGAATGAGATGTTTTCACCCAAATTGGCACATGTAGATGCTTGATTTTAGGCATGATGCTTGTTTTCCATATTTTCATCGTGGTACCTGTCCAAAGTGACGCCATAGTGGTTTTCACTAAAGGATGATTTTTCTCTTTACTATTTTTATGATTTTTTGATTTTTTTGGATTTTCATTATTTTTTGATTTTTTTGATTTTTATGGTTCAAATTTTAAGCTCATGTTGAATCACCTTGTGGTGTTGATGTAGATGCCCCAGTCATAATGTGTCATTGATATCTTGCTTGGAGAAGCTGCTTTGCCAAGATACGTGCACTTGAATACAACTTTTGAGATTCCTGATTGACTTTGTTGATACCAGAGTTAACTTTGTCTTTGTGTGCACATCGTGATAGAGTGCCTTATGAATCCTTATGATGAAGGGTCATTGCCAACATGTGGTCAATGTGAGAATTAGATATTATGCGTGGAGGCATGGATGGAGTGTGTTTAGGAATAAAAAATGGATTAGTTGATAGTTTGGAACCTTTGACTTTCCAAACTTGGGAAGATGAGCAATGATGGGTGGATATAAAAGTGTGCTTGGAATTAGGACCAACTACTTGATATACTTTTTATGTTGCTTGGGAGCCTTATTTTTCCATTGTGGACATCTTTGATGGATACTTTTCCCTTTTTTATTTTTCCCCATAGTTTCTTTGACTGGTGGAGTTTGATAGGGATGATCTTTCTTTCTATATTTTGGTATCCATTTGTATTTGATTTGTCAATTATGCTTCTCAACTTCTTTTTCTTTGATAATGTTTTTTGTGCTTTGATTCAAATATTTCCTTTGATGTTGGTCCCAATTCATCAATGGGGTGATGGGTGGATGAAGATTCATGACATGGTTGGTTGTAGTATTGGCCTTGGTTTCATCATAAGGATTGTTTGTGCTCCCTATGTTGACATTTGCTTGAGATGAAGTTGACCCCAATATGGTGGTAGTAGTACATTCATTCCTTGATTCTAATTGTTTTAAAATTTCTTGTTCAATAAGCCTTCTCTGATAAATGTCTACTATAGATGATGTCATTTCAATTTGTTGCTTTGCTAACTCTGGGATACCCTATTTTGTTTGACCTATTTATTTGAGTGGATAATGTTGGATATCTTCATACATGATGTCCTCGGTCTGAATTTGGGATATATCTAATCTTGATGTTGAAAACTTAGTTTGACTGTAGGAATCAATAACTTTCTCTTTTTGTGTTATAATGTCAAGAGTAAATAGATCCTATTCTAAATGAAGGTCATCTATGAGGTCATTCAAAGAAAGCATCTGATGGGTAGATGGAGGAGCATGTGCTATGTGGATGTGATCATCATTTGTGACACCTTGTATAGATAGGAGAGTGTCTATTAGATCATTGTAGTATCTTGGATATATGAATTCTTGATCTTGAATGATTTCAGAATTGATTTTGACATGCTTTGGATCAAGTTCCTGATATGGGTCAATTTCAAAGGGTAGATTGCTTACAAAGGGCTCTTGGAAATCGTCATTAGGCATAGGATGTGGCTCAATATCCTCTTGATCTTTGAGTGAATTTGGATCAAGTTTTGAGTTGATGATTCATTTAATATCAACAATCATGAGGTTGAAGGATGTCAATATGTCTTGGAAAGGACCATTGCTAGACTTTGGTGAGAGATCTTGATCATGCATTAGAATAATTTTTTGAGATATTTCCTCTAACTCATTAGGTGATGTAGAGACATTTTCAACATGATCATTGGTTGATGGATCATTGATTACAGGATCAAATAATGTTAACTCCTTGAAATATATCATTGTCGAATATTGTTGAGGGATTCTTATCATGATCAAAAAGTGACTCTTGATGTATGTTGATTTGATCTTTAGATGAGGTAGAAACATCTTCCATGTGTTCATTGATGGATAGGTCTTGATCATCTGATCGTTAACTTGGAACGATACATGGATTCATTAGAATTTTTTTGGGCTTGGTTTTGGGCTTGATCTTGCACTTGCGCTTGAGCCTGGGCTTGTGCTTCTTTGGCTTCTAGTGTGACTTGGGCAACTTGAGCAGCTTATGTAGCTTATTAAGTAGCTATTTGCGTAGCTTGTCAGTTTTGGTTTTGTTGGAGTTCCTTCTTATAAGCATCTTGTTGAGCGGCTTAGGAAACAATGTTGTATTGATTTGATGTGTTTGGTTTGGGCGGTGGTGGTGGCTGAGGTGGTTTTGGAATAGTTCTTTTTGTGGTGATAAGAGGTACCATCATATTGATGATTGGTACTTGAGTGGTGGATGGTACGATCGATATGGTTAGTCCTTGAGAGACCATGTTTTGAGGGATGATAGATGATGTGTTGGTTGCTTGTGCTATGGGGATGGTTGCCATTTGTTGTTGTGATATTGATGGCAAGAGGGGAAGATTTGGTGTGATGCCTTGATTGATGGTTGGGGGGATGTTTTAGATGAGCAGTGGTAAAGAAGGTATCCCCAAACCAAGAGGTCATACAGATGTTAATGACAAATGTATGAACCAAGATCCTAGCACCTAGAAAACATAAAGAATACACACATTAGAAGATTGAAATGCAAGTTAGAATCTAAGTTCTTGATAAAATCCATTTAACTATGCTTAGAATAGGAATAAAACAAGAATTCCATGTAAAAAAAATAAAATAGATTAAATCCTATTGACAATATGCAAAATCTTGATCTTATGGGGGAGTTGGTGCTAATTTGATGTGGAAATTGACCCTTTTCCAACTCCTTTGCATACCTTGTGATGATTTGATGAAGATTGATCCACTTGTTGATGAAGAACAATGAGCTCCTTGGTGAAATCTACAATAACCTAGCTAAGATGATGACAAATGCGATGAAGATGGATAAAATTATCTCTCAATGTGAAGAGAGTAACATTGCTCTAAGTTGTGGATGATGAAATGAAGAATGAAGCCTCTTATTTATAGATTGACAAGTTGGAGAAATGCCCAAATGAAGCAATGTGGGACTAACATTCAACCAATGGCAAGGTGCCACTTTTCAAGAGATGGATGGATGAAGGATGTGCACATTTTGATGAATGTGCCCATAAATGCATAAATTTGAAATTGGAAAATGGTGAAATGACAAGGTGGAGGGAGAGTCAAATGGAGTAATGGCCACTTGGCTCAATGCAAAAGGACATGTAAGATGAAATAAATGCCATGTTGGAAGGACAAAGTCCACTTGGATTTGAATTCAAATTTGAAGGAATATTCTTTATTATGCCACGCTGAGAGAAAATAGGGATTTAATAAATGAATTAAATCTATTTTCATGTGCAAGTGGCAAAAACTAGAGGATGGGACATGGATGAGGATTAAATTAATCAAACGTTAATTAATTTAATGAGGGATTAGATGATGTGAAAATTTTGACTTAGATTTATGGGTTATTTAAATCAAAGATGAGAAGAATATGATTTTAGAGATTTATTAAATAAGGACTTTTGATTTATTTAATAAAGGGGGATGATGTTAGATTAAATCAAATAAGGTTTTAGTTTATTTAATTTAATGGGATAGAATTTCAAGATTTAATAAAATAAATCAAATTATTTAATTAAATAGAGATAATTAGACCAAATTGATTGATTTAATTAATGAGGGAGAATGGATTAATCAGATAAATGATTTATTTAATTAAGAGAGGAAAATTGATGAATTTAATCAAACAAGGGTATTCGATTAAATGGTTAGACAGAGGGATGATTAAGGATGACATGGTGTTAGTAATCAAGATTAGATGTGCAATGCCAATTAGTACATTTTACTTGTCTATATATATTAATTGACAAAGTGGCTCACTCAAACTTTTCTGCAATTGCACTATTAAAAACCAATTAAGGCTAACCAAGTTACCATCTTGAAAAATTACCAAATATTCTCTTAAGAAGTTTCCACTATAAAAAATAGATCATTTAGGTACCTTGAGTATGTGTGCAAGAGGGTTTTCCTTTAATCCATATTCTTCACCAGATATTAAGAGTCAAATTTGGCCTCCCTGAAACATTCTAGAAATGCAAATGTAAAAATAGAACAAACTGCATTTGCTTTTGACTTGGTAAAAATATCAAACTTGATCTTGTGGCTCTTAAACTAGACCGGGGAGAATATGAATATGAGGGGAATGCAAAGAAACAATCCATTTTCCATGACAATCATCCAATTGTGAAATATCAATTTGAACAAGAGGCCACTTCGCAGGACTGAGAGTATGCAAACAACAAAACAGTCCTAGAACCCTCCAACTTTACTCTTCAAAAACCTATCAAAACTCATTACAAGAAGTTGAAATCTAACATACATGTTCACATATATCAAATGAATACACACACCAAGGGACTTGACCTAAAAGCAAATGGGGTCAGATTTATAACCCTCCAAAGTAGGTCACTGATGAAAATTTTCCAGGGGCATTTATAAGCTGTGCAAATCAAATTTATTCATCGTGGGAACTTAAAATTTTGCATAATATTACAATCCTAATAGTGGCTCTTTCTGAGGATGTATGTTCCCAAGTGAATAGAGTGAGAATTCAGAATCTTCTAGGAGAGCAGAGCAAGTGCCAAAACCATTTGGTGATAGAGTCCTTATTCAATTTTTCAAACCTCATTCGGTGGCCCCAGACCACCAAATGGAAAAGGGAAATGGATTCTTACCTCTTTCAAACACTAATTTGTTAAAAGCATTGATCTATTTTAATCATACTGGCCTTTGTCACACCACAACAACATGAGTGACTTCATTCTTGCAAAAACATGGGTCAAGATGCCTTTGAACAAGTAAGAACTTGATCCTTGTTTAGCTTTATTGTCATATGGAAACCAAATCACATAGGCCACATCACTGCCACCTATTTTATTTTTTGATTTTGTGGCGAATGATAATACATGATGATAATGATAGAAACTATATGAAGACATAGTAAATTATTACATTCATTAACCCCCTTACGATGATCAGGGTCAGAAAAGGTATCATGCCTCAAAAATAGTGTGCAATCCTCCTATGTGTTAAGAAAAAAATACTCACACATTTGTAACTCATCCAACTGAATTGCATCATAGGTGATTTTTTCATCATCCCAACAACACTACCCCATCACATTATCATATGCCTCAATTTTCTAAAAATAAGACTTATCATCATCCATAATACCATTGTTAACATTCAAATAATGACATTTAGAAAAAATGTCAGCATCCCATACACAAGCAAAGTCTTCCAACTCAGGTTCAAAAACAAGGTTATCAACATCCTTCATATTGTCACAAAAAAACCTTAGATTCACACTTTGATGAATCAGAATTTACCTCTCCTATTACATCAACATGAAAATCTGAAACACATTGTTGCTGAGGAAAACTATGAGTTGCAGATCTAAAAAAGATATCCTCATATGATTCCATATGATTTACACAATCACATTCTTCAATTGCAAACTCATCATAGAAAATATCATTCTAAATTTCTACTAACATTTTTCTCTACATTTCCACTAGATCATGTACAACTACATCAATGTTGTCCTCATTCAAACATTTAGTGATAACTTCAAAGGCAACAACAAGAATAGAAGAAGGTAAAGATTCAAACAAAATAGGAGCTCTTTGTTCATTATTAACATTACCATCATATGCATGCTCCTCATAATCAACTACCTAAATTGATTCATCCACTAAATATCTTGCATACATTCCTCCTTGTTCACACTATTGCAGTAATTAGCAGGGTCACATTCGTCATTGTGAAGCTGAAAACCATCATGTGTTTCTTCATTATAGTTTCTTGTAGATGATGTCTTCAACTAAAAATCATTGCACACTTTGTCATTTGTAGATGATATATTGAAATTCTTAGAAGCATTTCTCAAATCAGCAAGCTCCTTTTCCTTATCATCATGAAAGCTAGTATCAATTCTACACTCAACACTTGTAGAATTTGCATTACCAAGTGTACCATAGCAATTCTAATTACATATTCCTTATTCAAATAGAATGCTCAATTCATATAACTAATCATGCAATAGTGAGGCTTCAGAAATGTTATCATCATTTTCCTCATTGAAACACTTTCCACTTGAAGAAATTAACTCTACCTCTTCCTCTTGAGATGAATCATAGTCACTAGGGCTACAAATAGAATTGTAATCATCTTGATCACCCGGACAAGAATTATTTTCACTTGGTTGCAAACTTCTATTTACAACATAATTATTCTCATCATGAAGACATGAAACTTTAGAATCAACATGCTCTTCAACTGTATATTCAAAGTTCATAGAAGAGAAAATACATTCAATATCATCAACATCATTACAACCTTCATCTAATATAGAAAATATACTCTCTATTTCTATACTTAAGAGAAAATAGAAGAAAATTTGAATGTTTCATCTATCTCTTCATGACCATCATGGCTGCAATCTTCATCAAGGCACATTTTCTACATGGGTTGTTTAGAAACAAAATCCTCACCACCTAATGATGCATTATCATTGTCTTCTATTATACCATCTAGGTATGCATAGGATCATCATGGAAAAGACAAGGCCTTAAGTGGTGAAAAATTCAGAAAAATTAGAGTTCGAAAACTTGACGTAAAAAAAATAAGTTATCTATATTATTTCAAAAATATGTAAGAATAGAATCTATAGCAAATTGAATGTAGTTTCTAAACTACTAGGCTTTCTTTATAAAAAAAAATCTATTTGGTGAAAATTTAAAATTTCAATGCAATAGTACTTAAATTTCAGGGAAAAAATAAGTAGGTGTCTGTCTAACCACCTTAACCACAATAAAATGATAATAGTTTTTTATAAGATTTTAGATATGAGTTTGAGGAAGAAGTTGGGTCCACATTTAGGGGAAGTGTCATTTTTCAGCTTTAAAAGAAATACCCATTCATTTTTTTAAAATAGGTACCCATTTTGAAGTGTGCACTTGTTCCAAAAGTTTTAGAACTCACAAGAGATGTTTTTAATTTTGATTTAGGCTTAGACCTACAAGTACAAGGTTAGGGCAATTTCAGGAGAAAAAATTAACTTTGGCAATATGGTTGATGGACTTTTTTTCTAAATCAATCTATAAAATTAAAACCCATTAGAGAACACAATGTCTAGTTTTCAAATATATAATTTTTATTAAGATTGGATTATATTTTAATTTTTTAATTAATTTATAAGAAAACTAGTCTTTAAACTTGAAATATTAGGGTTTGTTTATTTTTTAATAATTTTTTTATGTTAAGTTTCTTGTAAAAAAAATTATATGACATCAATCTTTAGAAAATTCTCTACACAATGAAAAATAAATAAATAAATGTTTAGTTTAGGTCTAATTATGTTGTCCATACATGTTGATTTTTAAAAACAACAATTAAGGCCAATAAAAATTTAGTAAAAGAAAATATTCAAAAAAAAATTACAAAAAAAATTATGCATCAATCCTCCTTTTGTTAACTCTATTTTCCCAAAAGGAATTAGCAAAATACTTTTATTTGGGTCAAAAAGTGGCATCTGTACACGTGCATAATATGGTAAAAGAATATAGACTTTTAGAAAATGGTTTTTATACATCCCTATCAAATAATTTCTATAATCTAAGTATTTGAATAAATGACATATTTGGAAACTAGATTAAAAATGCTAAATTTCATATTACTAAATTTTTTAAGATTCATTGTGCAAGTGCCTCAAATTTTCAGTCCAAGTGTGACAAATTCTAAAAAACAACAAAAACACTTCCACTTTTTGAGCTTTTTGAGGACCCAACTTCTCGCATCAACCCATATAAGTAGATGACTCATGTCCCAATGTGATGCATATTTTTTTGTAACTTTTTTCCAAGTAAATAATTAATTATGAATTTTTTATTACAACTTTTAAAAAATATAAAAAACTCGTAAGTCTGACCACCTTAACTTGGTCAAAATTTCATGAAACTCATTATTTTTTAATCCTATAGTATGTGAAACATAGAATGTGACTCATGTTTCAGATTCAAAAAATGTGATACTATTTGAAAGCTATAGATATTTTTCAATGAACCTATCAATCAAGACTTTAGTCGTAATTCAAATAGAAAATGAATAATAATTATTTATTAAATTCAAAGTAATGCATAATTTATATTGGTGCAAAGTTGAGAATCTCCTTTAAAACCCTTTTAGTTTCATCAATTTTGGGTAAAAATAAAAGTCGTCAGCCACATACCCTACACATACCCATCATATCGCCACTTTTTGCTCCATCATGATCCTGCACATACCCATCTAAATCTATGTGATTAAGTCTAGGAAAGGTACCATCACATAATCCAACCAATATATGACTTCCATATTTCTCTACCATTTCTTGAATCACCGATAGCCATTGATATAAACATTAAAGGCTAGGGGGCTTCAAGTGAGCTGGCATAGTACTTAGATCTGGCTCAAGTCTTTCAAAAAAAAAAATCAATACACACTGATTCATCAATTCTATTTAATGCTTGTATAGCAAACATAATCTTCATGAATCTATCAAGAAAATTATAAGAAGATTCTCCCTCAAGTCTCCTTATATCATACAATGTATCAATAGGTGACATAATTTCAACTTCATTTTCAGATTTTTGATCATATTTTTCTTGGGTATGCATAATTCTTTTTTTCATGGTAAAAGCAAGAAGTTGGGTCCATGAAGAGGGGATGTTTCAGACAAAAAAAATCTTAGAGAAAATGTATACACATTATTAAAAAAATGTGTATGTGTTATGCTTCGAGTACCTAAGCCTAAAAACTTCGTATACACTAAAAACCGTGTACACGTTATAATGCATACGCATTATATATAACGTGTATGCATTTTATAACACATACAAGTCATTTATTTAAAAAAATAAATACCTTTTTAGAAATGCATAAATTTGAGAATCTCCTTTAAAAACTCTTTTTGTTTCATCAATTTTGGGTAAAAAAAAAATCGTCAGCCACATACCCTACACATACCCATCATATCGCCACCTTTTTCCCCATCATGATCCTACACATACCCATCTAGATCTATGTGATTAAGTCTAGGAAAGGTGCCATCACATAATCCAACCAGTATATGACTTCCATATTTCTCTACCATTTCTTCAATCAGCAATAGCCATTGATATAAACATTAAAGGTTAGGGGGTGTCAAGTGAGTTGGCATAGTACTTAGATCTAGCTCAAGTCTTTAAAAAAAAAAAAAAATACACACAGATTGATCAAGTCTATTTAATGCTTGTATAGAAAACAAAATCTTCATGAATCTATAATGAAAATCATAAGAAGATTCACCCTCAATTCTCCATATATCATACAATGTATCAATAGGTGACATAATTTCAACCTCATTTTCAGATTTCTCATCACATTTTTCTTGGGTATGCAAATTTCTTTTTTCATAGTAAAAGCAAGAAGTTGGGTCCATGAAGAGGGGAAGTTTCTGCCAAAAAAAATTAACAGAAAATGCGTACGCATTATTAAAAAAATGTGTATGTGTTATGGTTTGAGTACCTAAGCCTAAAAAATGTGTATACACTAAAAAACGTGTACACTTTATAATGCATACACATTATATATAACATGTATGAATTTTATAACACATACAAGGCATTTTTTTAAAAAATTATATACCTTTTATAAATGTGTACACATTTTGCAACACAAAATGTGTACGCATTTTAAAATGCATACGTGTTTTTTAACACAAAGCACGTACACATTTTAAAAAGTGTACATGTTTCTAAAAAATATTTATTTTTTTAAATAATCAATAAAATAAAGAACACATAAGTGTTTTGTAATGCATACACATTTTTAAAATTTTGAATTCCAATCCATATGCTACCTTGATTTTAGGCTCGGGCAGGCTTGGCAACCCGACCCTTAGCCTTTGACCTGGAACTAAAAAGCTAAGGCAGATTGAAGAAGAATGTCCAACTTTGGCTATATGGCTGATGGACCTTTTTTTTTAATCAATCTATAAAATCAAAACCCATTAGAGAACATTATGTCTAGTTTCCAAATATATATTTTTTACTAAGATTGGATTATATTTGTTATGTTTTAATTAATTTCTAAGCAAACTAGTCCTTAAACTTGAAATATCAGGCTTTTTTATTTTTTAATAACTTTTTTCTAGTTAATTTTCTTGTAAAAAAAATTATATGGCATCAATCCTTATAAAATTCTCTACTCAACAAAAAAAAATATTAAAAAAAAAATAGTTTAGGTCCAATTATGTTGTCTGTACACATTGATTTTTAAAAACATCAATTAAGGACAATAAAAAATTAATAAAATAAAAAAATTACAAAAAAAATTCTCATCAATCTTCATGTTGTTAGCTCTCTTTACCCAAAAGGAATTAGCAAAATACTTTTATTTGGGTCAAAAATTGGTGTCCGTACACATGCATGGTATGGTAAAAAACAGTGACTTTAAAAAAGTGGTTTTTATACATCCCTATCTAAATTTAATTTCTATCATTTGGTTATTTGAACAAATTGGATATTTGGAAACTAGATTCAAAATGCTAAATTTCATATTACTGAATTTTTTTAAGATTCATTGTGTAAGTGCCTCAAATTTTTAGTCCAAGTGTGACAAATTCTGAAAAATAGCAAAAACACTTCCACTTTGAGTTTTTTGTGGAACCAACTTCTTATATCAACCCTTCAGACAAGTAATCATCATTCACTTCACCAAACTCATCCATGAACAATTTCTCAAGCTCTTTCCATGAACATATGGAATGCATTGGTAGACTAGAAAACCAATATTTAGCAGTATCTTTTAAAGTTCTTAAAAAAACCTTCATGACAACATCCTCTTCTATTATTTGAAAATATTCCATCAAATCAATGAAACCCTTTACATGTCTTAATGCTGATTTTTCAAAACCTCCTCTAAACTTAGGAAAATACTCATTAATTCTTCATGGGACAAAATGTGGGTAACCCTTGATTTTATTGAAATCCAGAGTCATATATTTCACTAGTGAACACCTTTCTTTGAGGACATAACTGTGTTCTAAGCATGATATTATATCTCGTAGAGGGAGAACTAGGACAACAATAAAATTTGCAAATAAAAATTTATTCCCTTTACAACTAGTTTCTTCTCAATATCCTTTCCAAAATATCCTACTTTCTTATTTCCCTTTTCTACTAGTATCTCAGAATACTGAATAAGGGACAGTATTAACTAAAACATTTGTTGAAAACCTTCATACAAGAATATTACAATAGAAAAATACCTAAGAACTATTGCAACCAACTCTTCGGATGATGTAAAATGTTATGTAGTGTCGCCACCTCTTTGAAAGAGGAAAAGATCTTCAAGCAGCAAAAATCTTCTTCCAAAATCTATGTATTTATGAGTTCTCTCCACTAATAGAGTACAAGACTTCAAGAATATATGAGAAATGTTGTAGCAATCTCCTTCAAGTATGTAGGTCTTTAGATGATTCTAACCCAAAATTATAGATCAACAAACTGATTGACTCTTTTCAGCTGACTCCCAGTGGAGTCACCAATCTGTTGGAGACTCATATGGGCAAATAAGTTTCAAAATTTCCAACCTTTGGTTACAAATAATATTTTAATACTTTAATGACTCTTTGACAATATAGTTTTCAACCAAATTCAAAAGTTCTTCCCTAGTAGAGTCACCAATCTACTAGTTATTTATCTTGCAACCTTCAATCCTAAGGAGAAACACAATGCCTAAACTAGGGGATTGAATATTTAGGATAAGGAATCTTCACTATCAATGGATTGAAGACAAGAAAATCCAATGAAAAAGTCTATGAAAGCCTTTTGCACTTTGATCTCCACGGGACTCAGGAGGGTGTTCGTAATTGTAGCTATGAATGTATGATAAATTTATGCCAAACAACAAATTACAGACCTATGAAAGTGGATAGTTCTCAGGTATATGAGTGATGGGTATTGTATATTCTACCAGATTCAAGCATAATCCCATTTACATTGAACACTACTAAGAAAAAATAATTTAGATATCTTCATCTTAAATAGATAGAGGGTTATTAGGTAAAATTCTCTCAAATTCAACCTTTATACTCCTTCAAATATCATGAAGATACATGGAACAGAAATAACTTAAACAACAAAGAAAAAGGACCAAAGTAACAGAGATTTAAAATGATTTGTATTGTTTCTGAAAATGTCTTAGGCTTTGTGATAGGCCAGTGCCTAATCATGGATGAAGGAGTCAAATATAAAACTGCAACAAATACCCTATCAACAAACCAGATTCAGCCAATGGATTTAAAATATGTTAATTCCTTACATTAACAAATCCACTCATATTTGTCATAAAATTTTACTCATCAATCCCACTTGTGCACTCTAAATAATAGTTATTTTATCAAAGTAATTTAACTCTTTACTTGAAAGAGAACCATGGCCAAACAACAAAATCACAGGAAATTTGTGATGAAAAACTCAAACAATCTTTGATATATTGAATTTATATAATTAAAAGCATATAAATCTAGAGACAACTTCATGAATAGTAATTTGTTTTTGAACAAATTGGTTACTACTTGGTCATAAAATCAAACTATTACAATTTGTATATTCTTTATATGACTCAGACTCAACACTATTCTACCTTACTTCCTAATTCAAAATTTTAGAACCTATATAAATGAGAAGGAAAGAAAAGATATAAAATCCGAAAAAAAACTAAAACTACATCTACAGTTGACACCTGGATCCTTCAGCTCCCATTGATCTATAACTGCTTCCAGTTCATGAAGAAACTTCAATCTACACCTTGGTTCATGCATCTTGCATTCACTTACCCTCTAATAGAAAATATTCCCTTCATGATGACCTTCTTGATCCTTTATTCCCTTTCATTCAAAATATCTATTTTCCACTGACAAAATCCTTCACTCCAAAATTTACTTTGACTGTGAAAACCTTCACTCTTTTGTTTTGCTCAGGTTGCAAATTTACAATTTCATTGTGACAAATTTTCACTTCTCACATATTTTAGATTGCAGATGAATGCAATGTGTCTTTACCTGTAAAAGCTTCTTTTATTATGCTTTTACCCTACTGAAATTTATAATTTTATCTCTAGCAAATAAATTTTTCTAACTTTATAATTGGAGGCTTTCAACTTATTTTTTGCATCAAGTAATATAAAATATTTCACCTGTCCTCACCTTTTAATTCCCAGCAACAAAAAATATTGAAAATATCAGTGGAGGTTTTTAATGTTTTAACTTTGGCTACACTTCACTTTTTACCCATGAAATTTCAAATTCATTTTCACGGGCTACACTTCATTATGCATTTTACATTTTAAATGGTGAATATTTTAATCATTTTACCTCAGCTATGTAATACTATTTACCCATGCATCCTTCAAATATTTCACTTTAAAATGCTCACACCCCACTTTATATTTTAGTACTCTTTATATTTTAACCCGGGCCCACCAGAGCCTTCTACCAATCCCCACACACTTGTTTATTTCTTCTTATGGCAGCATTTAGACCCATGGGCTCACAAGTGAACCAAAGATTTCAATGTGGTTTATGGCTACTCTTGCACTCTTAGGGTTTTTCACCTAAAAGGAGAAAGAGAAACCCCTTTAAAATCAATGTGGTTCACTAAAATTAGGAAATGTATGATGTGATTAAGGCTAAATGAGATGATCTAAATGCAACTAAGCAAATTAATTTACTGATTATGAATGCAAAACCTAAGAAATGTGCAATGTTTGAAAACATAATGTGATATGCAGAAAATGCAATAAAGAAGTAAACTAATGCAAACATAATTAAACAAGGTTGAATAGAGTGCACCTGGGAATTTGATGATGAATATGGAGTGTTCTAAATGCTTAAAAATTGATGAAAATCATGAGTGGAACTCATTCACCACTGATGGTGAATCCTTCCAGCTACTGGCAAAAAGTCTTGGAAACTAGTTTTTGAGTGTTGGGATCCAAAATCTAATAAAATCTAGTTTTCCAGCCTTAAGGTTGGACTCATTCAACACTAATGGTGAATTTTTCCTCTCCAAAAATTCTATGAAATCAAAGAACAATTCTATAGCACCAGATCTAGACTTGTCTTCTTGTCGGGTTGACGTAGTCAAATCTTCAAAAAATGGACTATAGGTTGTAACCAAGCTTGAAATAGGGTTACTTTGACTTGAAACACTTTGTTGACTACTTGACCACCTTCCAACACCTAATTTCTTGATAAATATGCATACACAAGTCTGCAAGCACACATGAAAAAGGGGGAAAATGGCTAAGGTTTAGGTTATGGGGATTTTCCTTGGTCAAATCCCACTTTGGTAATCAAACCCTTAATGAAGAAATGAAATGAAATGAATAGGGACAGATGAACAAACAACATGCAAATGTCCTAAGCTCACCACAACCTTGTTGAAGAAATATGAAGATATGTTAATGGCTGCTCTAAGATGCTTGATTGATGCTTGATTGAATGATGCAAAGTGCTTGAATGGATGATTGAATGCTTGGATGAATTAGTGAATGAATTAGGTGTAAAATGAGGAGAAAATCACTTATTTATACACAATTATGTCTTAGTAACCCAATAATACATCATTGGCCAACATAAGGTAATTTTTAATAAAAACTCAAAAGAAAATTTGAAATATTTTGAATTTGGAACCAAGTGGGACTCATTTTCCATCCATGGCGAATGGGTCGCACGTCAAGCTTGTAAGTGGGTGTTGGGAATTAAGTCACATTTAATGTTATTTGTTGGGAATACATTCAAAAACACACTTAATTAAGCCTTATGAGTGCATAAGGGGTCAAATAAAGCATAAGAAAGGTGTAAATAGTGAAATTAAGCCTAGAAAAGCATGAAATCTTGTTACAAAATTTTACAACACTTTAAAATAAGACTTGATAAGTGATGAAAAAGGTGATTTTTAGGTGAATTGTAATTAAAAGAGTATAGAAATGTGTAGAAAAGATTTACATCACTTCACAACACCTTCACAAGACACTTTAATTTGAATGTATAGGACCTAATGTGAATGCAGAATCACATTACAACATTAAATCAAAGCAAAACAAATCAAGCATCATGAGAGAAAGACCTAAAAGACCATGAAATTGTCCAAGTTCCATTTTTCTATGGTACATTTAGCACCAACTTTAGTGAGAGGATGAACTTGCTTCAAACTCACACTAAAGTAGTCATGCTCAATGAGAGGGATCCAAATGCACGTATGCTAGCAAGATGGAATGACAATGATCAAGAGGGATGATCAAGCCCCTAGGATGAAAATACCATGGAAAACTAAACATAAGCATAAAGGAACACACATGTGGAGAAAAGGGATAGTCAAATGAAGCTTTGATCATCTGTCTAACTAGTTATGGATTAGATCTTGGTTGTTTGTGAGAAAAAGAGACTGCATACTCACTCTGGGGTGACGAAACTCATGGTAGTCCACTAGGTTAGAAGACCCAAAAAGGTGAAGTACATATGCTAGTTGGTATGCACTCACAAACACAGGTGGCTATGGGGAAAGTCGTGCTGCTGAATGGGCTTCCCACTCAACCATATCAAAGTTATACCTTCTGATAACTTTAACAAGGTGCCACAATGGAAAATGTCAATTTGTGCTTCATGAGACAATAAAAGCTTTGTATTCTTAGAACTCATGACTCGTTCAAAGAGGATGGTACCACAGGAATGCAAGTTGTGTTATGCAAGGTGGTAAGGATGTAAAAATGAAAAATGTAAAAGGTGTAAAATGTAAAATATGTTCAAAGGAGTGTTGTTGATTTCATGCAAGGTCTATCACTTAGGGGAATTTGTTTCTAATGTCTCCAAGAGAGGACCAATCAAAGAATAATATATTCAAAACTTAGGGGAAGCAATGCATCACATCAGGCCACTAAGAGGAATGTAATGCTTAGATAGATCACATTTATGAAGGACATCACACCCAATGTCATCCACAAAGTGACAAACGCATCATATGAAGTGACAAGGCTACACTAAGAACCAAGAATGCAAATGAATAATACCAATGTATGCCCTCCACTTTAAATAAATTCCTAGACATTGTTCTATGAGCAATTACTTTAAAGTAGCAAAGGAAAAAAAAAAATGCAAAAAGGAAAAACAAGACATGAGAGAAAACTTGGAAAGCCCTATTCCAAGTCATATCTTTCCAAATGAGGCTACTTCATGTAAATTAAATAGAAAACAAAAGAGAGTTGCACCCCAGAAAAGAACACACCAAACGCATAAGGGATCTATGGATTTGGGGTCATTATGTTCATTGCTACAATTTTTTTATTATAGATCTTAGAACTATCATCATTCCCCAAAGAACATAGAACTAGAAGAATGACACAAAGAGAATGGAAACAAAAGAGAAAAATAAAGCTCGTTTTGGGTCAACGTGGAAGAGACATTGTGGTATGAATGCGTTGCATCATCCCCAAAATGAGAAACACAAGCAAAAAGAAAATGAAAAGGCTAATGAAAAGCTTTTGGGTCAACATGAAGGAGACATTTTAGTCTCAATTCCTTGCGTCATCCCCAAAAGGAAAACACAAAAAAAGATAAAGAAAAAGGAAAAGGGACCATTTGGGTCAACATGGAAGATACATAGGGTGTCTCAACACTTTGCGTCATCCACAAAATGGAAAGCAACAAACAAAAAGGAAAAAAATGAAAAAGACCTTTTGGGTCAACATGGAAGAGACATAGGGTGTCTCTACAATTTGCATCATCCCCAAAAGGAAAAACATAAAACAAAAATTCAGAAAGGGAAATGTACAACATATAGAAGAATAGAGATACAAATAGAGGAAGTGTACAAAGAGAGAGAGGACAAGAAACACACATTACAGGAGAACATGATACGCACATAAAAGAAAATCAAAGAAAAGAAAAAGGAAAATGAAATGTACAAGGGTAGCAAGGCGAATGTAAGTCTTGAAACCATCTAACAAGTCATCTGCCTCCCAATCATGTTCAGTGTATTGCAAGGGTGGTTGAGTGTCCAAAGGAAGAATTGCAAGTTCCTAACTAGGATATGTACCAGGTTCTTCACTTGGTTGAGAATATTTATTGTTTAAGCTCATGGTAGATGAAAATAAATAGTTTATATCATTATGCACTTCTTTATCTATTTTTGTGATCTCCTCATCATCATCATTATCAAGATTGATTACAATAGGAGGACGAATGGTTATTTCCAAGGAAGGATGTATCAAAAGTTGTGGATGTTGGATTAGATCATTTTGTTGTGAGGGTTGGACTATATTATCTTGTCACAAGTCAGGAGGAAGAGGGTGATCATATATTTCTTCTTTCAAAGGTAAAGGTTGGTTTTCCTTGTTTTCTTCAATTTGTGACTAACAAGCAAGCAGACAATGACAACGCCTACACTCCCTAGCACTGTAGTTTCATTTTATTTTATTTTCAAGTTGTTGAGGGGTAAGAGTGGGTTGATCCATCATATGTTCCTTTTCTTTCGAAGGGGGAAGAATTGAAGAAATTGAATGAGATCATGGGTCAATCACTTTATCTTTGGCTTTATAAACTTGTTTAATGTGGGGAGGCATAACAGGATTGGTTCAGTATCTCTTGGTCATTTAAACGATGAAGTTGAAGTGTTTGTTGTTGGTTGTTTGGGAGTTGGTGTTGTATGTTCAATTTCGGACTCAGGCGGAAGCATGCTCTCATCTAGGATAGGAGAAGCGTAAATGGTTAGGGACATATTACGAAGAGACAATTCAGCTATTATTTTGGCTTTGTACTTTTGATAGGCTATGAAAAAGAAGTCCTTGCAAGGGGTGATGGGTTCCATAGGTTTAGGCCAATAAGCTTCTAAGGATAAATTAACTTTAGAAGATAATGAATGAAAACCACTATGGTGTATGGTAAATATTTCATTACCATGTGGAAACTTCAAACATTTGTGAACAACTAAGGGGACCACTTTCATTGAGTGAAGCCAAGTGTATCCTAGCCATGGACGAAATTGATCCAATTATGGAACAGTAGAAAATGTTACATCCAAAGTCTTGGGTCCTATTAGTAATGGGAGTACGATCAATTCAATCTCAGGCAATGCAAAACTAGTATGTGTTTTAATCCATGCGATTGGTTTATCATATTCTTCTTGATAAAACACATGTAGGATTAAAAATTCTTTCGTGATCATAATATTTCCACAAGTAGGATCTATTAATATCCCATTGGTGCTCTTATCATAGATTATGCAAACTATGTAAAGAGGACCAGCAGGAATCTTTTTAAATATATCATGAGAAGAAAATTTAATATCAAGAGATTTGTTGGTTGGGCCCTTATAAGGGACAACATCTATCGTACCCACAAGTTCATCCATAGGATTAACTTGGGTAACAATTGAAGAAATATCATGTTGTTTATTAGTTGTTTTAATGTTCATCACATGAGTGTTTGAAGGTTCACTAGCCTTGAGAAATGAAACGTGTTTATGCATAGGGTTGGTAAAGACTTGCAAATTTTGATTAGGGGATGCAATAGACTTATTGCCTTGATCATTGACACCTACAATGGAAAAATGGCTTGAATCAATGAGGTCTTGAACTAAGTGTTTGAGACACTTACATTGTTCGATGTCATGTCCATTTTGGTGATGAAAATGACAATAAGCATTTGGTTTAAAGGTGGATGGTAAAGGCTTGGTGGGATCAAGTGGTTTGACTATAGGCAGAGTTATCATCTATTGTTGTATCAGTTGATTCATTGTGTTATGGAGAGTATCAGGTAAGGGATTAAATTGTCTCTTTGGGTCCCCATAGGTAAAGGGCACCGCTGCTTTTGTTGGTTTCTTCTATGGAATTTGTCCTTGATGTCAAAACTGCCCTGGGTTGGTGCCTTGGCATTTCATAGTTTGGCTATTGATGTTTCAGTACTTGGCTTATTTAGTGATGGTTTATCTTTAGTCTTTTCTCGTGGTACTGATTGTTGGATTCATGTGCAGAGGATATATATTTCTTCAGTGGAGTTATTATTTCATATAGGTTATTTTTCATGGCTAACTTTAGTGATTACATAAGCATTGTTAAGGTATATACAGGTGATTGCGAAGGTATATTGTTGATCAGTTCAGTCCTTGACATTCAAAATCAATATCTTTATACATTTGGTGAATACATATATTCACATATACTTGATAGTAATTGAGCTTCAGTTTTGCACCATGAACATAGCATGAATTCACTCTTCATTGTGTCTCAACACTACATGCTTTACATTCTCAGGTTTTAGTGTTACATTAACTATCCATGGTATTCATGATTTCATTTATAAATGCTAACACATAGTGTTATTGAGCATTGTTGATTACATGGGTCTGGTATACACATAGTGCTTATTCATAGTGCTAACACTTAAGCATTTTCAAGCACTTTGATTACTTAGCTTATTTTATAGTGCTATTGGGTTGATATACATAGTGCTTTGTATTATTTTTAAAAGTGCTTTCATAAAGCACTAAGGATGACACTATATCATTCAGGCTCATAGCTAATAAAGGTTACATTGACCTTGATAGTCGATCACACATGTCATCGGGCTTTATATGACCTCAATCTAAATGATGAATCAGTCAAGTGACTTAATTGGGATAGTTGTTCATATGAATTATTATTTTTATTTAGGAGCTGACAGAGTATTATCACTGTATAGTTGAGAGCTCACATGGAAATTGAACAACATTATCATTATCTTGCATACTTGTCACTTGGTGACGTGGACAGTTTGTAAGTGAGTTATCATAACTCACATGGACTTTGATATGGCACATTATTATATCAATTTCTTGAACCTCAAATTTATTACATTGCATTTTACAGATTTCAAAATCATATGTTGTGATGAAAAAGAAAGACTAGGGTAAAAAAATGATGGTTTCATTCTGCAAACAAGCTCGAACCCTAGCTACACCATCATGTTGCACTTTCAGTTACAGTCTAAGCTTGATACTGGAGGCATTTCAAGCTAGTGTTTTGGTATGTTAGAGTATGAAGGTTGGCGGTTTCTATGGTGGACTTTCCACAAGCCAGTAGTGGAGATTGTGTAAGTTTGTGTTAATTTTTATGAACAGTACATATTGTAGTTGGAATCTTTGAAAATATTTTATGCTTTTTGATTCAGTTGTGATTTTAGGACTACAAATGTAAATGTAGTTGTAATGTCATTTCTATATACACAATTTAGATAGTGACTTTGTAAAGGATTTGGTGCTCCTACTGAAGTTGGTGCTTCAGAATTTAGGTAGAGTTGGTGCTCTTATGAAGTTGGTGCTTCATAAACTTGTTACAGTTTGGTGCTCTTTTATTAATGAAAGGGAATTTTTTAGCGAGTGGATTTTTATACCCCATGAGGATTTTTCCACTTAGGAAATCTTTGTGTTATGTGATGTTATTTTTGTCTCTCATTTAGTATCATGTTAATGTGCTCATTTATTCAATTCTCTAATTCTTTTAGTGTGTTCAAAAGGTTCATATATCAAAATGTTCAAGTCTATCATGCAAAGTTGAAATTTTTCAAATCTGATTTTAAAGAGCCTTTCGTAAAACAAGTTAATTCTGCATTAGGCAAAGTTTTAGTTCTGTTTCAAAAGCATAAAGAATATTGTTCACACATTAATTGAACAATATCATATGATTCTTTCAATATGAGGTGTAAATGTTAGTCAAGTTTTATGTCAATTTGATCTAAAGTGTTAATGGTCACTTGCATAAAAAAATCTATCACATTGGGTTAACAAGAGTAAAAAGTTTCATTGTGCATTCAAAGTCAAAAGTTAAAATTATTTCACTCTTATTCACCCCCCCTCTCAGAGTTAATCCACTTCCAACAAGTGGTATCATAGCATAGGGTACCACATTAGGTTTCATACCTAGGATTGATTCTAGTCTTGGAAGATTGTCATTATGGCACATGCACCTAAAGGATCATCCATTACAAAAGCACCTTTATTTGATGGTACTTATTATGTGTTTTGGAAAATTAGAATGGAAACATATCTAATTTCTCTAGATCTTGATGTCTGGAACTTACTATGCAATAAATATGTTGTACCTGATGTCATACCAACATATCATGATAAGAAAAGAAAATATGAAATGAATGCAAGAGCCAAACATGCTTTGTTGTGTGGTTTGACAAAAGATGTGTTTTTCAAAGGCATGCATTGTAAATCTGCATATGAAATATGGGAAAAGCTTGAAAACATTTATCAAGGAAATGAAAAAGTTTAAGAAATCTAAAATCCTTACTCTCAAGAGTCAATTTCAAGAAATGAGAATGAAGGATGATGAAAATATTGTTGATTATTTCTTAAGGATAGATGAAGTTTTCAAATGTAGAAGAGGTCTAGGTGAAGCTATTGCAAAGTTTGATGTTGTTCAAAAAGTGATTAGAACTTTGCATCCTAAATTTTAGTCTAAAGTTTCCGCTCTTGAAGAAAAGAAACGTTTTGATTCACTGACCTTGGATAATTTACAAGGCATATTAACAGCATATGAAATGAGGATAGGAGGCTCCTCTTCAACCTTTGAATAGACTGGTTTTAAAGAAAAAAGGAAAGAAGACTTTGACAGTGAATCAGAATTGTCTGATTCTTTAGAAGCTCTTTTAGTGAGGAAGTTGAGAAAGAAATATAAAGGAAAAATGCCTTTCAAATGTTTTACTTGTGGCAAGTTTAGACACTTTGCTGCTAAATGCCCTTACGGTGATCAAGCAAATGAGGATTTTGGTTTAGTATGGTTTGGTAACTATAATTACATACAACTTATGGCAAAAGGCACAGTGGTTTTTGGTGACAACATTTTCTTTCCAGATGTTTATTATGCAACAAGTTTAAAATACAATCCGTTAAGTGTGACACAAATATGTGATCAGGATTTATGTATTCTTTTTTATGATTGTGGGTGCCAGATTAAAAGGAAATTAGGAGAAATAGTTATTGCTAGTTCAGGGACACAAGGAAATATCTATGAAGTGACTAGTGTGAAAGTGCTTAATCAGTTGAGGAGGAGTCTCTATGATCTTCCTCCTATATCCTTTCACTAATCAATCTTTGTGATTGTAGGGTGTGTTTTAAAGTTTTATCTTATATCCCTGAAAGTATAAACTACAATCAAATATTTGCAATTTAGTTGGTGTATTTGAAATAGTTTGCAATTTTTATTACATGAAGGTTTGTGTGTTGGTAGAAAGTTTTTTTTAAGAATTGATATTAATTTCTTGGACAGTCAATGCTTAGTTGTTCTATCTACATAAAGAGGAAGGTTCTATGATATGAAGAGAGAATTTAGTAAACTCTAAGTTTGAGGAGTTGGAGAAGAAATTTATCAATTTTGTCTACTTCATGAAGTAATGTGGAACAGGGTTTCAAGGCATCTTGAAATAGTCTTGTTTGAATAATTTTAAATTTGCATGATCTTAGAGGGATACATTCTTATCTGGTTGCACCACTTGTTTCCTTTGGCATTGTTCATATCTGAATATTCCACTAGATGGTATTTTATGCATTTTGATATTATGGTTGATATAATAGGGCAGGTGCATGAAGTTGGTCACACTTTTGTGGCCAAATGGGAAAAAAATGGGGAAACACATAACATGAGCGCGTTATGTGCTTTTAAAAGAAAAAAAAAGTGAAATTTGTATCATTTGCTTTTCACTGTTTCTCAGCTCTGCCCACGGCCAAAAACCCTCATTTTCATGCCCGCATTCTAGGAGGAAGGACTTCTACAAATTTCATCAAGAACAGTTGAATTTTGTCTGCAAATATGGTGCCATGACGATGAAGAGATGCAAGAGGTAAGTATTGTTTACTATTTGTTTTGAATTTTCTAGTTTGAAATTGATTTTGTTTGTTTTAGGTTAGATTTGATTGTTTTTTTTAAATCTGTAGGAAATCCTGCAAATCATCAACAAGAGGAGGAGGTAAATCCTCAACAAAATCAACCTCCCCCACCATTCTCTCAATTCCCTCTTGCCACTCAAGAAAATTTGACGAGTGAAATTGAGAACAATAGAAAAAAACTTGAGGATCTTATCAGTAGGTTGAGTGATCCAAATGCTTCAACCACAAAAAGAATGCTTCTAGCAAATTCATTGAAAGACATGTTTAAAAATGTAGATGCAATCACCCAACAAATATCTAGATGGCAAGATAGGAGGCAGACAGCTAGGGCATATTATGCAGACAAATTATCATATAAACAAGTAAAAGATTTAAAAATTACTAAAGGTGATTTGTGCTCTCTATTCATTGACCCTAAAACAAATCAAAATCTTACCCTTAATGCCAAGAGCTTTCCTATTCATTGGTACCACCACCAAGAGATTAAGAACCATTTTTATGAAAGATGGTATATGGTCTTTGATTACCCACCGTGCAATAATTGTGAAGTCCCCCAATATTTTCTTAGGAAACTATACAGTGAGTTTGTATTGAACCAAATCCCAAATTATTTTGATATGAGGGAGTTCCAGGGGAGAGGTGGGGGGTCAACTTAGGATAGGCCCGGTGCATAGTCGGATTCTACACGGCAAGGGAGACGACCTCTCACTAGGCCACCTCGTGAGCAGATTGTGATGCCTGTCATTGCGAAGGAGAGTGCTGACATAGAGACATTGCATGTGATCACAACTTTGACCCAAAGTGTCATCCATCACACTAGCCCTATTGTACAGCGCCATCCAAGGGAGTCTTTAGGTGGTCACCTTTGAACCCATGTGTGTCAATCTTGCAGGGTGACTTGTTCATATGACCCTACCAGCACTCAAGAGGGTGCTACACAGGATCCATATGCTACTACACAGCTTGATCCATATGCATCTACGGGGATGGAGAGGACGGCTGACATTTTGAATGATGCATATGGCATTGAAACTGAGATAAAATTCAGCATGTTCATTGAATTTAATTTATTAAATTTTGATTGTGAAATGCAAGATTAACTTATTTAGTTTTATTATTTTAATAAAATTGCAGGGTCACAGTGTAGAGACTGGATACACCAGTCATCCGCCTACTTATTTTTGCAGTACACCTTTCAGTGGGGTATGTAAAGTTAGTAAACAATTATAAATTTATTACATGTGTTAATAGCATTGTTTTATGAATGGTATTTTAATATGTGATTTTGGATGTTGAATAGGGTACTGTTGGAGGTTTCAAGGAAACACCTCCGAGTGCCAGTAGATTTGATCAAACGTTCACGGAGGTAATATAGAATTTAAAGAGAACTTAAGTAATGAATTCTAAGTTTAATAGATTTTTGTAGTTTATATTCATATTGTTGACTTTACATTGCATTACACAGATCATTCAAAATCAAAGCATTACTTCAAATTCGATAACTAATAATCAAAAATTTATCTGTTTAATAGTTGTACTCAAAATTTTGTTCATTAGATCTCATACATTATAAGTCATCACATGGATCGCTATTGTAACTTTTTTGTGATTGAATAATTTGTTGTTTTATTTTCAAATGTTGGTGACAGAAACACCACCAAATGTGACAAGGGTAATGGATATTGGTGTTTCCTCTGCTATACAATCCTCGATGACTCTGATAGGGGAGGTATGAGGCAAATTACTAAATTTCAATTTACATTCAATGTTATAGATGAACTAGTTCTAGTGCAAAATCAAACCATTATTGATTCGTAGTTTAATTCCTATTTGGATGGTTTATACAGGGCTTGAGCATGCCTAAGCATCGGCGTGCAAATATTTCCATCAAGCAGAGTGATCGTGAGATGTTCGTAAGTGATTATTTTGTTAAATATATTAATTTTTAGAATGTAATTTCTATATATTAATGTCTTTACTTCTTATTGTAACAGTTGAAGCTTCACCAGAAGCTAAACACTAGGAGGAGGAGCAAGAGCACTCCTCGAGCATAGTAGAAATGGGTGACAGACTTATCACCATCGGATCGCCCAGCAAAGGGAAAGAAAACTGTATTTGAACCAGAGCATGGAGAGAAATGAATTTTGAATGCACTAAGCCCTTTGTTGTATGCCTACATGGCAATTTTGTACATATTTTGTATTGGATGTATTTGACATTGAATGCCTATATGGCATTCTCGTAAGCCTATATGGCTATTTTGTAACTATATTTTATACTTATATCGACATATATTGATGTATGCGTACATCATGGCTATTTGCTTAATACAAATCTTTTTATCGATGGTGTCCATATTTGCAAATTATAAATTCATGGTTCAATAGATATGAGTTATGTGTATTCAAGTGTATACTTTACAACTTATGCACATTTATTTTTTAACTTACGTGTGACAATCAAAAAGTGTGAAAAATTTTGTGTTTGGAAGTCAAATGTAAGCCAATTTTGTAATTCTCAGTTCTTGCATACTCGATCTTATGGACTTATTCCTTCCTAGCACATATTGTGAATATTTCTCATTTGGTGCAGAAGAAAGATTCCTCATTTTTGAACCACTCATAGCAAAGAGATTCACAATAAGACTTTAGCATTGGAACACTACTCCATACTTCTCTTGTCTAGACCATAAAGGATTGAAAATTCTTAATTTGATGAATGATAGTCGTGAGATGAGAATTTATATAACCATGCCTATTTTGAAACTTTGCATCTAATACTGCATCAACAAGAACTTAAGAAGTGTTGTATAAGAGTGTTAGGTTTGATAGGCCTTCTCTTCCCTAAGGGAGGAGAGCCTGCATCTTGAATTTTGAACAAAATTTTAAGAAGCAAACATTTTACCTAAAAGCTTCAAACCTAGATGACATATTTGGCTAAGTCTATCTTGAAAATTATCAATGCGTTCAAACTCTAAAGGAGATTCTCCCTGAAAAGAAAACTTTACCCTTTTTCCCAAGGAAAGAAATTTCAACAAGTTGCATGTGATTTATCTTATTTATTTCTCACAATTCCTGGTCAATCATTCATGGCTCAAGATAGTTCCATTCCAAGGCAAGGACACCCAAAAAATCACTGAGATTCTTCTACGATCTGCAAGAAAAAGGTTTTGGCTCTTTCACAATGTAAATAATCATGTAACACTATTTTCTTGTTTTCCTTCCACACAGAAAAATGTTCACACTTTTCAAATTGATTAATGATCAAGAATGGTTGATTGTAAACACTTGACATTTTTCTGTTTAAACTTTAATTTATAATTTTGTATCATGACATTCGAGTAGATCACTAATATTTTAATATTTCACTATGAAAGTGGTGGTGTATTTTTTCTATGTTATTTGACTATTAATATGGTGGTGTATTCTAAACTTGATTACTGCTGCAAATATGTATATATTTCTGATTTTTATATGTTTTTGTATGACCGAACCCAAAACGAACCAAACCCCCAAAAAAAAATCATGAACTGGCGAACTGGGTTATCGAACCTGATCCCGAACCCAAAACTAAACCAGTAACTTAGTAAAAAATAGATTTTTGTAGTTTATATTCATAACATTGATTACATTGCATTGCACATCTTTCAAACTAAAAGCATTGCTTCACATTTCATAACTAATAACTAGATGCTGATAGATGACAAATTTTCAATTACAATATAATTTTTACAAAGTCAACCTAAGCGGTTATGCAATTACTTCACATTGCATAACAAATAACTAGGAGCAGCTGCAATTTGCATTTGGTTGTCATGGCATTCTATGAGACCACATTTCTTTGAGGCATTTTTTCAAATAGTCCACTGCCTTGTCTATACTACCACATTTTTCATACATGTCTACCAAAGCATTTTTTCAAATGGTTCAAGTGTTGCCTTGTTGCTATGGTTGAAAGCCTAAAAAGTGCTTCGAAGAAAGCTATGGATGCTTGGAAAAAATCTATAAAAGAATAATAGTAAGCAATATCATAGACAAGGTAATGAACTATTTGAAAAAATGCCTCAAAGAAATGAGGTCTCATGGTGATGGAATGCCATTACAATCAAATGCTTTTGATTGTCATGGCATTCCATCACCATGAGACCTCATTTCTTTGAGGAATTTTTTCAAGAGTTCACTACCTTGTCTATGCTAACACATTTTTCATGCATGTCTACAAAGAATTTAGCCAAACAAATTATTTGCCTTGTTGCTATGGCTAAAAAGCATAATAGTAAAGCAATAGCATAGACAAGGGAATGAACTGTTTGAAAAAAAATGCCTCAAAGAAATGTGGTCTCATGGTGGTGGAATGCCATGACAAGAAAAATTGTTAGGATTATCATGGCATTCCATCACCATGAGACCACATTTCTTTAGGCATTTTTTCAAACAGCTTCCTTGTCTATGCTACTACATTTATCATACATGTTTACCAAAGCATTTTATCAAATAGTTCACTTCCTTGTTGCTATGGCTAAAAGCCTAAAATAGGTGCTTCCAAAAAAGCTATGGATGCTTGTGGAAAAAATCTATCAAAGCATACTAATAAGCAATAGCATAGAAAGGCAACAAACTGTTTGAAAAAAAGCCTCAAAGAAATGTGGTCTCAATGGTGATGGAATGCCATGACAATCCATAGCAATTTGCTTGTCATGGCATTCGTCATGCCATTCCATCACCATGAGACCATTTCTTTGAGAATTTTTCAAAGAGTTCACTGCCTTGTCTATGCTAACACATTTTTCATACATGTCAAAACATTTAGCCAAACAGTTCATTGCCTTGCTGCTATGGCTAAAAGCCTAAAAAAGCTTCGAACAAGCTATGGATGCTTAGAAAAAATCTATCATAGCATAATAGTAAGCAATAGCATAGACAAGGGAATGAACTATTTGAAAAAAATGCCTCAAAGAAATGTGGTCTCATGATGGTGGAATGCCATGATGGTGCAGGAGCACCCAAGCTCCTTGAGGATCATTTGGAGAGTCAGGAGATGGCAAGGGTCTTGAAGGCCTATAAACCTTTCTAGAGCATCAATTATAGCATTTTGAAGCCTATAATGGCATTTGGCATGGATGAGTGTAACAGGGAGATCAAAAGTCCTAAGGGTCCTGATAAGGACCATAGGACCAAATTGACTTTTAAATGGAACAATGATTTTTTAGGAGTTTAAATAGGTATATGATGTTTTAATTAGGTTAAATAAGGTTGAATTATGATATGTAATAGTTTTGGAAGCTTTATAGTTAATAGGAGTTAATAAATTGCAATGTTGGAAATTCAAATTTTTGAAATCCAACTTTGGGTGGAAAAGTGAGTTTTAGGAGTTTTAATTACAATAATGTAATAAAATCAATTATAATCTGTTGGCATAGTTGTAGGATGAGTCTATAATCCTGGAGAAACCATTTGTATGGTGGGTTGGCTGATAGTGCAAGTGTTGTACAGACTGCTACAGAAAATCAATAAAAATTTCAATCTTTTTGCATTTTCTTGAGGTTTTTTTATGAATCTATGATTCCTTTTGGTGTCATGATCATTTGGATGGTTTAAGAACTTTTATTTACATTAATTTAACCTTTTGAATGACCTGAATAACATTGGGAATCAGTTTCTTATGTTATATTGTTGATTGTCCTCAAAAAGTATAGATTTTTCACTAGTTTTGAGAGTCTTCATGAATAAATGATCCATTTCATGGGAAATTCTGACTGAAAACTTGTGAAATGGATCATATATAACTTTTACTATATAGATATAACAAGGTATTTTGTAGGAAAGAGTGATTCTTGGGTGTACACCAAGTTTTAGCAAGGAAAAGGGCATGAAAATGGTGCCTAAAGTGTAGCAGCAGGAGATCTACTTTAATAAGGGGTATATTTCTGAGTTGAAGGTGTTTATATATATTGATTTATTGGTGAAAAGTACAAGAGAAGGTTCTAGAAGTGTTGGGAAGGCTAATTTTCAAGAGGCCCTAGTTTTGGAGCAATTTATTGAGGGTTTTGTGATTTAGGGTGTTGAGGGTGTCATAGAAGACTAATACCTTGAAAATATTTGGTTTGGGAACATTTTAAAACATTTTTGAAAGTTTCATAGTCAGGGGATAAGTTTAGAGAGGGGTTGCTTTGAAAATTTGGGCTAATTAGGCCTTAAATTTGAGGAAACAACAGATTTTGGTAGGTTTGATCTAGAACAAGTTCCATAAATGATTTGATATGTTGTGTATCATCATGAATCACATCTTAATCAGTAATTATATTGAGGATTCCTTTGGGGCAGTTGAGTGAAAAGTCAAAAAACCATTGCTAGAAGCCCAATTGGGCTAGAAGCCTAGTCAAGGTGCAGAAAGTGAGTTTTGTGTAAGACAAAGGTTTGGGGCTTTGAAACCATTCAAGACAATTTGTTTTGATTTCCTTGAGATCACTCCAATGTTTTGGTTCCATTAGGAAAGCATCTAAGTTATAAGTGCACTATTGAGGCTTGTCTCCATCAGGGTGCCTGGAAGAGTGTTTGAGATTGCATCATTATAATCCTTGAAACTTTGATTTTTGACTAAAGTCCCATCCCCTCTGCATCACATGACAAGCAAATTTTTGTGTATTTTCATGGCATTCCATCACCATGAGACCTCATTTCTTTGAGGCATTTTTTCAAACAGTTCGCTGCCTTCTCTATGCTAGTACATTTATCATATATGTTTACCAAAGCATTCTATCAAATAGTTCACTTCCTTGTTGCTATGGCTAAAATCCTAAAATAGGTGCTTCCAAAAAAGCTATGGATGCTTGGAAAAAATCTATCAAAGCATACTAATAAGCAATAGCATAGAAAAGGTAGCAAACTGTTTGAAAAAAATCCTCAAAGAAATGTGGTCTCAATGGTGATGGAATGCCATGACAATCCACAACAATTTTCTTGTCATGCCATTCGTCATGCCATTCCATCACCATGAGACCACATTTCTTTTAGGAATTTTTTCAAAGAGTTTCACTGCCTTGTCTATGCTCTTATGAATAGAATTTATTGAAATTGAGATGCTCTTATAATGTCTACATCATAGGTGGTCATGATAAGATTAAATTCAAATGAATAACTTGAAATTGCCTCATCAAGCTTCAGCACACACTTTTTAATGGCTTAAAATCATAATTGAGATTTTTCAAGATCATCAAAATAAGGATGTTGCATTGCTTTTCTGCTTGAGGTTCTCTTGGATGGCTCATAAATCTGCATTTTATGCAAGGGGACACCAATCAATGTTTTCCTGTTACATACAGATACACAAAGTAAAATAAGATGATAGCATTGGCATCAACCAAACTGACATGGATACAAGTATAAATTAATAAGAACCATTGTGCATATACTTAAAAATTAATCCAATGAACCATCTGGGTCTGCTCTACTCTTTATTATGTCAAGTATTGCCTCATGGTCAGACTCACAGACCTTCCACAAGGTCTTGTTCAAAGGTCTACCCCCATATTTTCTCAAACGAACATTGGATGCCACGACAAGGTTTGAGTAATGAAGAATCTTACGATGCATGTCAAATTCCTCAAACAACCAATGTTTAACACTCTTATGTGGGTACCTTCTCAACCACATTCTAGTAACAACGACTGACCTGTAGGGTATTCAATGTTTTCTCCATCTATAATTGGGGCTTCCAATTTTTTTTTCCTCAAAACAATGACACAAGTAATAGTTTGTACCCTCTTCATTGTCTTCATCTGCAATAACTGCATAAACATGCCCTACATTTATATGTGTCGCATATCTCTTGAAATTAGTCAACATTATGAATACAGTACAAAGTAGGATAACAATATGGAATTTCAAATACTAAGAAAGTAGATATATTACCTGGTTGAACTAGATCTGATACATGGTCAAAGTCAACCAATGATTCTATCTGTGTTAGTTCCAATGCCATTGTAGGGTGATATGTGTGAAGTGGGCTAAGATAACTTGTCAACCATTTTTCAACCCACTTCCCTAACTCACAATCATTCCAGGCTTGCAATGTACATGAAGAACAAAAGCATGCCATCTTACGTGTATGGATACTCCATGAACCTGCATTTGAGCTAAGGAAAGAGTGCAACTCACTCGATCCTATTAGTGTACAAAAATCCTCATATGGTGCAATGTTAGTATCATCCATCAACCAAAAAAATCTACGAACTAAAGATGTACCTTCATTACCTGGACCCATCGAACCATTACACCACTCGATGATTGATCTTGCATCTATCAACTGTGCATTGTCTTTATACTTTAACTCTTCTCGTGTTAATGCTCTTTTCATGCATGCTTCTGCACCATCATTCTCTCCCTTTCCATGTGTGGCCTCACAAAAGTTCCACATATGTTGAACACGTCTAGTGAGATGCATCCTGGACAACCAGTAGAACATGTGTGCGTTCTTGAACTGTGTTGCACAGTTATCTAACCATATTATATGTCGATCATATGATATGCCCCTCTAAGCCAAATGATTGTAGAACATCTGGAAGCAACCTTGCACCAACTCTGGAGAATGCGTGTGATCATCACTAATATAAAAGTGATACTCCCTCAATACCTTCCTTTCATCCTCTGTACTTTTAGCTGCATGTATGAATGCTATGTGCACAAATATCGAAACCTGTGTGGAGTTGTAATACTGTGACTGCACCTCACGCTGTGGCTGTAGAGTGTATTTCTCTACAAAGTCAACCACTAATACTATGCTACCAAGTGGAAAGGTGTCCTTGCATATCTTGAATTGTGTGTCCATCCATTGGGCTCTATGGGTATTCCTTACATACTCATACACTAGATTCTCACGAAACATGGACATGAACTGATACACTGGAATCTTCTGAATAACCAACTCACACCTTTTTGCTTCAGACCCATCTTTTGTAGCATATGCCACTATTTTATACTTCCCCAACTCTACTAGTTTTTGTCCCACCTCATATGTGCTTTCCATATGTTGACATACTAGCATTCGTTGCAAGCCATAGCAACGCTCGCATGAACCATCCAAGCATGTTGTCCTATAGAATATTTGACCATCCTCTATTTCACATAAAAAAATTTATAAGAACTTTCTTGAAGATTTTGGTGGGGCTTCTATGTCACAATCCTACAAAACATCGTTAGTATGCAAATGTAAACATATAGAATGATAAACATCATAATGGTTAGAGAATTCAATATGTAGTTTATAGCAACAAGTAGTGCGTGTGTGATTTATCTTGACATAAAAAGGTTTAATCATTTCAAAAAATCTTTGATAAATACTAATTTGAGGATAAGAGTTTAGAAATTTATGAAAAAATTGGGTTTGAGTCGTATCCAAAAAATGCTTTGGATGTAGCTCACAGTTTCGACTACCGATTCTCCTTCTTACAACATCCCTTTGATTCGGAGATGGCCTTGTATTATTCTTCCAATAATCTTCAATTAGTGTTCTCAATGCTTCAACAACTTTTTTATCTTTGTGTGGCAGTCTCCCTGAGAATTCCCATAATTCATTTGAATCGGTGCCCTCAATTCTTTGCCGCCTTTGAATAGCTTTTGATAAAGTTTTTCTACTAATTCCCATTTGTTCACTTGTCTTTTTAATGAGGCGAGATCTCTTTGTTTGATAGCTTACCAAAGTTGATGTAATGACATGTCGGGTGATATTACTATCCCTTGAGCATGAGGTCTTACCCACACTATCATAAGCATCCATTAGATTCTTCACAATAGTGTTTTCACTTGATGCATTCGATGTTCTCAACCCAAGAGTCTTCATGATGTTTCTGTACTTTAAACCCCACATCATTTGAACAAATAGTTGACATCTTACAATCTCATTTAGCCTTTCAAAGAACATTTTCCAAATCTTATCAGCATATCTTCTACAAGTGCGTTCTGGAATCTTACCTTCCATGTGCTACAAAATATCCTCATCAACATTAATCAAAAACTTTGGATTTCTATGCAAAATTCTATGTGGTGTTCTCCTAGGTACATACATCTCAACATTAGCAATTTCATCAATATTGAATTGAGGTGGGCTATATTGCATACCTTCGATCAAGGGTGGAATAGAAGACATACCTTGAGGTTCACATGGGGATGATGGCATATCTTGTTCCTCAACTCTGAGTGATGATGTACTCTCAACTCCAGATGTGGTGGATGGTGTCCAACCATACTCAATTGTGGTAGATGGTGTCCCTCCATATTCGCTTGTGCTTAATGGTGTCCCTTCGTATTCACTTGCGGTAGAGGGTGTGTCTCCAACTACGGTATCTGCATCTCCCCTAGCATGACTCTTTCGCATTCGTTCCCTTTGTGCTGCCAATTTCTTTTCTCTTTTTGATAGTTGAGGTTCCTCTTCAACTAGCTTGTTTTCATCAATCATTCCCAATTTCTACTTTTCACGATATTCCCTCACCCATTTTTTCTCTTTATCTTTGATGGCTTAGAGCTGATCATCTGTTAGTTTTTTCCTTTTAAAATTTCGTTTCTTCGGCATGACGAATAATTTTACCTGTGCAAAAAGTGCTAAGTTGTCAAATTAACTAATTGAAATCTTTGGAAGCATTACTCAATGAAATCTTTGGAAGCATACACAAAGAAAGTCAACGAAAGCTGGTTTGTATAGCTATTTGACAAAATAACTCAATGATAGCTTTGGAAGCATACACAAAGAAATTCAATTGTTAAATTTAACAAAATGCCTCAAAGAGATGTGGTTTAAAAATGTAACAGGAAAGTGTATCGAATTGTGTGATTTAAAATGTCCATTGACAACGTAAGGTTGTAGCATGACAAACTAGTGCAGGAGCACCTAGGTCATGAAATTCCTTCAAAAGGCTAATTTGTTCAATTTGTAATGTTCAAGTAAATATGATGAGTGAAGGTCATTAAATGATGAATTTCAATGTATTTGCACCATGAAATAGGTCACTATGTGATATTATTGAAAAATTGCTTTTTATAACAAAAGTTGTCAATTATTGTAAAAATGTAAAATTGCACAAAAGCAGGAAGGTGAAGAGTCCTTTTTGTGGAAGGGCAAGGATGGGTTGATGAAGATGAAGAGGCAGTTATTTCAATTGATTTAGACACCTTTAAAAAGAATTGTAAGCTCGAGAAAGGAAGATCTTGTATCCCAAAAATCCATAAAAATTAATAAAAAAACCTCTGCTCAGTTATTTTGGAAACCTTTTCTATTCTTGTTTTCAAGTTGCATAGTGATTCAAGCATGTTCTAAGATTTGATTCTTGTCAGGGAAAGAGACTTCTTTCATTCTTGAAATTTGTAGGAATTGTAATTCAAATAATCAATCTAATTTGAACTTAGTTTCCTAAGTCTCGGTCTATGGTTTCCTTAGAATTGTTTAGAGAGTCTAAAAAGTGATTCTTAGCCATTCCACCGATGTAGGGCTCGTAGGTCAGTGGAATGGATCATATTTAGTGTATTTTCAATGTGAAGATGTGTGTGGGAAGGGTAAATAAAAATAAGAAGTCGGGATACTGTTGCATGAACAAAATTCTAAATTTTCTCATTCAAAAAAATGGTGTTTTCAAGTAGGGTTTGAGGAAACAACATGTAGAGGATCTTAGAAATAATTTCAAAATAATTTGCAAACATAATGAAGCATGTTTCAATTTTTGGGCGGAGTAGTAGAGGTTTTGCAAATGTTTCATTAAAGAAACCCTCATGGTTGGTGTGTTTTCACCCTATAATCAAATGTTTACTGATTTTGTGTATTGATGGGTGTTTCCCATCTTGAAACTTGTTTATTTCTAAGTTTCTACACATGGTCTAATATTTTTTATAGGTTTGGTGGATTAGTGAGTAGTTCTATGATGACTTGCTTTGATAAATTGACCTATTTAAGGACTTTTACCAGTAGACAACATGTTGGTTCTATTTTGTTTTATGAAATAAGTGTATAAAATTTTATAGTATGTTGAAAAGGATCAAAATAGGCCTGAGAATCTGTATTGGGATTATGTAAATGCACTATGATAGAAAAGGAATCACCTGATTAGATGGAATTTTGGCCTCCTAGAGATATTTGGCATTGTTTGCTAAAAATAGAGAATATGTAGAAACAGCGAAAGGAATGTTGTTAAGTGCTTGGGAGCAGTCTCATTTGTGATTCCATAGTTGTGTCTATGCTTGGTAATGTTTTGAAGGTAGATTGTGAAAGATTTGATGATTTGGGCATATGTTTCCAATATATGGCAATGGTTTCTTGAATGCAAAGTAGTCAGAGTGTGTCTATACTAATATATTGGAATATTACAATCAAAACATGATGAAATTGGTATCTTAAAGGTCTGGTGATAGTGTTAAACTAATGCTACTTGTTATTGTTACAAATGGTGTTTAAGTGAAGATAGGATGATGGATGTGTTGATTTGAGAAAAGATATCTTAAATGGTTGGGATGATGTTTGATTGCAGGTCTAAGGAACAGAGGTGTTTGATTGTTTTCTTCTTGAAGGGGTAAGTTGAGTTGATGAGTGATTGTCGTACTGTTTATGACAAGAACAAAGTTGAAAGTTGATTCTGAAAATGGTTTGCTACATGGAGATGGTGAATTGGCTATTGATAGCCTTATAACTTGAAATGAAATAAATGGATTTTGGTTGAATGAAAAGTAGTTTTGGATGAATTTGACAAAGTTTGTATAAATTTATCTTTTACTCTTTATTGATTTGGGAAGGAAGTTCCCTAAAGAAATGATGTTGTTGAGTGGCTTGGCAATTTGATATTGCACCATAAACAAACAATTTGATCAACATGGAATAATCTAAACAACAAAAATGAAAGCAAGTCATAATAGAATGAAATAAAATGTACAAATATTTCACATACCTAAAAAAGCAAAGTTTCAAATAGAGGAGTTCTACCCAATTATGCAGCCTTTGCTTTTTCCTTCCTCAAACTCCTCAAAAATTTGACTTCTTCAAAAGCTTGTTCCCCTCCAAATTTCAATTGTATATCAATTATCACTATAATTCAAACTTGAATTGATATTATATGCCTCTCAATGTGAAAACTCTGTTATTTCATGCAAAGGTGATGGAATCTCAAAATCATGCATGCACACTTCACTCAATCACCAAAAAGCTACTTTTTGTCGGAGCACATGCAAAACTAGGAGAATATGCAGAATGTGGGCCAACATCACAGGTATATTGTGATTTTTTACCATTTTAGTGATAACTCAGAGCTTATTTAATCCTAAATGAACATATCTCTACTAGTTAATAGCAGCTCAGTTATGATAAATTTAGTTTTTAAGCTTTAGATGGTACATTTTATAGGGTAGAGGATTAAGGGTGCTAGGGAGAGGCTAGAGGGGTGTGAGAGAGATACTTGAGAGAGAGAGAGGAAGA
>VDFB02047230.1:506776368-506836628 GCA_007258455.2 Sequoia sempervirens | reverse complement strand
CACCATCAGGATTGCATCTGGTTCAATATCGACAAAAAAAAAACACATGGGTAATGTTAGGTTCTCTCTTAGCTATCCAACGAAGTAATTTTTTTCACTTTTTAACAATGTTAAGCCTTTCATCCATAATTTATTTTGTTTGTATGTCTCTTTTTCACCAAAAAGCAGTGTTTGGTTTTTTTTTTTTTATAAATTAACCGTTCATCGAAATTTAAAATAAATTACATTTTTAGAAACTAGACTCTATTCTACATTTTTTTAAAAAATAAAAATAAAAAAAATCAATTACTTTCAAAAAAATTTAGAGGGAGCATGGCCAAAATTCTGCTTTTTAGGAAGTGCCCACTTAGAAAATTAGTAAAAAATCAAATATTTATTAAAAAATTATTAGAAAAATTGTGCATCAACTAGATACTGTTAGCTAACTTTTGACCATAGCAATTTTAAAAATACTACAAAAAAGTTCACCGTGCTCAGGTCGTACAAGAGTTGCTATGTTATGTTTTTCTGACAAAAATAGCACCAATTTGTGTACATCCCTCTTTTGAACCCATTAATCTCAACCATTTTCAAAATAAATTAGTAGTTTAGAAAGTATACTCAGAGCACTTTGATCCTTGTTTTTGTTCCATCTCAAAATTTTGAGTGTAACTATCCTCAATTTCATGTGCAAGGTCAGTATTTTCCTGATTTTAGAAAAAAAATATCCACTTAAGCCCCCTTTTTGGGAACCATCTTGGTGCACTTACCCAACAATTGTCTAATGTTCATATTGGCAAGATAAATTTCTTTAGGTTTCATGAGATGATTACTTAAGATAGGACAACATCAGTGAAAGAAATATTTGTTACTTGGACATAGATGTAAGGTGCTTGCAGGTGATCTGACAGTGAGTATGCAAATGATAATGTGACATAGTTGTACAACTCAATGGAAAATTGGGCTACATCTGAAACAACTTGGTTAATTGAGTTTCTCCTTGCCAAATTCTCTCTATCCTTGTTCAAGTTTGGTACTCATAAAGGAGTTATGATATCTATTTTTATATATTTTTCTATAATTGATTTTTGTTTGAATAAGTGCTATATCATAGGGAGAGGTTTCTTGCATATTTCATGATATAGAATATGGTTGGTGATTGGTTATAATACAACTTGGTGATCTATGCATTCTCAGCCTCTCAATTGATGTATGGCATTTGTCCTTATTTTTTGGGGGCTTACCAATGATATTCCTTTCTGCTCTTGATAGTGAGTTGCTATTTGCAGGTTGTGCAATTGGTGCATATAGTGCTTGATTTTATGATATTTACATGTCAATATTATGGCTTCCAGAGTTATTGTGTTTTCTCATGTGTATTCAAGGTGTTATATGCAATAGTTTTATTTGCTTGTCTAAAGTAATGATATGATTCTTGTATGCTATTTTCTGATGGATATGTGTTGGTTGGCTTCAGTTGTTTTCATTCATGGAATTTCACATTCTCCTCTGTTATTCTTTGTCCTTGTGACAAAAAAGGGGGAGAAAATGATGGTTCAATTGGCTAAGTTTTTTCCATCAAGGACAAAGGGGGAGTTTGTTGGTTTCTTCTATGGCATTTTTCCTTGATGTCAAAACTGCCCTGGGTTGGTGCCTTGGCATTTCATAGTTTGGCTATTGATGTTTCAGTACTTGGCTTATTCAGTGATGGTTTATCTTCAGTCTTGTCTTGTGGTACTAATTGTTGGATTCATGTGCAGAGGATATATTTCTTCAATGGAGTTATTATTTCATACAGGTTATTTTTCATGGCTGACTTCAGTGATTACATGTAAGCATTGTTAAGGTATATACAGGTGATTGTGAAGGTATATTGTTGATCAGTTTAGCCCTTGACATTCAGATTCAATGTATTTATACATTTGGTGAATACATTTATTCACATATACTTGATAGTAATTGAGGTTCAGTTTTGCACCATGAACATAGCATGAATTCACTCTTCATTGTGTCTCAACACTACATTCTTTACATTCCTAGGTTTTAGTGTTACATTGATTATCCATGGTATTCATGCTTTGATTTATAAATGCTAACACATAATGTTATTGAGCATTGTTGATTACATGGGTTTGGTGTACACATAGTGCTTATTCATAGTGCTTACACTTAAGCATTTTCAAGCACTTTGATTACTTAGCTTATTTTATAGTGTTATTGGGTTGATATACATTACTTGCTTTTTATTATTTTTAAAAGTGCTTTCATAAAGCACTAAGGCCGACACTATATCATTCAAGCTCATAGCTTATAAAGGTTACATCAACCTTGATAGTCGATCACACATGTCATTGGGATTTATATGACCTTGGCCTAAATGATGAATCAGTCAAGTGACTTAATTGGGATAGTTCTTCATATGAATTATTTTGTTTATTCGGTATCTGACATAGTATTATCACTATATAGTTGAGAGCTCACGTGGATGTTGAAAAACATTATCATTATGTTGCATACTTGTCACCTGGTGACGTGGACAGTTTGTAAGTGAGTTATCATAATTCACGTGAAATTTGATATGGCACATTATTATATCAATTTCTTGGACCTCAAATTTATTACATTGCATTTTACGGATTTCAAAATTATGTGTTGTGATGAAAAAAAAAGACTAGGGTAAACAAATGATGGTTTCATTCTGAAAACAAGCCCAAACCCTAGCTGTGCTGCCATGATGCACTTTTAGTGATGGTCCAAGCTTGATACTAAAGGCATTTTGAGCTGGTGTTTTGGTATGGTAGAGTATGAAGGTTGGTGGTTTCTATGGTGGACTTTCCACAAGCTAGTAGTGGAGACTTGTGGAAGTTTGTTGAGGATCTTCAGGGATTTTATTTGTAGGTTAAATCCACCATGACAGAGGTAATATTTATGCATTATTTTGGTCTTTCAAAGGTAAATTTGGTAAATGAAAAGTAAAAGAGGGGTATGTTTAGGATCGTGATGGGCCAAAAAGTGGCAATATGATGGGTATATGTAGGGTATGTGGTTGACAACTTTTTTTTAACCCAAAAGTGATGAAATGAAAAGGGTTTTTAATGGAGATTCATAGGTTTCCACCAATATAAATTATGCTTTATTTTGAATTTAATAAATAATTATTATTCACTTTCTATTTAAATTATGACTAAAGTCTTGACTAATAGGTTGATTGAAAAACATCTATAGCTTTCAAACGATATCACATTTTTTGAATCCAAAACATGTTTCACATTGTATGATTCACATACTATAGGATTAAAAAAAAATGAATTTCATGAAGTCTTGACCAACTTAAGGTGGTCAGACATCCAAGTTTTTATATTTTTTAACAATTTTAATAAAAAATTCATAATTAATTATTTACTTGGAAAAAAATTACAAAAAATATGCATCACATCGGAACATGTGTCCTCTACTTATATATGAAATCTTATAAAAAAAATAATCATTTTATTTTAGTTAGGGTGGTTAGACAGACACCTACTTCTTATTTTTCCCTGAAATTTAAGCACTATTGCATTGAAATTTCAAATTTTCACCAAATATATTTTTTATTTTTTTAAATAAACCTTGTAGTTTAGAAACTAAATTCAATTTACTATAGAATCTATTCTTACATATTTTTGAAACAATATAGATAACTTATTCAAATTTTTACATCAAGTTTCCTAACTCTAATTTTTCTAAATTTTTCACCACTTAAGGGTCTATTTTTTCCATGATGATCCTACACATACCCAGAGGAAAAACCTTGATTCAATTTCGAATAGATTTATTTTACTCTGTTTTACAATGAAAAAGAATAAATTTCAAGGTAAAAAAATGAATGAAGAATTACTTCATTTGTGGTTATTGGTTTTCAGTTTTAAAACAATAATTACTTTTTCAGTTTTGTGATTTTGAAAGAGGAAAGAAAAAATAAATTACAGTTGAAAAAATGTGATTTTATTTTGTAACAGTGATTTGTATTTTTACTATGGAAACCTTAACTCAAGTGTTTGTTTTGAATGCAAGTTTGATACGTTGGCAAAAGGGTTTCAATTTTAGTTGCTCTATAAATTGATGGCTTTAATCCATTGTTCAGGGGATGTATGAGGAAAATACAAAGCATTTGTTGGTCATATCATTGTTATATCTATGATATGTGAGAAGAGGAAAGAGGGTTTTTATTATGTGAAATATTTAGTTCTTATAACAGAGACATCATTCAAAATTATGAGAAATTATTGTGGTACTGTTATGAACAGTACATATTGTAGTTGAAATCTTTGAAAATATTTTATGTTTTTTTATTTAGTTGTGATTTTAGGACTGCAAATGTAAATGCAATTGTAAGGTCATTTTTGTATACACAATTTAGACAATGACTTTGTAAAGGAGTTGGTGCTCCTACTAAAGTTGGTGCTTCAGAATTTAGGTAGAGTTGGTGCTCTTATGAAGTTGGTGCTTTAGAAACTTGTTACAGAGTTGGTGCTCTTTTATTAATGAAAGGGAATTTTTTAGCAAGTGGTTTTTTATACCCCATTAGGGTTTTTCCACTCAGGAAATCTTTGTGTTATGTGATGTTATTTTTGTCTCTCATTTAGTATCATGTTAATGTGCTCATTTAGTCAATGCTCTAATTCTTTTAGTGTGTTCAAAAGGTTCATATATCAAAATGTTCAAATCTGTCATGCAAAGTTGAAATTGTTCAAATCTGATTTTAAAGAGCCTTTCGTAAAGCAAGTTAAATCTACATTGGGAAAAGTTGTAGTTCTGTTTCAAAAGCATAAACAATATTTTTCACACATTAATTAAACAATAACATATGATTCTTTTAATACGAGGTGTAAATGTTAGTCAATTTTTATGTCAATCTGATCTAAAGTGTTAATGGTCACTTGCATAAACAAATCTATCACATTGGGTTAACAATAGTAAAAAGTTTCATTGTGCATTCAAAGTCAAAAGTTAAAATTATTTCACTCTAATTCACCCCCCCTCTTAGTGTGAATCCACTTCCAACAGCTTTAACAACTGCCACTTGACTTTAAATAGGTTGGGATTGTTGTTGAGGAGGAATATTGAAATATAAAAAGCCTCTATTTGGTTTTCTAAAGGTTTGTGTGTTGTTTTGATTGCTTTGTTTAGACTTCTTAGCTTGGATAAAAGTGGAATTTGAATCACAACTAGAAACCAAGTTGTGATAGTCACAAAGGGTCATACATAAATGCATGAACAAAGGAAATTTCATCATAGTCAACTTATCTTGAAGGTTTGTGTGCAAGTTTTTGATAAACATCTTCTGCATATGTGAATCAGGAATCTTGACATCAATTTGAGCATACAATGACTAATATCATGAAATGAAATCAGTTACTCTTTCATTATGTTTTGTTTACATCTCATTAAATCAACCATTGTCCTTTTGGGAGTCATATGGAGTTGGAAATTACTTATGACAGCATCCACAAGTTCATTAAATGATCAAATTGAATGATTAGGTAGGTTTGAAAACCATTGTAATGCAATGTCCTTCAAGGTCCTAGGGAAAAGTTTGGCTAATAGTTTATCATCAAGGACAAAATCACTACAAAAAGTTGTATAAGCATTGACATGATTAGTCTCCTTTACCTCCATATTTCTCAAACCTAGGCATTTCAATTGCTTGTGGCATCTATGTGCATAAGATCTCTAAGGATAATAGGCTACTATGAAAAAGAGATGTGGGTGGAGCATTTTGACTTTGGCTAATGGTGGAGATTTATTGTTGCATGGATAAAATGGTCTTAAAGAATTGTGTAATGATGGGATCAGTGTAAGTATTATGAGGGAAGACAAAATGGTGATGGAGTGTATGTAATGTTATGGGAAGTGAAAGGGGAACTAAGAGGGGTGAAGGTGGAAGAAGGAATATCTGATGCCACAAAAGAATTAGGAATGCTAGTTGGAATAGTGAAGTTATTGTAACTTGAGGAGTGGTATAAGTTGGTATGGATGCTATGGTTGAAGGGGGAGGAATGTGAGGTCCTCCTTGGCTCACAACAATGACTTTGGATTGGGAAGTAGAAGGAGCATGTTTATTGTATATCTCAGCAATTATTTTCATGACTTGTAAGTCGTCATCACTTTCAATCAAACAATGAAGGTTTTCTATTGCAGGCATGGTAGTTGTGGAAATATTTTCAAGACTTAAATATTGTTGTAAATGTGAAAAATCCTCATGAATACTAATGAATTTTTCATGTGGAATGAATTTTTTTTGTGTGTTAGCATGCATTGGATTTAAAGGTGAAGGCATAGTGGTGGTAGTATCCATTCCTAATGCACCATTGTCCATACTAGGAGTAGGAGCTCTTGAGATCCCAAGGTCCACAAAAAAAGTTCTATCACGGGAAGCAAGATGCAATTGAAATCAGAAAGATAAAATGATCATGCCAAGTTCACAAAAATGAACCAAATATTTTAATGTGGTTTATGGCTACTCTTGCACTCTTAGGTTTTTTCACCTAAAATGAGAGAGATAAAGCCCTTAAAATCAATGTGGCTCACTCAAATTAGGAAATGTATGATGTGATTAAGGCTAAATGAGATGATCTAAATGCAACTAAGAAAAGTAATTGACTGGTTATGAATGCAAAACCTAAGAAATGTGCAATGTTTGAAAACACAATGTGATGCAAAAAATGTAATAAAGAAGTAAACTAATGCAAACAAAATTAAACAAGGCTAAACAAAGTGCACTTGGGAATCTGATGATGAATTTGGAGTGTTCTGAATGCTGATAGAGATCAATGAAAATCACCAGTGGGACTCATTTTCCATTGATGTCTAATCAATCCAACTACTAGCAAAAAGTCTTGGAAATCAATTTCTGAGTGTTGAGATCTGAAATCTAACAAAATCTAGTTTTCCATCCTTAAGGTGGGACTCATTTGCAACTGATGGTTAATAATTCCTCTCACAAAATTCTATGAAATTAGGGACTAATTCTATAGCACCAAATCTTGACTTGTCTTCTTATCAGGTTGATGGAGTCAAATCTATAGAAAACGAACTGTAGGTTGTCTCCAAGCTAGAAATAGGGTTACTTTGACTTGAAACACTTTGTTGACTTCTTGACCACCTTCCAACACCTAATTGCTTGATAAATCTACATACACAAGTCTGCAAACACACACGCAAAAGGGGGAAAATGGTTAAGGATTAGGTTATAGGGATTTTCCTTGGTCAAATCCCACTTTGGTAATAAACCCTTAATGAAGAAATGAAATGAAATGAACAAAGAAAGATGAATAAACAACATGTAAATATCCTAAACTCACCACAACCTTGTTGAAGAAATCTAAAGATATGCCAATGGCTACTCCAAGATGCTTGATTGAATGATGCAAAGTGCTTGAATGGATGATTATATGCTTGGATGAATTGGTGAATGAATTAGGTGTAAAATGAGGAGAAAAGCACATATTTATACACACTTGCTCCTTAGTAACCCAATAATACATCATAGGCTAACATGAGGTAATTTTGAATAAAAACTTGAAAGAAAATTTGAAATATTTATAATTTGGAGCCAAGAGGGACTCATTTGCCACCCATGGCGAATGGGTCCCACCTCAAGCTTGTAAGTGGGTGTTAGAAATTAAGTCACATTTTATGTTATTTGTCGGGATTACATTAAAAAACACACTTAATTAGGCCTTATGAGTGCATAAAGGGGTCAAATAAAGCATAAGAAAGGTGTAAATAGTGAAATTAAGCCTAGAAAAGCATGAAATCTTGTTACAAGACTTTACAACACTTCAAAATAGGACTTGATAAGTGATGAAAAGGTGATTTTTAGGTGAATTGTAATGAAGAGTCTAGAAAAGTGTAGAATTGCTTTACAACACTTCACAACACCTTCACAAGACACTTTAATTTGAATGTTTAGGACCTAATGTGAATGCAGAAGTCACATTACAACATTAAATCAAAGAAAAAAATGTCAAGCATCATGAGAGAAATACCTAAAAGACCATGAAAATTTTCAAGTTATATTTTTCTATGGTGCAATAGGCAACATATTTTAAAGCTTTAAAGTAAAGCCTTAGCACCAATGAAAATTTTCTTATGGGCACCATAAAGTTTTTTGAGCGGCATTGAGGAAGGCCCACATGGAGCTTCCCCACTCTCCCGCTACATTCTCATAATGAGAGCATGAAGTCACATGGGATGGAAAGAAATCCTTCTCAAGCTCCTTTGACTACACCCAACTGCACGGAATACATTGCAACAGTTTCTAATTCAAATTTTAATTATTAATGGTCATTTTTTGGCAATGTTGGGCATTTTTTGTGAATCTGGGCAGTATTTGGCATTACCAAATACTTACAGACATAAAAAAATTGTGTTAAAAATTCCTCCAAATAATTAGTAAAGCTTTGTGCATCTTTTTGTAGTCTATAACAATGGTTTTCAGCTTGCAAGTGAGTGCACAAATTTTCCCCATGTTCAAAAAAGTGAATAGACTTTTACATTTACTCCTTCAACAACAAAAAACAATTTTAAAAGGTTTGATGAGCATTTACAATGTTTAATGGAGCTTTAATAAAGTATTTAGATACTTTAATATTCACCCAACACCTTTCCCCACTTCCCCATGAAGTTCCTGTGGCATGAGCATTGCTCCCCACAGGTTGGTAGGCACACACTAAAAATGGCTCATAAAATATTTTTTGTTATCCAAAGTTTGAAAGAAGTCATTTAAAATTTTATTTAATTTATCTCCATTTTGCTGCAATCTTCTTCTCCTCTCCCTAATTCCTGACCATCCTCTGTTGTCATTAGCAAGAGCTTTCACAAGCAAGCAAGGAAAGAAAAATTAAAAGCCTTAACTTTATAAATTTTGCAAGAAATTAAAACCTTTCCCTAAATTCCTCCTCTTTTCGCATGCATTCTCCTTTTGATAATATTTAAAATACTTGGTATATTTTAAATATTATGTTTTACAACTTTAGGAAGTGTAACAATTTTAAATTTCGCCTACAGAGAAAATAGGGAAAATTCACTATAGGAAAATTAGGACACCTAGAGTCACAAAAATTTGTGTAGGATCATTATCAATTATTTAGAGAAAACCCATCTCCTCAAAACTTGCATCGCTAAGAGATTTCTAAGACCTCCTTTGTAAATTGGCCTATCAAATGCCTTTGCTACAACCAAAATGCATTAAAATAATGCATCATATGATCTCCCATTTTGAAAAAATTGGTGTTGGATATGTTTTTGACAAAAATGAGAAATGGGCTCCCTTTAGAAATTGGAAATTTGAAAGTTTTTGGAACATCAATTTTTGACCCAATCATAGTTAGAAAGCAATTAAATAACTCATCAAAACTCATCTTGGGGGACTAAAACTGCAAAGGGATGTAGACATTTGACCCAATAATTCATTGCAGCCAATAGCTTGGGAAAATTCATCTTGAGGTGCAAGCTATTAATCGACAAAGTGGCTCACTTAGACCTTTCTGCAACTGCACCTATTAAAAACCAATTAAGGTTCACCAAGTCACCATCTTGAAAAAATACCAAATCTTTTCTTGGGAAGCTACCACTAGAAAAATGAGATCATTTAGGTCCCTTGATTATGTATGCAAGAGGGTTATCCTTCAATCCATATTCTTCACCAGATATTAAGGGTCAAATTTGACCTTCCTGAAACATTCTGGAAATGCAAATGTAAAAATAGAACTACATTTACTTTTGACCTAGTAAAAATATGAAATTTGATCCTATAGCTTTGAAATTGGACCAAGGAGAATATGAATCAGAGGGGAATGGAGAGCACCAATCCAATTTCCATGATGATCATTCATCTGTGAAATATGAATCTAAACAGGAGGTCACTTTGCAGGACTGAGAGAATGCAAACAACAAAATAGTCCTAGAACCCTCCAACTTCACTCTGCAAAACTCTATCAAAACTCATCATAGGAAGTTGAAAGCTAAAACACATGTTCACATATTTCAAATGAATACACACACCAAGGGACTTGAACTAAATGAAAATGGGCTTCGATTTATAACCCTCCAAAGTAGGTCATTGGGGCAGATTTTTTAGGGGCATTTCTAAGGTGTGCAAATCAAATTTATTGATCATGGGAACTTAAAAAATTTCAAAATGTTATAGTCACAACATGTTCAAGGGTTTTATTAGTTGATTCAGGTTGACCATTAGATTGCAAATAGTAGGGTTTTGAAAAGCGATGTTGTATGTCAAACATTTCCAAGAACTTCTTCACATCATTATTCTTAAATGGTGTATCATTATCTAAAACTAACGTTGAAGGAAGTACAAAGCAAGCAATAATGTGTCCTAATATGAAATGACATATCAAATCAGCAGTTGTTGAATGAAGGGGAATCGCTTCTACCCACTTCATGAAGTAATCTATTGTGGTGATTATGAATGTATGTCCAGTAGAGGAAGGTGGTGATATTTTTCCAATGATTTCCAAACCCCAAACCGCAAAGGGCCAGATAGGAACTTGAGCTCAAAATTCATAAGTAGGAGCATGAATCAAATTTCTACATTCTTGACATAATTTGTGACAACTTTTTATGTATGCAAATAAATCTTGCTCGATATGTCTCCAATGGTATCCAATACAAATAAGTTTTTAAATTGAGCTTTTTCCTCCAAAGTGACTACCATAAGCACCTACATGAGCTTGTTCAATTTTTGTGGATATTTTCAATTTTCTAAGGCATCTAAGTAAGAGACCATTAAACAATCTTCGATATAATAGATTGGTGAGAATTATATACTTAGATGTAAGTTTTCGCAAGTGGGCTTAGATGTTATTTGTTGTTGGCTCGGGAAAGGTACCATCTTTCAAATAGTTGAATATCATATCATACCATTCACTCAAGTCTTCCATGGTTGTTGCTAATACTTCGTTTGATTTTTCTTCAATTGATGGTTTCATAACTATATGCACAATGAAGGTGAAGTCTTTTGAAGGATCTTGAGGAGATATAAGGGAAGTTGCACCTGCCATTGCATTCACATGATAATTATCTTTTTGAGGGATTGTCAATGGTAAATTATTCAAACTTCTCTAAAAATTCATTGTAAGATCCTTGTATTTTGATAATTTGTCATGATTTGCTTGATATGTTTCATTTATTTGTTTAATGATTAATTATGAATTTCCAAATATCTTAATGTCTCTTGCACACATGACTAAAGCAGCATGCAATCCAATGAGCAATGCTTCATACTCATTAGTGTTGTTTGTACATTGGAAGTTTAACCAATATGACAAGGGTATAGGCTCTCCCATGGGTGGTATTATTATAACCCTTGTATCAGAGCCAGTTCTGCACTTAGATCCGTCAAAATATAATTCCAATGTATTAGCTTCAACTTTTAACACATTATCATTAGGGAAAGAGTCATTACTAGGTAATGGTAAAGGAGAAGGAGAATTAGCTAGTTGGTTGGTCAAGGCTTGGCCCTTAATTGATTTTTGCAAAAAAAAATTAAGGTCAAATTTAGTTAACAACATTACCCAATTAGCTAGGCATCCTAATAAGTATGTTTTTGTGAAGAGGTGTCTTAAAGGGTCAAATTTTGTCATCACTTGTATTTCAACATTTAATAAGTAATGTCGCAAATTACTAGTAGTGAATACAAGAGTCAAACATTTTTTTCTATCATTGTGTGTTGCTTCTCGTGATCAATCAAGGTTTGGCTAATGTAATACACAAGATGTTCTTTACCATTTTCATATTTTTTATCCAACAATGTTGCAAGAGCATGGGATGATGTTGTCGTATATAAGATGAATGGTTTCTTTTGTATAGTGGGTTGTAAAATAGGTGGAGTGACAAGATAATCTTTCAAACTCTCAAAATATTATTTACAATCCTTGTTCCAATCAAAATGCACATCTTTCTTGACGAGATGTGTAAATGGTAATGTTTGATCTGTTATAGATGTCACAAAACAACAAATAGCTTGAATTCTTCCTTGTAAGGTGCATAATTGAGAGATGTTTCTAGGAGGTGGCACGCTAACTATAGTATCAATTTTATTTGTGTCCACCTCAATGCCTTTGTGAGATATGATAAACCCAATAATTTTTTTGCTATCTACACCAAAGACACACTTTTTCAGATTCAATTTCATGTTGTATTTTTGCATTCACTCAAAGATTTTTTGAAGGACATTTACATTTTCTTGTATTGTTAAATATTTTTCTAGAATATCATCAACATAATATTCCAAAATATTATGTATGTATCATGAAATATCAATGTCATTGCTTGTTGATATGTTCCTCCTGCATTATTCAATCCATACACATTCTAATATGGTTGTCATGTTTTGTGATTGCGACAATGTTTGAGATCCAGGGAAAATAATCTATAGGTCTTATAAAGTCAGCTTCAAGGAGCTTTATGATCTCGACTTTAACTAATAAGGCTATCTTAGGGTTCATTGTCTGAATCTCTTGTCTAGTAGGCTTAGCATTTTCAATGAGGATTATATTATGTGTTACAATCTTAGGGTCAATTCCCACCATGTCTAAATAAGTCCAAGCAAAAATTTTGGGAAACTCATGAAGTAAATTTGCATGGTCTTCTTGGTCTTCATCATTCAGGAACTTTCCTATCTTGATCACCTTTTCTTCATTGTTAATATCCATTTGCATGTCCATGGTATCTCCTAAGGGAAGCACATTTTTTTTCAAAAATTCAGGGTTGTATTCTTCTTTGTTCTTGTCAACTTCATTACTTTCTTCTTCTCCATATTTTTTCTTGGTACTAATCATAACACATGTAACTCATTTCTTATTAGTGAATGGTTTGTCATAAACTCCTAGAAATCTTTTCAAAGCTTCATCATCTTCGAAAAAATCCAATGATTCTTCACAATTTGTATGAATTAATTCTAGATGCTTCAAGGTGGGAGTTGTTTTAGGATTACACATGATGGTGTTGATGTTTAACAAGGGTTTGTTTGTTGCTTGTGTAATATTAGAAGGGAAATATCCCAAATGAATTTTTGTCTCTTGCATATTAGGTTCTACAGGAACACGTATGCCTTGTTCTTTCTTTCCACATGATCCTTTACCACTATAACCCAATTGTTTCATAAGTTCATAGTCTCTCCCATAATGTCTTTCCATTTCTTTCAAGTTCGGTGGTTGTTGATAATCTATTTCATCAAAGTTGGTTGTATAACTTGTGTCTTCTTCTAAAGTGGATGAGATAGATGCATGTGATTGTTCTTCTAAGTTCTATGTTGACATTACCATTGGTTTTTTTTTCTTTTCATCTTCCTTATTTTTTATTATGTACTCTCCCATAAACGAGGGTGTGAATTCCAAGGAACCCCAATCATCATCCCATATTTTGACACTATTTCTTTTTCTTGTTTCTCTTCTTTCATAGGTTATATGTTTCATGTTGGAATTAATGTACTTAGAGGACTTTTCAATCATTTTTAAACTTATAAACAACTCATAGGCTCAAGGTCTATTTCAACTTGGTATACCTTGTTGTTATAGAGATATTTCATGATACAATGAAGGGTTGAAGGCACCACATGCATCTCATGAATCCATGGTCTTCCAAAAAGAAGATTGTATGAAAGATCATGAGGCATAATATGAATGGGAGTTTCTAAGGTGGCAAGTCCAACAATGATAGGTAAGGTAATCACACTGAGCATTTTCTTTCGTACATTGTCAAATCCTCGAATTGATAAGGAGTCAAATTCAATTTTTTATTTTTCCATGCCCAATGTATCTAAAAGTTTCACACTGCACACATTAAGGGTATAGCCATTATCAACAAGGGTCTTTTTTATTCATGTTCTATTGAATTTGGCTATTATCATGAAGGTGTCATGTCTATTTCTCATTTCCAAGGGAGGGTGCTCATGTTGGTGAAAGGTAATGTCTACTTTAACTATATTCATTCATTTTATTAGAGCTACCACATCATTTGCATTTGTATTAGGAGGGATCAAAACTTGTTGTAAGGCTATTTGAAGGATAGTATGATAATTAGGTGAATTCTAAACTAGATCCCATAAGGATATCTTTGCAAGAGTATTCTTAATTTTTCCAACAAGATCATACTCCTTCCCACTATGTTGAGGTAAACGAGGAGTGCTAGGAAAGATGGGATTTGGAAAAGGTAAGGTTGTCAAAGTTTATTATTTCAGTTGTGGATTGTTTTGAGTGTTATGTTGGTGTAATTAATTATTTAATTACACTTTAGCATAAGTTTACTTAGGCAAATTTCATTTCCTAGGTTAATTATTATTTAATTCTTATCTTATCTTATCTTATTGAGCTGTCTTTTTTCTCAAGATAAGATTAGGGTTGTATTTTCCTGCTTTATTGCATCATTTCCTTTTCGAAGGATTTTGTATTATTTGTAAAAATATTATCTTCAATAATCAATAATACTGATTTTTTGCTTGCACAAACTTGCTCTCAGGGTTTACATATTTTGTTATGAATATCTGTTGCATGCGATAGGTGATTGTTTGTAGGTGATTCTTGGGGACTGTGAAGTTGGTTTTTCAACTTCTACATGGTATCAGAGCTCCAGAATTGTTGTTGCCTGATCGTGATCTGAAGATATTCTCTCACAACATTTTTCTGTGCAAGGGTTTCAAGTCAGATTGATTTTTTGTAGATCTAGGGGTAGCCTATTTTTCTATGCAGTTTTGGGCCAAACGGACGTCGCCATCGCAATCAAAGCGTCCAAAAACCCCAGAAATGCCTTTTGTTTCATTGATTTAAACGAAAGTTGAAAAAAGGAAAAAAAATTAGCCCCAAGGCCGTACGGCCCCAGGGCACACAGATCGAGGAAATTTTCTTTTAAAAACGTAAAAAAAATAAAAAAATAAAACAAGTGCTTGGAAAAAGCGCTTCCAGTGTAAAAGACTAGTGCCACCTGATCTCCACCGGGCGGCCACCACTCCTGCCACCACTGCTGGCGGTAGCCACCTCCACTCCGCCCCTGTTCTCATCTCCCCAAGGATTTTCCGCCCCCGCCAGGGTCCTTTGGAGGACCAGGGGCCACCGACCGTGACCCGCTCCATGACTGTGACTGTTAACCACGCCGTGACCGCTCCATGTGAACAGGGTCCCACCGCTGGTAGTTTCCTTTCACCGGTGGCCTTTTCTCAGCCTGAAGTGGTCGGTCATATTAAGAACTGAGGGCCGAGTGAAAGAGGGCTTTTTTTTGCCCCTAGCTAGTGCTGCAAGTGCCTTTTTACAGGCCTTTTTTTCATTTTTGCATAACTTGGGCAAATGGAGGTATTTTTCAAAAATGAATAGTTGTCAAAAATTTGATTCGATGATGGATCTGATGGTGGTGGTTTCATTTTTTTATTTTTCCATTTTGATGCCTTTTTTGCCTATCAAAGCCAGAAGTTATTGTTTTCACTCTGAGAGGAGTAACTTTTGCATCCTGGCTCCGTTTTTTGAAAACGAATAGGTGTTGGAAAGCTAGTTCAGTGCTCTACACAAATCTCAAACCTATTTTTTCAAAAAAAATTACTAGGTATCTGATATTTCTATTTGATCTCAACCTTTACCTTTTTAGTTCTTTTCTTGGGAAGCGTACAATCAGGGTATTTTTTAAAGATTAGTGAGCACTATTTTTTTATTTGAGAGTATATATTGTTTTTTGTCATGGATTTACATAATATTGCACCCCTTACTCCATTCAACTATTTTGGTTGGAAAAAACAAATGGAGATTCATTTGAAACACAAAGGGTTGTATAGGGTAACCATGGGTATAGAAATTGAACCTACAGGTGCTACTGAAAAGATAAAATGGTTTAATAGGTGTGATGAAGCTTATGGTACATTATGTATATCTCTTTCATCTGACCTTTTTCACATTGAGTCTTGCATTACACCCAATGAGATCTGGATTACATTAGAGTCCTTGTTTGGGAAGCAGGATACTATGAGAGGGTTTCAGTTAGAGAATGAGCTTATTGGCTTAAATCCTAGGAATTTTGACAGCATCCAGGAGTTTTTCACCAAACTCAAGTCTCTTAGATTACAGTTGTCACAGTGTGGTGTTCAAAAAGAAGACTCTCAGTTGATATTGTCCATTCTTTCTAAGCTTGGACCAGATTATTCAGTTTTTGTATCTACCTTTTATGCCACTAGGGATGCACTTGGTATGAGATTCACTATGCCATCTCTTGATGAATTTGATTTATCTATCAATCGAGAGAAAGCTAAGTTAGCTAGCATGGGCAAAGTGAAAACTTCTTCCCCATCACAGGCACTTATTGCATCACAGGAGCCCAAAGATCAGAAGGCTTCTACAGGAAAAGGCAAGAAATAGAAACAAAAGGATTTCAAACCTCATGAGTAGCAAAATGAGTCCTCAGATTCATCCTCCTATTCTAAGGGTAAATCATTTAGGAAGGAGAAGGGTCCATGTGCATATTACAAGAGGGAAGGACATGCAGAACATAATTGTTACAAGGACATTGATGAACTGAAACATCTTCTTCAAAAACATCAAATTGATTTTCCTTCTAGGATGTCTGCATCATCTTCTTCTCCTCATTCTTCTTCTTAAGAGCAGCATAACACAGGCATAGCTGGTTTACATACTTCATCAAATATGAAGGGACATGCTCTTTGTGCTTCTTTAGGTATTGGATTAGGGAGATGGCTTCTAGATTCAGGAGCATCTCATCATATGGCATCTTCATAGACTATGTTCACTTCCTTTGAGCCTTGCACTATGTCTCCCATTTTGATGGGAAACAACACTTACATGAGTGTTATAGGGAAGGGGTCTATTATTTTTGGGGACCACTCCTTTCAAGATGTTTTGTGTGTCCCTCACTTGACAAACAACCTTCTTTCCATTTATCAGATCACACATGGAGGCATTGGGAGATCTATGGATTTCACACCTGATTCGGTTATCATCAAAGACTTGGAGAGTAGAGCAGTTATTGCTACTGAGATAGTGGATCACTCATCTCGGTTGTATTCCTTCACTTATTTTGCTAATAGTGGTGCTTTTGTTTCTATAGCTATTCCTCACACTTCTAGTGTGCATCATCATTTAGAGGAGAGATTTGGCTTCTTGAACATTGGAGTTCTCACTTTGGATCCTATTCTCAAGTCTTCCATTCCATCTCCTCCACCTCTTGTTGCTATTGTTGTGGCTACTAATGTGGATTCTTTTGTTTTAGTGCAATAGGATCCTGTTGATCATTTGTCTCTGGAGGTTTTTATTGAGCCTTCACCTACTTTGGCTTCTTCGTTTGTTGAGGTCACACCTTCTTCTATGGAGACATCTTGGGCTGCACCTATTCCACCTTCAGAGATTTCTTTCATTCAGCCTCTTCCCTCTCACTTCTTTCTAGAGATGCAGTTTCTTCACTTCTTTTGGAGTTACTTCATTCTGGGGGGGATCTGTGGTCTCTTTCTTCCTCTCTTATGGGGGGATTCATTTATGTATCTTTGTGATGGATGGTGTCCTTGGGGGGTCTTATGGAGTTCTCCATCTTTCATCACTTAGTTTATTGCATTCTATTTTGGGGAGGATTTTTGTTCTCATGTGGTTTTCTCCTTCACCCCGTTTTATTTACTTTGCATTGCATTTTTAAATGCGTACCTGATCAAGCCTTGTTGCCGAGACTCATCTTTGCATAATAATTTGCTTCTCCCTAAGTTGCACTTATGGGGGGGTGTTGGTGTAATTAATTATTTAATTATACTTTAGCATAAGTTTGCTTAGGCAAATTTCATTTCCTAGGTTAATTATTATTTAATTCTTATCTTATCTTATTGAGCTATCTTTTTTCTCAAGATAAGATTAAGGTTGTCTTTTCCTGATTTAATGCATCATTTCCTTTTTGAAGGTTCTTGTATTATTTGTAAAACAATTATCTTCAATAATCAATAATGCTAATTTTTTGCTTGCACAAACTTGCTCTAAGGGTTTGTATATTTTGTTCTGAATATTTGTTGCAAGTGATAGGTGATTGCTTGCAAGTGATTCTTGGGGACTGTGAAGTTGGTTTTTCAAATTCTACATATTATATGTATGAGCAATGATATTACTACTTGATTCCTACAAAACATTGTTCTTAGGTGTTTCAAGAGTGTAAAGAGGTTTTTTTTGAGTTTGAGGTTTGCGTGAAGGAGGGTAAAGGATAAGTTCATATTGAATCACATTAATATCTCTTGTGTTTGTTCTGTCATAACAAGACTTAGTGGATGAACTTTGTGAGATGAATTCCTCAAGGGATCATTTAACATTTCAAATTCATCACTACTAAAAGGCTTTGGGGTTAGGTTAACCTGGAAGAAGAGATTTGACACAGTCAAATAGCTATACGTTCTCCAAGTGGCTTAGGTGTTTGATCTTGTTTTTGGTTTTTTTTCTAATGTATGCCAAATGTAATTTGATCTAACTGAACTATGAACTAATGCTGAAAATAAAAAGTGAAAAAATCTAATTCTATCAAGAATTGCAATGAATGTCAATTATGCTACTTCTAATAATTCAAATGTAACAAAAAGTATGCAAACTAAAACAAAAAAGTTTAAACAACAAACATAAGCTTAAAAACAAGGAATTTAACTCTATAAAATGTAGTGCAGAATTTGCGTTGGGAATAATTCACCCAAGGTGGCGAATGAGTCCCAGTGATGGTTTTTTTTTAGAATTTTTCAAAAAAAATAATTGCATTTTATGTTTTTTATGTTGTATGATCTATATTCTAAGTGCTAATGTAGATTTTGTATGAATTCCAATGAAATGAGATGCAAAAATTCAAGCTATATGATTTTTCACTAATGCAAAATTAGAAACCCTAGAATTCCAATTAACTAATGCAAATCCTAATGCAATGCTAATGCAAGCCAAATCTAGGATGATGATGCACTCCAAATCAGAATTATGATGTTTTAAATGTAGGTTCACCAAAATGGAACCTCTTAAAATGGGAGATTAAGTGCTATCATATGGTTTAGGACATAGAGCACACCCACTTTCAAGCTATTCCACTCAAGGATAGACCTAGATATCTCAATGCAAAGGAGAAAGAGATCATGCAATAGGGTTATCCTAGGGGCTGATTGTAAACTAATAATGGGTTCACCACCAAGTAAGAACTTGGAAAGATAAATGTAATGCAATATGAAATGAAAAACCCTAATTCAATGTAAAGCTTCACTAAATGACCTAGAAAAGAAAATAAAACAAAATAGAGAGCTATAGAAATTAATATATGCACCTAGACATCTGGAGATGGTGGAATGGAGCTCTGAAATACTGGAAAATATGACTTTTGAACTATTAGGATTCATTCTCCAATCTGAATGAATTAGTCCCAGATATGGATTTTTGCACATGAACTAGTTTCAAGAAAAAGAGTATTTGAATATGCAAACAATTCTAATTAACACCTTTAGTGGGACTCATTCACCACTTCTGGTGAATTGGTCTTATTTCGCTTTTTTAGGAATTCAAACTTTAGATCTACACTTCAAGACTTGCTCTTTTCTTCCAAATTGATTTATGGATCCGAATATGAGAAAATACCTACAAAACAGAATATAGACTTGATTTTCTTATGGGGAGTTTAAATCAATCAAACCCCTAGTTTGTTAATTAAACCTTGACGAAAATAATGAAATTTGAATGTAAATGTGAACATAAATCCTAGCCTTAAGTGTTTCTAAGACTAAGAAATTTGAAACATGATGCAACCCTATTGTAGTGTGTAAGAATGTGATGCATATATGAAATATGGCAATGGATGAATCACTTTAAGAGATCTCTAATCATGCAAATGAGCACTAATAATTTTTGTACCTTCCTTATGCTTAATGTAGAGTGATAGTGGAGGATGGAATCACTTAGGAAACAAGTCCTTAGGCTTGGCTTGATGGCTAGTTACATCTCCCCAACCTAGAATCCATCATGATTCACCATTGACAACCATGATTAACCCTTGACAATGTTAGATCTTGAATGAAATTAAGCTTGAAGAAATGCAAAAACACTTTAATGCTACTCCAATACTTTAAATTTTATTGCTTTTGAAACTTAAATACTCTTGTGAAAGAATGCTAGAAGAATCTTGAATGTTTGGATCTTGAAATTTCTCTTGAAAATGTCTTCTTAGATGAAAAAATGACTTAGGGAGTACAATTTTTGTTGCCAAAAAAAGACAAATGCAATGAAATTTGTAATACTAAACCCTAATTCAATGCAAACCTTCACTAAATGACCTATAAATGCAAATGAAACAAAATAGAAAACTACAGAATGGAATGTGTGCACCAGGAAATTTGGAGATGGTTGAATGGAGCTCTGAAATGCTAGAAAAACTAATTTTAATGCTAAGTGGGACTCATTCTCCAAGCTAGGTGAATCATTCCAGAATCTGGGTTTCTATGTGAGAACAAAAATCTTCCAAATGGTTATCTGAATTTGCAAAAACCTAATTTTTTACCAAAATTGGGACTCATTCGATAGAAGTGGTGAATCAGTCCAGTTAGAGTGTTTTGGAACTTCAAAGTTTGAATCTAATCTTCTTAGTCACCTCAATGCTAGAAAAACTAGTTTTAATGTTGAGTGGGACTCATTCGCCAAGTTTGGAAAATCATTCCAGAATCTAGGTTTTTCTATCAGAACAAGAATCTGCCAAATGGGTATCCAAATCTGTAGAAACCTAGTTACTAACCAAAATTGGGACTCATTCACTAGAAGTGGCAAATTAGTCTAGTTAGGGTTTTTTGGAACTTCAAAATTTGAATCTACTCTTCTGAGTCTACTCAATTTGTTTTATTGGGTTTTCAGATCTGAATCTCTATAAATCAACTTGTAGGTGCTCCCCAATGTTCTCTAAGGCTTGATGGAAACTTTGACAACTTCTATGCACTTAGACAACTTTTTCCAGCTATTGATTATTTTTCTTGCATCCTTCGACCCTAAGGAGAAACACAATACCTTAAAGTAGGGGATTGAATATTTAGGACAAGGAATTTGCACTATCAACATGTTGAAGACAAGAAAATTCAATGAAAATGGCTATGAAAATCTTTTGTACTTTGAGCTCCATAAGACCTAGGAGGGTGTTCCTAATTGTAGGCCTAAATATATATGATAACCTTATTTCAAGCAACAAAATATAGACCTATGAAAGTGGATAGTTCTTATGTATATGAGTAATGGGTATTGTAAATTCTACCAGGTCCAAGCATAATCATATTTGCATTGAACATTGTTGAGAACACATAACTTAGATATCTTCATCTCAAACACATAGAGGGTTAATAGATGTAATTCTATCAAATTTAGCCTCTATATTCTTTCAAACTCCATGAAGATATAGAGAGGAGATAACTTAAACAACCAAGAAAAATTAATAGAGATTTAAAAATATTTGATTTGTTTATGAAAATGTCTTAGGATTTGTGATAAACCAATGCCTAATCATGGGCCATAGAGTCAAATATAAAACTATAACAAAGACCCTATCAACAAACTAAGTTCAAGCAATGGATTTAAAATATGTTAATGTGTTACATTGAAAAATCCTCTCATATTTTTCATCAAATTCTACTTATCAATCCCATTTGTGCATTCTAAATCATAGTTATCTTATCAAAACAATTTATCTCTTTACTTGAAAGAGAGCTATGGCCAAACAACACAATCACAGGAAAGCTACAATGAAAAATTCAAACAATCCTTGATATTTTGAATTCATATAATTAAAAGCTTACAAATATGGAGACAACTTCATGACAGTAGTATATTTCTATACAAAATGGCTAACATTTTCTCATAAAATCCACCTTATTACAATGTACATACTCAAATTTTGACTCAGACTCAACACTATTCTACCTTATTGCTTAAGGGTGAAGCCACAATAGTGGTTTACAATTTGATGGAGGAAGGAAAAAAGAGAAAAAAATGACCCCATGGAAAAAAAATTGGTTTTAGAGGTTTGAATGAACCTACAAGTTCAACCGAACCAAAAAGGGGTTCAACCAAACAAGAGTTTGAGCGAACCCATTAATTAGTCAACCCACATTTCTTGACCAAAAAATAAAAGAAATTTTCATATTGAAGGGGCTTCAAATGAACTAGGGTTTGAATGAACCCTGGTTTGAACAAATCCCCCTTATTCCTCATTCTCCCCTTGAGACACAAAAAAAAACCTTATTTTTTACGCTTCGAAGCTTGGGTTGAGGATGAAAATGGAGGAGTTTTCACAAACCCAATTGGAATTTGGTAGTCCTTGGAACAAGCTATCCAAAAAATATAATTTTAATATGTTTTGGTTTTATTATGTATTTTTTTTTATAGTTTTATTAAACATAGGTTTTTCATCGAAAATGAAGGTCTTTGTTCTGCACATGTGAAAAAATAGCAGATTATCAAAAAAAAATTGAAAAATATGAGTGCACTAGATATTGAAGTCCTTGATCCAATAAAAAAAATGAATTTCGATATGTATATACAAAAAAATTACGTGTTATACGACCGCACTATGTTTGAATTGTAATTGGTTTGACTTCAAAACTTGATTAAAGAAAAAATATTCAATAAAAAACTATCTAACAAAGTGGAAGCACTAGATATCAGAGTTACAAATCTAAATTCAAAAGAATTAGAATTTTATCCTTCATGGAAAAGAAATTATTCATTATACAGTGTGCGTCACTTTTTTAAAAAGTTGTTTTATGAAAAAAATTAATTTTCATGGGAGATGGAAAAAGAAGTGCAATCTGATTCCAAAAATTTTGAAAAAAAATATTTTTAGAATCTATAGACAAGATGTGATGATACTTTAGTTTACATCATCTTCAAATTCCTCATGGTTTAGCCGCTATAGGTTCCCGAATGTGAAGATTTAGTTAAAAATAATAATTTTAGTGTCCAGTTTGGCAAAAAATTGTAAACCACTATTGTGGGATCACCCTTAATTTAGAATTTTAGAAATTGTTCAAATGAGAAGGAAATAAAATATATAGAAGAAGAAGAAACCCTAAAACTACATCTATAGTTAACACCTACATCCATTCTTCTCCAGTGATTTGTCACTGCCTTTGCTTCTTGAAGAATCTTCAAACTTCTCCTTGATTCATGCATCTTGCATTCATTTGTCCTGTAATAGAAAATATTCTCCACAATGATGAGCTTATTCATTATGCCCTTCCATTGAAAATATTTTGTTTTTACTAGCAACTAAAAAATATCTTTGCTTGCAAAACATTTCACCTCCTCTTCCATTTTTCACCATGATTTGAAAATTGGTTTTGTTTTTACTCTCTCGTGAAAGCCCTTACTTCTCCATATTTTACCTTACTACACTTTACAACTTTACTCCTAGCATATAAAATTCTCTAACTTTATAATGGAGGCTTTTAATAATATTTTTAACTCTCACGTTCCCTTTTACATATGCCCAACAATCATTTAAAATATTTATTTTTTAATGAAAAGAAGACTAAAAAAAATTATCATCAAGCAAATGGAAGACTTTACCTGTGCCTCCTTTTAATATTTCTCCCTAGGCCCACTTTTTCTTGCTTGCACCCCCACTGCTTTCTATAAAACCATATTTTAATCTAGTAGGCTGGCAGGCAAACTCTCTCCCAATCAAAATAAAATATTTAAAAAATTACCAAATGTTTTCGTTCCTCAATTGGTAAAAGCTGCAAAATAACTTTAATTTCCAATTGAAATGTCAATATTAGAAATATCTTCATCTGATTTACATTGTGCAAATTTAAATATTTATTTTGCTTCACCAATCCCTGCCTCTCCACTTCAAACTATTGCCACTAGCATCTACCCTCATAGGTTGGTGGTGAAAACCTAATTCCATGGTGCATTTTGATGGAACCTTAATTCTCATGTCCCATCTTAAACGCTTGTTTCATTTAGGAGGGTATTAGGATTCATTTTCTTAATACATGTGAATGTTGTTTTTGTTGTTGACTCCCTATTGCCCACTATTGATCACTGTTTACAATTTTTGCAGGCAACCGGTTCCCTAACCAATAATCTAGAAACTTTTGTTATAATGGTTATGGGGTTTTTAAGTCCTTTCTATTTATTGTATCACCCTAGGAAGTCCCCTCCATTAAAACAACTTACAAGCACGTGCCCAAAGGTTTTCACTTAAGTTCAATCAGCCTTTTGTCTTTACCGCTCATCGCTGATCACTTTTGAAATGTATATTTTAAATAAGCGATGAGCAATCAGGTGATATTTCTTTGATATCACTCATCACTAATAGCTCCTTGAACTTCCAGTTATAAATAGCGATGAGCAAGGTTCTCATTATTATTAAGGGATCGCTTATCGCTATTGATTTTTGACCTCTTAAAGTTGTAATAGCGATGAGCGATGCCCTTTGGCTTTGTGTTCATATTTTTCATCACTTATCGCAAATGTGTTATGAAGTGATTGTCTTAAATCAGCGATGAGCGAGGATATGAGTTTCCAATTGCATTGCATCTTGCGGATTTGTTGTGAGCGCTAATTTTTTGATTAGCGATATGCGATATGTAATATTATTAGGATAATCTCTCATCACTAATTGCTTGCAAAACTTATGAGGATGATTAGCGATGAGCAATATGGTTCCTTTTAAGAAGGTTTCTCTTGCTAAATACATATTATTTGCCATATCCTTTTATACCATTAATTTTCTATGCAAGTGTACGTGTCAAAATATAGTGCTTTCATCTCTTGTCATTGATAAAAGCCAAGGTGCAAAGTTGAATTAGAGAGGAGCAATGGAGATGAATGTGATCAGGGAAACTGGCCACAAATCTAAGGGCTGAGATTTTATCGTATAAAACACTTGCATCACTAATAAAGCTAGATGAGAATGAAATAAATTAGCGACAACCAACAACCACTACAGGAAGAGGTAATGTGGAAAAATCCTAAGGATTTCATATAAAGCAAAGAGGAAGGTGGTGAGAAGGATTGATCACCATGGATGTAGTTTTAAAGATTAAGGATCAATGATCAGGGTTTAAACCTGAACGACTAATTGTTAGTTTGCTCACACGAGCTTACTATCAAGTATTAATGGTGAAACGCTTTTCTCTTGGCTGTAACAAAAAGTAGATACCTGGTTGATCATGCATTCAAATTCATTGGCTAGTGGAAAGAATACCAAAAGTGGAAGAAATTGCAATGCAAGCTCCAAAAGTTATCAGTAACCAGAATGACACTACTTTCATCCAAGTAAGCAAAACTAATGTCTCCTAATTGAAATAGTAAGGTGAATACCCTGGAAGGTTAGTAGGAAAATTGGGGGAATTTGCAATTTATCCATTTTTGGTAGATTCAATTTGGTGATTGAGCACTATATAAATTGTGAAGAAAGGTGTCATGTTCAATAATAGTGTTTTGTCCTATTGAATAATTGTGAAGGTTTTTACTTGGTCATAAGAAATTGTAAACCCTAGTTCCATTTGCATTACAAGCATGAGTGAGGTCCTAAGAGCCTAGTGAATCTAGTGTTAGACCAGAAAGGAAACCAAAACAAAAGAGGGTTAAAAGACTTAAAACTCAACATGCTTCAGCTGAAATTAAGCCTAAGCTAGTGATTGTGTCTAACGCTTCGCCAAGTACCCCTATGACTTCCACTAGGTCTAGGAGTGCAAAGAAAGAAATAGAAAAAATTATGCAAGAGGCCTTTCGAGGTGTCAAAGAAGGAGGGTCACGAATTGGTAAAAGGCCTACAGGACAAGTTGTTGTGACCACTAGGTTAATTGATAATGTTGGCGAAATTGGTGTAAAAACCCAACCCCATAGTGGATGGAAATTGTTTCAGTATGCTCTCAATAGGAAAAATTATAGCAAGCCTACATGTTATTTATGGAGGTTGAACCTTGGAAGGTTGGTGGTTCTAAATGTGTTTGTAGAAGTTGATTTAAGGATGGAGCTAGCAAGCCACTATAACCCTACTGAAAGGACAATCAAAAGTGAGAATGGTGATATAATTTTGGAGGTGACAAAGGATAAGATGATAGATATATTTGGGATAAATGTCAATTACACTACAAAGTTTAGATGAGTTGACTTGTATGTTGAATATAAAAAGAGAAAATTTTCTTTCAAAGAAGTATTGCTTGTGTGACACAAAAGGAGCAGGGAAAGATTTATTGCTAAGGATGTTGAGTCTGAGTGTGAAAATTTTGAAGATTATTTCAAAAACACTTATTATTGTTTAAATCAAGTAATGGCTCAGGATTTTGAAGTTAGGATAGCTCTTGATTTATTGGTGATGGTGGCAGATATACAAAACTATAATCAAAACACTAATTTTGATTATGCTAACTTTGTTACTGAACGAATGCATGAGGACTTTCTCAATTTGAAAAAGGAGGTGCTCCCTTTTTGTTTTCCCCATAATTCTTTATTGATGCATATGCTCCTATGGGAAGGTGATTATGAGTGGAAAAGGAAATTTAATCTAAAAGTTCAAGACAGTGAGAATAATGCTATCCCTAAACAAATGTGGACATACATTTGGGATCAAGATTTCTCCAATTCCAACTACATCTTGTTTTCCAATGTTGTAAGATATGGTATCTTAGAGTCATTGGGTGCAGCACCTACATTCACACTTTCTCTAGAAATTAGATGTCTTATGTGCCCAAAGGATGTACCAGGCTCTAAAGCAACACATAATTGGGTTGACCGATTTCTACATTCTAAATACACTTTGATCAAGACTTATGGAGCTAAGGTGGCACCTCATTTTCTACCCTTGTATGTCTCAGGCAGGTTGGCTTTGATGAAGCTCATGTGAAAAATTGATGTCATGGATTATGAAATGTTTAGAAAAAGTGAAAAGGGCATTGTAATACATCCCTAGTGTACTTTTGCTTATTTCAAGATCACTGCCTCTGAGGAGTATGAAAATTTTGTCATTATGGTAAATAATCTCATAATGCCTATTGATGAGATTAGATTTTTTAATCTAGAAGGTTTTGTGGCAGGAAGAAGAAGACAAAAGGGCTTAGGCATTATACATCATGAATTCTTCTATAGAGATGATGTATTAAGAAATCTGACAAGTGATGAGGCTATCATGGCTAGGAAAAGAGAATGAATGGCTATGGAAAACCTTGAGGATAAGATTATCAAAAAGGAATGTGTTCTACATCAGTCCATACAATGTAATTGCAAACCCCTTGGAGAGGGCCTTTACTATGATAAGGGATTTTCAATCTAGTGAGTTTCAGGTGAAGGTAAAAGAGGTTGTAGACAAAGACAAAGGAGAAGTCCTCTTAGAACAACAATGACAACAACAAGCTATGGATATCCTAAAATAGCATGTAGATGCTTATGAGGTCAAGGAGGAACAAATGGCAGAATATGTGCTAGAAAATGAGGTGGAGCAGAAATTTCCCCTTCCTCATATTGAAGAAACCCACAGTTTAGATGTTCCTCCTAACAAGATTGTCAAGTGGCAGTATGACAGAGAAAATGATGACGGTCCCAGGATTAGGGAGTGTGATGATTTTTTGGCTGATGATAAATTTGTGTAGACCAAAGAATTTCAGGAGTTTATGATTCAACATTGGAGTAAGGAAATAAAAGAGAGACTTGAATCAGCTCGAGTCAATGTTGACCCTTCTCATCAGGAGGAAGCTGAGAAAGTAGAGGAAGAGAAAATTAGGGCTGAAATTGTAGCTATTACTCCCACTGAGGCTCAGAGAATTGTTAAAGATAGTGGAATCATATTGTTACTAGGATGTACTATCACTGCGACCATAGCATATGACGTAGTTAGGAGAGATCCTCAAGCTTTGATATTTGAAGATCAATTTGAGGATAAAGTATTTGGTTCTGGATATAGTCCAAAGTTGCATAGGGTCCTCAAGCTGAATTTGGTCTATGGCACCTAATACTAGTAAACATGAGGTTGCTAGGACTATTGAAGAAGTTATTGGTTCACTAGTGGTTAAGAGAGCTACTAAAATAACTCCTATCTAGGAATTTGAGTTAACTGCACATGTTGCAATGCTTAGTGTGGATACTACACATATTTCTCATAAAAAATATGAATCCTTGGTTAAGGAATATAATAAGGCCTTGAATGAGCTAAATCAAATGATAGCTACTGTTTAGCCTACTCAGAAAACAATGACTCAACCTTCTTCTTCTTCATTTGATATATGTCTACACAAGACATGGAACTTTGGCCCTAAGAATTGATGATTTGAAAGAAAATTTGACTGCTGAGAAGGAAAATGTGAAGCAGGCCAAACTGGAAACAATTAAGGTGGCCAATGAAATTTTTGAGGATGTACTGAGGTATAGGGTGCCCAAGTTGGTCCACAGCGTTAATGATGTTTGGGCCACGTATAAGAATATTCATGAGGAAAATACAAAGTGTCTGTAAGTATAGGAGGCCTTCAGGAATGAATGGAATAATTGGATTGCTAGGGTAAATGCTTTGAAAGAAATGATGCCAAAAATAAATGAGGACCCCAAGGCACCCACAAATATTCTTGTCATCTTGAAAACTATTGACTCAATAAATGAAGTAACTACTTTCCATGGAAAGTTAGGTATGCAACTCTAGAGTAAGTTGAAAATATTCAAGGAGATGGAGGAGTGTGGAATTCCTCAAATATTGAATCCAAATGGTGAATTGCATCCATTTGACACCTGGAAGATAGATTTGGGAGGAATGCTTGGAGCAGCTATGATGACCTTGTCTATCATTGATTACATCTTGCTGAATTTAAATATTGACACAATGGTGTGTTAGGGTTATAAATGGCAGACATCTAACAATTAAATGCAGATTTAATTAATAAATAGAGAAACTAAAACACACAGAATAAATTATAACACAGAGAATTTAACGTGGTTCACCCAATCCGGGCTACATCCACCAAACCACAGCTATCCAATGATTTTATTATCCCGTGCAAAAACCTATTACAATATTGTGAATAATCATGTTTTTCATCATACTATAACCCCCATTTGAACCCCTTTTTAACAAGCTTAGAAGCTTCCAGATTAGGGTTCTACAAATTCGGGTTGTTTTCTTTTTTTGTTGATTTTTCCCTTTTTCGGTGATGACGCAAAAAAGGAGGAAAAATTTTCAAGGGGGTTGCCGCCCCTGAACCCCCGCTCAGGGCCCAGCCTGGCCTCGGACCCCGACAAGGATACATGCTGGGATGTACAGTATAGCATGATCAATCATCACACACCAACAATCTCCCACTTGGAGACTAATGAGGCTCCACACCAACACAATCTCCTAGTTGGAGACTGATCCTAGATGACACTGCTGCACTTACAGCTCCCACTAGGAATAAGTTCCTTGGACCCTGTTGCTCTGTTATACTTGAATTCAACCTTGAAGGCCAACTGAAGCTGAAGAGGAGCTCAATTTCTCCATTGTCACTGCCTTCATAAACATATCCCTTGTACTCCTCCTAGTACCTATATCCCCTTCCAAATTTGAGTCAACATAGCCTTTTAAATAAATATTAGAGGCCCCAAAACATAAACATTTATTGGATGTACCTCTCAAGTACCTGAGAATCCATTTTACTGCATTCCAATGCTCAGCTCCGGAATGACTCAAATACCTGCTAACAACTCCTATGGCATGTGCAATATCCGGCCTCGTGCATACCATGGCGTACATTAAACTGCCTACAGCTGAAGCATATGGTACCTTGGACATTTTTTCTTCCTTTTGTGTTTTTGGACACATATCCTTAGTCAATTTAACATGACTAGGAAAAGGTGTGCTGATAGCTTTTGCATTCTCCATATGAAATCTCTGCAACACCTTTTCAACATAATTAGCCTGAGATAAAAAATAGTTTTCTATTTTTCCTATCTCTACAAATTTTTATACCAAGGATTTGTTTTTCTGCCCCCAAATCCTTCATAGCAAAATATTTTGCTAACTATTGTTTTAGCTCACTTATGTGATCCATGTTAAACCCTACTACAAGCATGTCATCGACATATAAACACAAAATAATGTAGTTGTCATTATCCAACCTCTTAAAATAAACACAACGGTCAGAATTACACCTGTTGTAGCCTTGCTCAGCCATAACACTATCAAATTTCAAGTACCATTGCCGAGGTGCTTGCTTCAAGACATATAAACTTTTCTTCAATTTGCACACTAGTTTCTCCTTACCTTTGACCTCAAATCCTTGTGGTTGTTCCATATATATTTCCTCTTCCAAATCACCATGGAGAAAGGTTGTTTTAACATCAAGCTGTTCTAAATGCAAATCTTCAGCAACCACAATACTTAATACAATACGAATAGAAGTCATTTTAACAATTGGAGAAAAAATATCATCAAAATCAATACCCTTTTTCTATACAAATTCCTTTACAACTAATCTGGCTTTAAATCTCTTCTTACCTCCATCCTCCTCTTTCAACCTATAAACCCATTTGTTTGGTAAATCCTTTTTACCTGCAGGTAACTTGCATAATTTCCAAGCTTGATTTTTCAGCAAGGAGTCCATTTCTTCTTCCATTCCAGGCTCCCACTGAACCTTGGAATCCACCTGCATAGCTTCATCATAATATTCTAGTTCACCAGCATCAGTTAAAAAAATAGTATACAAAGAGGGAGAGTATCTTTTTAGAGGTCTACTTATCCTTGAAGATCATCTAACAAGAGTTTGTGCTATTTGTTGTTGTTGTTGTTGTCCAACATGAGGAACCATTGAAACATCATTGTTTGAAATATCATCCAACACTGCATAATCATTTTCTTTCTTTTCATGTTGCAACAATAGATCTTTGTACAACACTTCTCATTGAATATGACATCCCTGCTTCTCACAATTTTCTAATTTTCAAAATTCCAAAGCCTATAACCAAATTCATCAATGCCATAGCCAACAAATATACATTTTTTTGATTTTGCATCAAGCTTGGTTCTATTTTCATAATCTACATGTGCAAATGCTTCACTACCGAAGCTTTTGAGAAAAGAATAACTCACCTTCTTACCTTTCCATGCTTATTCCGGAATACCACAACCCAAAGGATTAGAGGGACCTCTATTAATTAAATAAACAGTAGTGCTTACAGTCTCTACCCACATTTTTAAAGGCAACCCAACATGCAATATCATAGTCTATGCATGATCCATTATTGTTCTATTCATGTGCTCAGCCACTCCATTTTCTCGTGGAGTCCTTGGAATCATTTTCTACCTACAAATACCATTAGAGGAACAATAATCTTCAAACTCTTTGTTGCAATACTCACCACCATTATCAGATTTGAAATTTTTTATCTTTTTACCCATCTCATTCTCAACCAAGCTTCTCCATTTTTTGAAAGTTTCAAATACATCAGATTTCTACCTAAGGAAATAAATTCATACCTTCATAGTTGCATCATCAATGAATGTAATATAATACAGAGAGCCACCAAGAGAAGATACCTGAGCTAGTCCATATGCACAAGCTCCAATTTCTCATCTTTCTTTTGCTTCCTATCCTTGAGAAAACTTACTTTCTTTTGTTTTCCATACACAACTTTTATAAAAATCCATATTAACACATTTTAGACCTAGTAAAACATTATTTGAATAAATTACTTTCATACCATTTGCACTCATATGCCCAAGTCTATTATGACACAATGTTGATTCAGAGTCCACAACAACTGTATGATCTTCTACTTGTTGAATTGCAACAATTGTTCTTGAACATTGACCTTTTTTCTGTAACAATTAAAGTAGAAGAAACAGTATGGCATGTACAAAGATATAAGGTGCCTAATTTCACACCTTTTGCTACCACTAAGGAACCTTTTGCGACCTTCCAATTTTTATCACTAAATGTAACAACACAACTTTCATCATCTAGTTTCCCTGTTGAAATTAAATTTTTGCTTAACTTTGGAACATGCCTTACCTCATGTAGTAGCCAATGATTCCCATTCTACAACTTCATCTTGATTCTTCCCTTTCCAAAAATCTAACAGGGTTCATTATCTCCTAAATAAACTAGCCCAAAATCCCGTTGGACATAATCAAGAAAATAAATTCTATGGGGGGTAGTATGAATTGAAGCCCCTGAATCTAATACTCAAGAATCATCAGCATTATCAAGGGAAAGAATCAAAGTATCCTCATCAGATTTATTACTTACCATATTTGCTTCTTTACTTCCTTCTTTTTTGTCTCCTTTATTTTTCTAAGACCAACAATCTTTCTTTAAATGACCCGACTTACCACCGTACCAGCTATCCCTCTTGTCTCTAGATTGGGACATTTTTTCCTTTGATTTTTCGTCGTGACTTCCCATGATTTCCGGAATTATTTCCTCTCCTTTGTTCTGCCCCTTCTTTCTGCATTCAAAACACTGCCTGATGTGGATGTTCCACCTGAGCTTTTCCTATGAATTTCCTTGCTCAAAATAACACCAACAACATCATCAAATTTCAATGTATTCGAACCAGAAACATAATTGCTACCAACCATTACCAAGCTATTCCAGCTTTCAGGAAAACAACACAAAATCAAAAGATCCCTAACTTCTTCATCAAAGTTTACTTTTACAGAAGTTAATTGACTAGTGACTGTATTAAACTCATTTAAATGATCAATAACTGACCCACCTACCATTTTCATATTAAATAAATGCTTCATAAGAAATACCTTGTTCGAAGCATAAGGCTTTTCATATAACTTTGTGATCTATTTAGGATCTAGGACAAATTGCTTATAGAATGCTTAACGTAAATGATCACTTAATACAATGCTCAAATGAACAAATTAACATAATATAAGTGCCAAGATAATGAACTGAAAAGAAAGAGAGAAGATAAAGAGGAGACAAACGCAATTGATAACGGAGTTTGTCCCTAAGGACTACATCTCCGGGCCCCTCTCCAACGGAGTGACCGATCCGATTATACTCCAAAAATAGTTACAATTGCTTCATGGACTATCTCCTTCAAGCACAGCAGCATAACGTTCCTTTAATGTGCAGAAATGTCTGCAAAATCTCCTGAGCATTCTCTCATTCTCACCACCTGGACTTGGCAAATCCCATCTCTACCCCTCTTTTTATACATAAAATATGCCTAATTAGGCCTAACCATCATATTAATGACTTAACTCCCTCTAACAACTCGTATCATGACTAATTTGTCCTCTGAAATCTTTTAGTTGAGCTGGTTAGAGTGAATCTTGCTTGTTTATGGCTTATTAAGCCATTTGTTATGGATTCGGCTCAAAAATGCATAACAAAAGGAACCGAACTCCTATAATAACTAAGGGAAAATCCCGGGCTCAATGGTTGCTATAACTTTTAGTAGTCAAGTGGTCGGCGGTTCCAACCCTGCCAGCCACTCTTTACCATAAACACCGACAGTTTAAAACAATAAAACAAAACTTTTCCATCTATATATTGAACCGAGCTCAGCCGGTGCAATGGTGAAAGCGGCCCGTTATTTCCGCCGAGGTCGCGGGTTCAAACCCGTCACCAATTTTGGCATTTCGTCCAACCAACTGAACTGCCACTAACGAGACACATGTCGACCTGCTATTCGCCGAACCTGATGACGTGTATGCTGACTAAGCTAACCCGTATGCTGAGTAGACCACTTACAAAGCTAATGATGTGCAGTACGGATGCCACATGTCGCGATGTGATTGGTCCATACGACCTGACTTAGTTGCCACATGTTGGTTCAGAATTCATCCATGTGGATTCCGTACAGTACGGATTGACACATCAGCATGATGACGTCATCAATTGTACCTTCAAGTTGATTGAAGTTTGGCTGCTTCTAACTCGAGCATACGATGTCGGACTTCAAGGAAATGAATGCCGTCGAAATTGTCTTGACGAGCTCTTCGCGATGACGATGGTTCCGTCGATTTCTGAGATGATTATTTTTTCACCTTCTGGACGCTCCTGAAGCCAGTTTGACTGGCTGTAACTTGCACAAATGAAGTCCTTTTCACCCCATTCAAATTGCGTTAGAATCAGGATGACATTCTCTTTCTGATGGTGCTAAATTCTAGAGTATTGGAGACACTTCAAATTTCACTAAAAAATGTCCCTCGGATCAGGCCTCCCCACTGGAGAGGTTTTGGACCTCCGAAAGCTTGATTACTTGGAAATTAAGTGAGGGTAAAGTTCCCTCACTTTACCAATCTCCATCCATCTTGCTTTGCTTGGATGCATCCCTTTCAGGCCCACTCTGAGGTACTCAACATCTCCTCTTCGTGAAGTTCTGACATTCCTGTCGAGAATAACATCTTTTGGAAACTCTGACATGTACTCTAGTGAAAGGTCATCAACTGATGGAACTTGAATGTATGTGACTTCATCTAGGATCATTGGAGGCTCATACAATTTCAAATTCTCAACATTGACAACCGAGTAAATATGCATGTATGGAGGAAGATTGAGGCAGAAGGCATTGGTACCAATCTTCTCAAGGATCTCAAAAGGACCATACCTAATTGGCTTAAGCCTTTTACCTTCACCTTGCATCCTTTCCTTACTGATGTGTAACCAAACTTAGTCTCCTACCTGAAAATGATGATCAGTGCGATGCTTGTCATGGCGAACTTTGTATTTTGCTTGGCTTTGTTCCAACTGTGCTTCCACTACCTGATGAATTGCTTAGACTTTTTGGATGAACTTCAAAGTCTTCTCTGCATCATGGCGTCCATTTTAAACATCAACTTTCCCAAAATAAAAATCCATCGGTGTCTTGGGCACATAACCAAAGCATGTCTCAAAAGGAGACCTCTTAGTAGAAGAGTGTGCTGCATGGTTGTAGGCATGTTGCACATAATGAAGACTCTCATCCGACAACTTAGGATGCTTACTGCAGTAACCTCTGAGTAGATGCACAACTATCATGTTTACAACCTCTATCTATCTGTTGGTCTGCGGATGGAAGGCCGTACTTTTCTTCAGTTTGGTGTCCATAAGTCCCCACTAAGTTGACCAAAATTCCCCCAAGAATCAAGAATCTCGATCCAATACAATAGAAGTAGGTAACCCAAAATGAACCCATACAAATTGAAAGTACATATGAGCTGTCAGTTCAACAATGACCTATTTCTTACAAGGCATCAAAATACACATTTTGCTAAACCGATCAACTACTACATACAAATAATCATGTCCCTTCCTAGACATAGGTAACCCCCCAACAAAGTCCATTGACACACTTTCCCATGGATGAGAAGGTACAGGTAGAGGTGTGTACAAACCCAACTTCCTATTACTAGGCTTACTAGTTGCACACATAACACAACCTCTAATATACTTAGTTATAGTTTCTTGCATACGAGGCCAATAACAATATTTCTGCAGCTGAGTCAATGTTTTGTTTACCCCAAAGTGTCCTACAATCAATGAGGTATGTGCTTCTCTAATAACCTGTGCTTGTTCATCCTTTGGAATACATAATTTACCCAAGTGATATAACAGTTTATCCTGCACATAATAATCTTTCTCTTCTACATGTTTACCATTCATTAAAGCAGCATAGATATCCTTAAAGTTCTCATCATTAGCATATTGTTCCTGAAAACTTTCATGAACCATAGAACTATTATGAAGGATTATCAAAGCATTCATCATAGGAGGCCTAGAGAGCATGTCTGCTACTTTGTTATGAGTACCTTTCTTATACTTAATAACCAAATGAAACTGTTGTAGAAAACCCATCCACCGAAAGTGCCTACTTTGTTGCAGTTTAGTTTGAGTGCAAATACTGAAGTGGCTGGTGATCAATGTGGATTACAGTTTCTTTCCCCATTATGTAATGTTTTCATTTCTTAACACTCTGAACTAAAGCATAAATTTCTTTATCATAGGTGGGATAGTTACTTACTGCTCCTGAAAAAGTTTCAGAGTGGTAGCAAACTGGTTTACCTCCTTGCATGAGTACTGCTCCCATGGCAAATCCACTGGCATCTGTCTCGATCTCAAATGGTTGATGTAGATCTGGTAAGGCCAAAATTGGTGCAGTGCTCAACTTCCCCTTCAAAGTGTCGAAAGCCTTCTGCTATGGACCTCCCCACTGAAAAGTTGCTCTTGTACTAGTTAATGCATGTAATGGTGATGCTATATAAGAGAAATTTGCAATAAACTTCCTCCAGTACTGAACTGCGCCTAGGAAACTTCTGACCTCTGTGACTGTACTTGGCTTAGGCCAGTTTACGATAGCTTCGACCTTCGTAGGGTCTACTTTCAATTGACCACCCCCTACGACATAGCCTAAGTACACTAAGGATGTCTTAGCAAATTCACATTTAGACATCTTTACATACAATTTTTCTTTTCTCAATACATCAAAGACTTTCTTTACATGACTTACATGATCTTCCCAAGTACGACTGAATACAAGAATATCATCTAGATAGACTATGACAAAATCATCAATAAAAGGACGAAAGACATCATTCATGACTCTCATAAAGGTAGCCGGTGCATTACAAATCCCAAAAGGCATAACCAACCACTCAAATAGTCCCTGTTTTGTCTTAAATGCAGTCTTCCAAATATCATCTTCTGCAATTCTTATCTAATGATAACCACTTCACAAATCTAACTTAGTGAAATAAACTGCATGTTTTAACTGATCAAGTAAATCATCAATTCTGGGAAGAGGATACCTGTTCTTTACCGTTATCTTGTTCAAAGCGCAATAGTCGATGCACATCCTCCAAGTTCCATCTTTCTTTGGAACCAAGACAATTGGAGAACCACAAGGAGAAGTACTAGGCGAATAACTCCTTTTTCCACCAACTCTTGAACTTGCTTTTTAATTTCCTCATTCTGCATAACTGATAAACGGTACATGTCGATATTAGGAAGTGGAACATCCTACTGTAACTGGATTTCATGCTGTATCTCTCTCTTGGGTGGTAACCCCTTCGGTTCCTGAAACATGTCATCATAAGTGGAAATAATTTTGACCATTTCAGCTTTATGTTTTGGATCACACCCCTTGAATGCCTCAGATTTATCATCTTCTTTGGCTTTTACAAGCATTAATACAAAGTTCTTACTTGAGTTGACCAACCTCTTCTTTGACTAGCATTAACTAGTGTAAGATTAGTCTTCACCTTATGTGCCCGTACAATGTATTCTACCCCATCTTTAAAAAGATGATACTTATTCTCCCCCCTATAAAAGATTGTTTTTTTGTCATAAAGATAAGGACTCCCTAACACAAGCACACAAATATCCAAAGGGACCACATCTACTTCTACCTCATCTACAAAGTTTGCAGTGATAGCAAATCTCAATTTACATTGTTTAGTTACTTGTAGTTGAGCATCATTGCAAACCCATTGAGTGGATATGGTTTCGGATGAGGTGTTGTAGTCAAATTAAGCTTCTTTACAACTTCCTCAGATATTAAGTTGACTTGGGAACCCGCATCAAATAGAGTATCAACCTTAGTGTGTTTTGTTACAACACGAATATGAAACAATTCATTTCTTTGCTTATCAACCTTAGGAGAAGATTCTTTACTTGTACTTGCACTGGCATTAGAAAAACTTGCATCAGATGAGAGAGATATACCTTTCCCTTTACCTTGGATTCCGGTAGCAACAATCTTTGTCTCATCTCCGGAGTCAGAACCAAGATCCTGTTGAATCACTGCAGTAGTCTTCTGCTTGCCTTTATTACCTCCATATCTTTTCGGCCTCAACTCAGGATGAAGCTTCCAACATCTTGAACCATCATGCCCCTCTTTCTTGCAATGGGAGCATGTGGGTTTCTCACCCTCTTTCTTAGTTGTAGCTGTCTTCTTCCCTTTGCCTTTATCTTTGTCTTTTTCTTTCCCTTTAGACTTACCCTTGAACTTAGATGGCTTCTTCGAAAAGTTATCACTAAAAGTGTTCTTACCCCTTGACTCTAAATGAGTAGCTTGAACAGACCCCTCATCTAGATTGTTGGGACTTAACATCAAAATAGTGTGCCTAAGGTAAGAATGCAAACCACCTATGTACTTAAGTAATGTGTCTTGGGTATACAAGGGAACATTTAAAGCAATAGCCCGTTTTCTAAACTCGTGAGTATAATCTTGGATAGACTGCCCCTTACCTTGCCTAAAGGTTTTCCAATTCATGGTTAATTGTTGCATGTAACCTAAAGGATAGAATTGTTTCCTAAGGGCAACAAAAAACTCCATCCAAGACATATTAACTTCACCATGGTGAGCAATTTCTTCCCGAGTCTTACTCTCCCACCAGGTGAGAGTTGTACCTCCCAACCAGAGAGTGGCTAATTGAATCCTAGAAGCATCTTCTACTAGGCCTTGAATCCTACAGTATAATTCTACTTGTTGGACCAAATCATCTAACTTCTCAGCATTTAACTCCCCACAGTATTTAGGTAACTCAAATTTTACATCTAGCTTAATAACAGGCTTAGATTTTCTCTTAAATGGATTTACATTAGAAGAAGGAGAAGGAGAAGGAGGAGAAGGGGGAGAAGAAGAAGAGGGAGAAGATGGAGGAGGAGTTTTTGGAGCTTTCTCCTCTATGTCTTTTTGATCTTCCTGCTTCTTATGCTTCGAAGAACCTCCCTTTTCACGCTTCTTTTTTGCATAAAGTTCGTCCACCATCGCCTTCATGTCTAGAAATAGCTTCTAGAAATCCTTGTCACTAAGCTCTAAACTTTGTCCACCTTTTTCTTCCATCTATGACGGTGGATTAGCTCTTCGTCTTCCGATCTCTGGATTATATTCTTCAAGTTCTCCTTCGCCTCGTTGAAACCTGGATCTCGTTAGCATTCAATTTCTACAATACTAGTCACACACAAAGCTCTGATACCAACTTGATCTATTTAGGATCTAGGACAAATTGCTTATAGAATGCTTAACATAAATGATCACTTAATACAATGCTCAAATGAACAAATTAACATAATATAATTGCCAAGATAATGAACTGAAAAGAAAGAAGATAAAGAGGAGACAAACGCAATTGATAACAGAGTTCGTCCCTAAGGACTACGTCTCCAGGCCCCTCTCCAACGGAGTGACCGATCCGATTATACTCCAAAAATAGTTACAATTGCTTCATGGACTATCTCCTTCAAGCATAGCAGCATAACGTTCCTCTGATGTGCGAAAATGTCTACAAAATCTCCTGAGCATTCTCTCGTTCTCACCACCTAGACTTGGCAAATCCCATCTCTACCCCTCTTTTTATACATAAAATATGCCTAATTAGGCCTAACCATCATATTAATGACTTAACTCCCTCTAACAACTCGTATCATTACTAATTTGTCCTCTGAAATCTTTTAGTTGAGCTGGTTAGAGTGAATCTTGCTTGTTTATTGCTTATTAAGCCATTTGTTATGGATTCGACTCAAAAATACATAACAAAAGGAACCGAACTCTTATAATAACTAAGGGAAAATCCTGGGCTCAATGGTTGCTATAACTTTTAGTAGTCGGGTGGTCGGCGGTTCCAACCCCGCTGGCCACTCTTTACCATAAACACCGACAGTTTAAAACAATAAAACAAAACTTTGCCATCTATATATTGAACCGAGCTCAGCCAGTGCAACGGTGAAAGCGGCCTGCTACTTCTGCTGAGGTCGCGGGTTCAAACCCGTTGACACCAATTTTGGCATTTCGTCCAACCAACCGAACCGCCGCTAAGGAGACACATGTCAACCTGCTATTTGCCGAACCTGATGACATGTATGCTGACTAAGCAAACCCCGTACATTGAGTAGACCGCTTACAAAGCCAATGATGTGCAATACGGATGCCACGTGTCACGATGTGATTGGTTCGTACAACCTGACTCAGTTTCCACGTGTCAATTCAGAATTCGTCCATGTGGATTATGTACAGTACAGACTGACACATCAGCATGATGACATCATCAGTTGTACCTTCAAGTTGACTAAAGTTGGACTACTTCTAACTCAAGCATACGATGTCGGATTTCAACAAAACAAACGCCATCATAATCGTCTCGACGAGCTCTTCGCGATGACGTTGGTTCTATCAATTTCTGAGATGATTATGTTTTTCACCTTCTAGGCGCCCCTGAAGCTAGTTTGACTGGAAGTTTGACTGGCCATAACTTGCACAAACAAAGTCCTTTTCACCCCGTTCAAATTGCGTTGGAATCAGGACGTCATTCTCTTTCTGATGGTATTGAATTCTGGAGTATTGGAGACACTTCAAATTTCACTGAAAAATGTCCCCTGGATCACTTCGCCAGGGTTTCCATCAACTCTTGAGTTGTCTTTGCTATTGTAATATTGAACACCACCGATTGTGTCAGGCATAAACTAATACTTCCAAAAGCCTTTCTATCCAAAATCTCCCAGTCCTCATCAGACATTACTACGGGTTTCTTGGTTTTTCCTTCCAATGGCCGCCATAAATCCTTTTGATAGAGATAGTCCTACATCTTCATTTTCCATAACTGATAGTTCTGCCCATTAAACTTCTCAACCTTCTTACCCTCATCTGCCATTGCTCCCACTCAACTGTGAGACCTTCCTACAGACAATAATCAAAACACAACCCGCTCTAATACCACTTGTTAGGGTTAGAAATGATAGATATCTAACAATTAAATGTAGATTTAATTAATAAACAGAGAAACTAAAACACATAGAATAAATTATAACACAAAAAATTTAACATGGTTCACCCAATCCAGGATACATCCACCAAACCGCAGCCATCCAATGATTTTATTATCCAGTGCAAAAACCTATTACAATCTTGTGAATAATCACATTTTTCATCATACTGTAGCCCCCATCCAAACCCATTTTTAACAAGCTTAGAAGCTTCTAGATTAGGGTTCTACAAAATCGGGTTTTTTTCTTTTTTCATTGATTTTTCCCTTTTTCGATGATGACGCGAAAAAGTACGAGGAAAATTTTTCTCGGGGGCATCAGGATGTACAGTATAGCATGATCAATCGCCAAACACCAACATGGTGGAAATTGAATTAAAAAATGGATATGTTTGTTAAGGAGGCCAGGATTTTACTTGATGCAAGGTACTCTTAGTACATTACCAAGGTGTGGGATTTGTTGAATATTAAATGTCCCACTAAGGAGGAATACAACACTTGGCTGGAGAAATACACAGAGTGAATCTGTGAGAGGATCAGTGAATAAGGAGAATAATGGATAGGAGAGGTATAATACATAGCTCGAATGAAGTACAGATTTGGCTTTTGGTGTAACATGGTAGAATATTATTCTCTCCTTAATTTTAAATGAATAGCATGTGGTACTAATGTGGATTAACAAATTTTGACTTTATTCTACTTTCCTTGCCTTGCTTCGTAAGTTTTTCTATTTTGATTCTCCCACAATTGGCATTTTGAACACATGGGGAATATCTTGTAACTGTTGTAACAAACTAATGATGTCTTTTGAGGTGGGACCTATTTTCCATGAAGATTTGAGGTTAATTCTTCCTCATGTTAATTTGCTCCACCTAAAGACTCAAGTATATCTGAAAAGGGAATATTGTTGTAAGTGGTCCAATGGGATCATGACATGTGTGTTATTTGGTCAGACCTACTTGTTTTCTCCTTCATCTCTATAAGAAAGAATTCAAGACCAGTAGCACGAGAGTTGAAATTTTTTTGAGTTAATATTATTAGTTTGTCAAGATAATACAAAGAAAGTTTTAGAGTCTTTGTTTTAAGTTTCTTTTGGAGTTCATACTTATGCATGTAAGACTGATAATGATATAGCATTTATAATACAGAGTAATATTGGTTTCATGGTTATTGTCTCTCCTTGTATGTGTTTTATGAATTATGATTGAAAGTAATTAAGGATTTCTTTCATTTGTCTGTATCATTCCCTAATGGATGTTTAGTTTCATGCTTGCTTATTGATTTAATGAATTAATGTAAATGCTTATATGAGATTGATGACTTATAAGAACTATGTGCTAGGATATCTATATGAGGTGATAATCAAGAATGTCATAGAGGAATGTTGTAATGCAAGATTTCTTGAGGTTATAGGTGCTATCGTCTAAATTATTATGAGGTTATATAGAATGGTATTGACTTCGTGCTTGGGATAAAGACACTATTCATGCATAGTATTTGTGTTACACTTATACTGTTGATTCAGTAACTACTCAATCTTTAAATCATAGAATCTCAAGTGAATACTATTGGCATTGTTTTGTGTTCGAAATCTAACTCTCATACCAATACATATAACATTGATACATAACCTACCAACTTATTTGATGCATATTATTGAGTGGTTCTATGAGAGATATATGTTATTGACAATGTATTTTATTTTAGTTGTGATAAGTATTTAAGTATACATTGTGGGATCACCCTCCTAGGTTTCATAGAGCCTGAAAAGTAGGAATAGAATTTTAGCAACCTCTATTCATTTGTTGGCCAATTCCTTTAGAATTATTGCTAATTGGAAATGGTAAAATCCATAGGTATTTCTAGAGATCAATTTGGTTCTTAAAAAATAACCAACACATTCTCTGTGAACATGGGAAAAAATAAAATGTTTATAGTAGGAAGGATGAAACTCTATCGTCCTCTCCATCAATGTCATGCTTATGAAGCTTTCTATTTATTTATGCCCAATTCATTCATAGTTGCATCATTTTTCATGGCGAGGGACGTTTTTGCAGCTGCAAGCAACCAAAAATCATACCAAACATGCTTAAAAACTATTCCCAAGCATTAGGAATGGTTAGGAGATGATTTCAAACCATGGAGCAGCAATTTTGAGCCAAATAGAGCCTCCAAAAACTAGTTGGAAGGCCAAAACTGTGATCATTCCACTCTACAACAACTCTTGCTCAAATTTGACTAAAATCCATTAGAGACACCTCAATGGAGAGGGGAAAACCTTAATCTTGACTACAATAGAAATTTCAACTCAAAATCTACCCCAAACAGTGTTTCCAGTATTCTCCCTGCTTGCTTAGGCCATGAGCATTCACTGCACGGGCTGGCAAAGAAGGCAATATAAAGTGGAAACTTTATAGAACTTTAATAATGTTTTGAAATTATTAATTTAGCCCTAAAATTTCCTTTATCCCAATGAAAATTTTAATTTTTCAAGTATTTAAAATACTTAATATAATTCAAATGTGTGCAATTTGAACATTAGGAAATAATGAAAATTTAATTTCGACTATGGCCCAAATAGGGAAAATTTATTGTGGGAAAACTGGGACACCTAAAGCCATGAAATTTTGCATAGGAACCTTATCAATTATTTAAAGAAAACCCATTTTGTCAAAACTTGCATTGTCGAAAGATTTCTAGGACCTCCTTTGTAAACTAGCCTGCAGGATGCCTTCGTTGTAACTAATATGCGTTAAAATAATGCATCATATGATATTCAATTTTGAAAACAATGGATTTGGAGATATTTTCAAAAAAAATGAGAAATGGGTTTCCTTTAGAAATTGAAAAATTTGAAAGTTTTTGAAACACCAATTTTGACCCAGTTGTAGTTAGAAGATAATTAAATGACCCATCAAAACTCATCCTGGAGGCCTGCAACTAAGTAGGCATGTTACCATATGTCAAATGAATACACTGACCAAGGTATTTGGAATGAAATCAAATGGGAGCCAAATTATGACCCTCCAAAGTAGGTCACTTAGGTAGATTTTTCAGGTGCACTTCTAAGTGCAAATCAACTTTTTTCATCATAGGCACTCAAAATTTGAAAAATTTGAAGATGCCATCAGTGTATCTTTCTAAGGATGTTTGTTCCTTAGTGAATAGAGCAAGAATTCAGAATCCTCTAGGAGAGAAAACCAAATGCTAGAACCATTGGGCAACAGAGTCTTAATTTTTCAACTTTTAACCTCATTTGGTGGCCCCAGGACACCAAATGAAAAATGGAAGTCAATTCTTACCCCTATCAAACACCAATCTATTAAAATAATTGATCTTCTTTAATCCATACTCGCCTCTGTCACACCATAGCAACATGAGTAACTTCATTCTTGCAAAGAAAAGTGTCAAGCTACCTTTGAATTTAGCTTCACTATCACATGGCAATCAAATAGCATAGGCTGCATCACTGCCACTCATTTCATTTTCTGATTCTGTGGCAAGTGACAAAACGTGAGTATAGTGATCAAGACTATCTAAAAACACAGTCTTATCACATTTACCAATTCCCTCACAATGATTAGGCTTAGAAAATAAATCATGTAATAGAAGCAATGTGCAATCCTCCTGTGTGTCAAGCAAAGAATTCTCACACATTTGAAATTCCTTCAACTAAATTGCACTGTAGGTAATTTTATCTTCATCAAAACAACACAACTTGAAGTCACATCATCAAATTTCCAAATCTCCCAAAAAGAAGATTCGCCTACACCCACAAATCCACTGTCTACATTCAAATCATAGCACTCAAACAATGCATCAGCATCCCAAGTAGTGTTTCCTACTTCAAGCTCATAGACAAGATTTTCAACATTAGTAATGTTATCACACACAAAGGTTCAAGAGCCAGCTCAGATGACTTAGAATCCACTTCTGTAATAGATTCCTCACAATGACTATTTAAAACACATTCACTACTGCAAGAAGTATTGTATTCAACACCACCTCTTGTTGCATCAACATGAAAATTTGAAGCATACTACTTATGAGGAAAACTATGAGTTCCAGATCTAGAAAAGAGGTCTGCATATGCATCCATGTGGTTGACACAATCACATTCTTCAAGTGAAAACTCATCATAAAGAGCTTCATTATTTGTACTAACATTTTTCACTATATTTTAAATTTTATGTACAACTATATCAATGCTATCATCATGTAGACACTTAGTGATAACTTCAAAGCCATCAAAAGAAGTAGAAGAAAGTAAATCATCAAAAAAAAGAGTTCATTGTTCACCATTATCAACATATGCATGCTCCTCATAATCAAATACTTGAACTAATTCATCTAATGAATCTCTTGCACACATATCTCCTTCTCTATTCACACTATCACAAGAATCAATAGGGCTACCTTCTTCACTGTCAAGCTGAAAACCATCATGTGTTTCTTCATTATAACTACTTGTGAATGATTGATCCAACTAAAGTTCATTACTCACTTCATCATCTGCATATATGATATACCACCATTTTCAAGAGTATTCTCTGGATCAAAAAACTCCTTTGTCTCATCATGAATGCTTGCATTAATGCTATACCCAACACTTGTATAAAAGGAAGGAACAAATGTACCATAGAAATGCTAATTACATACTTCTTCTTCCAAAAGAATGTCCAATTCATATCCATCATCATGCAATAGTGAGGCTTTAGAAATGTCATCATTATTTTCCTTATTGAAACACTTTCCACCTAAAGAAATTAATTCTACCTATTCCTCTTGAAAGGAATCAAAGTCACCAGGGTTGCATATAGAGTTGAAATCATCTTGATCACCCAAACAAGAATGCTTTTCAGTTGGTTGTAAACTTCCATCTACAACATCATTGTTGTCATCATGAAGACATGAAACTTCAAAATTAGCATTCTCTTCAATTATATATTCAAAGTCCATAAAAGAGAAAATACTTTTAGTATCATCTGCATCATTTCAACCCTCTTTTGATATAGAAAGTTAGCTCTCTATTTCTATATTTTCAAAGCAAGTAGAAAAAACCTCACACATTCCAACTATTTCATCATGACCATTATGGTTGCAATCTTCATCTGGATATATTTCTTCTATAGGTTGTTCAAAAACAAATTCCCCATCACCAAATGATGTATCATTCTTGTATTTTTCTATACCATCTGCATCCATTGGACTAAGTCTTGAAAAAGTACCACCACATAATTGAGTGAGGAGATTACCTCCATATTTATCTATCATTTCTTCAATGATTGAAATCCATTGATATATGCATTTAATATTAGGGGGCTTCAAGTGAGCTGGCATAGTACTCAGACTTGGCTCACAATTCTCACAGAATAAATCAATGCAAAATGATTCATCAAGTCTTTTTGATTTTGGTATAGCAAGCAGAAATTTCATGAATCTATCATGAAAATCATAGGTGGATTCATCCTCAAACCTTTCTATATAACACAATGCATCAATAGGTGATATAAATTCAATCTCATTTTCAGATTTCTCTTCATATTCTTCTTGGGTATGCAAATTTCTTTATTCAGAAAAGAAATCATCATTCACTTCACCAAACTCATCCATGAACAGTTTCTCAAGCTCTCTCCATGAACATATAGAATGCATTGGTAGACTAGAAAACCAATATTCAACAATATCTTCTAAAGTTCTTACAAAAAACTTCATGATAGCATCCTCTTCTTCAATCTAAAAATCTTCCATCAGATCAATGAAACCTTGTACATGTCTTAATGAAGGTTTTTCAAAACCTCTTCTAAACTTAGGAAAACATTCATTAGTTCTTCTTGGGATAGAATGTGGGTAACCCTAGATTTTACTAAAATCTAGAGGGTTGTATCTCTCATTAGTGAACACTTTCCTTTGAGGACATGAATGTGTTCTAGGCATGATATTACAACTTGTAGAGGGAGAACTAGGACAACAATACATACATGCAAATGAATTTATTCCCCCTACAATTAATTTCTCCTCAATATCCTTTTTAGAATATCCTACTTTCTCATTTCCCTTTTCTACCAATACCTCAAAGTATTGGATAAGGGACAATATTAACTAGAACATTCGTTGAAAACCTTCATATAGAAATATTACAATAGAAGAATACCTGAGAATTACTGCAACCAACTCTTCTAATGGTGTAGAATGTTATGTAGAGTCGCCACCTCTTTGAAAGAGGAAAAGATCTTCAAGCAGCAGAAAGCTTCTAGACCAAGATCTAAGTATTTATGAATTATCTCTACCAACAGAGCACCAGACTTCAAGAATACATCAAAAACATTGCAGCAATCTCCTTCAAGTATGGAGGTCCTCAGATCATTCAGAACCAAAACTACAAATCAACAAACTAATTGAATCTTTTCAACTAACTCCCCACTAGAATCGCTAATTTTTTGGTTGTGTGACTCGGATAGGGAGTGAAATACACAATTATGAATCTCTAGTTACACTTTGACTTGAAACTTCAATGACTCTTTAAGGTAGGATGATCTTCTATCATAATTTTCTCAAATTCTTCCTCAGTAGAGTCGCCAATTTGTTGGTTATTTTTCTCTCAGCCTTCAACCCTAAGGAGAAACACAATGCCTTAAACTAGGGGATTGAATATTTAGGACAAGGAATATGCACTATAAGCAAGTTGAAGACAATAAAATCCAACGAATAAGGCTATGAAATCCTTCTACACTTTGAGCTCCACAGGACTTAGGAGGGTATTCCTAATTGTAGACTTGAATATATGATAACCTTATACCAAGTAGCAAACTATAGAATTGTGATAGTGGATAGTTTTCAGGTATATGAGTAATGGGTATTGTAAATTCTACTAGGTTCAATCATAATCCTATTCGTATTAAACATTGTTGAGAACACATAACTTAGATATCTTCATCTCAAACACATAGAGGGTTAATAGATGAAATTCCCTCAAATTTAGCCTCTATATTCTTTCAAATTCCAAGAAGATACAAAGAATAGAGATAACTTAAATAACCAAGAAAAAGTAATAGAGATCTAATACGATTTGATTTGTTTCTGAAAATATATTAGGCTTTGTGATCAACCAGTGGGGTATGTGTAGGATCATCATGGAAAAAAAAATCCTTAAATGGTGAAAAATTTAGAAAAATTAGAGTTAGGCAACTTGACGTAAAAATTTGAATAAGTTATCTATATTATTTCAAAAATATGTAAGAATAGAATTTGTAGCAAATTGAATTTAGTTTATAAACTGCTAAGTTTATTTAGAAAAAAAATAATCCATTTGGTAAAATTTTGAAATTTCAATGTAGTAGTACTTAAATTTTAGGGAAAAATAAGTAGGTGTTTGTCTGACCACTCTAACCACAATAAAATGATAATATGTTTTTATAAGATTTTAGATATAAGTATATGACTCATGTCCCAATGTGATGCATATTTTTTTAATTTTTTTCCAAGTAAATAATTAATTATGAATTTTTTATTATAAATTTTAAAAAATATAAAAATTTGTATGTCTAACCACCTTAACTTGGTCAAAACTTCATTAAATTCAATTTTTTCTTTTAATCTTATAGTATGAGAAGCATAGAATGTGATGCATGTTGCAAATTAAAAAAATGTGATACTGTTTGAAAGTTATAGATGTTTTTCAATCAACCTATCAATCAAGACTTTAGTCGTAATTCAAATAAAAAATGAATAATAATTATTTATTAAATTCAAAGTAAAACATAATTTATATTTGTAGAAAGTTGAGAATCTCCTTTAAAAACCCTTTTTGTTTCATCAATTTTGGGTAAAAAGTCATCAGCCACATACCCTACACATACCCATCATATTGCCACATTTTGGCCCATCATGATCCTGCACATGCCCAGTGCCTAATCATGGGTCATTGAGTCAAATATAAAATAGTAATAGAGGCCCTATCAACAAACTAAGTTCAACTAATGGATTTAAAATATGTTAATGTCTTACATTGATAAATCCTCTCATATTTGTCATAAAATTCTACCTATCAATCCCATTTGTGCACTCTAAATCACACTTATCTAATCAAAGCAATTTAACTCTTTACTTGAAAAAAAACTATGGTCAAACAACACAATCACAGGAAAGTTGCGATAGAAAATTCAAACAATCTTTGATCTATTGAATTCATATGATTAAAAGCTTACAAATCTAGAGACAACTTCATGACAGTAGTATATTTATGTACAAAATGGCTAACATTTTCTCATAAAATCCAACTTATTACAATTTACATACTCAACTTTTTACTCAGACTCAACACTATTCTACCTTAGTGCTTAATTTAGAATTTCAGAACCTATACAAAAGCGAAGGAAAGAAAAGATATAGAAGAAGAAGAAACTCTAAAACTACATCTACAGTTGACACTTGGATTCATTCTTCTCTGTTGATATGTAACTACCTTTGCTTCCTAAGAATCTTCAATTTGCTCCTTGATTCATGCATCTTCCATTCACTTGCCCTATAATAGAAAATATTCTCCATAATGATGAACTTCTTCATTATGCCATTCCATTGAAAATATTTTGTTTTTACTTGCAACTGAAAAATATCTTTGCTTGCAAAATATTTCACCCCCTCTTCCATTTTAAACCCTGATGTGAAAACTAGTACTATTTTTGCTCTCTCATGAAAGCCCGCCCTTCATATTTTACCCTGCTGCACTTTACAACTTTATTCCTAGGAAATAAAATTCTCCAACTTTATAATGGAGGCTTTTAATAATATTTTTAACTCTCACATGGCCTTTTACATATGACCAACAATCTTTTAAAATCTTTGCTTTTTGAATGAAAAGAAAGCTTTTTAAAAAAATTATCATCGAGCAAACGAAAGACTTTATTTGTTCCTCCTTTTAATATTTCTCCCTAGGCCCACTTTGTCTTCCCCACACCCCCGCTGCTTTCTATAAAACAATATTTTAAACTGGCAGGCTATTGGAAAAACTTTCTTAGCCAAAATAAAATATTTAAAAATTTACCAAATGTTTTCCTTCCTCAATTGGTAAATGTTCCAAAATAATTTTAATTTCCAAGTGAAATGCCAATATAATTAGAAATCTTCACATTTGATTTACTTTGTGCAACTTTAAATATTTCTTTTGCTTCATCAATCCCTACCTCCCCACTTCAAACTACTACCATTAGCATCTACCCTCACAGGCTGGCGGGAAAACCTGATTCCACGGTGCATTCTCCATGAACATGGGTAGCAAGTAAATGTTTACAGTAGGAAGCATAAAACTCTATCTTCCTCTCCATCGAAGGCATGCTTATGAATCTTTCTATTTATTTATGCCCAATTCATTCATAGTTGGGTCGTTTTTCATAGTGCAAGGACGTTTTTGCAGCTATTGGCAACCAAAAAACATTCCAAACATGCTTAAAAACTATGCCCAAGCATTAAGAATGGTTAGAGGATGATTTCAAACCATGGGGCAACAATTTTGAGCCAAACAGAGCCTCCAAAAACTAGCTAGAAGGTCAAAAACGTGAACAACATTCCACTTTGCAACAACTCTTTCTCAAATACGATAGAAATCCATCAAAGACACCTCAATGGAGAGGGAAAAACTTTAATCTTGACTACAATAGAAATTGCATATCAAAATATTCCCCAAACAATGTTCCCAGTATTCTCCCCACTTGCCCAAAAGAAAATGTTGTCGCGAGCATTCACTCGGTTGGCTGGCGGGAAGGCAATATAAAGTGGAAACTTTATAAAACTTTACTCAATTTTTGAAATATTTGATGTAGCCCTAAAATTTCCTTTATTCCCATGCAAATTTTTGTTTTTCAAGTATTTAAAATACTTAAGATATTTCAAATATGTGCAATTTAAACATTAGAAAATAATGAAAATTTAATTTCAGTTGCAGCCCAAATAGGGAAAATTTATTGCTGGCAAACCATGACACCTGAAGCCATGAAAATTTGCATAGGGACATTATCGATTATTTAGAGAAAACCCATTTCCTCAAAACTTGCGTTGTCGAAGGATTTCTAGGACCTCTTTTGTAAACTAGCCTGCAAGACACCTTCGTTGGAACTAATATGCATTAAAATAATGCATCATATGATCTTCTATTTTGATGAAAATGGAGTTGGAAATGTTTTGGACCAAAATTAGAAATTGGTTTCCTTTAAAAACTAAAAATTTGAAAGTTTCCAGAACACCAATTTTGACCCGGTTGCAGACAGAAGACAATTAAAGGACCCACCAAAACTCATCCTGAGGGCCTGAAACTAAGCATGAATGTTACCATATATCAAATTAATACTCTCACCAAGGTATTTAGCATGAAATCAAATGGGATCTGAATTATGACCCTCCAAAGTAGGTCACATGGGCAGATTTTTCAAGTGCACTTTTGATTGTGCAAATCAATGATGCCATCACCAACCTTGCTCTTCAATGTTTCTTCAATCTAAGCATGCAAATCACACACTAAAAAGAGGGAAAAATATTTTTTTGTTAGTGGATAGGGGTTTTCCTTGGTCAAACCCCATTTTGGTAATCAAACCTTGAAATAGAATGAAATAGGAATGGAGAATGATGAATGGAAACAATATGATGTTGCAACTCACCAATCTCTAATAATAAGATGTTGCAAACATGTATGAGATAGTTCCAATGGATGTAGATCTTGAATCTTGCTTGAATAGGATAGATCTTCGATTGAACACTTGCTTGAATCATGAAACCCTACATAACAATTGTTAGCTCAAAAACAAACGTGATGCATGAAGTCCTTGAATCGTGAAACCCTACATAACAATTGTTAGCTCAAAAACAAACATGATGCATGAAGTCCTTGAAATGATGATTGATTCTTGAACAATGCTCTAGAATGCTTGATAACCTACCTTTGATGAATATTGAATACTCTTGTGAACTAAAACTTGCTATTAGGAATGCTATCACAAAAGTCTTATGTGAAAACGAATAAAAAAACCTTGCATTTATACTTAATTATGCAAGAATTCTCAGAATTAAAACACTACAAGCTGACATCAGATCTACAAAGATAAAATCCTGCCAAAAATTTAAATTGATTTTTTTTTTGGGCCATACGAGACTCATTCACCCAAGGGGGTGAATGAGTCCCACCAGGCATAATGTATGGGACAAAATTTAAAAATGCTTAGAAATGTGTGAAACCAAGTTTGAGACCCAAAAATCTAGGTGGGATTGATTGTCCCAAGGTGGCAAATGAGTCCCAAATCACTAAATTTGGGGCCATTAAACCTAAAACACCTAAATTATGATTGAGTAATGATTTTTGTTGGGATTATCTTCGAATACATGTATTAAATGAGGCTTGTGGATGCAAAATAAGGCCAATTAAAGCATTAAGAAGCAAAATTATTTATGACAACCCTAGAAAAGTGTGAAAGTGTGTTACAACACTTTACAAAACTTTAAATAAGACAAGGTTAAGGTTAAAAAGAAGTTTATTAGGTTTATTTAATTAATAAAACCTTAGAAAAGTGTGAAAATGTGTTACAACACTTCACAACACTTTAGCAAGGTATCGTTTTAATACATTAGTTCACAAGGGCCCAAGATCTAATGTGAATGTTTCAAACACATTACAACACTAAATTAAGGCATCATTAGGCTCAATTCGGCAAGGAGGTCCCAAACAAGTGTGAAAATGTCTTGACGACATTTTTCAACACTACACCTACAAACAAAAATGTGATTAAAACTAAGTGAGTATTCAGAAACAAACTAAATGAGAATGGAGAAGTGGTAAGGAACAAGGAAATGATTGTGTGTAGAGGCTACTCACAAGTTGAAGGAATAGAGTTTGGGGGGAAATTTCCTCAAATGGCAAGAATGGAAGCTATCAAGATGATTTTGGTATTTACAACACAAAAGTATTTCAAAGTTTATCAAATAGATGTGAAATCTGCTTTCTTGAATGGAAAATTGGAAGAAGAGGTATGCATAGAACAACTGAAAGTATTTTAGTTATTAGATGAACCAGATATGGTCTTCGGAATGAAGAAGCCATTATATGGATTGAAGAAAGCACCTAGATCTTGGTATGCAAGGTTGGATCTAGATATTGGGTGATCCCACAAAGCTAGTTTAAAATTTTTGGGAGATTCTGATTTTTGCTGAAATCACATATTTTTAGAAAATATAACGATTTAAGCCCTAAAATGTTCCATTTAAATAATTTCAATTGAAGAGGGTTTGATAGTTTGATAAAACCCCCTTGAATAGAACCCTGCTAGAGTTTTAAACCATACATATAAAGGAGTCTCCTTTACACATATCATATCAAAATCCTGATAAAAAACCACTTTTGATTTACCTTTTGGGGGATCAAATGAATTCATTTAAAATTTATTTTTTGCAAGCATGTAGTCCTTATTATAAGCTTCTCAAAAAATATAATTTTAAATAAATTTAATTGTATTATTATATTTAATTTTTATTTCTTGTGAATGTAGGTTTTTCACAAAAAATAAAGCTCTTCATTCTGCACATATGGAAAAATAGAAGATTATCAATTTTTTTTTAAACATATGAGTGCACCAGATATTGAAGTCCTTGATCCAACAAGAAAAATGAATTTTGATACATACAAAAAAAGTTGTGTTATACAATTTGCCTCTTTCTGAATTGTAATTGGTTTGACTTTGAATTTTGATTAAGGAAAAAATATTCAATAAAAAACTATGAAACAAATTGGAAGCATTATATATCATAGTTACAAATCTAAATTCAAAAAAAATAGAATTTTATCCTTCATGGAAAAAAAATTATGTGTTATACGGTGAGCGTCACTCCTTAAAAATGGTGTTTACTGAAAAAAACTAGTTTTCAAAGGAGATGGAAAAAGAAGTGCAATCTGATTCCAAACATTTTGAAAAAAATATATTTAGAATCTATAAACAAAATGTAACAAATCACTAGTTTGTATCATCTTCAAATTCCTCATGGTTTAGCCACTATAGATGCCCGAAAGTGAAAATTTAGTTAGAAAAAATAAGTTTAGTGTCCAGTTTGGTAAAATATTGTAAACCAGTATTGTGGGATAACCCTATTTGATATAACAAGGATTCAATAAAGGTACTGCAAATAGAAATCTTTACTTAAAAGTTGAAAAAGATCAAATCTTGATTGTGGTTGTATGTTGATGACATAATATTCAGAGGCAATGAAGATATGTGTAAGAAGTTTATAGAGGAAATTTAGAAAGAGTTTGAAATGTCTATATTTGGGGAGATGAATTTCTTCCTTAGATTGCAAATAAATTAGACAAATAAAGGAATTTTCATTTCACAATAAAAGTTTCAAATAAATGTTGAGGTAGTTTGTAATGGAAGACTCTAAACTGATGTGTACCCTTATGGTTACTAGCTACAAGTTGAGAAAGAATGATGAATCTCCTTAGGTTGATTAGAGAAAGCATAGATCAATGATTGGCGGATTGCTATATCTAACTGCTACTAGACAGAATATCATGCATGTAGTTTTTCTTGTGGGTACATTTCAAGAAGATCTTAGAGAGACATGCTACAACAATGAAGAGGATATTTATATACTTGAAGGGCACTGCAGAACATGGTTTGTGGTATCCAAAGTATATTGACTTTACTCTGAGTGCCTACACAAATGCAGATTGGGCTAGTTGTGTCGATGACATGAAAAGTACAAGTAGTGGTGCATTCTTTCTTGGATGTAGATTGGTGTCATGGCTAAGTAATAAATAAGATTTAGTATCTTTATCTATTGAAAAGGATGAGTACATTATGGTAGCATCTTGCTACACTTAAGTATTGTGGATGAGACAAATATTGAAGGATATCAGAGTAGTGTATGATGAATCAATTTCTATCTTTTGTGACAATATAAGTGTTATCAATATTTCAAAGAATTTGATAATTCATTCAAGGAAAAACATATCTCAATCCGATATCACTTTTTGAGAGAGAAGGTTGTAGAGAATGAAGTTAAGCTTGAATATGTGCCTATAGAGGATCAGGTTGCTGATATATTTAGTAAGGATCTTCCTAAGGATACATTTGAGTATCTTCGAGAGAAGTTGGTGGCCATTGTCTCTCCTTCTTTGAACTAGATGCATAAGGAGATGCATCAATCTAGTGGATTTCAAGATTCATTCTTTTGTTTGGACTAATGTTGGTGGCTACCTCTCAGGGGGAGTAGGTAGTGACATTGTTGGTTATTATAGTTAGGGTGAGTAAGTGTCATAGTTGGTGATTGGTGTTGTATGGTGTGTGCTCCTAAGGGGGAGTATACTGAGAGGTAAAGGAAAGAAAGTTGCAAAATAGTTGTAAAAAGCTAATTGATGTCAAAAGGGAATACATCAGTGATAAAAATATTTTATCGTACTTTTCCATTGATATTAAAAGGGGAGAGGAAGTCATGTGAAAAAGAAGAAAGTTAAAGAGGGAGAATGAGACATATGAAAAGATAAATATCAAAGGGGGGGAGAGTGTACTGAGTATGTTGTGAAAGGGGGAGAAAATAGAAAAGGAAATAGGTATGGAGCAGAGCTGTTGTGTCTTTGATATTTTTTCATATCATTTTTTTCCATCAATGACAAAAAGGGAGATTGTTGCAAGTATGAGTAGATTGGTATTGTAATTTATATCAAGAATCTTGTGTTGTCATTAGTGTAAATTGTATGAGAAGGAAGGAGATCATTATTGAGGGAGATTGTTGCAAGAGTATGCTGGTGTTATCTATGCTTTGATTAGTTGTATTATGTTGTCATTATCAACCTCTAGTGTTGCTTTGATAACCTTATGTATATGGGGATATGGTTAAGTTTCTATGTTGTAGTTGGCTTGAAGGTGATGAGGATGTGTCTTTGATGTTTGGTTTCCAAGTGATTTTGAGAAAATTTGATAAAAAGGGGAATTAGTGTGTTGTAGTTTTGTTTGAGTTGCATGATAGTGCTTTGGTGTTGCTCCACATTTCTTCTAGATTGAAGATCTTGTGCCTTTTGGATATGTTGATCTAAGGTGTTTAGAGGTGTTGTATTCAAAATTTGGTTGTGTTGGATCATTATGCAAAAGAAGTTGTGTACACTAGTGTGTGAACAATGTATTGTAGAAGTGTCTGGGAGAAATGTATTTTCTCCACATTTCTCCTTAGTTATGTTTTAGGTCTTATAGATCTGAAGGTGTGTTGATTGTGTTGGTATTTTTGTTCAATCAAGGGGGTTTGAGGTTTGGTGCTTTGAAAGTTAGCTTCTTCAGTCACAATGTATGGCAGAGTTATCTCTGTGTATTAGCTATGTACATTTCTTAGGTGAAAGTTGTTGCAAAGGATTTTGTTGGATTTCAGGTTGTTTATGGAATATTCTAGGTTATGTTCAAGTAAAAATTATTTTCTGTGAGGTATTGTTGAATCAAAGGAAGCGTGTAATTAAAATTTTAATGGTGTTTACACAGGTAACAATCGACCTTGGTGTTATATTGTTGGACGCAATGACCAAAAGGTATCTAAAAATTCTTCAATTATGTTGCAAATGAGCTAATGATATTGTGGTGGATTTTCTTGTTGCATTGAGATAGGTTTCTCTGTGTAACATTCTTCTCTATCTTCTTTCCTATTCGGGCAATGAGCCTTTCTTTCTTTGGGCAGTGAGCCCTTCACCATTGAACCTTATTGTATTCGATGTTGGTATTACTTTATATTGTAGGTAATCCTCACCATGGTTTTTCCCATCTTGGGTTTTCCATGTAAATCTGGTGTTCTCTTGTGCATGGTGTTGATTTATTTTAATTTATGTTATTTTCCTTTCATGCTAAATCATCATAATAGATTAAGGGTTAATTCAACTAGTGTAGATCTGAATGTGTATGATGATTTTGAAGGTTTAAGGGACAACTAATTCACCCCCCACTCAGTGTTCTTATGCATTCAAAACCTTCTATGATCATTTTTTTCTTCATGCACTTTAAGTAAACTATTTTGAGAGCTTATGTACTTAGGTTCTTGTTAGTTGTGTATCCTCATACTCATAAGCATTACATTGATGTATTGTTGAATTTGACTATACACAAGATCCCTTATGTAGAAGGGTTATTAAACTATAGTAGAATGTGGTAAAAAATAATTAGTAAGTAAGCACCTCATGTTATGCTAATACTTTCATGTGGATATTACTAAATGCAATATTCTAGGTATGAACATAAAAAATTATAGGGGAAAAAATACAAGGATACAAGCTACAAGAAATAAGACTCTTAATGGTTTAGTGCAATAACTCAACAAAGATTACCTTGTTTTGGTGAGAAGCGATGACATTAAATCACTTGATTATACATCTCTTTTTTTGGTGAGAAGCGATAGCTTGAAAAGGTATTTTTTAGCTTTATTAAGTGTTCTCTTTCATAGAACTTAAACTTGAGAAATAATCATAAATAAAAGGAGTAAAATTAACTCAACAAAGAGTTGACCATGCTACTTTTCTCTGGGGTTATTGAGGAAGGAAGAGTATTGTTAATAAGCTACAAAAAAATTGACAACATATATGATTATTAATGGGAAGGAATTCCACAATATTTATGAGTGAGAAAATAATTACACTACTTGTAAAAGACTAAAAGAATCTACCTAGTTATTATGGGAAACAAAATTAGTTTTAGTGTCTACCAGGCCTTTGATAAATTTGTATGTATCCTACTAAAATTTGAACATCTATGTTTTCGAGCTCTTTGAGAATCTTAGTTTTCAATCATATGATGAACATAAGTGAAACCACCTTCTATAAAATATTGCTAAATATTTTTTACTACTCTCACCCAATGCCAAAACGTGCTCCAATCCATCGAAGCATTACTTTATAGTATCATAATTTACAAACAATAACCCAAAAATTACTGCAAAAGGATTCTCAACTTCAAATATTTAGAATGTCCACAATTGTAGAAAAGGGTACCCTGAAGAGACAATGCGGTGCAATTAAGATACCTAAGAGAGATAATTTTCAGTGTCATCTCCAATGGAATCATTAACATTGCACACACTAACTTTGAATGCAATTTTCTTAAAAAAAGCACATAACTCAAGTAAATAACTAAATATTTTGTAGTCTAGTATTATTTAGATATTTTATTTTGGTGAGGTTTCATAGAAATTCAAAACTATAGGTCATCCTCCTTGGAAAGGTAATCTTACCAATAACCGGTGTTAAAATCTCACCCTAGAATCGCTAGACTTATCACCACCACCAGTGCATATGTGATTTCATGAGTTATAGGCTTGAATATGTTTTCCAATTTGAAGGCTTGCATAAGGATATATGATCAAATGTGAACATTAAAAAAAAAAAAGTACATTTTTGAAATTTGGGTTTTAATAATAAAATTTTATATTTAAAATCTATTTAACATAATGAATGCATCAAATGGTGAGCTTCATATTTTTTTTTATTCTTGCAAATATTTTAATATTTGGTGGCGCATTTTTCTAAAATCAGCATTAATTGCATATTACTTGAAAGAGAAAAAATGCTAGTTATATATTTAGACAAGAAGTTGAAAATAACAATTTTTGCTATTTGATTTAGCATTAAAAATTGTACACTTGTATATATTTTATATTATAATTATATAATTAATATAACAATAATATTATACATTTTTAGACATAAATAATTGCAATATTGCATAAGATCAAATTATTAAATGTGAAGATAACTACATAATATTTTAGTATCTAATATTTATTAGCAATAAATTATATTGACTTAACTATTATATAGAGCTAGATTATGACTACTATTATTTATATTTTTATTATGAAATGATGAGTAGTTGTTCAATAGATTAGGATGAATTATGATTGATACTTTCAAATATATTTATTTATATTTTTATATTCAAACAATAGAGAGAGTCAAACTATAAAAAGTATCCTCATAACTATTGATATAGGTATATGCTCAAATACTGAATGGAAATCCTAATGAATTTCTTGTCACTTTCACACTGCAGAAATCAGAACCATACTTGACTTAAAGGAAAGACGATACGGTAAATTATTTAGAGATTTGCCGTAGGTACTATTTCCTAAGGATGAATAAAAGCAGGATTGAAGTTGACATGCACTTAGATAAAGCGAGAAAGTACGTTGAAAATTATTGATTAAGCAAACTAATAATTTTTAACTGACCTCTTTCTTATGTTCACACTTGCTCTAATTTTATTCTAAAAATTATTTAGAGAATTGGTTTTCAATTATTCTTAATTTTTAAATATTGCATAGCAACAGTGCATAGATAGCAAACCTGTCTATGCATAGGCTCAATTGGTGCATTCAATGCTTTGAATAAACGTTCACCTGAATCGCTGGTCCTCTCATTTCCGACCCTAATTCCTCAGCGCTTTTTCTGAATCTATCCATCCCTTTTCTGCCATGACCAGCTCCAGGGAGGATTCCCATCTCTTCCTGGAACTCAGCAACTCCATAAATGAGTCTGCCCATCTCTACAAAGGAAAGAACAGCTCCATGAATGAATCTGCCCATCTCTTTCCAGGAATGGACAGTCGGCTATACATAGCTGCTGATTCGGGAGATGTGTATGAACTTAACAAGCTCATAGCCGCTGAACCCAAAAATGTGGATACACTTAACGACCCCATAGCCGCTGAAGAGGGGAATGGGGTTGCACTTAACGACGTCATTGAGGGTAGAGTCAATATTTTCCAGGAGTTTACCGGGCTAGGGAATAGTGCACTGCATATAGCAGTTTCTCAGGGTAATCTGCGATTTATTGAAAGGCTGCTTCAAGAGGTCAACAAAGATTTAGTAGCAGGGCGTGAATTTCTTAGGGCGAAAAATGCAGAGGGAAAGAGTGCAGTTCACCTTGCAGCCTTTTATGGCCATCACGAATTGGTGGAAAAACTCGTTGGACTGATGGAAGGAGATGTAGAGGCCGGTAACTTTTTGAGGTCAGCAAATCTTTAAGGAAACACTGCTCTTCACGAAGCGGCAAAGGGGGGAAATTATAAGGTCATGGAGGTACTACTGAAGCATGGCCGTCATGATGATCTGACCAGCGTATCAAATCGTGAGGGTGAAACGGCTTTGTTTATAGCTTCCCAGAGAGGTCATACACAGATCGTTGAGAGATTCTTGCGTCTCATGGATTCCAACAGCAATATGAAGAGAAACGACGGTTAAACACCACTGCATTCTGCGGTGTTCTACAGACACACAGGTAATTATGGTCAACCTTACCAATAAAAAAAGGAAATAAAAGTTCTCTTACTTACCTTATATCAATTTTATTTATTTTCATCTATTAAAATATCGAGGATAAACATTTTTATAAACTTTTGCCAGGAGGACTTAGTTTTCACTTGGCTGTCCTTGATTTTGTTGAATGGTTTTATCAGCCTATTCAGATGACATAATGTCTCTGTAAAAAGTAGAAAAAGTATTAAGAAGTATGCTTTTAAAACTTGGTTGACGTGTAATTTAGCTTTCGGCTGTTGTCCTTTTCAGGGTGAGATAACCCTATCTCTTGTTCT
>VDFB02047230.1:506686368-506776268 GCA_007258455.2 Sequoia sempervirens | reverse complement strand
TCACTCTAACCCCTTTTCTCCCACTCCCTCTCTTTTAAACTCACTTCCATCCCCTTTCCCCATCCCACCCTACCTAGACAACTCTCTCTCTCTCTCTCTTAAAATTTTCCCTCCCTCTAAAGACATACATAAATACAAACAAGCATAATACATATGTACATAAAATCCTACATCCATATAATATACATGCACTAATACATATAGGCATACATACATACAAGGATATATACCAACCTCAAGCCTTAGCATTGGTATTTTCCTTGGAATACCAATCCAAAGGTTTGGAGGGCATTCCCAATGACTAGAGACGTATTTTTGCAAATTCTACAATTTTTTCACATAATCGGGTTCGTACTCACCATCAGGATTGCATCTGGTTCAATATCGACAAAAGAAAACACATGGGTAATGTTAGGTTCTCTCTTAGCTATCCAACGATGTAATTTTTTTCACTTTTTAACAATGTTAAGCCTTTCATCCATAATTTCTTTTGTTTGTATGTCTCTTTTTTGCCAGAAAGCAGTGTTTGGTTTTTTTTTGTTATAAATTAATCGTTCATCGAAATTTCAAATAAATTACATTTTTAGAAACTAGACTCTATTCTACAATTTTATTTTATTTTTAAATTTTAAAAAATCAATTACTTTCAAAAAAATTTAGAGGGAGCATGGCCAAAATTCTGCTTTTCAGGAAGTGCCCACTTAGAAAATTAGTAAAAAATCAAATATTCATTAAAAAATTATAAGAAAAATTGTGCATCAACTAGATACTGTTAGCTAACTTTTGACCATAGCAATTTTAAAAATACTACAAAAAAGTTCACCGTGCTCAGGTCGTACAAGAGTTGCTATGTTATGTTTTTTCTGACAAAAATAGCACCAATTTGTGTACGTCCCTCTTTTGAACCCCTTAATCTCAACTATTTTCAAAATAAATTAGTAGTTTAGAAAGTATACTCAGAGTACTTCAATCCTTGTTTTTGTTCCATCTCAAAATTTTGAGTGCAACTATCCTCAATTTCATGTCCAAGGTAAGTATTTTCCTGATTTTAGAAAAAAAGTGGCCACTTAAGCCCCCTTTTTGGGAACCATCTTGGTGCACTTACCCAACAATTGTCTAATGTTCAGATTGGCAAGATAAATTGTTTTAGGTTTCATGAGATGATTACTTAAGATAGGGCAACATCAGTGAAAGAAATATTTTTTACTTGGACATAGATGTAAGGTGCTTGCAGGTGATCTGATAGTGAGTATGCAAATGATAACGTGACATAGTTGTACAACTCAATGGAAAATTGGGCTACATCTAAAACAACTTGGTTAATTGAGTTTCTCCTTGCCGAATTCTCTCTATCCTTGTTCAAGTGTGGTACTCATAAAGGAGTTATGATATCTATTTTTATATATTTTTCTATAATTGGTTTTTGTTTGAATAAGTGCTATATCATAGGGAGAGGTTTCTTGCATATTTCATGATACAGAATATGGTTGGTTATTGGTTATAATACAGCTTGGTGATCTATGCATTCTCATCCTCTCAATTGATGTATGGCATTTGTCCTTATTTTTCGGGGGCTTACCAATGATATTCCTTTGTGCTCTTGATAGTGAGTTGCTATTTGCAGGTTGTGCAATTGGTGCATATAGTGCTTGATTTTATGATATTTACATGTCAATATTATGGCTTCCAAAGTTATTGTGTTTGCTCATGTGTATTCAAGGTGTTATATGCAATAGTTTTATTTGCTTGTCTAAAGTAATGATATGATTCTTGTATGCTATTTTCTGATGGATATGTGTTGGTTGGCTTCAGTTTTTTTCATTCATGGAATTTCACATTCTCCTCTGTTATTCTTTGTCCTTGTGACAAAAAAGGGGGAGATAATGATGGTTCAATTGGCTAAGTTTTTCCCATCAAGGACAAAGGGGGAGTTTGTTGGTTTCTTCTATGGCATTTTTCCTTGATGTCAAAACTGCCCTGGGTTGGTGCCTTGGCATTTCATAGTTTGGCTATTGATGTTTCAGTACTTGGCTTATTCAGTGATGGTTTATCTTCAGTCTTGTGTTGTGGTACTAATTGTTGGATTCATGTGCAGAGGATATATATTTCTTCAATGGAGTTATTATTTCATACAGGTTATTTTTCATGGCTGACTTCAGTGATTACATGTAAGCATTGTTAAGGTATATACAAGTGATTGTGAAGGTATATTGTTGATCAGTTTAGCCCTTGACATTCAAATTCAATGTATTTATACATTTGGTGAATACATTTATTCACATATACTTGATAGTAATTGAGGTTCAGTTTTGCACCATGAACATAGCATGAATTCACTCTTCATTGTGTCTCAACACTACATGCTTTACATTCTTAGGTTTAGTGTTACATTGATTATCCATGGTATTCATGCTTTGATTTATAAATGCTAACACATAATGTTATTGAGCATTGTTGATTACATGGGTTTGGTGTACACATAGTGCTTACACTTAAGCATTTTCAAGCACTTTGATTACTTAGCTTATTTTACAATGTTATTGGGTTGATATACATTACTTGCTTTTTATTATTTTTAAAGTGCTTTCATAAAGCACTAAGGCCGACACTATATCATTCAGGCTCATAGCTTATAAAGGTTACATCAACCTTGATAGTCAATCACACATGTCATTGGGCTTTATATGACCTCGGCCTAAATGATGAATCAGACAAGTGACTTAATTGGGATGGTTCTTCATATGAATTATTTTGTTTATTTGGTATCTGACAGAGTATTATCACTATATAGTTGAGAGCTCACGTGGATGTTGAAAAACATTATCATTATGTTGCATACTTGTCACCTGGTGACGTGGATAGTTTGTAAGTGAGTTATCATAACTCACGTGAAATTTGATATGGCACATTATTATATCAATTTCTTGGACCTCAAATTTATTAAAATGCATTTTACGGATTTCAAAATTATGTGTTGTGATGAAAAAAAAAGACTAGGGTAAAAAAATGATGGTTTCATTTTGAAAACAAGCCCAAACCCTAGTTGTGTTGCCATGATGCACTTTTAGTGATAGTCCAAGCTTGATATTGAAGGCATTTCGAGCTAGTGTTTTGGTATGTTAGAGTATGAAGGTTGGTGGTTTCTATGGTGGACTTTCCACGAGCTGGTAGTGGAGACTTGTGTAAGTTTGTTGAGGATCTTCAGGGATTTTATTTGCAGGTTAAATCCACCATGACAGAGGTAATATTTATGCATTATTTTGGTCTTTTAAATGTAAATCTAGTAAATGAAAAGTAAAAGAGGGGTATGTGTAGGATCGTGATGGGCCAAAAAGTGGCGATATGATGGGTATATGTAGGGTATGTGGTTGACAACTTTTTTTTAACCCAAAATTGATGAAATGAAAAGGTTTTTTAAAGGAGATTCTTAGCTTTCCACCAATATAAATTATTCTTTACTTTGAACTTAATAAATAATTATTATTCACTTTCTATTTAAATTATGACTAAAGTCTTGACTAATAGGCTAATTGAAAAACATCTATAGCTTTCAAACGATATCACATTTTTTGAATCCAAAAAATGTTTCACATTGTATGATTCACATACTATAGGATTAAAAAAAATGAATTTCATGAAATCTTGACCAAGTTAAGGTGGTCAAACATCCAAGTTTTTATATTTTTTAACAATTTTAATAAAAAATTCATAATTAATTATTTACTTGGAAAAAAATTACAAAAAATATGCATCACATCGGAACCTGTGTCCTCTACTTATATCTAAAATGTTATTAAAAAAATAATCATTTTATTTTGGTTAGGGTGGTTAGACAGACACCTACTTCTTATTTTTCCTAAAATTTAAGTACTATTGCATTGAAATTTCAAATTTTCACCAAATATATTTTTTATTTTTAAATAAACCTTGTAGTTTAGAAACTACATTCAATTTACTATAGATTCTATTCTTACATATTTTGAAACAATATAGATAACTTATTCAAATTTTTACGTCAAGTTTCCTAACTCTAATTTTTCTGAATTTTTCACCACTTAAGGGCCTATTTTTTCCATGATGATCCTACACATACCCAGAGGAAAAACCTTGATTCAATTTTGAATAGATTTCTTTTACTTTTGTTTACAATGAAAAAGAATAAATTTCAAGGTAAAAAAATGAATGAAGAATTACTTCATTTTTGGTTATTGGTTTTCAGTTTTAAAACAATAATTACTTTTTTAGTTTTGTGATTTTGAAAGAGGAAAGAAAAAATAAATTACAGTTGAAAAAATGTGATTTTATTTTGTAACTGTAATTTGTATTTTTACTATGGAAACCCTAGCTCAAGTGTTTGTTTTGAATGCAAGTTTGATACGTTGGCAAAATGGTTTCAGTTTTAGTTGCTCTATAAATTCATGGCTTTAAGCCATTGTTCAGGGGATGTATGAGGAAAATACAAAGCATTTGTTGGTCATATCATTGTTATATCTATGATATGTGAGAAGAGGAAAGAGGGTTTTTATTATGTGAAATATTTAGTTCTTATAATAGAGACATCATTCAAAATTATGAGAAATTATTGTGGTATTGTTATGAACAGTACATATTGTAGTTGAAATCTTTGAAAATATTTTATGTTTTTGTATTTAGTTGTGATTTTAGGACTGCAAATGTAAATGCAATTGTAAGGTCATTTTTGTATACACAATTTAGATAATGACTTTGTAAAGGAGTTGGTGCTCCTACTAAAGTTGGTGCTTCAGAATTTAGGTAGAGTTGGTGCTCTTATGAAGTTGGTGCTTCAGAAACTTGTTACAGAGTTGGTGCTCTTTTATTAATGAAAGGGAATTTTTTAGCAAGTGGTTTTTTATACCCCATTAGGGTTTTTCCACTCAGGAAATTTTTGTGTTATGTGATGTTATTTTTGTCTCTCATTTAGTATCATGTTAATGTGCTCATTTAGTCAATGCTCTGATTCTTTTAGTGTGTTCAAAAGGTTCATATATCAAAATGTTCAAGTTTGTCATGCAAAGTTGAAATTGTTCAAATCTGATTTTAAAGAGCCTTTCGTAAAGCAAGTTAAATCTACATTGGGAAAAGTTGTAGTTCTATTTCAAAAGCATAAACAATATTTTTCACACATTAATTAAACAATAACATATGATGCTTTTAATATGAGGTGTAAATGTTAGTCAATTTTTATGTCAATCTGATCTAAAGTGTTAATGGTCATTTGCATAAACAAATCTGTCACATTGGGTTAACAATAGTAAAATTTTTCATTGTGCATTCAAATTCAAAAGTTAAAATTATTTCACTCTGATTCACCCCCCCTCTTAGAGTGAATCCACTTCCAACAGCTTTAACAACTGCCACTTGACTTTGAACAGGTTGGGTTTGTTGTTGAGGAGGAATATTGAAATATAAAAAGCCTCTATTTGGTTTTCTAAAGGTTTGTGTGTTGTTTTGATTGCTTTGTTTAGACTTCTTAGCTTAGATAAAAGTGGAATTTGAATCACAACTAGAAACCGAGTTGTGATAGTCACAAAGGGTCGTACATAAATGCATGAACAAAGGAAATTTCATCATAGTCAACTTATCTTGAAGGTTTTTGTGCAAGTTTTTGATAAACATCTTCTGCATATGTGAATCAAGAATCTTGACATCAATTTGAGCATACAATGACTAATATCGTGAAATGAAATCAGTTACTTTTTCATCTACATTTTGTTTACATCTCATTAAATCAACCATTGTCCTTTTGGGAGTCATATGGAGTTGGAAATTACTTATGACAGCATCCACAAGTTCATTAAATGATCAGATTGAATGATTAGGTAGGTTTGAAAACCATTGTAATGCAGTGTCCTTCAAGGTCCTAGGGAAAATTTTGGCTAATAGTTTATCATCAAGGACAAAATCACTGCACAAATTTGTATAAGCATTGACATGATTAGTCTCCTTTACCTCCATATTTCTCAAACCTAGGCATTTGAATTGCTTGTGGCATCTATGTGCATAAGATCTCTAAGGATAATGGGCTACTATGAAAAGGAGATGTGGGTGGAGCATTTTGACTTTGGCTAATGGTGGAGATTTGTTGTTGCATGGATAAAATGGTGTTAAAGAATTGTGTAATGATGGGATCAGTGTAAGTATTATGAGGGAAGAGAAAATGGTGATGGAGTGTATGTAATGTTAGGGGAAGTGAAAGGGGAACTAAGAGGGGTGAAGGTGGAAGAAGGAATATTTGATGCCACAAAAGAATTAGGAATGCTAGTTGGAATAGTGAAAGGACTCACATGACTAACCTATTGCATAGTTATTGTAACTTGAGGAGTGGTATAAGTTGGTATGGATGCTATGGTTGAAGGGGGAGGAATGTGAGGTCCTCCTTGGCTCACAACAATGATTTTGGATTGGGAAGTAGAAGAAGCATGTTTATTGTATATCTCAGCAATTATTTTCATGACTTGTAAGTCGTCATCACTTTAAATCAAACAATGAAGGTTTTCTATTGCGGGCATGGCAGTTGTGGAAATATTTTCAAGACTTAAATATTGTTGTAAATGTGCAAAATCCTCATGAATACTAATGACTTTTTCATGTGGAATGATTTTTTTTTTTGTGTTAGCATGCATTGGATTTAAAGGTGAAGGCATAGTGGTGGTAGTATCCATTCCTAATGCACCATTGTCCATACTAGGAGTAGGAGCTCTTGAGATCCCAAGGTCCACAAAAAAAGTTCTATCATGGGAAGCAAGATGCAATTGAAATCAGAAAGATAAAATGATCATGCCAAGTTCACAAAAATGAACCAAATATTTTAATGTGGTTTATGGCTACTCTTGCACTCTTAGGTTTTTTCACCTAAAAGGAGAGAGATAAAGCCCTTAAAATCAATGTGGTTCACTCAAATTAGGAAATGTATGATGTGATTAAGGCTAAATGAGATGATCTAAATGCAACTAAGCAAATTAATTGACTGATTATGAATGCAAAACCTAAGAAATGTGCAATGTTTGAAAACACAATGTCATATGCAAAAAATGTAATAAAGAAGTAAACTAATGCAAACAAAATTAAACAAGGCTAAAAAAAGTGCACTTGGGAATCTGATGATGAATTTGGAGTGTTTTGAATGCTGATAGAGATCAATGAAAATCACCAATGGGACTCATTCGCCATTGATGTCTAATCAATCCAACTACTAGCAAAAAGTTCTGGAAATCAATTTCTGAGTGTCGAGATCTGAAATCTAACAAAATCTAGTTTTCCAGCCTTAAGGTGGGACTCATTTGCAACTGATGGTTAATAATTCCTCTCACAAAATTCTATGAAATTAGGGACCAATTCTATAGCAACAGATCTTGACTTGTCTTCTTATCAGGTTGATGGAGTCAAATCTGTAGAAAACGAACTGTAGGTTGTCTCCAAGCTAGAAATAGGGTTACTTTGACTTGAAACACTTTGTTGACTTCTTGACCACCTTCCAACACCTAATTGCTTGATAAATCTACATACACAAGTCTGCGAACACACATGCAAAAGGGGGGAAATGGTTAAGGATTAAGTTATAGGGATTTGCCTTGGTCAAATCCCACTTTGGTAATAAACCCTTAATGAAGAAATGAAATGAAATGAATAAAGAAAAGATGAATAAACAACATGTAAATATCCTAAACTCACCACAACCTTGTTGAAGAAATCTAAAGATATACCAATGGCTGCTCCAAGATGCTTGATTGAATGATGCAAAGTGCTTGAATGGATGATTAAATGCTTGGATAAATTGGTGAATGAATTAGGTGTAAAATGAGGAGAAAAACACATATTTATACACACTTGTTCCTTAGTAACCCAATAATACATCATAGGCTAACATAAGGTAATTTTGAATAAAAAATTGAAAGAAAATTTGAAATATTTATAATTTGGAGCCAAGAGGGACTCATTCACCACCCATGGCGAATGGGTCCCACCTCAAGCTTGTAAGTGGGTGTTGGGAATTAAGTCACATTTTATGTTATTTGTCGGGATTACATTAAAAAACACACTTAATTAGGCCTTATGAGTGCATAAAGGGGTCAAATAAAGCATAAGAAAAGTGTAAATAGTGAAATTAAGCCTAGAAAAGCATAAAATCTTGTTACAAGACTTTACAACACTTCAAAATAGGACTTGATAAGTGATGAAAATGTGATTTTTAGGTGAATTGTAATGAAGAGTCTAGAAAAGTGTAGAATTACTTTACAACACTTCACAACACCTTCACAAGACACTTTAATTTGAATGTTTAGGACCTAATGTGAATGCAGAAGTCACATTACAACATTAAATCAAACAAAAAAATGTCAAGCATCATGAGAGAAATACCTAAAAGACCATGAAAATTTTCAAGTTATATTTTTCTATGGTGAAATATGCAACATATTTTAAAGCTTTAAAGTAAAGCTTTAGCACCAATGAAAATTTTCTTATGGGCACCATAAAGTTTTTTGAGTGGCATTGAGGAAGGCCCACATGGAGCTTCCCCACTCTCCCGCTACATTCTCATAATGAGAGAATGAAGTCACATGGGATGGAAAGAAATCCTTCTCAAGCTCCTTTGACTACACCCAATTGCACAGAATACATTGCAATAGTTTCTAATTCAAATTTTAATTATTAATGGTCATTTTTTGGCAATGTTGGGCATTTTTTGTGAATTTGGGCAGTATTTGGCATTACCAAATACTTACAGACATCAAAATTTGTGTTAAAAATTCCTCCAAATAATTAGTAAAGCTTTGCGCATCTTTTTGTAGTCTATAACAATGGTTTTCAGCTTGCAAGTGAGTGCACAAATTTGCCCCATGTTCAAAAAAGTAAATAGACTTTTACATTTACTCCTTCAACAACACAAAATAATTTTAAAAGGTTTGATTAGCATTTACAATGTTTAATGGAGCTTTAATAAAGTATTTAAATACTTTAATATTCACCCAACACCTTTCCCCACTTCCCCATGAAATTCCTGTGGCATGAGCATTGCTCCCTATGGGTTGGCGGGCACACACTAAAAATGGCTCATAAAATATTTTTTGTTATCCAAAGTTTGAAAGAAGTCATTTAAAATTTTATTTAATTTATCTCCATGTTGCTGCAATCTTCTTTTCCTCTCCCCAATTCCTGACCATCCTCTGTTGTCGTTAGCAAGAGCTTTCATGAGCAAGCAAGGAAAGAAAAATTAAAAGCCTTAACTTTATAAAGTTTGCAAGAAATTAAAACCTTTCCCTAAATTCCTCCTCTTTTTGCATGCATTCTCCTTTTGATAATATTTAAAATACTTGGTATATTTTAAATATTATGTTTTACAACTTTAGGAAGTGTAACAATTTTAAATTTCGCCTACAAAACAAATAGGGAAAATTCACTATAGGCAAATCAGGACACCTAGAGTCACAAAAATTTGTGTAGAATCATTATCAATTATTTAGAGAAAACCCATCTCCTCAAAACTTGCATCGCTAAGAGATTTCTAGGACCTCCTTTGTAAACTGGCCTATCAAATGCCTTTGCTACAACCAAAATGCATTAAAATAATGCATCATATGATCTCCCATTTTGACAAAATTGGTGTTGGAGATGTTTTGGACAAAAATGAGAAATGGGTTCCCTTTAGAAATTGGAAATTTGAAAGTTTTTGGAACATCAATTTTTGACCCGATCGTAGTTAGAAAGCAATTAAATAACTCATCAAAACTCATCTTGGGGGCCTAAAACTGTGAAGGGTTGTAGACATTTGACCCAATAATTCATTGCAGCAAATAGCTTGGGAAAATTCTTTTTGAGGTGCAAGCTATTAATCGACAAAGTGGCTCACTCAGACCTTTTTGCAACTGCACCTATTAAAAACCAATTAAGGTTCACCAAGTCACCATCTTGAAAAATTACCAAATCTTTTCTTGAGAATCTACCACTGGAAAAATGAGATCATTTAGGTCCCTTGAGTATGTATTCAAGAGGGTTATCCTTCAATCCATATTCTTCACTAGATATTAAGGGTCAAATTTGACCTCCCTGAAACATTCTGGAAATGCAGATGTAAAAATAGAACTACATTTACTTTTGACCTAGTAAAAATATGAAATTTGATCCTATAGCTTTGAAATTGGACCAAGGAGAATATGAATCAGAGGGGAATGGAGAGCACCAATCCAATTTCCATGATGATCATCCATCTGTGAAATATGAATCTAAACAGGAGGTCACTTTGCAAGACTCAGAGAATGCAAACAACAAAATAGTCCTAGAACCCTCCAACTTCACTCTGCAAAACCCTATCAAAACTCATCATAGGAAGTTGAAAGCTAAAATACATGTTCACATATTTCAAATGAATACACACACCAAGGGACTTGAACTAAAAGAAAATGGGCTTCGATTTATAACCCTCCAAAGTAGGTCATTGGGGCAGATTTTTTAGGGGCATTTCTAAGGTGTGCAAATCAAATTTATTCATCATGGGAACTTAAAAAATTTAAAAATGTTATAGTCACAACATGTTCAAGGGTTTTATTAGTTGATTAAGGTTGACCATTAGATTGTAGATAGTAGGGTTTTGAAAAGCGATGTTGTATGTCAAACGTTTCCAAGAACTTCTTCACATCATTATTCTTAAATGGTGTATCATTATCTAAAAATAACGTTGAAGGAAGTACAAAGCAAGCAATAATGTGTCCTAATATGAAATGACATATCAAATCAGCAGTTGTTGAATGAAGGGGAATCGCTTCTACCCACTTCATGAAGTAATCTATTGTGGTGATTATGAATGTATGTCCAGTAGAGGAAGGTGGTGATATTTTTCCAATGATTTCCAAACCCCAAACTGCAAAGGGCTAGATAGGAACTTGAGCTCAAAATTCATAAGTAGGAGCATGAATCAAATTTCTACATTCTTGATATAATTTGTGACAACTTTTTATGTATGCAAATAAATCTTGCTCGATATGTCTCCAATGGTATCCAATACAAATAATTTTTTGAATTAAGCTTTTTCCTCCAAAGTGACTACCACAAGCACCTACATGAGCTTGTTCAAATTTTGTGGATATTTTCAATTTTCTAAGGCATCTAAGTAAGAGAGCATTAAACAATCTTCGATACAATAGATTGGTGAGAATTATATACTTAGATGTAAGTTTTCGCAAGTGGGCTTAGATGTTCTTTGTTGTTGGCTCGGGAAAGGTACCATCTGTCAAATAGTTGAATATCATGTCATACCATTCGCTCGAGTCTTCCATGGTTGTTGCTAATACTTCATCTGATTTTTCTTCAATTGATGGTTTTGTAACTATATGCACAATGAAGGTGAAGTCTTTTGAAGGATCTTGAGGAGATATAAGGGAAGTTGCACCTTCCATTGCATTCACATGATAATTATCTTTTTGAGGGATTTTCAATGGTAAATTATTCAAAATTCTCTAAAAATTCATTGTAAGATCCTTGTATTTTGATAATTTGTCATGATTTGCTTGATATGTTTCATTTATTTGTTTAATGATTAATTGTGAATTTCCAAATATCTTAATGTCTCTTGCACACATGACTAAAGCGGCATGTAATCCAATGAGCAACGTTTCATACTCATTAGTGTTGTTTGTACATTGGAAGTTTAACCAATATGACAAGGGTATAGGCTCTCCCATGGGTGGTATTATTATAACCCTTGTATCAGAGCTAGTTCTATCATTGTGTGTTGCTTCTCGTGATCAATCAAGGTTTGGCTAATGTAATAAACAAGATGTTCTTTACCATTTTCATATTTTTTATCCAACAATGTTGCAAGAGCATGGGATGATGTCGTATATAAGATGAATGGTTTCTTTTGTATAGTGGGTTGTAAAATAGGTGGAGTGACAAGATAATCTTTCAAACTCTCAAAATCTTATTTACAATCCTTGTTCCAATCAAAATGCAGATCTTTCTTGATGAGATGTGTAAATGGTAATGTTTGATCTGTTATAGATGTCACAAAACAACAAATAGCTTGAATTCTTCCTTGTAAGGTGCATAATTGAGAGATGTTTCTAGGAGGTGGCATGTTAACTATAGTATCAATTTTATTTGTGTCCACCTCGATGCCTTTGTGAGATACGATAAACCCAAGAATTTTTCTGCTATCTACACCAAAGACACAGTTTTTCGGATTCAATTTCATGTTGTATTTTTGCATTCACTCAAAGATTTTTTGAAGGACATTTAAATTTTCTTGTATTGTTAAATATTTTTCTATAATATCATCAACATAATATTCCAAAATATTATGTATCATGAAATATCAACGTCATTGCTTGTTGATATGTTCCTCCTGCATTATTCAATCCATACACATTCTAATATGGTTGTCATGTTTTGTGATTGCGACAATGTTTGAGATCCAGGGAAAATAATCTATAGGTCTTATAAAGTCAGCTTCAAGGAGCTTTATGATCTCGACTTTAACTAATAAGGCTATCTTAGGGTTCATTGTCTAAATCTTTTGTTTAGTAGGCTTAGCATTTTCAACGAGGATTATATTATGTGTTACAATCTTAGGGTCAATTCCCACCATGTCTAAATAAGTCCAAGAAAAAAGTTTGGGAAACTCATGAAGTAAATTTGCATGGTCTTCTTGTTCTTCATCATTCAGGAACTTTCGTATCTTGAGCACCTTTTCTTCATTGTTAATATCCATTTGCATGTCCATGGTATCTCCTAAGGGAAGCGCATTTTTTTTTGAAAATTCAGGGTTGTATTCTTCTTTGTTCTTGTCAACTTCGTTACTTTCTTCTTCTCCATATTTTTGCTTGGTACTAATCATAACACATGTAACTCATTTCTTATTAGTGAATGGTTTGTCATAAACTCCTAGCAATCTTTTCAAAGCTTCATCATCTTTGAAAAAATCCAATGATTCTTCACAATTTGTATGAATTAATTCTAGATGCTTCAAGGTGGGAGTTGTTTTAGGATTACACATGATGGTGTTGATGTTTAACAAGGGTTTGTTTGTTGCTTGTGTAATATTAGAAGGGAAATATCCCAAATAACTTTTTGTCTCTTGCATATTAGGTTCTACAGGAACACATATGCCTTGTTCTTTCTTTCCACATGATCCTTTACCACTATAACCCAATTGTTTCATAAGTTCATAATCTCTCCCATAATGTCTTTCCATTTCTTTCAAGTTTGGTGGTTGTTGATAATTTATTTCATCAAAGTTAGTTGTATAACTTGTGTCTTCTTCTAAAGTGGATGAGGTAGATGCATGTGATTGTTCTTCTAAGTTCTATGTTGACATTACCATTGGTTTTTTTTCTTTTCATCTTCCTTATTTTTGATTATGTACTCTCCCATAAATGAGGGTGTGAATTCCAAAGAACCCCAATCATCATCCCATATTTTGACACTATTTCCTTTTCTTGTTTCTCTTCTTTCATAGGTTATATGTTTCATGTTGGAATTAATGTACTTAGAGGACTTTTCAATAATTTTTAAACTTATAAACAACTCACAAGCTCAGGGTCTATTTCAACTTGGTATACCTTGTTGTTATAGAGATATTTCATGATACAATCAAGGGTTGAAGGCACCACATGCATCTCATGAATCCATGGTCTTCCAAAAAGAAGATTGTATGAAAGATCATGAGGCATAACATGAATGGGAGTTTCTAAGGTGGCCATTCTAACAATGATAGGTAAGGTAATCACACTAAGCATTTTCTTTTGTACATTGTCAAATCCTCGAATTGATAAGGAGTCAAATTCAATTTTTGATTTTTCCATGCCCAATGTATCTAAAAGTTTCACACTGCACATATTAAGGGTATAGCCATTATCAACAAGGGTCTTTTTTATTCATGTTCTATTGAATTTGGCTATTATCATGAAGGTGTCATGTCTATTTCTCATTTCCAAGGGAGGGTGCTCATGTTGGTGAAAAGTAATGTCTACTTTAACTGTATTCATTCATTTTATTAGAGCTACCACATCGTTTGCATTTGTATTAGGAGGGATCACAACTTGTTGTAAGGCTATTTGAAGGATAGTATGATAATTAGGTGAATTCTAAACTAGGTCCCATAAGGATATCTTTGCAAAAGTATTCTTAATTTTTCCAACAAGATCATACCCCTTCCCACTATGCTGAGGTAAACGAGGAGTGCTAGGAAAGATGGGATTTGGAAAAGGTATGGTTGTCAAAGTTTATTATTTCAATTGTGGATTGTTTTGAGTGTTATGTTGGTGTAATTAATTATTTAATTACACTTTAGCATAAGTTTACTTAGGCAAATTTCATTTCCTAGGTTAATTATTATTTAATTCTTATCTTATCTTATTGAGCTGTCTTTTTTCTCAAGATAAGATTAGGGTTGTATTTTCCTACTTTATTGCATCATTGCCTTTTCGAAGGCTTTTGTATTATTTGTAAAAATATTATCTTCAATAATCAATAACACTGATTTTTTGCTTGCACAAACTTGCTCTCAGGGTTTACAGATTTTGTTATGAATATCTATTGCATGTGATAGGTGATTGTTTGCAGGTGATTCTTGGGGACAGTGAAGTTGGTTTTTCAACTTCTACATGGTATCAGAGCTCCATAATTGTTGTTGCATGTTTGTGATCTGAAGATATTCTCTCACAGCATTTTTTTCTGTGCAAGGGTTTCAAGTCAGATTATTTTTTTGTAGATCTAGGGGTAGCCTATTTTTCTATGCATTTTTGGGCCAAATGGACGTCGCCATCGCGATCAGAGCATCCAAAAACCCTAGAAATTCCTTTTTGTTTCATTGATTTAAATGAAAGTTGAAAAAAAGGAAAAAAAATTAGCCCCAAGGTTGTACGGCCCCAAGGCACACAGATCGAGGAAATTTTTTTTTTTAAAACGTAAAAAAAAATATAAAACAAGCGCTTGGAAAAAGCGCTTCCAGTGTAAAAGACTAGCGCCACCCAATCTCCACCGGGTGGCCACCGCTCCTACCACCTCCGCTCCACCCCTGTTCTCATCTCCCCAAGGCTTTTCTGCCCCCGCCAGGGTCCTTTGGAGGACTAGGGGCCACCGACCGTGACCCGCTCCATGACTGTGACCGTTAACCGCACCGTGACTACTCCATGTGAATAGGGTCCCACCGCTGGAAATTTCCTTTCACCGGCGGCCTTTTCTCAGCCTGAAGCGGTCGGTCATATTAAGAATTGAGGGCCGAGCGAAAGAGGGCTTATTTTTTGCCCCTAGTTAGTGCTGCAAGTGCCTTTTTACAGGCCTTTTTTTCATTTTTGCATAACTTGGGCAAATGGAGGTATTTTTTTGAAAACGAATAGTTGTCAAAAATTTGATTCGACGACGGATCTGATGGTGGTGGTTTCACTTTTTTATTTTTCCATTTTGATGCCTTTTTCGCCTATCAAAGCTAAAAGTTATTGCTTTCACTCTGAGAGGAGTAACTTTTGCATCCTCGCTCCATTTTTTGAAAACGAATAGGCGTTGGAAAGCTGGTTTAGTGCTCTACACAGATCTCAAACCTATTTTTTCAAAAAAAATTACTAGGAATCTGATATTTCTATTTGATCTCAACTTTTACCTTTTTAGTTCTTTTCTTGGGAAGTGTGCAATTAGGGTATTTTTTTTAGATTAGTGAGCAATTTTTTTATTTGAGAGTATATATTGTTGTTTTTTGTCATGGATTTACATAATATTGCACCCCTTACTCCATTCAACTATTTTGGTTGGAAAAAACAAATGGAGATTCATTTGAAACACAAAGGGTTGTATAGGGTAACCATGGGTATAGAAATTGAACCTACAGGTGCTACTGAAAAGAGAAAATGGTTTAATAGGTGTGATGAAGCTTATGGTACATTATGTATATCTCTTTCATCTGACCTTCTTTTTCACATTGAGTCTTGCACTACACCCAATGAGATCTGGATTACTTTAGAGTCCTTGTTTGGGAAGCAGGATACTATGAGAGGGTTTCAGTTAGAGAATGAGCTTATTGGCTTAAATCCTAGGGATTTTGACAGCATCCAGGATTTTTTCACCAAACTCAAGTCTCTTAGATTACAGTTGTCATAGTGTGGTGTTCAAAAAGAAGACTCTTAGTTGATATTGTCCATTCTTTCTAAGCTTGGACCAGATTATTCAATTTTTGTATCTACCTTTTATGTCACTAGGGATGCACTTGGTATGAGATTCACTGTGCCATCTCTTGATGAATTTGCTTTATCTCTCACTCGAGAGCAAGCTAAGTTAGCTAGCATGGGCACAGTGAAAACTTCTTCCTCATCACAGGCACTTATTGCATCACAGGAACCCAAAGATCAAAAGGCTTCTATAGGAAAAGGAAAGAAACAGAAACAAAAGGATTCCAAACCTCATGAGTAGCAAAAGGAGTCCTCATATTCATCCTCCTATTCTAAGGGGAAATCATTTAGGAAGGAGAAGGGTCCATGTGCATATTACAAGAGGGAAGGACATGAAAAACATAATTGTTACAAGAAGGACATTGATGAACTGAAACATCTTCTTCAAAAACATAAAATTGATTTTCCTTCTAGGATGTCTGCATCATCTTCTTCTCCTCATTCTTCTTCTTCAAATCAGCATAACACAGGCATATCTGGTTTACATACTTCATCAGATATGAAGGTACATGCTCTTTGTGCTTCTTTAGGTATTGGATTAGGGAGATGGCTTCTAGATTCAGGAGCATCTCATCATATGGCTTCTTCACAGACTATGTTCACTTCCTTTGAGCCTTGCACTATGTCTCCCATTTTGATGGGAAACAACACTTACATGAGTGTTACAGGGAAGGGGTATATTAGTTTTGGGGACCACTCCTTTCAAGATGTCTTGTGTGTCCCTCACTTGACAAACAACCTTCTTTCCATTTATCAGATCACACATGGAGGCACTGGGAGATCTGTGGATTTCACACCTAATTCGGTTATCATCAAAGACTTGGAGAGTAGAGCAGTTATTGCTACTGGGATAGTGGATCACTCATCTCGGTTGTATTCCTTCACTTATTTTGCTAATAGTGGTGCTTTTGTTTCTACAGCTGTTCCTCACACTTCTAGTGTGCATCATCATTTAGAGGAGAGATTTGGCTTCTTGAACATTGGAGTTCTCACTTCGGATCCTATTCTCAAGCCTTCCATTCCATCTCCTCCACCTCTTGTTGCTATTGTTGTGGCTATTGATGTGGATTCTTCTATTTTAGTGCAATAGGATCCTGTTGATCATCCGTCTCTGAAGGTTTCTATTGAGTCTTCACCTACTTTGGCTTCTTCATTTGTTGAGGTCACACCTTCTTCTGTGGAGACATCTTGGGCTGCACCTATTCCACCTTCAGAGATTTCTTTCATTTAGCCTCTTCCCTCTCACTTCTTTCTAGAGATGTAGTTTCTTCACTTCTTTTGGAGTTACTTCATTCTTAGGGGGATCTGTGGTCTCTTTCTTCCTCTCTTATGGGGGGATTCATTTATGTATCTTTGTGATGGATGGTGTCCTTGGGGGGTCTTATTGAGTCCTCCATCTTTGATCACTTGGTTAGTTTATTGCATTCTATTTTGGGGAGGAGTTTTGTTCCTATTTGTTTTTCTCCTTCACCCCGTTTTATTTAGTTTGCATTGCATTTGTAAATGAGTACCTGATCAGGCCTTTTTGCTAGGACTCATCTTTGCATAATAATTTGCTTCTCCCTAAGTTGCACTTATGGGGGGGTGTTGGTGTAATTAATTATTTAATTACACTTTAGCATAAGTTTGCTTAGGCAAATTTCATTTCCTAGGTTAATTATTATTTAATTCTTATCTTATCTTATTGAGCTATCTTTTTTCTCAAGATAAGTTTAAGGATTGTCTTTTCCTACTTTAATGCATCATTTCCTTTTTGAAGGCTTTTGTATTATTTGTAAAACAATTATCTTCAATAATCAATAATGCTGATTTTTTCTTGCACAAACTTGCTCTGAGGGTTTGTAGATTTTGTTCTGAATATTTGTTGCATGTGATAGATTGCTTGCGTGATTCTTGGGACTATGAAGTTGGTTTTTCAAATTCTACATGTTATATGTATGAGCAATGGTATTACTACATTCTACAAAACATTGTTCTTAGGTGTTTCAAGATAAAAGATTTTTTCGGTTTGAGGTTTGCGTGAAGGAGGGCAGGATAAGTTCATATTGAATCACACAACATCTCAGTTTGTTCTACATAACAAGACTTAGTGGATGAACTTTGTGAGATGAATTCCCTCAAGGATCATTTAACATGTCAAATTCATCACTACTAAAAGGCTTTGGGGTTAGGTTAACCTGGAAGAAGAGATTTGACATAGTCAAATAACTATACATTCTCCAAGTGGCTTAGGTGTTTGATCTTTTTTTTGGTTTTGTTTTCTAATGTATGCCAAATGTAATTTGATCTAACTGAACTATGAACTAATGCTAAAAATAAAAAGTGCAAAAATCTAATTCTATCAACAATTGCAATGAATGTTAATTATGCTACTTCTAATGATTCAAATGTAACAAAAAGTATGCAAACTAAAACAAAAAAGTTTAAACAACAAACATAAGCTTAAAAACAAGGAATTTAACTCTATAAAATGTAGTGCAGAATTTGCATTGGGACTAATTCACCCAAGGTAGTGAATGAGTCCCAGTGATGGTTTTTTTTTAGAATTTTTCAAAAAAAATTAATTGCATTTTATGTTTTTTATGTTGTATGATCTATATTCTAAGTGCTAATGTAGATTTTGTATGAATTCCAACGAAATGAGATGCAAAAATTCAAGCTATATGATTTTTCACTAATGCAAAATTAGAAACCCTAGAATTCCAATTAATTAATGCAAATCCTAATGCAATGTTAATGCAAGCCAAATCTAGGATGAAGATGCACTCCAAATCAGAATTATGATGTTCTAAATGCAGGTTCACCAAAATGGAACCTCTTAAAATGGGAGATTAAGTGCTATCGTATGGTTTAGGACATAGAGCACACCCACTTTCAAGCTATTCCACTCAAGGATAGACCTAGATATATCAATGCAAAGGAGAAAGAGATCATGCAATAGGGTTGTCTGAGGGGCTGATTGTAAACTAATAATGGGTTCACCACCAAGTAAGAACTTGGAAAGATAAATGTAATGCAAGATGAAATGAAAAACCCTAATTCAATGTAAAGCTTCACTAAATGACCTAGAAAAGAAAATAAAACAAAATAGAGAGCTATAGAAATTAATATATGCACCTAGAAATCTAGAGATGGTGGAATGGAGCTCTGAAATACTAGAAAATATGACTTTTGACCTGTTAGGATTCATTCTCCAATCTGAATGAATCAGTCCCAAATATGGATTTTTGCACATGAACTAGTTTCAAGAAAAATGGTATTTGAATATGCAAACAGTTCTAATAAACACCTTTAGTGGGACTCATTCACCACTTCTAGTGAATTGGTCTTATTTCACTTTTTTAGGAATTCAAACTTTAGATCTACACTTCAACACTTACTCTTTTCTTCCAAATTAATTTATGGATCCGAATATGAGAAAATACCTACAAAACATAATATAGACTTGATTTTCTTATGGGGAGTTTACATCAATCAAACCCCTAGTTTGTTAATTAAACCTTGATGAAAATAATGAAATTTGAATGTAAATGTGAACATAAATCCTAGCCTTAAGTGTTTCTAAGACTAAGAAATTTGAAACATGATGCAACCCTATTGTAGTGCATAAGAATGTGATGCATAAATGAAATATGGCAATGGATGAATCACTTTAAGAGATCTCTAATCATGGAAATGAGCTCTAATAATTTGTGTACCTTCCTTATGCTTAATGTAGAGTGATAATGGAGGATGGAATCACTTAGGAAACAAGTCCTTAGGCTTAGCTTGATTGCTAGTTACATCTCCCCAACCTAGAATCCATCATGATTCACCATTGATAACCATGATTAACCCTTGACAATGTTAGATCTTGAATGAAATTAAGCTTGAAGAAATGCAAAAACACTTTAATGCTACTCCAAGACTTTAAATTTTCTTGCTTTTGAAACTTAAATACTCTTGTGAAAGAATGCTTGAAGAATCTTGAATGCTTGGATCTTGAAATTGCTCTTGAAAATGTCTGCTTAGATGAAAAAATGACTTAGGGAGTACAATTTTTGTTGCCAAAAAAAGACAAATGCAATGAAATTTGTAATACTAAACCCTAATTCAATGCAAACCTTCACTAAATGACCTATAAATGCAAATGAAACAAAATAGAAAACTATAGAATGGAATGTGTGCACCAGGAAATCTAGAGATGGTTGAATGGAGCTCTGAAATACTAGAAAAACTAATTTTAATGCTAAGTGGGACTCATTCTCCAAGCTAGGTGAATCATTCCAGAATCTGGGTTTCTATGCGAGAACAAAAATCTTCCAAATGGGTATCTGAATTTGCAAAAACCTATTTTTTTACCAAAATTGGGACTCATTCGACAGAAGTGGTGAATCAGTCCAGTTAGAGTGATTTGGAACTTCAAAGTTTGAATTTAATCTTCTTAGTCACCTCAATGCTGGAAAAACTAGTTTTAATGTTGAGTGGGACTCATTCGCCAAGTTTGGCAAATCATTCCAGAATCTAGGTTTTTCTATCAGAACAAGAATCTACCAAATGGGTATCCAAATCTGTAGAAACCTGGTTACTAACCAAAATTGGGACTCATTCACTAGAAGTGGAAAATCAGTCTACTTAGGGTTTTCTGGAACTTCAAAATTTGAATCTACTCTTCTGAGTCTACTCAATCTGTTTCATTGGGTTTTTAGATCTGAATCTCTATAAATCAACCTGTAGGTGCTCCCCAATTTTCTCTAAGGCTTGATGGCAACTTTGACAACTTCTATGCACTTAGACAACTTTTTCCAGTTATTGATTATTTTTCTTGCATCCTTCAACCCTAAGGAGAAACACAATACCTTAAAGTAGGGGATTGAATATTTAGGACAAGGAATTTGCACTATCAACATGTTGAAGACAAGAAAAGTCAATGAAAATGGCTATGAAAACCTTTTGTACTTTGAGCTCCATAAGACCTAGGAGGGTGTTGCTAATTGTAGGCCTAAATATATATGATAACCTTATTCCAAGCAACAAACTATAGACCTATGAAAGTGGATAGTTCTTATGTATATGAGTAATGGGTACTGTAAATTCTACCAGGTCCAAGCATAATCCTATTTGCATTGAACATTGTTGAGAACACATAACTTAGATATCTTCATCTCAAACACATAGAGGGTTAATAGATGTAATTCTATCAAATTTAGCCTCTATATTCTTTCAAACTCCATGAAGATACAGAGAGAAGAGATAACTTAAACAACCAAGAAAAATTAATAGAGATTTAATAATATTTGATTTGTTTCTGAAAAATGTCTTAGGATTTGTGATAAACCAATGCCTAGTCATGGGCCATGGAGTCAAATATAAAACTATAACAAAGACCCTATCAGCAAACTAAGTTCAAGCAATGGATTTAAAATATGTTAATGTGTTACATTGACAAATTCTCTCATATTTTTCATCAAATTCTACTTATCAATCCCATTTGTGCACTCTAAATCATAGTTATCTTATCAAAACAATTTATCTCTTTACTTGAAAGAGAACTATGGCCAAACAACGCAATCACAGGAAAGCTGCAATGAAAAATTCAAACAATCCTTGATATATTGAATTCATATAATTAAAAGCTTACAAATATGGAGACAACTTCATGATAGTAGTATATTTCTATACAAAATGGCTAACATTTTCTCATAAAATCCACCTTATTACAATGTACATACTCAACTTTTGAATCAGACTCAACACTATTCTACCTTATTGCTTAAGGGTGAAGCCACAATAATGGTTTACAATTTGATGGAGGAAGGAAAAATGAGAAAAAATGACCCCATGGAAAAAAAATTGGTTTTAGGGGTTTGAATGAACCTACAAGTTCGACCAAACCAAAAAAGGGTTCAACCAAACTAGAGTTTGAGCGAACCCATTAATTACTCAACCAACATTTCTCGACCAAAAAAAAAAAATATTCATATTGAAGGGGCTTCAAATGAACTAGGGTTTGAATGAACCCTTGTTTGAACAAATCCCCCTCATTCCTCATTCTCCCCTTGAGACACAAAAAAAAACTTATTTTTTACACTTTGAAGCTTGGGATGAGGATGAAAATGGAGGAGTTTTCACAAACCCAATTGGAATTTGGTAGTCCTTGGAACAAGCTATCCAACAAATATAATTTTAATATGTTTTGGTTTTATTATGTATTTGTTTTTATAGTTTTATTAAACATAGGTTTTTCATCGAAAATGAAGGTCTTTGTTCTGCACATGTGAAAAAATAGAAGATTATCAAAAAAAATTGAAAAATATGAGTGCACTAGATATTGAAGTCCTTGATCCAATAAAAAAAATAAAAATTGATATGTATATACAAAAAAATTACGTGTTATATGACCGCACTATGTTTGAATTGTAATTGGTTTGACTTTGAAACTTGATTAAAGAAAAAATATTCAATAAAAAACTATCTAACAAAGTGGAAGCACTAGATATTAGAGTTACAAATCTAAATTCAAAATAATTAGAATTTTATCCTTCATGGAAAAAAAAATTATTCATTATACGGTGTGCGTCACTTTTTAAAAAAGTTGTTTTATGAAAAAAAAAAAATTCGTGGGAGGTGGAAAAAGAAGTGCAATCTGATTTCAAAAATTTTGAAAAAAAATATTTTTAGAATCTATAGACAAAATGTGATGAGACTCTAGTTTACATCATCTTCAAATTCCTCATGGTTTAGCCGCTATAGGTTCCTGAATGTGAAGATTTAGTTAAAAATAATAATTTTAGTGTCTAGTTTGGCAAAAAATTGTAAACCACTATTGTGGGATCACCCTTAATTTAGAATTTCAGAACCTGTTCAAATGAGAAGGAAAGAAAATATATAGAAGAAGAAGAAACCCTAAAACTACATCTACAGTTAACACCTACATCCATTCTTCTCCAGTGATTTGTAACTGCCTTTGCTTCTTGAAGAATCTTCAATCTTCTCCTTGATTCATGCATCTTGCATTCACTTGTCCTGTAATAGAAAATATTCTCCACAATGATGACCTTCTTCATTATGCCCTGTTGTGACGTTTTTCACACATCGCCCCATTGCAAATGGGGACCCCCTAATTTTGGCATATTTTAGTTTGATTTGTCATTGTCTCTCTTTTCTACTATCTGCTTTCCGGGGGACGCTCCTGTCAGCAAGCTTGAACGCTAAGATTTGGCCAAGTACTGAAATTAGGGTTTCACATCTTTAGGTCACTTCGGAGTCAAATTGAGTTGGTTATTCAGCGTTTGAGCCTAGCAGTGCTATTACCATGCTTTAGGAAAGCAACCCCTAAATTTTCACTAAGTTCTGCCAACTTTCTATTTTTAGTAAGTGTCAGTTTAGGGTTGATTTTCTTAAGATTATTCACATTCAGACAACTTCACTACATTTTGAACACTTCAAGTTCAGTTCTGACAAAATTTGAGCAAAAACGGACGACTTGCTATTTTTAGCAGTCCGGCTTCCAGAGCAGATTTTGAGGTCTAGATGTTACATTTTCTGATGCATGTCCGGAGATTCCTTCTGGGTTTTTTGAGACCTTCGCAGTGATATGACATGCAAAGCTGGACGACAACTTTCAACACCCAGCCTTCGGAGGCTGATATTAGGGTTTGCATGCAGGCTTCTTCAGCACATGTCGACATTTTCTTTCTAGGTTTTCCAAGAGCTTCGCAACAGTGTAACATGCAAATGGAGCTGACCACTTTTCGGGACTTACTTTTTTTTAGCCGGTGCTTGCATGTTGAAGATTTTTCTGGGTTTTTTTGGGTTTTTCAAGATTTTTCGAGCAGTGTGACATGCAAAATCATCCAACAGCCGGACGGTCACTTTTATGGCCGCTTTCTATTTTTAGCAAGTATCACTTGGGCAACGACTCAACACCTTAGAAATGCAAGCTGATCATCATGCAACTGAAACGAGGTCAAACGGAGCTCATCTGAGCAACATGCACAAAATTAGGGTTTCGAGCTTCAGCGCTAAAAATGAGGAGTCAGAAGTCAAAATGTTCAAAACTGAGGTATCCATCATGGTCAACATCCTTCAGGGAGTCTGCTGGCAAAATTTGAAGGCAATCGGGGAACCTACTATTTTTAGTAAGGTATTCTAGGCGCAGGCTATAAATAGAAAGTTGATCTTAGCGCCAACACAGACATGCAAGTTCACCAACGAGGAGCACACTATCCAAATTTCAACTCGAACGGAACTAAGGAAGTCTCATAAATGAACACTTACTATAAATAGTAAGTCACTTCACGAGCGGCTATAAATAGCAGGTCAACACCAATTCTCAGTAGGTACAAATCAAATGAGTAATGAGGGACCTTTAGCGCAAATTTCAAGATAAACGGAGTTACAGAGAATGAGGAACCAGATAATTGCTATTTTTAGCAGGCATGGGCAGAGAAATTAGGGTTTCCTAAAATCAAGGGCGAAACACAACAGTCAAGCAAAGGCAGTGTCCAGTCACGATCCATACCCTTCAAGCAATCAACACGCAAAATTTGAAGACATTTTGAGTAATTACTATTTTTAGTAAGTTGCTAAAAATATCAGGTGCAGGCAGGCATCAGGCCCCGACAGCACGGTCACACCCCGAAATTGGAACAAGGCGAAATCAGGCCTTTCAGGGATCAGAAGTCAATTCAAAACATGAAATTTGAAGAATTTTCTAAAAATAGCAAATTAGGGCAAGCACGATCAAGTCACTCTAATTTTGACAAATGGCATAAAATTCATTGAAATTGATAAATTTTCAAGTCCAGCATCAAAAGCTTGCTTTAAAAGGCCAAAGACAGATCAAAATCTTGAAGTGTTTGAAGAATGGAAGTTAACCCTCCTAAATGCGCCCTCAAGCTGGTAGGAGTATTGAAATTTTCTAAGTCATACAAATTGGAAGCTTCAGGGTCCAAATGCGCCCATCTTGTGAGTGGAGCTTGAAAACTTTCTAAGTGTTGTAAAATGGAAATACACCTTGTCAAATGCGCCCATAGGGAAAGTGTTGAAGAAAATTCCTAAGGCATAAGGAAATGGAACCTCAAGGCACAAAATGCGCCCTCAAATGGCATTAGGCCCCCCCTAAATGCACCCTTGGCAAGAAAGAGGAAGGAAAGTTTCTAAGGCATCACCAACTAGAAGCTCCCCCATCAAAATGCGCCCAACTTGGATGAGCTAGTGAAAAATTTTTAAGGTAGTGAACCCACTCAAATGTGCCCCTTTGTGAAAAGGCTTAAAAAATATTCTAAGTGTCGGAAGTGAAAGTTCCACCTACCATATGCGCCCAGTGGTGAAATTGAAAGTTTGATGTGCTAAATGCGCCCCCAACTTGAACTACACTCTCCAGGATGCGCCCAAGGAAGATGAGACTTGGAAAATATCCTAAGGCGTAGAAATTGAAAGCTCACCCTTCTATTAGCGCCTTAACTTGAAGAGGTTACATTGAAAATTTCTAAATGCTTAGAACTTGAGGCTCAGTCTGGCATACGTGCCCAAGCAGGTGGAAAGGATATAAAACGTCTAAATCTTGAAGAATGAAAGTTCGGGGGGTCAAATGCGCCCATCTCAAGGAAGGTGATTAAGATTTTGACTAAGGTAAACGAAATGAGAGCACAACAGGTCATTTGCGCCTACGCAAGGAAATTAAGAGGAGACCCTCTCATATGCGCCCTTGGAATTAGAATTGGAAGCATCATATGGTAAATGCGCCTCATCAGTCACATAGTCAAATGCGCCCTTGATGTTAGATTGCACATTTGGCTAAGGCGTGGGAATTGGAATTGAAAGTAGGCTATGCTGAATGTGCCCCAAGCTGAAAGTCACCCCTGCAATATGCGCCTGGAGAAATAAGGAGATTTGACTAAGGCGTAAAGATCACTCACTGATTCGAATGAAATTTTATCAGGTATTCAAAATGAAAGCTATACATGTTATTTGCGCCTCTGGAGGATGAAAATTGAGATCTCCACCTATGTTATGCGCCTGGGTTGAAACTAGAAGGAGGGTATATGATATGCGCCCCACTTCAGGAAAGAAATGAATGAATTTTTCCAGGGCTTAGAAAAGTGAAAGCAAACCATGCCATATGCGCCTTAGCTAGAATGGAAAGGAGTGGAAGCTGAAAAATCAACTAAGGCGTGTAAACTCCAACCTCACCTCTTTGTATGTGCCTTAAGCAAAAAGGAAGAGTTTGAAATTTTCTAAGTGTTAGAAACTATAAGCTAAGGACCCCATTTGCGCCTTAACCTTGAAGGGGAGACCGAAAATGTTACTAAGGCGTGTGAAATTCAAAGTCAAGCATCCCATTTGCGCCTTGACTTGGTGTGTGTGAAAAGCTTCAAAAGGATTATTAAGTATACAAAACTCAAACTCCAACCTGTCATTTGCGCCTTAAGGAGTGAAAGATGTTTAAAAAATGTCTAAGGCAAATAAAACTAGAAGTTGGAGCTATCAAATGCGCCTTTGACTAGAGGAGGTTGAAAAATATTTTAAATTTGAAGAGGACTCATCTATATGCGCCCACCTCTCAAAAGGGTCAACAAGTCAACAATGGCGTGGGAAACTTTATCCTTCTTGCATGGCAAAATGCGCCCAAAAGAGGGCATGTGAAGACAAAATAGGAAGGCGTTAGAAATGTTATTCTTCCACAAGTGTTGAACATGCCAAGATGTGAGGTGAGAATGATGAAATAAAAGAGTTAAGGCGTTGAAAGTAAAGGTGGTGAAAAATATAACATGCTAGGCGTTGGAGGTTAAATGTTCTCCATGGCACATGAAATAAGCCTAAGATATAAAAGGGGAGGCATGGTGATGGAAATTTAAATTGAGAATATTGCCATGTGATAAAAATAATATCCTAGGCGTTAAAATTTTTAAATGAAAATATCTTCTTGAAATGAGAAATGCGCCCAAGTGGAGATGAGTATGTTGGGCATTGAGAGAGGGAAAATATTTTCTTCATACAAGCGCCCTCGTGGAGATTTTCTAAGTGAAGTTGATAATTTTCTCACAGGCAAAAATACGCAAGATTGAATTAATTTTTTTTTAAGGAGAAAATTTTCTAAGGGAAAATTTTTCAAAATGCTAAGTGATTCAAAAATTTTCTAAGGCACAAAATGTTCTCCCTTAGGGAAAACGCCTAAGTCTGGTGAAGTAATGAATTTTCCTGAAGCGTGAACGGAATTGCCAGAGGTGAGGTCAGAGAATGCCAGTCGCACAGGTTGAAAAATATTTTCAAGTCAGAGCAACAAGAAATCTTCACAGATGCGAAGAACGGATTTAAGTTTCACAGGGAATATTTTCTAAAGTTCCAAAATTGAAGAAAATTAAATGAACCCATTCGTTTGGGGAACCATGAATTCGACGCGTTCTGGAGAAAATCTTCTTCTGGGTATCGAAGATTGCCAATGAGGAGTTGATTTTAAGGTCTTCCACAGCTTGCCGAGGATTCTGGGATAAATATTTTGATGGGCACCGGATTGATGAGTTTTCCTAAGGGAAGCTTGAAAATTTTCTAAGGAAAAATGAAGAAAATGTGTTTTCAAGGTGAAATTCTCCAGATGATGAGTTTGAGATGAACTGCCTAGGTGAATTTGCTTAAATCCTTCGTGAAGATAGTTTTCTTGAGCCAGAGATGAATAAAATCAAGGTTGTCAGAGCTCCAGCAGGTGAAATGAATCTCTCAAAGATGATACACCCTTGAAGGAGATGGGTTGAAAAATTGGCTAAGGCGTGAAGAATCTGAATGCAAAGGCGACGAACACTGGGGAGATGGAATGTGAAAATCTTGGTAAGTAAGTTGAGTTTATATTGTGAAATGTTCTAATGCTTCTCTCCTTGCTTGTTTTGTAGGAGGAACGTTGAAGCCAGAGCACGATGTCTGGAAGTGGTGAAGCACGATGATATCACAACCTTCGAAGGAGGATAAAGTTACAAGTTTCAATCTCGAAGGAAGAAAAAGTTGCAAGAAATTGGCTAAGTGTTAGCTCAAGTGACAAAGAAGTTAAAGAATGAAAGTCAAGAAGAAGATCAAGAACAGTGTGAACGCGTCTACAAACGGAATCTTCTAGAAGGATGATGGTGGACATTATGGCGCATTTACTACCCCACTCTCTTTTGTGGCAGTTTTTAGGGTGAATCTTGTTTAGGGCTGAGGTGGCACAATCTATGCCATCCAGTCGATTGTAATCTGAGCCGTCCGTTGGACTTGGCCAACTATATAAGGGGGAGTCCCCCTTCATTTGTACATTCATGAGACAGTAGAATTAGAATAGAAGTTAGAATAGAGAGACAACTTAGAAGTAGCTTAGTATAGGTTGGTAGTGTAGTTGAAGAAGAAGGAAAGTTTTCCTTTGAAAACTTTTGTAAGAGATTGTCGTGTAAAACTTTCATAATAAAATATCTTTTCATTGATGGTGAAATTCGTCTTTGTTATGGATAGCTAGCGAGGTTTCTTCATCCCTTCTACTTCAAGTAGCGTAATTTCATTCTTATGCAAGTAGATAGTAATAATGGAATGTGGTGTTTGGTCTAAGCAACTTCGTCTATCCATACAACTAGTGCATTTGCCGATGGTGAATGCGCCTTGTGTGGTCAACTGGAATATCATGTACTTAACTTCAATCACAGTTTGGATGATGGTATGCGTCGTTGTGATGGTATCTTCATATCAAGTGGTGGTTTGAACATCTTTAGTCATCTCCCTTGAAGATTGCACCGACTCCGTGGAAGCTGTCCGATGCGAGGCAAAGCGAAGTCCGGTTTGAAGCTTGCGAAGATTGATCGCCATATCCCACACCTTAGAATAGATTTATCTTCTTAACCCTACCCCATTTCATTCAGTACTTTTTGGTTAGAATAGGTAACTCACGCTTCATAGACATATCTTTCAAGCATTTGAATTCCTTTCTCCGTTGCTGAACAATTCCGTAAGTCCCCTTGAAATACCAGCAAATCACATCGAACCAAACTGAGCCTATTCGCACTGAAAGAACCTTGGAGTTGAACGCATGAACTTTCTTGCAATCTTAGCATGCGGAATACTTTGATCAAGAGAGAATAGGGTAGCCGTTGGAAACTTTATTCTACGTTGGTGTGGTCACGAAAAACACATCAACATGCCCTTCCATTGAAGTTTTTTTTTTTACTAGCAACTGAAAAATATCTTTGCTTGCAAAAGATTTCACCTCCTCTTCCATTTTTCACCATGATTTGAAAATTGGTTTTGTTTTTACTCTCTCGTGAAAGCCCTTACTTCTCCATATTTTACCCTACTGCACTTTACAACTTTACTCCTAGCATATAAAATTCTCTAACTTTATAATGAAGGCTTTTAATAATATTTTTAGCTCTCATGTTCCCTTTTACATATGCCCAACAATCATTTAAAATATTTATTTTTGAATGAAAAGAAGACTTTTTTAAAAAATTATCATCAAGCAAATGGAAGACTTTACCTGTGCCTCCTTTTAATATTTCTCCCTAGGCCCACTTTTTCTTGCTCGCACCCCCGCTGCTTTCTATAAAACAATATTTTAATCTGGTAGGCTGGCAGGAAAACTCTCTCCCAATCAAAATAAAATATTTAAAAAATTACCAAATGTTTTCCTTCCTCTATTGGTAAAAGCTGCAAAATAACTTTAATTTCTAATTGAAATGTCAATATTAGAAATCTCTGCATCTGATTTACATTGTGTAAATTTAAATATTTATTTTGCTTCACCAATTCCCTCCTCTCCACTTCAAACTACTGCCACTAGCATCTACCCTCATAGGTTGGTGGTGAAAACCTAATTCCATGGTGCATTCTGATGGAACCTTAATTCTCATGTCTCATCTTCAACGCTTGTTGCATTTAGGAGGGTATTAGGATTCATTTTCTTAATACACGTGAATTTTGTTTTTGTTGTTGACTCCCTATTGCCCACTACTGATCACTGTTTAAAATTTTTGCAGGCAATCGGTTCCCTAACCAATAATCCAAAAACTTTTGTTATAATGGTTATGGGGTTTTTAAGTCCTTTCTATTTATTGTATCACCCTAGGAAGTCCCCTCCATTAAAACAACTTATAAGCACATGCCTAAAGATTTTCACTTAAGTTCAATCAACCTTTTGTCTTTACCGCTCATTGCTGATCACTTTTGAAATGTATGTTTTAAATAAGCGATGAGCAATGAGGTGATATTTCTTTGATATCGCTCATCGCTAATAGCTCCTTGAACTTCCAATTATAAATAGCAATGAGCAAGGTTCTCAGTATTATTAAGGGATCACTTATCGCTATTGATTTTTGACCTCTTAAATTTGTAATAGCGATGAGCGATGCCCTTTGGCTTTGTGTTCATATTTTTCATCACTTATCGCAAATGTGTTATGAAGTGATTGTCTTAAATCAACAATGAGCGAGCATATGAGTTTCCAATTGCATCGCATCTTGCCGATTTTTTGTGAGCGCTAATTTTTTGATTAGCGATATGCGATATGTAATATTATTAGGATAATCTCTCATCATTAATTGCTTGCAAAACTTATGATTAGGATTAGCGATGAGCAATATGGTTCCTTTTAAGAAGGTTTCTCTTGCTAAATACATATTATTTGCCATATCCTTTTATACCATTAATTTTCTATGCAAGTGTACGTGTCAAAATATAGTGCTTTCATCTCTTGTCATTGATAAAATCCAAGGTGCAAAGTTGAATTAGAGAGGAGCAATGGAGATGAATGTGATCAGGGAAACTGGCCGCAAATCTAAGGGCTGAGATTTTATCGTATAAAACACTTGCATCGCTAATAAAGCTAGATGAGAATGAAGTAAATTAGCGACAGCCAACAACCACTACAGGAAGAGGTAATGTGGCAAAATCCTAAGGATTTCATATAAAGCAAAGAGGAAGGTGGTGAGAAGGATTGATCACCATGGATGTAGTTTTAAAGATTAAGGATCAATGATCAGGGTTTAAACCTGAATGACTAATTGTTAGTTTGCTCGCACGAGCTTACTATCAAGTATTAATGGTGAAACACTTTTCTCTTGGTTGTAACAAAAAGTAGATACCTGGTTGATCATGCATTTGAATTCATTGGCTAGTGGAAAGAATACCAAAAGTGGAAGAAATTGCAATGCAAGCTCCAAAAATTATTAGTAACCAGAATGACACTACTTTCATCCAAGTAAGCAAAACTAATGTCTCCTAATTGAAATAGTAAGGTGAATACCCTAGAAGGTTAGTAGGAAAATTGGGGGAATTTGCAATTTATCCATTTTTGGTAGATTCAATTTGGTGATTGAGCACTATATATAAATTGTGAAGAAAGGTGTCATGTTCAATAATAGTGTTTTGTCCTATTGAATAAATGTGAAGGTTTTTACTTGGTCAGAAGAAATTGTAAACCCTAGTTCCATTTGCATTACAAGCATGAGTGAGGTCCTAAGAGCCTAGTGAATCTAGTGTTAGACCATAAAGGAAACCAAAACAAAAGAGGGTTAAAAGACTTAAAACTCAACATGCTTCAGCTGAAATTAAGCGTAAGCTAGTGATTGTGTCTAACCCTTCGCCAAGTACCCCTATGACTTCCACTAGGTCTAGGAGTGAAAAGAAAGAAATAGAAAAAATTATGCAAGAGGCCTTTGGAGGTGTTAAATAAGGAGAGTCACGAATTGGTAAGAGGCCTACAGGACAAGTTGTTGTGACCACTAGGTTAATTGATAATGTTGGTGAAATTGGTGAAAAAACCCAACCCCATAGTGGATGGAAATTATTTTAGTATGCTCTCAATAGGAAAAATTATAGCAAGCCTACATGTTATTTATGGAGGTTGAACCTTGGAAGGTTGGTGGTTCTGAATGTGTTTGTAGAAGTTGATTTAAGGATGGAGCTAGCAAGCCACTATAACCCTACTGACAGGACAATCAAAAGTGAGAATGGTGATATAATTTTGGAGGTGACAAAGGATAAGATGATAGATATATTTGGGATAAATCTCAATTACACTACAAAGTTTAGACGAGTTGACTTGTATGTTGAATATAAAAAGAGAAAATTTTCTTTCAAAGAAGTATTGCTTCTGCAACACAAAAGGAGCAGGGAAAGATTTATTGCTAAGGATGTTGAGTCTAATTGTGAAAATTTTGAAGATTATTTCAAAAACACTTATTATTGTTTAAATCAAGTAATGGCTCAGGATTTTGAAGTTAGGATAGCTCTTGATTTACTAGTGATGGTGGCAGATATACAAAACTATAATCGAAACACTAATTTTGATTATACTTTGTTATTGAACGAATGCATGTGGACTTTCTCAATTTGAAAAAGGAAGTGCTCCCTTTTTGTTTTCCCCATTACTCTTTATTGATGCATATGCTCCTATGGGAAGGTGATTATGAGTGGAAAAGGACATTTAATTTGAAAGTTCAAGACAATGAGAATAATGCTATCCCTATACAAATGTGCACATACATTTGGGATCAAGATTGCTCCAATTCCAACTACATCTTGTTTTCCAATGTTGTAAGATATGGTATCTTAGAGTCATTGGGTGCAGCACCTACATTCACACTTTCTCTAGAAATTAGATGTCTTATGTGCCCAAAGGATGTACAAGGCTCTAAAGCAACACATAATTGGGTTGACCGATTTCTACATTCTAAATACACTTTGATCAGGACTTATGGAGCTAAGGTGGCACCTCATTTTCTACCCTTGTATGTCTCAGGCAGGTTGGCTTTGATGAAGCTCATGTGGAAAATTGATGTCATGGATTATGAAATGTTTAGAAATTTTGAAAAGGGAATTGTAATACATCCCTAGTGTACTTTTGCTTATTTCAAGATCACTGCCTCTGAGGAGTATGAAAAGTTTGGCATTATGGTAAATAATCTCATAATTCCTATCGATGAGATTACATTTTTTAATCTAGAAGGTTTTGTGGCAGGAAGAAGAAGAAAAAAGGGCTTAGGCATTATACATCATGAATTCTTCTATAGAGATGATGTACTAAGAAATCTAACAAGTGATGAGGCTATAATGGATAGGAAAAGAGAATGGATGGCTATGGAAAACCTTGAGGAGAAGATTATCAAAAAGGAATGTGTTCTACATCAGTCCATACAATGTAATTGCAAACCCCTTGGAGAGGGCCTTTACTATGATAAGGGATTTTCAATCTAGTGAGTTTCAGGTGAAGGTAAAAGAGGTTGTAGACAAAGAAAAAGGAGAAGTCCTCTTAGAACAACAATGACAACAACAAGCTATGGATATCCTAAAATAGCATGTAGATGCTCATGAGGTCAAGGAGGAACAAATGGCAGAATATGTGCTAGAAAATGAGGTGGAGTAGAAATTCCCCCTTCCTCATATTGAAGAAACCCACAATTTAGATGTTCCTTCTGACAAGATTGTCAAGTGGCAGTATGATAGAGAAAATGATGACGATCCCAAGATTAGGGAGTGTGATGATTTTTTGGCTGATGATAAATTTGTGTAGACCAAAGAATTTCAGGAGTTTATGATTCACCATTGGAGTAAGGAAATAAAAGAGAGACTTGAATCAACTCGAGTTGATGTTGACCCTTCTCATTAGGAGGAAGCTGAGAAAGTAGAGGAAGAGAAAATTAGGGCTGAAATTGCAGCTATTACTCCCACTAAGGCTCGGAGAATTGTTAAAGATAGTGGAATCATATTGTTACTAGGATGTACTATCACTGCTACCATAGCATATGACGTAGTTAGGAGAGATCCTCAAGCTTTGATATTTGAAGATCAATTTGAGGATAAAGTATTTGGTTATGGATATAGTCCAAAGTTGCATAGGGTCCTCAAGCTAAATTTGGTCTATGGCACCTAATACTAGTAAACATGAGGTTGCTAGGACTATTGAAGAAGTTATTGGTTCACTAGTGGTTAAGAGAGCTACTAAAATAACTCCTATCTAGGAAACTGAGTTAACTGCACATGCTGCAATGCTTAGTGTGGATACTACACATATTTCTCATAAAAAATATGAATCCTTGGTTAAGGAATATAATAAGGCCTTGAATGATCTGAATCAAATGACAACCACTATTTGATATGTCTACAGAAGACATGGAAACTTTGGCTCTAAGAATTGATGATTTGAAAGAAAATTTGACTGCTGAGAAGGAAAATGTGAAGCAGGCCAAACTGGAAGCAATTAAGGTGGCCAATGAAATTTTTGAGGATGTACTGAGGTATAGGGTGCCCAAGTTGGTCCACAGCATTAATGATGTTTGGGCCACGTATAAGAATATTCATGAGGCAAATACAAAGTGTCTGTAAGTATAGGAGGCCTTCAGGAATGAATGGAATAATTGGATTGCTAGGGTAAATTCTTTGAAAGAAATGATGCCAAAAATAAATGAGGACCCCAAGGCACCCACAAATATTCCTGTCATCTTGAAAACCATTGACTCAATAAATGAAGTAACTACTTTCCATGGAAAGTGAGGTATACAACTCTAGAGTAAGTTGAAAATATTCAAGGAGATGGAGGAGTGTGGAATGCCTCAAATATTGAATCCAAATGGTGAATTGCATCCATTTGACACCTGGAAGATAGATTTGGGAGGAATGCTTGGAGCAGCTATGATGACCTTGTCTATCATTGATTACATCTTGTTGAATTTAAATATTGACACAATGGTGTGTTAGGGTTAGAAATGGCAGGCATCTAACAATTAAATGCAGATTTAATTAATAAACATAGAAACTAAAACACACATAGAATACATTATAACACAGAGAATTTAAAGTGGTTCACCCAATCCGGGCTACATCCACCAAACCGCAGCCATCCAATGATTTTATTATCCCGTGCAAAAACCTATTACAATATTGTGAATAATCGTGTTTTTCATTATACTATAACCCCCATCTGAACCCCTTTTTAACAAGCTTAGAAGCTTCCAGATTAGGGTTCTACAAAATCAGGTTTTTTTCTTTTTTTGTTGATTTTTCCCTTTTTCGGTGATGACACAAAAAAGTAGGAGGAAATTTTTTTGAGGGGGTTGCCACCCCTCAACCCTTGCTAGGGGCCTGGCCTGGCCTTAGACCCCGACAAGGATACATGCTGGGATGTACAATATAACATGATCAATCATCACACACCAACAATCTCCCACTTGGAGACTAATCAGGCTCCACACCAACACAATCTCCTAGTTGGAGACTGATCCTAGATGACATTGCTGCACTTATAGCTCCCACTGGGAATAAGTTCCTTGGACCTTGTTGCTCTGTTATACTTAAATTCAACTTTGAAGGCCAACCGAAGCTAAAGAGGAGCTCAACTTCTCCATTGTCACTGCCTTCGTAAACATATCCCTTGTACTCCTCCTAGTATCTATATCCCCTTCCAAATCTAAGTCAACATAGCTTTTTAAATCAATATTAGAGGCCCCAAAACACAAAAATTTATTGGATATACCTCTCAAGTACCTGAGAATCCATTTTACTGCATTATAATGCTCAACTCCGGAATGACTCAAATACTTGCTAACAACTCCTACGACATGTGCAATATTTGGCCTCGTGCATACCATGGCGTACATTAAACTGCCTACAGCTGAAGCATATGGTACCTTGGACATTTTTTCTTCCTCTTGTGTTTATGGACACATATCCTTAGTCAATTTAACATGACTAGGCAAAGGTGTGCTGATAGCTTTTGCATTCTCCATATGAAATCTCTGCAACACCTTTTCAACATAATTAGCCTGAGATAAAAACAATTTTCTATTTTTCCTATCTCTACAAATTTTTATACCAAGGATTTGTTTTTCTGCCCCCAAATCCTTCATAGCAAGATATTTTGCTAACTGTTGTTTTAGCTCACTTATGTGATCCATGTTAGACCCTGCTACAAGCATGTCATCAACATATAAACACAAAATAATGTAGTTGTCATTATCCAACCTCTTAAAATAAACACAATGGTCAGAATTGCACCTGTTGTAGCCTTGCTCAGCCATAAAACTATCAAATTTCAAGTACCATTTCCGAAGTGCTTACTTCAAGCCATATAAACTTTTCTTCAATTTGCACACTAGTTTCTCCTTACCTTTGACCTCAAATCCTTGTGGTTGTTCCATATATATTTCCTCTTCCAAATCACTATGGAGAAAGGTTGTTTTAACATCAAGCTATTCTAAATGCAAATCTTCAGCAACCACAATACTTAAGACAATACGAATAGAAGTCATTTTAACAACTGGAGAAAAAATTTCATAAAAATAAATACCCTTTTTCTATGCAAATTCCTTTACAACTAATCTGGCTTTAAATCTCTTCTTACCTCCATCCTCCTCTTTCAACCTATAAACCCATTTGTTTGGTAAATTCTTTTTACCTGCAGATAACTTGCATAATTTCCAAGTTTGATTTTCAGCAAGGAGTCCATTTCTTCTTCCATTCCATGCTCTCACTGAACCTTGGAATCCACCTGCATAGCTTCATCATAATATTCTAGTTCACCAGCATCAATTAAAAAAATAGTATACAAAGAGGGAGAGTATCTTTCTGGAGGTCTACTTATCCTTGAAGATCATCTAACAAGAGTTTGTGGTATTTTTTGTTGTTGTTGTTCCCCAACATGAGGAACCATTGAAACATCATTGTTTGGAATATCATCCAACACTGCATAATCATTTTCTTTCTTCTCATGTTGCAACAATAGATCTTTGTACAACACTTCTCATTGAATATGACATCCCTGCTTCTCACAATTTTCTAATTTTCAAAATTCCAAAGCCTATAACCAAATTCATCAATGCGATAGCCAACAAATATACATTTTTTTTTTATTTTGCATCAAGCTTGGTTCTATTTTCATAATCTACATGTGCAAATGCTTCACTACCGAAGCTTTTGAGAAAAGAATAACTCACCTTCTTACCTTTACATGCTTCCTCTGGAATACCACAACCCAAAGGATTAGAGGGACCTCTATTAATTAAATAAATAGTAGTGCTTACAGTCTCTACCCACATTTTTAAAGGCAACCCAACATGCAATCTCATAGTTCGTGCATGCTCCATTATTGTTCTATTCATGTGCTCAGCCACTCCATTTTCCTGTGGAGTCCTTGGAACCATTTTCTACATACGAATACCATTAGAGGAACAATAATCTTCAAAATCTTTGTTGCAATACTCACCACCATTATCAGATTTGATAAATTTTATCTTTTTACCCGTCTCATTCTCAACCAAGCTTCTCCATTTTTTAAAAGTTTCAAATACATCAGATTTTTGCCTAAGGAAATAAATTCATACCTTCATAGTTGCATCATCAATGAATGTAATATAATACAGAGAGCCACCGAGAGAAGATACCTGAGTTGGTCCCCATACATCTATATGCACAAGCTCCAATTTCTCATCTTTCTTTTGCTTCCCATCCTTGAGAAAACTTACTCTCTTTTGTTTTACATACACAACTTTTACAGAAATCCATATTAACACATTTTAGACCTAGTAAAACATTATTTGAATAAATTACTTTCATACCTTTTGCACTTATATGCCCAAGTCTATTATGCCACAGTGTTGATTCAGAGTCCACAACAATTGTATGATCTTCTACCTACTGAATTGCAACAATTGTTCTTGAACATTGACCTTTTTTCGTAACAATTAAAGTAGAAGAAATAGTATGGCATGTACAAAGATATTAAGGTGCCTAATTTCACACCTTTTTCTGCCATTAAGGAACCTTTTGCAACCTTCCAATTTTTATCACTAAATGTAACAACACAACCTTCATCATCTAGTTTTCCTGTTGAAATTAAATTTTTGCTTAACTTTGGAACATGCCTTACCTCATGTAGTAGCCAATGATTCCCATTCTACAACTTAATCTTGATTCTTCCCTTTCCAAAAATCTAACAGGGTTTATTATCTCCTAAATAAAATAGCCCAAAATCCCGTTGGACATAATCAAGAAAATAACTTCTATGGGGGGTAGCATGAATTGAAGCCCCTGAATTTAATACCCAAGAATCATCAGCATTATAAAGGGAAAGAATCAAAGTATCCTCATCGGATTTATTACTTACCACATTTGCTTCTTTACATCCTTTTTGTCTCCTTTATTTTTCCAAGACCAACAATCTTTCTTTAAATGACCCGACTTACCACAGTACCTACTATCCCTCTTGTCTCTAGATTGGGACATTTTTTCCTTTGATTTTCCTCGTGACTTCCCATGATTTCTGGAATTATTTCCTCTATTTTGTTATGCCCCTTCTTTTTGCATTCAAAACACTTCCTGATGTGGATGTTCCACCTGAGCTTTTCCTATGAATTTCCTTGCTCAAAATAACACTAACAACATCATCAAATTTCAATGTATTCGAACCAGAAACATAATTGCTAACAACCATTACCAAGCTATTCCAGCTTTTAGGAAAACAACACAGAATCAAAAGAGCCCTAACATCTTCATCAAAGTTACTTTTACAGAAGTTAATTGACTGGTGACCGTATTAAACTCATTTAAATGATCAATAACTGACCCACCTTCTACCATTTTCATATTAAATAAATGCTTCATAAGAAATACCTTGTTCGAAGCATAAGGCTTTTCATATAACTTCACCAGGGTTTCCATCAACTCTTGAGTTGTCTTTGCTATTGTAATATTGAACACCACCGATTGTGTCAGGCATAAACGAATACTTCAAAAAGCCTTTCTATCCAAAATCTCCCAGTCCTCATCAGACATTACTATGGGTTTCTTGGTTTTTCCTTCCAATGGCCGCCATAAATCCTTCTGATAGAGATAGTCCTACATCTTCATTTTCTATAACTAATAGTTCTTCCCATTAAACTTCTCAACCTTCTTACCCTCATCTGCCATTGCTCCCACTCAACTGTGAGACCTTCCTACAGACAATAATCGAAACACAACCTGCTCTGATACCACTTGTTAGGGTTAGAAATGACAAATATCTAACAATTAAATGCAGATTTAATTAATAAACAGAGAAACTAAAACACACATAGAATAAATTATAACACAAAAAAATTAACGTGGTTCACCCAATCCAGGCTACATCCACCAAACCGCAGCCATCCAATGATTTTATTATCCAGTGCAAAAACCTATTAAAATCTTGTGAATAATCACATTTTTCATCATACTGTAACCCCCATCCAAACCCCTTTTTAACAAGCTTAGAAGCTTCTAGATTAGGGTTCTACAAAATAGGGTTTTTTTTCTTTTTTCATTAATTTTATTCCTTTTTTGATGATGATGCGAAAAAGTAGGAGGAAAATTTTTCTCAGGAGCATCGGGATGTATAGTATAGCATGATCAGTCGCCAAACACCAACATGGTGGAAATTGAATTAAAAAATGGATATGTTTGATAAGGAGGCTAGGATTTTAATTAATGCAAGGTACTCTTAGTACATTACCAAGGTGTGGGATTTGTTGAATATTAAATGTTCCACTGGGGAGGAATACAACACTTGGCTAGAGAAATACACAGAGTGAATCTGTGAGAGGATTAATGAATAAGGAGAATAATGGATAGGAGAGGAATAATACATAGCCCGAATGAAGTATAGATTAGGCTTTTGGTGTAACATGGTAGAATATTATTCTCTCCTTAATTTTAAATGAATAGCATGTGGTACTAATGTGGATTAACAAATTTTGACCTTATTCTACTTTCCTTGCCTTGCTTTGTAATTTTTTCTATTTTGATTCTCCCACAGTTGGCATTTTGAAAACATGGGGAATATCTTGTAACTGTTGTAACAAACTAATGATGTCTTTTGAGGTGGGACCTATTTTCCACGAAGATTTGAGGTTAATTCTTCCTCATGTTAATTTGCTCCACCTGAAGACTCAAGTATATCTGAAAAGGGAATACTGTTGTAAGTGGTCCAATGGGATCATTACATGTGTGTTATTTGGTCAGACCTGCTTGTTTTCTCCTTCATCTCTATAAGAAAGAATTCAATACCAGTAGCATGAGATTTGAAATTTTTTTGAGTTAATATTATTAGTTTTTCAAGATAATACAAAGAAAGTTTTAGAGTCTTTGTTTTAAGTTTCTTTTGGAGTTCATACTTATGCATGTAAGACTGATAATGATATAGCATTTATAATACATAGTAATATTGGTTTCATGGTTATTGTCTCTCCTTGTATGTGTATTATGAATTATTATTGAAATTAATTAAGGATTTCTTTCATTTGTCTGTATCATTACCTGATGGATGTTTAGTTTCATGCTTGCTTATTGATTTAATGAATTAATGTAAATGCTTATATGAGATTGATGACTTATAAGAACTATGTGCTAGGATATCTATATGAGGTGATAATCAAGAATGTCATAGAGGAATGTTGTAATGCAAGATTTCTTGAGGTTATAGGTTCTCTCATCTAAATTATTATGAGGTTATATAGAATGGTATTGACTTCGTGCTTGGGATAAAGACACTATTCATGCATAGTATTTGTGTTACACTTATAGTGTTGATTCAGTAACTACTCAATCTTTAAATCATATAATCTCAAGTGAATACTATTGGCATTTTTTTGTGTTTGAAATATAACTCTCATACCAATACATATAACATTTATACATAACCTACCAACTTATTTGATGCATATTATTGAGTGGTTCTATGAGAGATATATGTTATTGACAATGTATTTTATTTTAGTTGTGATAAGTATTTAAGTATACATTGTGGGATCACCCTCCAAGGTTTCACAAAGCCTGAAAAGTAGGAATAGAAGTTTAGCAACCTCTATTCATTTGTTGGACAATTCCTTTAGAATTATTGCTAGTTGGAAATGGTGAAATTCATAGGTATTTCTAGAGATCAGTTTGGTTCTTAAAAAATAACCAACACATTCTCTGTGAACATGGGAAAAAAGAAAATGTTTACAGTAGGAAGGATGAAACTCTATCGTCCTCTCCATCGAAGTCATGCTTATGAAGCTTTCTATTTATTTATGCCCAATTCATTCATAGTTGCATCATTTTTCATGGCGAGGGACATTTTTGCAGTTGCAAGCAACCAAAAATCATTCCAAACATGCTTAAAAACTATTCCCAATCATTAGGAATGGTTAGGAGATGATTTCAAATCATGGAGCAGCAATTTTGAGCCAAATCGAACCTCCAAAAACTAGTTGGAAGACCAAAACTATGAACATTCCACTCTACAACAACTCTTGCTCAAATTTGACTAAAATCCATTAGAGACACATCAATGGAGAGGGAAAAACCTTAATCTTGACTACAGTAGAAATTTCAAATCAAAATCTACCCCAAACAGTGTTTCCAGTATTCTCCCTGCTTGCTTAGGCTATGAGCATTCACTGCACGGGCTGGCAAAGAAGGCAATATAAAGTGGAAACTTTATAGAACTTTAATAATGTTTTGAAATATTTGATGTAACCCTAAAATTTCCTTTATCCCAATGAAAATTTTAATTTTTCAAGTATTTAAAATACTTTTAATATAATTCAAATGTGTGCAATTTGAACATTAGGAAATAATGAAAATTTAATTTCGACTATGGCCCAAATAGGGAAAATTTATTGCGGGAAAACTAGGACACCTGAAGCCATGAAAGTTTGCATAGGAACATTATCAATTATTTAAAGAAAACCCATTTTGTCAAAACTTGCATTGTCGAAAGATTTCTAGGACCTCCTTTGTAAACTAGCCTGTAGGACGCCTTCGTCGTAACTGATATGCGTTAAAATAATGCATCATATGATATTCAATTTTGAAAACAATGGATTTGGAGATATTTTCAAAAAAAATGAGAAATGGGTTTCCTTTAGAAATTGAAAAATTTGAAAGTTTTCGAAACACCAATTTTGAGCCAGTTGTAGTTAGAAGATAATTAAATGACCTATCAAAACTCATCCTGGAGGCCTGCAACTAAGTAGGCATGTTACCATATGTCAAATGAATACACTAACCAAGGTATTTGGAATGAAATCAAATGGGAGCCAAATTATGACCCTCCAAAGTAGGTCACTTAGGCAGATTTTTCAGGTGCACTTCTAAGTGCAAATCAACTTTTTTCATCATAGGCACTCAAAATTTGAAAATTTTGAAGATTCCATCAGTGTATCTTTCTAGGTATGTTCGTTCCTTAGTGAATAGAGCAAGAATTTAGAATCCTCTAGGAGAGCAAACCAAATGCTAGAACCATTGGGCAACAGAGTCTTAATTTTTCAACTTTTAACCTCATTTGGTGGCCCCAGGACACCAAATGAAAAATGGAAGTCAATTCTTACCCCTATCAAACACCAATCTATTAAAATAATTGATCTTCTTTAATCCATACTCACCTCTGTCACACCATAGAAACATGAGTAACTTCATTCTTGCAAAGCAAAGTGTCAAGTTACCTTTGAATTTAGCTTTACTATCACATGGCAATCAAATAGCATAGGTTGCATCACTGCTGCTCATTTCATTTTTTGATTCTGTGGCAAGTGACAAAATGTGAGTATAGTGATCAAGACTATCTGAAAACACAGTCTTATCACATTTACCAATTCCCTCACAATGATTAGGCTTAGAAAATAAATCATGCCTTAGAAGCAATGTGCAATCCTCCTGTGTGTCAAGCAAAGAATTCTCACACATTTGAAACTCCTTCAACTAAATTCCACTGTAGGTAATTTTATCTTCATCGAAACAACACAACTTGAAGTCACATCATCAAATTTCCCAATCTCCCAAAAAGAAGATTTGCCTACACCCACAAATCCACTGTCTACATTCAAATCATAGCACTCAAACAATGCATCAGCATCCCAAGCAGTGTTTCCTACTTCAAGCTCATAGACAAGATTTTCAACATTAGTAATGTTATCACACACAAAGGTTCAAGAGCGGGCTCATATGACTTAGAATTTACTTCTGTAACAGATTCCTCACAATGACTATTTAAAACACATACACTATTGCAAGAAGTATCATATTCAACACCACCTCTTGTTGCATCAACATGAAAATTTGAAGCATACTACTTATGAGGAAAACTATGAGTTCCATATCTAGAAAAGAGGTCTGCATATGCATCCATGTGGTTGACACAATCACATTCTTCAATTGAAAACTCATCATAAAGAGCTTCATTATTTGTATTAACATTTTTCACTATATTTTAATTTTTATGTACAACTATATCAATGCTATCATCATGTAGACACTTAGTGATAACTTCAAAGCCATCAAAAGAAGTGGAAGAAAGTAAATCATAAAAAAACAAGAGTTCATTGTTCACCATTATCAACATATGCATGCTCCTCATAATCAACTACTTGAACTAATTCATCTAATGAATCTCTTGCACACATATCTCCTTCTCTATTCACACTATCACAAGAATCAATAGGGCTACCTTCTTCACTGTCAAGCTGAAAACCATCATGTGTTTCTTCATTATAACTACTTGTGAATGATTGATCCAACTAAATTTCATTACTCACTTCATCATCTACATATACGATATACCACCATTTTCAAGAGTATTCCCTGGATCAACAAACTCCTTTGTCTCATCATGAATGCTTGCATTAATGCTATACCCAACACTTGTATAAAAGGAAGGAACAAATGTACCATAGAAATGCTAATTACATCTTCTTCCAAAAGAATGTCCAATTCATATCCATCATCATGCAATAGTGAGGCTTTAGAAATGTCATCATTATTTTCCTTATTGAAACACTTTCCACCTAAAAAATTTAATTCTACCTATTCCTCTTGAAAGGAATCAAAATCACCAGGGTTGCATATAGAGTTGAAATCATCTTGATCACCCAGACAAGAATGCTTTTTAGTTGGTTGTAAACTTCCATCTACAACATCATTGTTGTCATCATGAAGACATGAAACTTCAAAATTAGCATTCTCTTCAACTATATATTCAAAGTCCATAAAAGAGAAAATACTTTTAGTATCATCTGCATCATTTCAACCCTCTTTTGATATAGAAAATTAGCTCTCTATTTCTATATTTTCAAAGCAAGTAGAAGAAACCTCACACATTCCAACTATTTCATCATGACCATTATGGTTGCAATCTTCATCTGGATATATTTCTTCTATAGGTTGTTCAAAAACAAATTCCCCATCACCAAATGATGTATCATTCTTGTATTTTTCTATACCATCTGCATCCATTGGACTAAGTCTTGAAAAAGTACCATCACATAATTTAGTTAGGAGATTACCTCCATATTTATCTATCATTTCTCCAATGATTGAAATCCATTGATATATGCATTTAATATTAGGGGGCTTCAAGTGAGCTAGCATAGTACTCAAACTTGGCTCACAATTCTCACAGAATAAATCAATGCAAAATGATTCATCAAGTCTTTTTGATTTTGGTATAGCAAGCAGAAATTTCATGAATCTATCATGAAAATCATAGGTGGATTCATCCTCAAACCTTTCTATATCACACAATGCATCAATAGGTGATATAAATTCAATCTCATTTTCAGATTTCTCTTCATATTCTTCTTGGGTATGCAAATTTCTTTATTCAGAAAAGAAATCATCATTCACTTCACCAAACTCATCCATGAACAGTTTCTCAAGCTCTCTCCATGAACATATAGAATACATTGGTAGACTAGAAAACCAATATTCAACAATATCTTCTAAAGTTCTTACAAAAAACTTCATGATAGCATCCTCTTCTTCAATCTGAAAATCTTCCATCAGATCAAAGAAACCTTGTACATGTCTTAATGAAGGTTTTTCAAAACCTCTTCTAAACTTAGGAAAACATTCATTAATTTTTCTTGGGATAGAATGTGGGTAACCCTAGATTTTACTAAAATCTAGAGGGTTGTATCTCTCATTAGTGAACACTTTCCTTTGAGGACATGAATGTGTTCTAGGCATGATATTACAACTTGTAGAGGGAGAACTAGGACAAAAATACATACATGCAAATGAATTTATTCCCCCTACAATTAATTTCTCCTCAATATCCTTTTTAGAATATCCTACTTTCTCATTTCCCTTTTCTACCAATACCTCAGAGTATTGGATAAGGGACAATATTAACTAGAACATTCATTGAAAACCTTCATATAAAAATATTACAATAGAAGAATACTTGAGAATTACTGTAACCAACTCTTCTAATGGTGTAGAATGTTATGTAGAGTCGCCACCTCTTTGAAAGAGGAAAAGATCTTCAAGCAGCAGAAAGCTTCTAGACCAAGATCTAAGTATTTATGAATTATCTCTACCAACAAAGCACCAAACTTCAAAAATACATCAAAAACATTGCAGCAATCTCCTTAAAGTATGGAAGTCCTCAGATCATTTAGAACCGAAACTACAAATCAACAAACTAATTGAATCTTTTCAACTAACTCCCCACTAGAATCACTAATTTGTTGGTTGTGTGACTCGGATAGGGAGTGAAAATACACAATTATGAATCTCTAGTTACACTCTGACTTGAAACTTCAATGACTCTTTAAGGTAGGATGATCTTCTATCATAATTTTCTCAAATTCTTCCCCAGTAGAGTCACCAATCTGTTGATTATTTTTTTCCCAGCCTTCAACCCTAAGGAGAAACACAATGCCTTAAACTAGGGGATTGAATATTTAGGACAAGGAATATGCACTATAAGCAGGTTGAAGACAACAAAATCCAACGAATAAGGCTATGAAATCTTTCTACACTTTGAGCTCCACAGGACTTAGGAGGGTATTCCTAATTGTAGACTTGAATATATGATAACCTTATACCAAGTAGCAAACTATAGAATTGTGATAGTGGATAGTTTTCAGGTATATGAGTAATGGGTATTGTAAATTCTACCAGGTTCAATCATAATCCTATTCGCATTAAACATTGCTGAGAACACATAACTTAGGTATCTTCATCTCAAACACATAGAGGGTTAATAGATGAAATTCCCTCAAATTTAGCCTCTATATTCTTTCAAATTCCAAGAAGATACAAAGAATAGAGATAACTTAAATAACCAAAAAAAATTAATAGAGATCTAATACGATTTGATTTGTTTTTGAAAATATATTAGGCTTTGTGATCAACCAGTGGGGTATGTGCAAGATCATCAAGGAAAAAAAATCCCTTAAATGGTGAAAAACTTAGAAAAATTAGAGTTAGGAAACTTGACGTAAAAATTTGAATAAGTTATCTATATTATTTCAAAAATATGTAAGAATAGAATTTGTAACAAATTAAATTTAGTTTCTAAACTGCTAGGTTTATTTAGAAAAAAAATAATCCATTTGGTGAAATTTTGAAATTTCAATGTAGTAGTACTTAAATTTTAGGGAAAAATAAGTAGGTGATTGTCTGACCACCCTAACCACAATAAAATGATAATATGTTTTTATAAGATTTTAGATATAAGTAGAGGACTCATGTCCCATGTGATGCATATTTTTTTTAATTGTTTTCCAAGTAAATAATTAATTATGAATTTTTTATTACAAATTTTTAAAAATATAAAAATTTGTATGTCTAACCACCTTAACTTGGTCAAAACTTCATTAAATTCAATTTTTTTATTTTCATCTTATAGTATGAGAAGCATAGAATGTGATGCATGTTTCAAATTAAAAAAATGTGATACTGTTTGAAAGTTATAGATGTTTTTCAATCAACCTATCAATCAAGACTTTAGTCGTAATTCAAATAGAAAGTCAATAATAATTATTTATTAAATTCAAAGTAAAACATAATTTATATTGGTGGAAAGCTGAGAATCTCCTTTAAAAACCCTTTTTGTTTCATCAATTTTGGGTAAAAAAAAGTCATCAGCCACATACCCTACACATACTCATCATATTGCCACGTTTTGGCCCATCATGATCCTGCACATGCCCAATGCCTAATCATGGGTCATTGAGTCAAATATAAAGTAGTAATAGAGGCCCTATCAGCAAACTAAGTTCAACTAATGGATTTAAAATATGTTAATGTCTTACATTGATAAATCCTCTCATATTTGTCATAAAATTCTACTTATCAATCCCATTTGTGCACTCTAAATCACACTTATCTAATCAAAGCAATTTAACTCTTTACTTGGAAAAGAACTATGGTCAAACAACACAATCACAGGAAAGTTGCGATGAAAAATTCAAACAATCTTTGATCTATCGAATTCATATGATTAAAAGCTTACAAATCTAGAGACAACTTCATGACAATAGTATATTTATGTACAAAATGGCTAACATTTTCTCATAAAATCCAACTTATTACAATTTACATACTCAACTTTTTACTCAGACTCAACACTATTCTACCTTACTGCTTAATTTAGAATTTCAAAACCTATACAAAAGAGAAGGAAAGAAAAGATATAGAAGAAGAAGAAAACCCTAAAACTACATCTACAGTTGACACTTGGATTCATTCTTCTCTGTGGATATGTAACTACCTTTGCTTCCTAAAGAATCTTCAATATGCTCCTTGATTCATGCATCTTCCATTCACTTGCCCTATAATAGAAAATATTCTCCATAATGATGAACTTCTTCATTATGCCATTCCATTGAAAATATTTTGTTTTTACTTGCAACTGAAAAATATCTTTGCTTGCAAAATATTTCACCCCCTCTTCCATTTTTCACCCTGATGTGAAAACTAGTACTATTTTTGCTCTCTCATGAAAGCCCGCCCTTCATTTTTTACCCTGCTGCACTTTACGACTTTATTCCTAGGAAATAAAATTCTCCAACTTTATAATGGAGGCTTTTAATAATATTTTTAACTCTCATATGGCCTTTTACATATGACCAACAATCTTTTAAAATCTTTTCTTTTTGAATGAAAAGAAGGTTTTTTAAAAAAATCATCGAGCAAACGAAAGAATTTATTTGTTCCTCCTTTTAATATTTCTCCCTAGGCCCACTTTGTCTTCCCCACACCCCTGCTGCTTTTTATAAAACAATATTTTAAACTGGCAGGTTGTTGGAAAAACTTTCTTAGCCAAAATAAAATATTTAAAAATTTACCAATTGTTTTCCTTCCTCAATTCATAAATGTTCCAAAATAATTTTAATTTCCAAGTGAAATGCCAATATAATTAGAAATCTTCACATTTGATTTACTTTGTGCAACTTTAAATATTTATTTTGCTTCATCAATCCCTACCTCCCCACTTCAAACTGCTACCATTAGCATCTACCCTCATAGGCTGGCAAGAAAACCTGATTCCACGGTACAATCTCCATGAACATGGGTAGCAAGTAAATGTTTACAGTAGGAAGCATGAAACTCTATCTTCCTCTCCATTGAAGGCATGTTTATGAATCTTTCTATTTATTTATGCCCAATTCATTCATAGTTGGGTCGTTTTTCATAGTGCAAGGGCGTTTTTGCAGCTATTGGCAACCAAAAATCATTCCAAACATGCTTAAAAACTATGCCCAAGCATTAAGAATGGTTAGAGGATGATTTCAAACCATGGAGCAACAATTTTGAGCCAAACAGAGCCTCCAAAAACTAGCTAGAAGGTCAAAAACGTGAACAACATTCCACTTTGCAACAACTCTCTCAAATACGATAGAAATCCATCAAAGACACCTCAATGGAGAGGGAAAAACTTTAATCTTGACTACAATAGAAATTGCATATCAAAATATTCCCCAAACAATGTCCCCAGTATTCTCCCCACTTGCCCAAAAGAAAATGTTGTCGTGAGCATTCACTCCATGGGCTGGCGGGAAGGCAATATAAAGTGGAAACTTTATAAAACTTTACTCAATTTTTGAAATATTTGATGTAGCCCTAAAATTTCTTTTATTCCCATGCAAATTTTTGTTTTTCAAGTATTTAAAATACTTAAGATATTTTAAATGTGTGCAATTTAAACATTAGAAAATAATGAAAATTTAATTTCGGTTGCGGCCCAAATAGGGAAAATTTATTGCTGGCAAACCATGACACCTGAAGCCATGAAAATTTGCATAGGGACATTATCGATTATTTAGAGAAAACCCATTTCTTCAAAACTTGCATTGCCGAAGGATTTCTAGGACCTCCTTTGTAAACTAGCCTGCAAGACGCCTTCGTTGGAACTAATATGCATTAAAATAATGCATCATATGATTTTCTATTTTGATGAAAATGGAGTTGGAAATGTTTTGGACCAAAATTAGAAATTGGTTTCCTTTAAAAACTAAAAATTTGAAAGTTTCCAGAACACCAATTTTGACCCGGTTGCAGACAGAAGACAATTAAAGGACCCACCAAAACTCATCCTGAGGGCCTGAAGCTAAGCATGAATGTTACCATATATAAAATTAATACACTCACCAAGGTATTTAGCATGAAATCAAATGGGCTCTGAATTATGACCCTCCAAAGTAGGTCACATGGGCAGATTTTTCAAGTGCACTTTTGATTGTGCAAATCAATGATGCCATCACCAACCTTGCTCTTCAATGTTTCTTCAATCTAAGCATGCAAATCACACACTAAAAAGAGGGAAAATTATATTTTTTGTTAGTGGATAGGGGTTTTCCTTGGTCAAACCCCATTTTGGTAATCAAACCTTGAAATAGAATGAAATAGGAATGGAGGATGATGAATGGAAACAATATGATGTTGCAACTCACCAATCTCTAATAATAAGATGTTGCAAACATGTATGAGATGGATCCAATGGATGTAGATCTTGAATCTTGCTTGAATAGGATAGATCTTTGATTGAACACTTGCTTGAATCATGAAACCCTACATAACAATTATTAGCTCAAAAACAAACGTGATGCATGAAGTCCTTGAAATGATGATTGATTCTTGAACAATGCTCTAGAATGCTTGATAACCTACCTTTGATGAATATTGAATACTCTTGTGAACTACAACTTGCTATTAGGAATGCTATCACAAAAGTCTTATGTGAAAACGAATAAAAAAACCTTGCATTTATACTTAATTATGCAAGAATTCTCAAAATTAAAACACTACAAGCTGACATCAGATCTACAAGGATAAAATCCTGCCAAAAATTTAAATTAATTTTTTTTTGGGCCATACGAGACTCATTCACCACACCAGGCATAATGTATGGGACAAAATTTAAAAATGCTTAGAAATGTGTGAAACCAAGTTTGAGACCCAAAAATCTAGGTGGGATTGATTATCCCAAGGTGGCGAATGAGTCCCAAATCACTAAATTTGGGGCCATTAAACCTAAAACACCTAAATTATGATTGAGTCATGATTTTTGTTGGGATTATCTTTGAATACATGTATTAAATGAGGCTTGTGGATGCAAAATAAGGCCAATTAAAACATTACGAAGCAAAATTATTTATGACAACCCTAGAAAAGTGTGAAAGTGTGTTACAACACTTTAGAAAACTTTAAATAAGGCAAAGTTAAGGTTAAAAAGAGATTTATTAGGTTTATTTAATTAATAAAACCTTAGAAAAGTGTGAAAATGTGTTACAACACTTCACAACACTTTAGCAAGGTATTGTTTTAATACATTAGTTCACAAGGGCCCAAGACCTAATGTGAATGTTTCAAACACATTACAACACTAAATTAAGGCATCATTAGGCTCAATTTGGTAAGGAGGGCCCAAACAAGTGTGAAAATGTCCTGATGACATTTTTCAACACTACACCTACAAACAAAAATGTGATTAAAACTGAGTATTCAGAAACAAACTAAATGAGAATGGAGAAGTGGTAAGGAACAAGGAAAGGATTGTGTGTAAAGGCTACTCACAAGTTGAAGGAAAAGAGTTTGGGGGGAAATTTCCTCAGATGGCAAGAATGGAAGCTATCAAGATGATTTTGGTATTTACAACACAAAAGTATTTCAAAGTTTATCAAATAGATGTGAAATCTGCTTTCTTGAATGGAAAATTGAAAGAAGAGGTATGCATAGAACAACTAAAAGTATTTTAGTTATTAGATGAACCAGATATGGTCTTCAAAATGAAGAAACCATTATATGGATTGAAGAAAGCACCTAGATCTTGGTATGCAAGGTTGGATCTAGATATTGGGTGATCTCACAAAGCTAGTTTACAATTTTTGGGAGATTTTGATTTTTGCTAAAATCACATATTTTTAGAAAATATAATGATTTAAGCCCTAAAATGTTCCATTTAAATAATTTCAATTAAATAGGGTTTGATCAAACTATCTTAGATCAAGCCCCCTTGGATAGAACCCTGCTAGTTTTAAACCATACATATAAAGGAGTCTCCTTTACACATCAAAATCCTGATAAAAAACCACTTTTAATTTACCTTTTGGGGGATCAAATGAATTCATTTAATTTTTTTTTTTGCAAGCATGTAGTCCTTATTATAAGCTTCTCAAAAAATATAATTTTAAATAAATTTAATTGTATTATTATATTTAATTTTTATTTCTTGTGAATGTAAGTTTTTCACAAAAAATCAAGCTCTTTATTCTGCACATATGGAAAAATAGAAGATTATCAAATTTTTTTGAAACATATGAGTGCACCAGATATTGAAGTCCTTGATCCAACAAGAAAAATGAATTTTGATACATACAAAAAAAGTTGTGTTATACAATTTGCCTCTTTCTGAATTGTAATTGGTTTGACTTTGAATCTTGATTAAGGAAAAATATTCAATAAAAAACTATGAAACAAATTGGAAACATTATATATCATAGTTAAAAATCTAATTTTTTTTTAAAAAAGAATTTTATCTTTCATAGAAAAAAAAATTATGTGTTATACGGTGAGCGTCACTCCTTAAAAATGGTGTTTACTGAAAAAAACTAGTTTTCAAAGGAGATGGAAAAAGAAGTGCAATCTGATTCCAAACATTTTGAAAAAAATATATTTAGAATCTATAAACAAAATGTAACAAATCACTAGTTTGTATCATCTTCAAATTCCTCATGGTTTAGCCACTATAGATGCCCGAAAGTGAAAATTTAGTTAGAAAAAATAAGTTTAGTGTCCAGTTTGGTAAAATATTGTAAACCAGTATTGTGGGATAACCCTATTTGATATAACAAGGATTCAATAAAGGTACTGCAAATAGAAATCTTTACTTAAAAGTTGAAAAAGATCAAATCTTGATTGTGGTTGTATGTTGATGACATAATATTCAGAGGCAATGAAGATATGTGTAAGAAGTTTATAGAGGAAATTTAGAAAGAGTTTGAAATGTCTATATTTGGGGAGATGAATTTCTTCCTTAGATTGCAAATAAATTAGACAAATAAAGGAATTTTCATTTCACAATAAAAGTTTCAAATAAATGTTGAGGTAGTTTGTAATGGAAGACTCTAAACTGATGTGTACCCTTATGGTTACTAGCTACAAGTTGAGAAAGAATGATGAATCTCCTTAGGTTGATTAGAGAAAGCATAGATCAATGATTGGCGGATTGCTATATCTAACTGCTACTAGACAGAATATCATGCATGTAGTTTTTCTTGTGGGTACATTTCAAGAAGATCTTAGAGAGACATGCTACAACAATGAAGAGGATATTTATATACTTGAAGGGCACTGCAGAACATGGTTTGTGGTATCCAAAGTATATTGACTTTACTCTGAGTGCCTACACAAATGCAGATTGGGCTAGTTGTGTCGATGACATGAAAAGTACAAGTAGTGGTGCATTCTTTCTTGGATGTAGATTGGTGTCATGGCTAAGTAATAAATAAGATTTAGTATCTTTATCTATTGAAAAGGATGAGTACATTATGGTAGCATCTTGCTACACTTAAGTATTGTGGATGAGACAAATATTGAAGGATATCAGAGTAGTGTATGATGAATCAATTTCTATCTTTTGTGACAATATAAGTGTTATCAATATTTCAAAGAATTTGATAATTCATTCAAGGAAAAACATATCTCAATCCGATATCACTTTTTGAGAGAGAAGGTTGTAGAGAATGAAGTTAAGCTTGAATATGTGCCTATAGAGGATCAGGTTGCTGATATATTTAGTAAGGATCTTCCTAAGGATACATTTGAGTATCTTCGAGAGAAGTTGGTGGCCATTGTCTCTCCTTCTTTGAACTAGATGCATAAGGAGATGCATCAATCTAGTGGATTTCAAGATTCATTCTTTTGTTTGGACTAATGTTGGTGGCTACCTCTCAGGGGGAGTAGGTAGTGACATTGTTGGTTATTATAGTTAGGGTGAGTAAGTGTCATAGTTGGTGATTGGTGTTGTATGGTGTGTGCTCCTAAGGGGGAGTATACTGAGAGGTAAAGGAAAGAAAGTTGCAAAATAGTTGTAAAAAGCTAATTGATGTCAAAAGGGAATACATCAGTGATAAAAATATTTTATCGTACTTTTCCATTGATATTAAAAGGGGAGAGGAAGTCATGTGAAAAAGAAGAAAGTTAAAGAGGGAGAATGAGACATATGAAAAGATAAATATCAAAGGGGGGGAGAGTGTACTGAGTATGTTGTGAAAGGGGGAGAAAATAGAAAAGGAAATAGGTATGGAGCAGAGCTGTTGTGTCTTTGATATTTTTTCATATCATTTTTTTCCATCAATGACAAAAAGGGAGATTGTTGCAAGTATGAGTAGATTGGTATTGTAATTTATATCAAGAATCTTGTGTTGTCATTAGTGTAAATTGTATGAGAAGGAAGGAGATCATTATTGAGGGAGATTGTTGCAAGAGTATGCTGGTGTTATCTATGCTTTGATTAGTTGTATTATGTTGTCATTATCAACCTCTAGTGTTGCTTTGATAACCTTATGTATATGGGGATATGGTTAAGTTTCTATGTTGTAGTTGGCTTGAAGGTGATGAGGATGTGTCTTTGATGTTTGGTTTCCAAGTGATTTTGAGAAAATTTGATAAAAAGGGGAATTAGTGTGTTGTAGTTTTGTTTGAGTTGCATGATAGTGCTTTGGTGTTGCTCCACATTTCTTCTAGATTGAAGATCTTGTGCCTTTTGGATATGTTGATCTAAGGTGTTTAGAGGTGTTGTATTCAAAATTTGGTTGTGTTGGATCATTATGCAAAAGAAGTTGTGTACACTAGTGTGTGAACAATGTATTGTAGAAGTGTCTGGGAGAAATGTATTTTCTCCACATTTCTCCTTAGTTATGTTTTAGGTCTTATAGATCTGAAGGTGTGTTGATTGTGTTGGTATTTTTGTTCAATCAAGGGGGTTTGAGGTTTGGTGCTTTGAAAGTTAGCTTCTTCAGTCACAATGTATGGCAGAGTTATCTCTGTGTATTAGCTATGTACATTTCTTAGGTGAAAGTTGTTGCAAAGGATTTTGTTGGATTTCAGGTTGTTTATGGAATATTCTAGGTTATGTTCAAGTAAAAATTATTTTCTGTGAGGTATTGTTGAATCAAAGGAAGCGTGTAATTAAAATTTTAATGGTGTTTACACAGGTAACAATCGACCTTGGTGTTATATTGTTGGACGCAATGACCAAAAGGTATCTAAAAATTCTTCAATTATGTTGCAAATGAGCTAATGATATTGTGGTGGATTTTCTTGTTGCATTGAGATAGGTTTCTCTGTGTAACATTCTTCTCTATCTTCTTTCCTATTCGGGCAATGAGCCTTTCTTTCTTTGGGCAGTGAGCCCTTCACCATTGAACCTTATTGTATTCGATGTTGGTATTACTTTATATTGTAGGTAATCCTCACCATGGTTTTTCCCATCTTGGGTTTTCCATGTAAATCTGGTGTTCTCTTGTGCATGGTGTTGATTTATTTTAATTTATGTTATTTTCCTTTCATGCTAAATCATCATAATAGATTAAGGGTTAATTCAACTAGTGTAGATCTGAATGTGTATGATGATTTTGAAGGTTTAAGGGACAACTAATTCACCCCCCACTCAGTGTTCTTATGCATTCAAAACCTTCTATGATCATTTTTTTCTTCATGCACTTTAAGTAAACTATTTTGAGAGCTTATGTACTTAGGTTCTTGTTAGTTGTGTATCCTCATACTCATAAGCATTACATTGATGTATTGTTGAATTTGACTATACACAAGATCCCTTATGTAGAAGGGTTATTAAACTATAGTAGAATGTGGTAAAAAATAATTAGTAAGTAAGCACCTCATGTTATGCTAATACTTTCATGTGGATATTACTAAATGCAATATTCTAGGTATGAACATAAAAAATTATAGGGGAAAAAATACAAGGATACAAGCTACAAGAAATAAGACTCTTAATGGTTTAGTGCAATAACTCAACAAAGATTACCTTGTTTTGGTGAGAAGCGATGACATTAAATCACTTGATTATACATCTCTTTTTTTGGTGAGAAGCGATAGCTTGAAAAGGTATTTTTTAGCTTTATTAAGTGTTCTCTTTCATAGAACTTAAACTTGAGAAATAATCATAAATAAAAGGAGTAAAATTAACTCAACAAAGAGTTGACCATGCTACTTTTCTCTGGGGTTATTGAGGAAGGAAGAGTATTGTTAATAAGCTACAAAAAAATTGACAACATATATGATTATTAATGGGAAGGAATTCCACAATATTTATGAGTGAGAAAATAATTACACTACTTGTAAAAGACTAAAAGAATCTACCTAGTTATTATGGGAAACAAAATTAGTTTTAGTGTCTACCAGGCCTTTGATAAATTTGTATGTATCCTACTAAAATTTGAACATCTATGTTTTCGAGCTCTTTGAGAATCTTAGTTTTCAATCATATGATGAACATAAGTGAAACCACCTTCTATAAAATATTGCTAAATATTTTTTACTACTCTCACCCAATGCCAAAACGTGCTCCAATCCATCGAAGCATTACTTTATAGTATCATAATTTACAAACAATAACCCAAAAATTACTGCAAAAGGATTCTCAACTTCAAATATTTAGAATGTCCACAATTGTAGAAAAGGGTACCCTGAAGAGACAATGCGGTGCAATTAAGATACCTAAGAGAGATAATTTTCAGTGTCATCTCCAATGGAATCATTAACATTGCACACACTAACTTTGAATGCAATTTTCTTAAAAAAAGCACATAACTCAAGTAAATAACTAAATATTTTGTAGTCTAGTATTATTTAGATATTTTATTTTGGTGAGGTTTCATAGAAATTCAAAACTATAGGTCATCCTCCTTGGAAAGGTAATCTTACCAATAACCGGTGTTAAAATCTCACCCTAGAATCGCTAGACTTATCACCACCACCAGTGCATATGTGATTTCATGAGTTATAGGCTTGAATATGTTTTCCAATTTGAAGGCTTGCATAAGGATATATGATCAAATGTGAACATTAAAAAAAAAAAAGTACATTTTTGAAATTTGGGTTTTAATAATAAAATTTTATATTTAAAATCTATTTAACATAATGAATGCATCAAATGGTGAGCTTCATATTTTTTTTTATTCTTGCAAATATTTTAATATTTGGTGGCGCATTTTTCTAAAATCAGCATTAATTGCATATTACTTGAAAGAGAAAAAATGCTAGTTATATATTTAGACAAGAAGTTGAAAATAACAATTTTTGCTATTTGATTTAGCATTAAAAATTGTACACTTGTATATATTTTATATTATAATTATATAATTAATATAACAATAATATTATACATTTTTAGACATAAATAATTGCAATATTGCATAAGATCAAATTATTAAATGTGAAGATAACTACATAATATTTTAGTATCTAATATTTATTAGCAATAAATTATATTGACTTAACTATTATATAGAGCTAGATTATGACTACTATTATTTATATTTTTATTATGAAATGATGAGTAGTTGTTCAATAGATTAGGATGAATTATGATTGATACTTTCAAATATATTTATTTATATTTTTATATTCAAACAATAGAGAGAGTCAAACTATAAAAAGTATCCTCATAACTATTGATATAGGTATATGCTCAAATACTGAATGGAAATCCTAATGAATTTCTTGTCACTTTCACACTGCAGAAATCAGAACCATACTTGACTTAAAGGAAAGACGATACGGTAAATTATTTAGAGATTTGCCGTAGGTACTATTTCCTAAGGATGAATAAAAGCAGGATTGAAGTTGACATGCACTTAGATAAAGCGAGAAAGTACGTTGAAAATTATTGATTAAGCAAACTAATAATTTTTAACTGACCTCTTTCTTATGTTCACACTTGCTCTAATTTTATTCTAAAAATTATTTAGAGAATTGGTTTTCAATTATTCTTAATTTTTAAATATTGCATAGCAACAGTGCATAGATAGCAAACCTGTCTATGCATAGGCTCAATTGGTGCATTCAATGCTTTGAATAAACGTTCACCTGAATCGCTGGTCCTCTCATTTCCGACCCTAATTCCTCAGCGCTTTTTCTGAATCTATCCATCCCTTTTCTGCCATGACCAGCTCCAGGGAGGATTCCCATCTCTTCCTGGAACTCAGCAACTCCATAAATGAGTCTGCCCATCTCTACAAAGGAAAGAACAGCTCCATGAATGAATCTGCCCATCTCTTTCCAGGAATGGACAGTCGGCTATACATAGCTGCTGATTCGGGAGATGTGTATGAACTTAACAAGCTCATAGCCGCTGAACCCAAAAATGTGGATACACTTAACGACCCCATAGCCGCTGAAGAGGGGAATGGGGTTGCACTTAACGACGTCATTGAGGGTAGAGTCAATATTTTCCAGGAGTTTACCGGGCTAGGGAATAGTGCACTGCATATAGCAGTTTCTCAGGGTAATCTGCGATTTATTGAAAGGCTGCTTCAAGAGGTCAACAAAGATTTAGTAGCAGGGCGTGAATTTCTTAGGGCGAAAAATGCAGAGGGAAAGAGTGCAGTTCACCTTGCAGCCTTTTATGGCCATCACGAATTGGTGGAAAAACTCGTTGGACTGATGGAAGGAGATGTAGAGGCCGGTAACTTTTTGAGGTCAGCAAATCTTTAAGGAAACACTGCTCTTCACGAAGCGGCAAAGGGGGGAAATTATAAGGTCATGGAGGTACTACTGAAGCATGGCCGTCATGATGATCTGACCAGCGTATCAAATCGTGAGGGTGAAACGGCTTTGTTTATAGCTTCCCAGAGAGGTCATACACAGATCGTTGAGAGATTCTTGCGTCTCATGGATTCCAACAGCAATATGAAGAGAAACGACGGTTAAACACCACTGCATTCTGCGGTGTTCTACAGACACACAGGTAATTATGGTCAACCTTACCAATAAAAAAAGGAAATAAAAGTTCTCTTACTTACCTTATATCAATTTTATTTATTTTCATCTATTAAAATATCGAGGATAAACATTTTTATAAACTTTTGCCAGGAGGACTTAGTTTTCACTTGGCTGTCCTTGATTTTGTTGAATGGTTTTATCAGCCTATTCAGATGACATAATGTCTCTGTAAAAAGTAGAAAAAGTATTAAGAAGTATGCTTTTAAAACTTGGTTGACGTGTAATTTAGCTTTCGGCTGTTGTCCTTTTCAGGGTGAGATAACCCTATCTCTTGTTCTAACTTAAATATCCATAAATATTTTACTTTATCTTCATATAATAACTAGCAATCGCACCTTGGTGTGCAATGGGTACGCCGAAGAGGCATGAAAGGCCAATTAATTAAAAATTTTGTTTTGTTTTGTATTCTTTGTTTGTTTTTTGTAATTTTTTATACATATATTTGTGCATTTTGATCATCTATTTTGAAGTTCACAATTTCCAAGTCCACCTAATAGCTTCACATTTAAAATAAAAAAGATCAATTGATATCTCAAAGAACATACGGTGGTATGTTTCCTTGAATGTTTAGAACGCAACTTTCAAACACTGTGTTGTTTCAGAATTGGATCAAGAACATTATCTACTAATTTATCAACATAATTGAATCTTTTTTTTTGTTCAATTTTGAGATGTTGATTATAATATTTTCCCCATTGAAAGTAAGGTTTTATTAGGTCTTCCAAAGCACATCCATTTCCACTAAACTTTTTGTAGTCCACTTTTTAAATTTGCCAAAATTTAAATTGTGCAATCAATTGAAATACTCGATTAGCAAACATGTAATCATAATACATTTACAGTGTGCACGGTAAGTAAAATCGGGTAAATTTAAAAAGTCAAAAATCTGTCAATTGAACTTTAAAAGTGGAGGTGCAGACCTAATGTGCAACTAAACAAGGTTACAAAATTCTTTGCTTTTGTGCATCTAAGTTCTGCCAACAAAAAAAATTAAAAAAATCAGTACGTTCTTATAGCATCACACATGCTCTTCATCTGGGAACTTCCTGCATCATTCCTGGCATTCACATTTAACACCACATTGATACCCAGACAACTTTTGGCGGGTTATTTTTTTTAAACTTCAAGCAAAATAGCCTTTTACTGGCTGCATAGAAAGTATATCTGGTTGCCCATGAACAACATTACGGTCGCGGGAAACTCGTACCCTAAAAGCCATATATTCAATGTCGACGAGTTAAGGTGTGGTGCTTGAGGACATTAGCATTGGAATCATTAGATCCGCACAAAATTGTTGTTCTTCGCAAAAGGGGGATTCTTATGGTTCTTAAATGCTTAAGAAAGCCAAATACAACAGTAACTCAAAGAGCCTTGCATCGTCTACAAGTCTGATGTTGGAATATACTTTTGTACATGCTTGAAAATGTGATCAGTAAAATATTTGTAGTAGATTTGAGTTCTATCAAATTCCAAAATTCTATTGTTGAGCAAGGTTGGTGGGGGATAGTCATAATTGCCCGAGTGAGGGTGTTCAAGCTCAGTCCAAAATCAAACTTGTAAGAAGGAGTCCTTGGCATGCGGCCCAATTCAATATATTAGATTAAAGTCTAAAACCAAATGCCTGTTCCAAACATAAATACCTAGCATTAAGGCCACCTTTAGTTGGAAATTGCTTTTTGTCGATGTAATAATTTGTAAATCTCTTTTGGATCAGGCTGTGTTGTTTGTTTGGAGCTTAAAAAAGGTACACGGTCTTATCTACAAGTTTTCAAATTAAGGAAATCATTTGACTTGTAATAATAATTGTCTATATGGTGGGATAACTGGTGATGGAGACGAGAAAAGTAGTCATAAACAAAATATATGTAGCCTTGTATTAACATAGCCTGGAATGTTCCACACTTGTGAAATGAATAAATAGTACATACAACAGCCTGAATAGGGCATTCAATCCCTTGCCTTCACAAAAAGGTACTGGTGACTCAATCTGTTCATATTGTCAATCTTCTTGAACGCCAACTTTACAAACAGAAAATTAGCTTGTTGAAGGCTCGGTAGAATCTAAACTTAGCACATGAACATGGGAGAAAATTCCATGCACTGAGCAATGCTTTTGGCTTGGTAAGGAAAGATCATTTACAACAATTTTGTTATTGTTAGGAGGTAAATTAAAAGAAGCATTGTTACTTCTCCAATTAGCCATGATGAAGCAGAGTATGAGTTCATAGCAGACGAGGAAAAATTGTTGGTTATGTTGGATGTACTACTTTTGCACAATCAAAGCAAAACCCATCAAATATTGTTATCTATCCATATAAATTTTGAATAAGATGTTTAGAAACAGCAAAAAAGAGCAGGACTCTTGACTTCTAAATTATTCATAACTTGTAGATTAAGGAGTCAGTATAAGGAAATGAATATAACATAACCATTCAACTATACTAATCACAAGAAGTAAATATGTATTATAGAGTAACCACATCCAATACTAATGATTATTTATCAAGTGATCACAAGGCCATTATAAAGTCAACTGTGCCTGTATGTAAAAATTGGAACTTAATCAATTAGTGATTGGTACAATTGAATACTTTTGGTCTAAAAATAATTGATGCATAGCATAAATTTCAAGCCAATTGGAATATAAATATAGATGGCATCTGATTCTCATTTTCCCGCAAGACTAAATCCAACTACCTAAAGGAAAAGGGGCAGAGGGAATTTTCACGTGTCTCATGGCGATTTCACCAACTTCTAGCTGTCTTTGACAACCCAATTAGCTTGTATGAAATTTGATGAGCGAATAGTTACAGACTTAAAACTTCCACAGTTCTTAAATGTTAAAAAAATGAGTTTCTTGATAAAAACAAATAAGGAGACTATGATTGTTTTGCAAGACTTGGAAGTCCTTGTCACTTCCTAAGGTAGTTGGATGGACTAAGATTCACAGACATTTCATTCAACTTACACAGTTGACAATGGACTAGTTTTCACCAAAATAAGGTGCCCTCATTAGGAGAAATTAAGAGAAAACAAGATGTCCTTTGCCGATCAAAGGAAAACAAAGGCTCCATTGAATCCATGGTAATTTAGCCATTCTCTATAACGGGCATTATTGAAGAAAAAGGTAAAACAAACAACTAAATCCTATTCTGAGCCTATAAAACAGCAGAGCATGGATCTGGTCTTTACCTTGAAGACTGCCTATATCCAACTGTCATATAGGAACCATACCAAAAATCAGCAAAACAACATTATCACTTACTTGATCACTTGGTGGTTATATTGCCTGTTCCACTAAAATTGCAAACCACAGATGAATGCCCATTCTTTTGCTAGTAACTGTTGAAAGCATATGAAGCATGGAAACAAGGTTATTTGGTTGATAACAAGGTTGGCCTGGTTGAATTGGAGAACAATCCACATTACCAGACTCACAAGCTCAATCCAGGGCCTTCTGTAAGTCAGATTCATTGGCATTAGATGAAGCGATCACCAAATAGCGCCATCAACAGCTGTTAAGTTACACCTGCAGCCAGCGAAGGCAACCCTGTACCACTGATGTCTACTTGTAAACCTTTGTTTCATCAGGATAAAAAAGTTTCCAGTTCGATTCTGATTCCACTCCAAGATTTATGTTCTCATTAAAGATGGCAAAAATGTATGTAGCTATCTCCTGTTCTGGCCTTTGCGAGCATCAAAACACGAAGATTTCATAAGATGGGAAAATTGAAATTCTCATCTTGGGATAACAACATCAGCAAGGATTGGAAATTGCTAAAAGCCCCCCTCTAGCTGCAACTCAAATCCATCCTCAAGCACAAATCCATCTTCAAGCCTTTTTGGGGACACAATCTGCATCGCAGTTGCAAGGAATAACCAAACCCTGCAAATGGTCAAAGCTCAATAACCTAACCTCTGCATACCTGGTAAAAGGGTTTGCACTATCCAAAAGGACATTTGGCCAAAAAAATGATACAATAATATGAAAAGATAAACACATGATATAATGTGTTTTACTTTTACATGATAGTATTTACTTCAAAATTCATAAATAAACATTTCCTTTAACATATGTATCTAAAACAACCAAAATTATTGTATATTATTATATATGGTAATCAAGGAGCTGTTCAAGAGATTAACTTAATTATTGTTTTTAGGCTGGTATCATATCATGATATGTAGTATTCTGAATTTATCCTGCTTTTATGCTGCAATTTGGTATATATTAATGATTTTTATATGGATTTTGTACGGACATACCCAGCACCAAGGAAAAAAAAATGTCGTAATGGCATATCACACCCACATACCCAATTCCAATTGGATAAGTTAGCCAGTAGATCATGAATAACCACTGGGATAAATTTCATAGAGGACAGCAGGGGAGAAATAATATAGTAGGATAAGTAATGCAAAAAAATAAGTTGTTTAGGGTGGAATTAAGTGAACAAAACAAATGCTTCAAAGAGGACAGAAGGGGAGAAATAATATAGTAGGAGAAGAAACAAAACAACCATAGGAGAAAAGTAGATAACTGTAGTGGTAGTAGTTACCAAACACACTTCAGTGGTTTCAAGTGCTTTGTTTTTCTGCATTACTATCTATCTCCTACATAAAATTTAGTACCAGGATTTACTATGCATCAACAATAACGTTAATGTTACAGGTACTACCAAAGGGGACTGAATAATTATTTCACATAGAGTTACCAACCATTATCTGTAATATGATCATAATAAATATAACCAAAAAAACTTTAATTCCATCATAAACAACTAGTATGTTGAGTCACATAAACCATGGCCTACTTAAATTATTCCAGATTACCAGTTAAAATAAAAATGGATATAGTCATTTTATGGAATGAAAAACCCAAAACCTACCTTTAAAAATACTATTGCTAAGCGTCCAAAAATATTGCATCTTACAAGCGTGTACAGATAAAAATAGAAATTTTGGGTTTTTATAAGCCTTATGGCCTGATTGACTTTGGTTTTTAGATTTTTTGCATTTTTGTGTTTTTCATTCATGCAGATTTTTTTTCAGAATCCAAATGTGTACATAATTGCAGGAAATTTTGAGTTCCAAGTGAGCTTCACATTTAGCCTTTAGGGGTTCAAATCCAAAAATTTCCAGAAATTTCAGGAATTTGACATCAGTTTCTTCATAGTAGCAAAACTACATCTACGTTTCATATCTTAGTAGCCAGATGTGGACTCAACAAGATTGACATGATAAATCAACTTAAGCTTTGATCAGACTTGGCCAACTGAAAACTCATAAAAAAAAGGATTTTTACAAAAAGCTAAAGTTTCACCCTTGCTCACCGGAAATAATGTCCCCGTTTTGGAGGTAATTCGATTTAATTAATTTAATTAATTAAGTTGTCCAAAATAATGAATATTTTATGAGGATGACTAATTAATTATTTTAATTAAATAAATAAGTGGTATTAAGTTAATTATTTATAAAGTTATCAAATAAATAAATATTAAAAGGTAACTTTATATTTAATTAATTTAATAAAGTGACTTGAATTATAAAATATTTTATAAAGTCACTTAATAAATAAAATAAAATAATGTTCTAGAAGTTTCTGGAGGAAGTGGAGAAAAAGAATAAATAGACGTCTTGGGCTTCATTCTCAGGCAGGCAGATTTGATGTTGATGATTGATGATTTCTTCTTGAGTATTTGTGGAGCCAAGTGGTCTGCAGATAATCAAATTGATCTTTGGGAACGAAAACTCCCATTGATTGCATAACTGAGGGAGTGAAATATCTCTTGAAGGGTTGCATTATTGGAGGAAGGTATCTCAGCCTTTCTATCTGTGCTAGATTGGAAAAGAAATACAAAGAATACAAGGGTTTGATGCATATCCATTTGCAGATTTTCAGGGATTTTAGTTGAAGATTTTTGATATATTTTGAAGAGGATTTTTTGGTTGATTTTATGATTTTATTTAGCAAGCTACAGTGACGCTGCTACAGTGACGTCGCTACAGTGTCGCGCTACAGTGACGAGCTACAGTATTAGGGTTTCTTTATTGGCTTGTGCTGGGCTTTCAGGTTACAATTTTCAGACTTTGGATTGAAGGTTGTTTGGACCGATTTCTGGGTACATATATTCTGATCAGCAATTGCTAAGGCCTGAGATAATATCAGATTTATATCTGCATAACTGGAGAATCATATTTTTGTCTTAGAGGCTGAAGATAGCAACGAAGTCTTCACTGTTTGGAGGGAGTTTTTCATCTGTGCATACTCAGATCCGTTATCAGTCTATTTCCAGAATTTTCATTGCTTTATCATTGGTGCACAAGGGCAACTCCAAATCAGGTTCCTTTTTGTTTATTCCATGCTTATTGTATGCCATTTATTTGCAAGATAAGGGGTACGGCTGTAGGTGACAGTCAGTTTCAGACTTTAGCATAATTTCAAATGTATAAGCCAAGAGTCTTGGCTGATGGTCATTAGATTTGTATTGAAGTTTTTCATAAATAATGGAGTTATAAGTAGTTGCTTTCCCATAGATACTTTGCAAATAGACTTGTAACTGAAATGATGCATGGCAAATGATTGCTGTAGTTAGTCTCTGCATACCTAGTTTCATATATTTGCATGAGAAAATCCAAAAAAGAATTGTATTTGCATTCATGTTCAGATTATTGGCATTATAGAAGAGTTAAATCTGCATTAGCATCCCTTTCAATCAAAGCATCATAAACTGAAACCCTACAACAGCAAGTCACAAGGTTGCACTAGAACTGTTTGACAAAATTACAATCAGCCAATTAGGGCAAATTCTGGACAGTTTTGAGCTAGGCTCATTACAGTGGTATCAGAGCGGTTTCCTGCCATCCTTTGGGTCAGAAATTGTCTTCATTTATGCAACAAAGTGACAGGACTAAGAGGTATACAGCTAGAGAAGAAAGAAAGCAAACTCAAGACACTTCATCAGCAGCTGTTGCAGCAAGACACCAAGAGATTGGTGACACCATGGAAGAAAGAAGAGAGGATGATCCCCCTAGAAATGAAAGGAGGAATAGAGATAGAGGAGAAGAATTGTTGGAAAGAATGGCCCAAGCATTTGAAGGATTTTCAGCTTCCTTGCAGCAGCAAATTCAACAAAACAGAGTTATTTTGGAAAATAGAACAAGGAACAACAGGGATCAAGATGATGACAGGAGTGTAGCAGGATCAAGGAGAGTACAAAGAGCATCTTCTCGCACTGCTGATAGGCCATCACGACCTACCTTCTTAAGGGAAGAGCGTGCTGCAGAAGAGAATGTGGAAGTTGTTGAGGAGCCTACCTTTGCTGATGCATATATGGCTGCTCATGATGAATGGCAACTATTGACACCAGAAGCCCGAGAGCTCATGCACTTCGATCGTTTTGTGCAAACAAGGATGGACTACTACAGGTCTCGACAGGAGAGGAGACCTAGGAATCAAAATAAGGATCTCAAGCAGGCTACTAATAAGCTTACATTACCTATGTTCGATGGAAGTGGCAAATCTACAGCACAGTCATGGATTCATAAGTTGGATACTTTCTTGGCTCTTCGACCCATGACAGAAGAGGAAGCCATCAAGTATGCCACTTTGCATTTGGAGGGTGCAGCGCACGAATGGTGGTATCATGGGTTAGTCACATTGCAGCATAATCAGATCACATCTTATCAGGAGTTTGTGGATAGATTGGTGGAACGCTTTGACAAGAAAGACCCAGAATCATACTTCAGAGATTTGGCTCAACTCAAGCAAGTTGGGAGTTTGGAGAACTACATTGGGGACTTTCAGAGATTGTCAGTAATGGTTCCCAATATCTCAGAGAGACGACTGGTGGTGTTATTCATGGAGGGCTTATTGGAGCCTATGCGAGGATGGATAAAAGCCTTTGATCCTCCTACTCTTCAGGAGGCAATGAAGAAGGCTAGGAGCATGGAGTTCGCAGCACCAAAAGGAAAGAGCTCTCATAAGGATGTCCCTTCAACAAGCAATGAGACTCCTCAACAATCAGACAAGAAAACGAAATCAACACCTATGATGGATGAGGAGACACGAGAAGAATTGAGGAAGAGAAAATTATGCTATTGGTGCAAGGAGCCTTACAACAAGGATCATGATTGCCCATTGAGGCCTAAGGGCAAGGCAAACCGTTTCATGTGGGCATACTTTGAGGACTCCGATTCTGATGAGGTGGATCAGCACGTTGCTTTAGAACTTGATCAGGAGGAGAAGACTTCTGCTCCCATGGCATATATTGCCAATGTTCAGGATGAGACCACATTCAGGTTCAGAGGGACAGTTGATGGACAACGTTGCATCGCTATGCTTGATACGGGTGCGACACATAACTTTATTAATGGAGATTTTGTAGCTCGGTGCAGACTTCAGGTTGAGGATTTTGATGGATTCAGAGTTCGAGTAGCGGATGGGTATACTCTCGCGTGCACCAGGAAGGTTGCTAATCTCACCTTGAAAATGAACAACTATGAGTTACATTCAGATTTTTATGTGGTCAACATGGGAGAAATGGACATAGTTTTGGGAATGAAGTGGCTCCAGGACTTGGGAGTATTTACCCTCGATGTACCTAAGATGGAAATGTCCTTTGAGGTTGATGGTAGGAGGCACGTATTGAGGGGTATTACGGATGGAGGCTTGCATTCTATCAGAGGACTGGACAGTAAGAGAAGAAGAAGGTGATTCAGGAGAAACATGAGATGATTCTCAATCCATTGTTCGAAGTGGAAGCCGCTTGGTCATACGACAATCCACTCTATGATGAGGATAGCTCTCTTGATTCCAATCTTGAGATGAGCATTGTTGATAGTATTTGTGATCCTACTAGTGCATCGGGATTGCAAACAGGACTCACAGAGGAGATTTCGGAGGTGTACATAGTGAGGAGTGCTTACAGCTTCATTTTTTATTCTCATGTACATGACCTATTCAGGATGCACAATTCAGATGCACATATGATGGATAGTTTGGATGATAGTTTATCTTGCGCGAAGTTTGGAGGCAAGGATGATCAGTCTCTTGGCTTGCTTCCACTTGAGGCCTATACTTCTGCGGCACTTGGTGATGGTATTGAGTTGGTACGACAGTTTCAGTTTGAGCAAATGTTGTAGAAATTGTTTGGTGATGACAGGGACATTATGCAGTTCTTCTTGTGGGATCCAGGTGGTGAATTGCTTGAGGACAAGCAATTTCAGGAGGGGCGGACTGTAATGTCCCCGTTTTGGAGGTAATTCGATTTAATTAACTTAATTAATTAAGTTGTCCAAAATAATGAATATTTTATGAGGATGACTAATTAATTATTTTAATTAAATAAATAAGTGGTATTAAGTTAATTATTTATAAAGTTATCAAATAAATAAATATTAAAAGATAACTTTATATTTAATTAATTTAATAAAGTGACTTGAATTATAAAATATTTTATAAAGTCACTTAATAAATAAAATAAAATAATGTTCTAGAAGTTTCTGGAGGAAGTGGAGAAAAAGAATAAATAGACGTCTTGGGCTTCATTCTCAGGCAGGCAGATTTGATGTTGATGATTGATGATTTCTTCTTGAGTATTTGTGGAGCCAAGTGGTCTGCAGATAATCAAATTGATCTTTGGGAACGAAAACTCCCATTGATTGCATAACTGAGGGAGTGAAATATCTCTTGAAGGGTTGCATTATTGGAGGAAGGTATCTCAGCCTTTCTATCTGTGCTAGATTGGAAAAGAAATACAAAGAATACAAGGGTTTGATGCATATCCATTTGCAGATTTTCAGGGATTTTAGTTGAAGATTTTTGATATATTTTGAAGAGGATTTTTTGGTTGATTTTATGATTTTATTTAGCAAGCTACAGTGACGCTGCTACAGTGACGCCGCTACAGTGTCGCGCTACAGTGACGAGCTACAGTATTAGGGTTTCTTTATTGGCTTGTGCTGGGCTTTCAGGTTACAATTTTCAGACTTTGGATTGAAGGTTGTTTGGACCGATTTCTGGGTACATATATTCTGATCAGCAATTGCTAAGGCCTAAGATAATATCAGATTTATATCTGCATAACTGGAGAATCATATTTTGTCTTAGAGGCTGAAGATAGCAACGAAGTCTTCACTGTTTGGAGGGAGTTTTTCATCTGTGCATACTCAGATCCGTTATCAGTCTATTTCCAGAATTTTCATTGCTTTATCATTGGTGCACAAGGGCAACTCCAAATCAGGTTCCTTTTTGTTTATTCCATGCTTATTGTATGCCATTTATTTGCAAGATAAGGGGTACGGCTGTAGGTGACAGTCAGTTTCAGACTTTAGCATAATTTCAAATGTATAAGCCAAGAGTCTTGGCTGATGGTCATTAGATTTGTATTGAAGTTTTTCATAAATAATGGAGTTATAAGTAGTTGCTTTCCCATAGATACTTTGCAAATAGACTTGTAACTGAAATGATGCATGGCAAATGATTGCTGTAGTTAGTCTCTGCATACCTAGTTTCATATATTTGCATGAGAAAATCCAAAAAAGAATTGTATTTGCATTCATGTTCAGATTATTGGCATTATAGAAGAGTTAAATCTGCATTAGCATCCCTTTCAATCAAAGCATCATAAACTGAAACCCTACAACAGCAAGTCACAAGGTTGCACTAGAACTGTTTGACAAAATTACAATCAGCCAATTAGGGCAAATTCTGGACAGTTTTGAGCTAGGCTCATTACGAAACTCTAGAGACAACCATCTAAACCCAGCTATGAACTAGAAACCCTTCCTTGGTCTTCATTAGTATGTCAGAAGGAAAAAAAAATTGTTCGCTTCTATCAAGTACTGTACTTTTCCTACTTTATATGCTAGATGAGGTTCCAGTCTTACCTAATTTTATGGTTTCTCGCTAGGTCTACCATGTCTGGTCAAGTTGATTCATTATTGAATTCCCAGGGACTTGGACTAACAAATTTTACCAAGTCTAACCTAAATCATGTACCACCAGATGATATAAGACTGAACAACACATTGGGCGAATCTTCACCACTGACTTGCAATTCTGCAACCTTAGTGCTATAAAGCAAGCCATAAAGTAAATGCCCAAACTGGAAAGATACATTTAAGTGGGTTCCCATGCACAACTTTATGACTCAAATCCTACATTATATTATACAATTAGCATTACATTCTCAAATTATAATTTGTACAATTCAAAGAAGACTTCTAAGCAACTTTAGTAAAAACTCCTGTAGATTATTGCACACAATTTTTGACACAGTTGTTAAATGTAATAAAAAAAAAAATTGGAATAATTCTTTGCATATATTCTATTTGAGAGAAATAATTTGTGCAGTTTTGAGTTGCTTGCTAAAGGAGGGAATTTCTAGCTGCTTTTGTATGTCAGCAAATTGAAGCTAATAGAAAGATCGCCATTAGAAATAATCTTTCATAGCATAACTATTCCTAGAAGTTATGTTCCCTGTCAATATACAATGGCTACTAACTACACTAATCTACTTTCACATCCCAATTACTTCAAATACAATACAAAAGGTTTGGCCTATGAACGAATGCAAGAATTCTATGTATTTTCCTAAAAAAACATTTTTATCTCTTTCCTTGCTCTTTCCTAACTGTGCAGGAATGCTTTGTGTTTTCCTCACAATAAAATTTTATCTCTTTTCTTTCTCTTGATAGTTGACTTAGATTAAGTTTGTTCAACCGAATTGTATTACAATGCTTTTTAATTAAGAAAGGCCACATATCCTCTTTTAATGTTGTACATATTAAAATCAAATGCATTACCAAATCAAAAAAGAAAGAAACAGAGCACGACTTAAACCTAACCAAAAAAATTCTCTTAGCAACCTAAAAAGGAAAGGGACATGAGAAAACAATTTATTTCTTCATTTTGCTTGACATAGGAGATTAATGGCAGCTTGCTTACCTGACCAGGAAAGAATTAGTGATCGAATTACCCGCAACAATGGCATTTTATGTGCAGAATTTGATATTTGAAAATTTTCTTTCACAAAATCATTCATGAATTTTTTCATTTCTGGAAATGAATCATATAATTTGATATCATCACAGTGTAGTCACTCCACCTCCATAATGTTTAATCACCTCAACTTCTCGGGGGGACAAGAAGATATGACCACAAATGGATTAGCATAACTAATCTCCCGAGTGATGGCCCAAAAAAACAAGATTTCCAAACTCAAGTTTATCTTACCGAACTCTATTGATTGCAAAGATGATTGGGTATCTGCCTTCATTCAAATCTCGTGCGGTCAGGGGTGGGTGGGAAGAAATAAAGTAACCCCTGCTCGCTTATTGGATCCAAGTGGTAAAGATATGTGTCTATAGGTAAATTTGAATTGAACCGTGGCAAGAACTTATGGGCTCTATCCTCACTCTCACCTATCATAAAGATATGTGTCTATTTAAATATATTATAGGCCTCAAAGGTTTTTGGGATGTCAGAGGGCAAGGTCTTCACAATTATCAGAATTCAAAAAATGGTGCATGCATTAGGATTCTCCTCCTTTTTCTCCTCCTTGGCAGGACCCAGGCTCTAGAGGTCTACAAATTTAAAACCAAATTTCCTCAAACTTGCAGTGAAAAACACAGGTTTTGCTTCCCCACAGCCACACAATCCACCTTGCAATTCAAATATTTATTCGTCAGATTATGTAGCAGAATAAATCTAAGATTAGTGTTTGAGAGCAAAAAGGAAAAAGTAGCAGACCTTCGATGACTACAACAACATTGTCCCTACAAGCAAGCAGGTGATGGTAGTTCCTCTCGTTGGAGTTCAAGTGACAAACACCTATCAATTTCAATGGGTACCTAGGAAAGGACTGAATCTGAAGGGTGTGTGGTCAGTCTACTCGCTAATGTAGTCACTAATACTGGCCTACAATCTAATGAACTTCAAAATCATTGTATGTACTAAGCACAAAAATCCTCCAAGGTGATATTGGGTCCATTACTCAATTTATTCCATAGATGATATCGGATCCCTCTTTTTGTTGTCTTATTACTTAAAGAATCAATCCTACTTTTCTATATACAGTCTCAAGGGAGTACTGGTCAGGTCTTACCAACGAACACATAAACACAGAGGTGTTGGGTTTAGGTTTCCTCCAAACTAGTTATTTTTAGATATTATGTTAGAAATAGGCCAGGATTGCATATGCAGTCCATAGATTTTATTGGGTCTACTGTCAAATTTAGACCATGTATGGCATTTTGGGTTCACATCTAAGTCTGTATTTTTCAGAACCTTATTACTTAAAGAATCAATCCTACTTTTCTATATACAGTCTCAAGGGAGTACTGGTCAGGTCTTACCAACGGACACATAAACACAGAGGCGTTGGGTTTAGGTTTCCTTCAAACTAGTTATTTTCGGATATTATGTTAGAAATAGGCCAGGATTGCATATGCAGTCCATAGATTTTATTGGGTCTACTGTCAAATTTAGACCATGTATGGCATTTTGGGTTCACATCTAAGTCTGTATTTTTCAGAACCTTATACTCAAATCTAACTTCAAGGCCAAAAATATTCATGGTTTAATTAAAATTGTAAACAGAATGTAAGTCTTAAATTTATATCATTAAAATGCTTCTTAAAAGATAAGCATTAGGGAAAATACCAGAGTTTAATTGGGAGAAAGGATGGACACATAGTAAAGAAGACCTGCCCACAAAAACAATGGAATGGAAGTTGCCCATTCACCCCCAGTGCCATTATTATTGTTATTGATGTCAGGTGCCCTTGCATTAGAGGTGATTTTGCTACCAGATTCATTCACAACCGATATAGCCTTTGGACCTAGAAAAACAAATATTTAACGTTAAATCTCTAAATTGAGAGAATTCGCTGAAACAAATGCAAATTCAAACAAAAATATTTTAACCTTGTCGGCAGATCTAGATTCAATCCATCCCGCCAATGTAAAGAGAAGCTTTCCCCTCAAGGGCCATTTTATAGGATTTTTTTTGCTGCTTTCCCCGCCGCTCCTTCAAACTCTGCTCGCTGGTATTGGCCTGTCACTTCTCCAATTTCGTGAGCTGCAGCTTTAAAGTAAAGATGTGACGAGGGTTTTAGAAGATACACAAGATCTCAACTACCGTGCAAGTGGGATTCAGGCATTAATGCTAACGTGAGGAGACAAATCAATGGGGCAGATCAGTTGTCAAGCATTAAATTTTGAATGGAGCAGATCGTTTCAATCGTTGGCAACCCTTCTCCAGCATTGTAGGCCATCGATTGACAAAGTTAGCTTTGTTCACCTCAAATAGGATACGCCTTCGGCGTAAACTTCGGCGTAAATAAAAAATAATAATAATTTAGTGGTGTTTATTTATTTATAATAATTAAAGATTAACAAATATTTATTTTGTTAAGAGTTGAATATTAAGGGGTATTTATTTTGTTTTCTATTAAAAGTCAAATATTAAGGAGTATTTGTTCTATTTTTTTAGCTAAAGTCAAAGATTGAGTAGGCATTTATTTTTCATCATTTTTGGAGCCGAAGCCAAAGATTGAGGTGTATCCATTATGCCTCATTATACTATGATATAAAAATTCAATGGTAATATATCTCCCTTTCTTCCGTTATTAACTAAGGATTGAGAGGCATTAATCTTGGTTCGTTATGCTAAGAGCTAAGGACTCAGGGGTATTGTTCTACTTCCTTCTTCAAAGAACTAAGGATTTGGGAGGTATCCATCTCACCTTCTACTAAACACCAAATATTGAGGGGTATTTATTGTTTTTCATCATTTTAAGAGTCAAAGCCAAGGATTGAGGTGTACGCACTCTACCTTGTTCTATTATTTTCTAAGAATTCAACAATATCCATCTCACTTCTTTCCTCTTTGAACTAAGGATTGAGGGGTATTTATCGTTGCCTCCTTGTGCTAAGAGTGAAGGATTGAGGGATATGTAACTTACTTCATTCTTCAATGAGGTAAGGAATACGGGGTATTTGTCCCACCTTCTTTTGCTACTTGAGCTAATGCATAAGGGATATGTGTTCCACCTTTAAAGTTTCCATCTCACTTCCATCTACTAAGAGCTAAGGATTAAGGGGTATTCATTCCACCTTTGATGTATCCATCTTTCTTCCTTCTACTAAGAGCCAAGGATTGAGAGGTATTTGTTAGACCTAATTTTCTTAAAGCATGATTTGAACCTCATCCCTTATAATTCCCAACCTTCCACTTAGCAAAACTTGATCCTACCAACTCTTTGCAAACTATTCAATTTTAGCAATAGTCCAAGCACCACCTAACATTTTTTCATATCTTTATATTTATAAATGTGAAATCTCTAAAATGAAATAATTTTTAAATGTAATATTCTAATTCTTCCATTTTTTTCTTAAATAACATTGCAAAAAATATATAATTAGAATGAGGAACAATATAAATTATAATGCAAAAAAATATTGTACCTAAAATTACCATTGAGTATTCAACTCTTTTTTCCTTTCTCTAGGATATTCTTGTAGCCTTTTGCTTGTAGATTCAAACGTAACTCCATCTTTTCTCTGCTTCATTCATTCCAATCCCCTTTCTTCTAGGGATTTATTATGAGGCCTTATTCCATAAACTAGGGCTATAAAAACATAGAAAACATATAACTAACCACCTATGTGAACAACTCTTGAAAGGGTGAAATAATAAAAAGGGTGAGAAAATTTGATAAAAAACAAAAAAATATAGCCCAAAAAATAAAAATCAAGAGAACAAAACATAGCTAAGGGAGGTACAATAATTCCCACTGAGACATATTCCAAAGAAATTACCATACACAACCACTACCTTATAGCCTTAACCTCATCATCACTTGTTGACTTGTGATTTAAGCCAATCAAACTACACACCCTTGATTACCTTTGCTTTGTTCATCGCATCCATAATATTTTCACGTTTTAGATAGTGAAACTTGGAAGAAATCAATACTTTCAACAACCATTTGTGTTGAGAAATAAGGAGATACTTCATAACTAGTGACAAATCATAACATAAAAAAATGAAGTTGCTCAAATTAGTATAATATTTGCAACTTAAACTACATGGTTTTCATCCTCTACCCATTTTGATACTCATTCTTGAGTTGAATAACCTAAAGCAATGGGTTTTCCTTCTAGTATTTTTCATCATTGGATTGTAAGGAAGCTAAGGTAGCGAAACAACTTCCTACACTAATCTTGAGAGGAGGATAATGCAAAACTTTTATAGATCTTTAATAGTTACATAAACTTAAACAAAAATAAACAAAAATATTGTGCATACTAAACACAATGATTTACGTGGGGAAAACCCTCTTGGGAGAAAAACCCCACACTTCAAAATCCACCCAGTATATTATTTAGAAATCACAAAAATTACAATATACTTGCAGAGCAAGCTTCTCACAGGAGTATCACCAACCAAAGATCCAGAGGCAACACGACCACTATTAGACTCTCAAAATACATCACAATACACAACCACAATACAATACCCTCATAAAATAGGTTTTCCTTCTAGGGAAAGTCAAAATAATAAAATATCGGTTGTCAGATCTAATACCTAATGATGAATGGTCTAGATTTATAATAATAAAATATAAATAATTTTTTCCTTTTGAGGGTGTCGCCCCTCAGCCCCTAATGGGGCATGCTGCCACTGAACCCCTAACTGGGTGGATGATCCTTTCATACCCCTCATAGGGGGAAACCCCCCGTGATCATCCCTCCCAAACCCCTCACAAGGGGAAACCCCCCCATGCCCCCCTGTCACCGACGTATCAACAATCCCTTATATATCAATAGTACTTTACGTAATTGCAAGGTTGAGACACATTATCCCAACATGGATGTAATAGAAGACACTATATACAACCCCTAACATCGTATTAACACCCATTTTGAGAAATATAAGTTATATCTCTATGCATCTTCTTTTTCATTCATTGGTCCTTTACTTATAAAAACTTGGTTCCTTACCTCATATTATTAGTCTTTATTTACTAATCTTATCATTTAATTTTTCCAAGAATGATTCAAAGAAGCCTCATTGTTGATCTCATGGCCTTTGCATGAGCTCTCCATTCTTGATATCTTATCCAAATCCTAGTTTATGTTGATGGTGATCTAGTTCTAAATAAAAATTCTATCTTAACCCATGTACTTTTGTTATATTTATGCTTGGACTTTCTATGTAATGTTCCTAGGGTTTACTCGCTCATTGAAATTTAAATATCAAATCCAAATTATCATTGTAAAACCCTAGCTTATGATTATGGCTTATGGTATCCTAAGGATATTGATTTCACATTAGATGCTTATACAGATGTAGATTGGGTTGGTTGTGTTGATGACAAGAAAAGTACAAGTGGTGGTGCATTCTTTCTTAGATTCCACTGCAGAGGCTAAGTATATTGCAGTAACATCTTGCTATACACAAGTTTTGTGGATGAGATAGACATTGAAGGATATCAGAGTAGTTTATGATGAGCCTATATCTATCTTTTGTGATAATACAAGTGCAATTAACATTTTAAAGAATTTAGTGATGTATTCAAGGACAAAGCATATATCAATCAGGTACCACTTTCTGAGAGAGAAAGTCATGGAGAATGAGGTAAAGATTGATTATGTACCTACAAAGGATCAAATTGCTGATATATTTACTAAGGCTCTTCCTAAGGATACTTTTGAGTATCCTCAATTGAAGTTGGGGGTTATTTCCCCTCCTTTTTTGAACTAGATGCATATGGAGATGCATCCGTCCAATGGATCTATGGATTCATCCTTTTCTAGATTGATGTTGGTGGTTACCTCTCAGGGGGAGTAGGTAGTATCACGAGTTGATTGTTGATTTGGTTGGGTGTACTCCCAAGGGGGACTATTTAGAGAAAGTATTTTGGTTCAACATCAAAGAGGGAGAAGAATGCAAAACATTTTATTCTTTTCCATTGATGTCAAAGGAGGAGAAAGAATCATGTGACAAATTCTAAGGGGGAGAAATAATTATCTACTCAAGGGGGAGAGAAAAGGAGGTAGTGTGTTTCAATTTTTTTTATGTTGTTTTGATATTTTTTCACATCATGTGTGTGCCATCAATGAAAAAGGGGAATATTGTTGCAAGTATGAAGGTGTTGTCATTGATTTCAAAAGGATGTCTATAGACTGGTGTTGTCATTGATGTCAACTATGTGTTGATGAAGTTTGTTGCATGATGAAGATGTCGAGGATATTGAGAAATTTGTGAAAAAGAGGAAACAGGTTGTTGCACGTTGTGGATGTATAGTTGAGATATTTAGGAAGTTTTGTGAGTACATGGAGCTATCTTTATGTTGCATTTTTTGGAGATGAGTAATGATCTAAGATGATGTCTCTGGTACTTGGTTTCCAAGTGCTTTTGAGAAATTTTGATAAACAAAGAAAACAATGTTGTGGAAGTGTTCATAATGTGCTTTGTGTTTCTTCTGTGTTGATGCTATGCTTGCGCATATCCAATATATTGTTTAAGGTTGTTAGTAGTTGTTATATTTAGGATTTAGGTTTGTGGATCATTGTACAGTGAGATATTTTCACTAGTGTGTGAACCAGTTTTTCAGTGTTGTTATCTGTGGTCTGAGAGAAATGTATTTGCTCCGTGTTTCTTTGTAATTTGGATTTAGGTTGTGTGGATTTGGTAAGTTTCTTATAATATTTGTATCTTTCAGAATTCAAGGTTTCACTTGATTTGGTACAGTATAGTGTGTGTTTCATGCATCACTATGCGAATAAGGTTAACTGGATGTTCTGGGTTGAAGTATTTTTATGATGCAAGCTTGGATGAAGTACAAGTGTTGGATCTCAAGTGGTTTGAGGATTATTTTAGATCGTGTTCAAGTGAATTTTGTTGTCTGAAAATTTTGGATTGATTTAAGGAAGCATGTACTTAATGTTTTATGGTGTTTAGCATGTGTATTGGTTGACCTTGTGTTAGCACTACATGCAAATTTTATGAAAGCATGTTGAGGCATGTTAGGATTTATATGGGTCCTAATTAAGGATTTATATGGGTCGCCATCATTCCTATCCACCATGGGAATGTTTAGGTGTTGACCTAATTTGAATTTGTAAGTGTAATGGATAGTTGTCGACCTTGGAGAAGGTTTTCAAGGTTGAGGTTGATATAAATAAGAGTTGTGTTGTTTTAAGATACAAGATCGATGTGAGTGAACTATGTAATGTGAATTACAAAATTATAGGTGCGAATTTGAGCAGAGCAGTGCGAATTTCAAAGTGTTGGATTCCTTAAGGTAGTGAGTTGAAGGTGTCTACAATCTTTCATACAAGGCTATAAAAGTGTTGGAGCATTTGTGGTGGATTCCTCGTTGCATTGAGAAGTTGTTCTCTATGTAATTTTTCTCTTCTACCTTCTTGTGTTTATTTTTGTGGTAGTGAGCCTTGGTTGTGAGCCTTTTTGGACAATGTGTCCTATTCTGGTAGTGAGCCCTTGTATCGATTTTGTAATTATATATATTGTGAGTTAATCCTCACTGTGGTTTTTCCCTCATTTGGTTTTCCACGTAAATCTGGTGTTCTCTTGTGTATAGTGTTGTTATTTTAATTTTTGTTATCTGCATTTCATGATTAATCACTTTAACAGAATAAGGGTTTAATGGATGCATGTGGATTTGATTACTATTGAGGGTTTTGATGGTTTAATTTGCTACAATTGATTCACCCCCCATCTTAGTTGTCTTGTTCATTCAATAAGGGTATTTAAAGATATTCAAATAGTGATCTACAATGCATCCATATTTTCAAAGGTCCTTGGGAAAACCTACACTAATGCAAGTCATGAAAAAATTCTCAAATAGCGAATAACAATCATTTTAGATAACTAGAGAAAATAAATGCAATAGCCAAAGAGCCAAACCAAAATAAGTAGAGAGTCAATTGATACCTAATACCATAGGGTGCAAGCATTTTCCATTCCGCATTAAATAAAAACACATATGTGAGGAATAACAACGTTCACACATTATCATATCTTAACATGAAACCTATAACCTCAAGAAAACAACCACCATAAAATAAGTCACCAAGGAGGACTTAATTATAGATCTTGAGCATAATCTATAATATTATTGGTAAGGCTTTCCCAAATGGTTTTCTTGGCACTTGCTAAAGACATGAAAGGTGATATGTCCACCCCGTGATTGGCCAATAGGTCTGCCACTTTATTTTAATTATGGATAGATTGATCATAATCTATAATATTATTGGGAATACTTTCCCATATGGATTTCTTGGCACTTATTAATGAAATGAAAGGTGATATGTTTACCCTATGATTGTCCAATAGGTTTTCCAATTTATTTTATTTCTTAAAATAAAAAGAAAATGAAACACTTTCAAAACACTAGCATAAACCTAAAGCCTCCTTTAGAAAGAAATTGAGCTTTCAAATGGCCAATGAACTTTTTCTAATCTATTTTTCACAGTCATTAAGTTTCCTTATACTGTAATATTACAATAAATTTTGAAAGAAGCCATCAACAATCCTACGATGAATCATCTCAACATCACTCCCTCTAGAAACAAGAAGAAAAGTAAAGAGAAAGCTCCAAGCCTGACTATCTCTCCATCCATCTTTATTGAAGATAAGAGTAAGCTTCCTAAATATTTGTTGTTTAAGGATAGGCTAGATTTTCTAAACAAAGAGTGGCAGGCTATCAAAGGCTTGAAGCTCTTGGGTGACCTATAACTAGTTTTGTTGGTTGTTGGCTAGTCTTATATTTTTTGTTGTTGTGTTGTACTTTTTTGTTTTGTCTAATTTTACTTCTGGTGACACTTGTCTTTGCAACTTTTATGACTATTTTGTATTAGATTCAAGTCCTTATCAACTTTATCTAATCAAAACAATCCTATGATGACCTCTTATCATTTAATATCATTAAATTTGATTTGAAATTTAATGAAAATGAGACACACTCTTAATAAACTAAAAAATATGTCCAAATTCTTTAAATATATATTTTTTGTTACCATACTCCATTCAAAATTATTATTACCTTTACACTTTTATAGTCAAATCAATAATTTATACCAAGCACAATATAAAACAACACACTAATAATTTAAAGCCTAACAAATTCACATACTAATTGTTGACATGAAACCGTCGTATGTATAGTGAGCCCAACAATCAATTTTTAGCCAATAGGCTATATTTTGTAGCAGCTTCCATCCAGAAATTTGTCTCATGCCAGAAACCCATCTTCTTCCCGCTAAACTTCGTCAGAATACAAGCTGGGAAATAGAATGTAGTAAATGCATTTAAAGGAGATAAATCCATCTTCGAATCAAATCAGATTTCGAATAGAGATGAAATCAAATTTTAACTCACAAACAATATTTTGATTTAAAATACTGCAAAAATCGTGTCTCCAGCTTAAGAATCCGATATTTTCAGATTTACTTTTTGCCTGTTATAAATAAGTTGAAGCAGCAGAGGGAGGTTATTTTTTTGTTCGTCTATCCCATACAAACTCATGCTTTGATACGGTTTCGTAATATTATTCGTGCAAACTTTCCCCAGTTTTTCTCACAGGACGACACAATTTGTACAAAATCTCGAGGTATGTCACTTGCGATGGTTCCACTGAGTGTTTTATTTGGGAATCTGTATGCGGCAAGATAATTTTAGGGTGTGTTTTATTTTATTTTAAATAAGTAGTGTTTTTATCTGTGAAATGAAGGATTTGCCTTTGAAAAGTAAAGGCCTGTGGCACTGTAGGAATCTGTTTATAGGGGTTCGGATCATTTAATTTGAAATTTTAGATGTACGAATTCAATGGTAAACACTCAGATCATTTAATTTGTAGGGTTTCTGGTTTGTAGGGAGCGCTGCAGAAAAATGAACTTGTACCAAAGTCTTTTTCCTTTATGAGTGCATCAACCCCACTCTCAGGGCCTTCTCCAGTCATCTTTTCTTAGACACGCTGGGAAAAACAACTTTCAGGCAGTTAAAATGTTTCTCGTCTCAACTTGAATACAAATTTTTACTCGGACCAACATTTTTCGTTTAAAAGGCTGCAAAAATCTTGTCTCGAGCTCAGGAATCTAGTAGCTCTAAAACCTTGATATTTTTAGTTCTACTATTAGTTTATTGTGCATAGATTAAAGCAACAACTATAGGAAGATTGGTTTTGGTTCGCCTCATTTTAAAAAAGATTCTTCTTTGGTAGGGTTTCGTATTAGTTTCCCGCAAGCTCTGTCCATTTTTACTCATCGGTATCATTGACAGTACAGTGCAATTTATGCATAATCTTGAGGTAGGTAAGTTTCCATGGTTTCAGTGAGTGTTTTTTTGGAATCTGTATGATGTCGGGTCATTTTCTATTGTGTTTTATTTCATTCTAAAACAATTATTTTTTTGTCTGTTAAATGAAGATATTTTCTCTATGATTTTATCTATGGCTGTTTTCATAAATGATATTACTCTACCTAGTGTTAGACCCCTATTTGTTTCTTCACATAGAGATATTTCAAACTCTGAAATGAATTTTACATTTATTTGGTGGTTTTAAATTTCTGTTTATTTTTTTTCCTTGTTCTTGAGATTATTTTGTGATAATTTTCTTAACATAATTTCTTACTATTGAATCGAATCGATATCAGCTACTACTAATGTTGTAAATGCAATGGCCGTTAGAACTATGCTCACATAGAGTGATTAATAGAAATTGGACCATCTTAATATGCTAAACTTATTACATTCTTTTTCACAAACCTTGTACATTGTATAGCATATTTCTTTAGGGTACATTGGTCATCACATCTATCTTAGAGTTCCCTAATGACCTTGCCATTTATCAAAAGTAATGTTTAACAGTTCAAATCCTTTTAAATTCTCCACTAAACTAAAAGTAGGGACGTGAAGATGTCTCAACATATCATTTTAATTTAGACCTTAACATCTTAGAATAAAATTTTGAATTGAATCCCTACAAGTAGCATTTACCAAAAAAATAGCTCAAATCATACGATGTTTTCCATTGGGAAAAACATGGGTCTTAATCAATTTATGTTTCAGCTATAAACCCAAAGTGGCTTCCACATTTTCCAATCAAATTCCTAGAGAAACCATTAAACTTAAGTTGGCATCTTCTTAACCTCTTCACAAAATAAAACTGAAGGCCTGAATGCAATATTTCACTTTAACTCCCCACAAACACCATTCATCATAAATAGTTGTCTATTGTCCAAATCTATTGAAGCTCTCCACTAAACAAAATTATGGGTTTCATTAAAACATTTTGGTTTAAATCCCCAAAAGCGTCATTCATCAAAAACACATGTTCAACATAGTTGCCGCGAGACTGGTACTAGTACTGGTACGGGAGACTGGTACCGGTACCGGTACGACATTTTTTTGAAAATAGGAGATGGGGGTACTTGGAGACGCCATTTTTTTTTTAATATAAAAATTAATAATATATAGAAAATATGAAAATATAATGACATTGAACTTTCAAAACAATAGCAGTAGTAAAGTTTACATAATCATAGTTCCAACTTCTAAGTTCACATTTGACATTTGACATTACATATTGATATTCGATTACATATTGAAATTCAAAAATATTGATAGTTCGATTGGCTGATATGCAAACAAAAAACAAAAATCAGAAATCTATCTGATATCTGAATCTCATATCATCTACACCACATCAATATCATCCATGTCAAGGTCCTCAGTTATGATGCTCTCCAAATACTCATCACTCTCTAACTCAGGTTCCTCTGCTGGTAGTAGAACTGGGGGTAAATCAATAAGGTCATCTGGTTCAACCACTTCATCCACTATGGCTGCAACATCTTCATCAGGTGAAATTTGGTCCCATTTTGTTGAAGGACCCTCATTGTATGTAGGATCTACATGAGAGAGAAGGCGAAGTGAGCTATGAATGTACACCAAGTTCTCTGCTTTCTTTGACCCCAATCGGTTCCTCTTTAGTGAATGAATAAAACCATAAGTACTCCAATTTCTCTCACAAGATGAAGAGCTAGCTACTTGTGAGAGTAATCTTATTGCAAATGATTGCAATTCAGGTGTTTCACCTCCATGGTTCCACCACCACTCTATAGGGTCTTTCTTTGCTCGCATATCATATAAAGCTTCCACAGAAGAAAAGTCACCATGACCACGTGAAAACTTATTCCATTGACTCCTTATAATTGATGCTTCCTCACCTCGGCCATATATCTTTTTTATTGCAGCCCAAAACCCCTTCATTACCTCTCTATCCTCATATGGAGCCCTCTTATTGGTCTCTTCTATATTATGCCATTTAGGATTTAAGGCATAGGCAGCACAATGAAGAGGTGTGTTAAGTTTGTTCCATCTTCCATGTAACTTACCTTCTATCAAAGGATATAGTGAAGGATCTTTTGCATCTGTTATTTGCTTAATTCTTTCGCACATGGAATCTATTTCTTCATAAATTTCCCCCAAACATGGCTTGTCTGAATCTGCAAATTTGATCACCTCACATATGGGCTGAATAAAGTCCACAACAAATTTAACATCAGCCCAAAAACGGTCATCAAGGATCATACCTCTCACCTCAACTGCATCATTTGATGTAGATTGCCTCCAAGCTGCCCATGCATCACTAACAACCGTGGAACACAAAGCACCTTTCACTTCACAAAGACGGTGAAGAAGAATAAAATAAGAAGCAAACCTTGTATCAGCTGGTTTGAGAAGCTCCACCTTGGCAAATTTTCGATAAATAGCTTGTGTTTGGTGATGGTTGCATATAAACATTTGAATTTTTCTGCCCTTTTCTATGAGAGCTAAAACCCACTCAAACTTGCCAATATCTTTGAGTGCATTATTCAATGAATGCACACAACATGGTGTCCAAAAAATATGCTTGTATTTCTTTTGCACCAACATACCTGCTGCTTTACAAACAGGGGCAGCATCTGTAACAATTTGGACTACATTTGATGCCCCTACCTCCTCAATGCCATCACATAGCTGGGTAAAAAGATACTCTGCATTTTTTTCATGCCCCGAACAATCCAATGCCTTCAAAAAATAAGGCCCTTTGCTGCATGTTACCATGATATTAAGTAGTGGACGGTTTCTAGTATCGTCCACCCATCCATCACAATGCTGCATCCTTCAGAAACCCACACTCTTTTCAATGGTGCAATTTGTTGCTCTAATCGATTTTTTCTTTATCAATTAGAGTAGTGCGAAGCTTTTCATACATAGGTGGTCTATATCCAGCTGGTGCATTGTTGATTGCTTGGATCATCTCTGTATAGAAAGGTGATCGAGCAACATTAAATGGTATTCCATTGGCATAAAAGAAGCGTGCAATTGCTGCATCAACTGCTTCTCGACCTTGCACATCAAATAATCTGCCAATGGGGTTTGAGCTACCAATGTGTGGCCTCTTGTGAGAACTTTCTGCTGCTACATCTCTTGAAGACACATCCACCTCTTGCCTCTCTATTGATATTCTGATTTTGATTTGCAGCAGTGTTTGTTGAAGCGTGAGAGCTCATATTAGAAACTTTACCATTAGCCCTTTCTTCATCCCTCACAGCGTCATATCGTTCCACCTCATTTATACAAGGATCAACACCTTTTCCAGGTAGGTGAAGAAAATGAGCCCTCACTCTCGTGTAAGTACCTTGCCATGCCATTGGGCATAATTTGCATGAGATTGTGGTTGTTCCACCTGAACCCTTCAGCCCCTTAACACGATCAACATACTTCCACAACGGATACAAGCCTTGTTTGTTTCCCCCACTCGACATCTTGATTCAATGATTCAGATTCTACACAAAAAGAAAAACAAAAAAACATTATGATTAGAAATCAAATGACTATAGCTAAAGTTTTTGTCATTTTGACATTTTGTGTAAGAGACAAATGATCAAATGATTCAAATGAGTTCACTTATTTGTTTTATCTACAAGGCAGTCATCAACTCATCATGTCTGCGGCTCTGCCATTTTAATATTTTATTCACCAGTAATCTCCACAAGGGCATTGCCACCCTTGTGGAGATTACTGGTGAATAAAATATTAAAATGGCAGAGCCGCAGACGTGATGAGTTGATGACTGCCTTGTAGCCTCAAAGGCATTAAATTTTTTTATTTTCTTTATTCTCTATTTTATTTTTTTCTTAAATTTTTTATGAAGTCTCGAGTCTGATATTGTCATATTGATCACCATTCACCATTCGGCATTCACCAGTAATCTCCACAAGGGCATTTCCCTTGTTAAAATTGTGGAATACAGATTCCATGATTTTAACAGGGGCAATGCCCTTGTGGAGACTATTGGTGATCGACATCACCAGTAGTCTCCACAAGGGCATTGCCCCTATTAAAATCGTGGAATACAGATTCCATGATTTTAACAGGGGCAATGCCCTTGTGGAGACTACTGGTGATCGAGGTAATATTAAATAAAAAAAAACGGAAAACCTTTTGTGGCTTGCCATTAGAGTCTTAGACTCTTAAACTATTAAAAAAATTTAAAAAATGAAAAGTAAAAGTTTGTAAAACATACCTGATACCCGACTCTTAGACGCAATGATGATTTTGATTCTTTGAATTGTCAATGCTTCAGAGTTTAAAGTTTTGTCTCTCATTGCCCTCTTCCTCAGTCGCCTGCTAAAGTGTCGTCGCCAGTATGAGTATTTACAATTTTTTTAAAATATTAACTTTATGTGCCTTAGACGCGTGATTTCTGACGGGAGACGCGGGAGACCTTGCGGGATATGACATTTTTAGGTTTCAGAGACATGGGAGACGGCAATAAACGTCTTGAAAGTCTCCAGACACGAAATGGAGTCTCTAGGTGTGGGTGCGGTGTCGGAGACACGTCTCCGTCTCTGAGATGCGTCTCAAAGGGGGGAGACACATCTCCCAGCAACTATGATGTTCAATAGTTCAAAATATGTTGAGCTCTCTTAGAAAAACATCAGACCTAAATAAGCTTCTATTTCAGGTAAGATATTTAACCCCTACCCTAGTTTACACATACTGCAATCTTAAATCGAAAACCCAAATGCCCATGCACAAAATTTACACTGCAGTACTAACACGACTAAGTCCCCTGCATAACATGATAATGAATATGAGTTGGGTATGAAGCTAAAATCTGAAAAAAAAAAGAAAAAAAAAATTACAACTGGATGATTTGATATTTTACAACTAGAAGATTAAATTTTACAAGATTAGATTTTTGGAAGATTTGATTTTGCAAGATTTGATTTTTTTTAAAGATTTGATATTTCATTCAGCTCCTCCTTAATCTCAATCTCTGGTCTATAGACAACACTGTAGGTGAAAGCCCTTGAAGTGGGAGAGAAAATCCATCTCGTTGCAGTGGAGGCTCAGACCATTGCAAACTCTATTAGTCTTCATCGCAAATACATAAACAACACACTAAGATGTCATTTCCATCTATGGATTATTAAGGAATGTACACACATATTGTGTTTGTCATGATTAAAAGAAAATCACACGAAAGAGCCTAGTTTGACCTGCAATGACACAACCACTTTTTCTGCCACATCTCATATGTGTAAAGTTGTCACACGGATTGTGCTACAATTTATTTACTAGTGCTTGCACCAGAAGGGGTGCAATGATTACGCCGATAGAAAATTATATAAATTAACATGTTGATGAAGTATATTTTTACTATATTTATAAGTAAAACTCAAATAATAATCGGGTAAAACTCAACAGAGATCCAGAGCCTCTCCCATTATAGAACAGGGCATTGACATTGAAAGAAAACAAAAATAACCAGCTGGGTCAAAGAAAAAACACATTGCCATAGTAATAATCAACGAGGAAGAAATCAAATTACATTTGCAATGATTCTAAATATAACAATGTCTATAAGGCCTTCCAGTTATCTTAAAATATGATATGTTTTTGTCAAACTGTACCAATAAACATATGTGTATAATCTGGCCTCTGTCAATTATGTGTTGAAATTGCATTAAATATTTACATGGGATTCTATACATATGTCTGATATGTTGCCTCCAATACAATACCATGAGAGATTTCAGCATATTTTTGTTGCTTACAAGTTACTCCATCTTTTGAAACCGTCAAAAATTGGTGAAGTACCAATCTGTTCTATACAATCTAATAAGTGCATGGTTCCGACAAGGCATGTAAAAAGCTTTGGAACAGGGTATGTATATCCATCAAAGCATTATTGAAGGCGTACTTTTTTCAGATATTATGGTAGACACGTATGCAAAATGTGGAAGCATAGAAAAGGCACGTGAACTGTTTGGTAGAATGCCTGAAAGAGAGGTTATGTCATGGAATGCAATGATTGCAGGATATGCAAAAAATGGATTTTTAAAAAAAGCTTTTGGAAACTTTAAAGAAAATGCAATTGGCAGGTGTAAAGTGAGGCTGGATAACTTTTGCTAGCATTCTCCCTCTTGCCAGCATTCTCCCTGCTTGTCATAATCATAATCTGTAGTCGCTTATTTTGTTCCTACACAATGAAACACGAAGTTAGTGTGATTAGCAAAGTGAAACCTCCCTGCTAAACTCAAAAGATATTTGTATTACTAGCGATTTTGTCGATAAAGCTTCACAGCCTTGAAGAAAGGCTTCTTGTTGTGCATTTATTTTGTTCCTACACAATAAAACAAGAAGTTAATGGACTTATATATCTATATCTATAGAATTAAACAAGATTTATAGAAATGGAAAAAAGCAAGTGTCAATTGTATGCAATGAGTCTTACTATCATTCTAATTTGATAATTATTTGAACAAGAAACTCTGAAGTTGTTGCAAGAATCATATGAACAATCCCATAAGCATATCACCAAAAGTGATATCACGTATAGCAAAACTGATTGATTAATTATGTAACTTAAAGCTCATATAAAAATCACAAAAGCATGTGGTAATTTTCCAAGTGAATTTATGATCCTCTTTTCTTCTTTGTGGAAGGAAGCTCATGGTCTAAGTCTGGGTATTTGTCATGAATTATTTTTCATTGCAGAAATGCTTGCAATTAGGGAAGATTAGCTTTAAGAGTACTTAAGTAAAGTACACCCATAAGCATTGGCAATTGTATCATTTACCTCAGTTTGAAATCTAATGGTTTTGTTTTCTTCCAAAATTAGGATTGATATGGGTGTTTTATATAGCATGTCATCAACACATGCAGGTCATGAAAGCCTAAAATATCTATTAATTTTACAGAACTGATCGATTAATTCTACATTCTGCTGCCAAAGTTCAAGAAGAGCATACAAGACTTGGATAAAGTATTGTTGGCATGAATATATCAGTTAGGTGGCACCCCTTGGAATCCTTGTTAGGACTCTTGCTATTATGGTCATGAAATCACGTGTGACATATTTTGAATAACCTAACCTTGTGTAATGTCAAGATAATCTGGGTAGCAATGTATTAAATTCTTGGTAGGGGCATGAATGCTTACATCTGGACGGTTGATGGTTAGGGTAGGAATGAGCCATCAGAATTGAACCAGATTTGACTATAATGTTAATGGGGAAGGCTTAAAAATAGAAGGAAAAATCAAATTTGGGGGTAGGGGAAATTTGGAGAAGAAATTATTGACACAAATTAATCAATGAAGGTTTACGCTAATAACACTATACCAAATTTATTAAAAGTTACAGTCACCATGGAAAGAGTAACAAGATATTAACACACGAGACCCTAATTCTCCTACAGAGACTTTTATATCAGAAGAGAGTTATAGTCACCATGGAAAGAGTAACAAGATATTAACACACGGGACCCTGATTTTGCTGCAGAGACTTTTATATCAGAAGAAGTTGTGGTCACTGCTAGAGGTAGGGTTTTGGGAGGAAGTAGCAGCATAAATGGTGGGTTTTATTCTAGGGCTGGTTTGGGCTATGTGAGAGAAGCAGGGTGGGGTGAAGCACTTGTTAATGAAAGTTACGGGTGGGTTGAGAACAAGAAGCCATTAATAGGTGTGCAAGAATTTTTCCTTACAATTTCCAAATTAAGTGTTATAAAAGATCAAAACTTGCTATACACAAAATGATTTTTTCCTATGAATTTATTGAGGAAAATAATAGGGAAACTTTGCAGAAAATACCATGGATTCTTCAAATTTCTTTCGCTAGTATTTAATTTATTTGGCGGCTATTTCCTTTGAGTAGTCTACTTAGTCTGCTTCAGAACAATCTTGATGATATGCTTATGAATGAAGATATGGAGGACGGGAAGTGCATGTACTAGCAGTGTAGTGCTTTCGATAGGCGGTAGAGAAAACTTAGGGAGGTTGAAAGCATATCAAATTTAGGATACGTATGTCAAAATATCACTGACACCTGTCTGAACGTATGCCTGACGACTGTTATCTGAGTATGAATTAATTACTCAAAAATAACCAGCAGTAAATGACGATAGGGAAATTGTTTCAGGCTAGCTATTTACGGTGTCTGTCAAGTTTACGATTGAATGAATGAAAGATTTTAATGACGTCCACAAGACTAAACAGTCTATGGGACCGAGACAAAACAGGCCTAATTTTTCTTCATGTTCTTTTCCAAGTTTGATCTCCTACCATTAATTTTGACTAGAAGGCTAGCTGTTTGATTAATCTTATCTTCCTCAAATAGCTGGTGCATATTGTCAACTTTCAAACAATTCCCATGTTGAGTGCGGATATCCACATAAGTAGTGCACTCCATGACGAAGTGCCATTCCATTTCCACAGCCCCCTTGTTGTAGAAAATACAAGTTCTTTCTTCCCAAGTTTCCTTGGGTATCTTCCACCTATCGGTCTCACACCTAAGGTGATGTAATCCCGTCCTCAATTGTGCCACTAACATCCTCGCTTTCCCTTTAATAGCTGCACCTAAATAGGTTTTGTCACCATGATCTTTTTCCGGATTAAATTCTTTGATGTAATATGCTTTTTTTCACCCAATTTGATTTGTCCACATGGCAGTTCTGAATTTTTCAGTCACACAGCTTTTTATTTCACTATTGGTGCTAGGACAGTCATGCAGATTGATGTCCCACTTGTTCATCCACTTGTGGTTCTATTTCATCCAAGTTTTCTTCCTACGATCTAGCGTCTCCTTCATAACCGTTTTAGGCCACCAATGGTTATCCATGTTTTCAACCTTCTTTAAATAGCTTATCAACCGAATTAGTGCCGACGCTTCCAATGGAAAAGTCCTTGTTTCAGTGAAAAGAATTTCATATGGGACTATGGTTTTAACTTTGAGACTGCTTGTTATTAAATACTTCTGGATTCTTTCTAGTTGTCTCCAACTACACTTTGACATACTGCTCCCCCACACTTCACACCCATAAAGTACAACTGGCATAATAAGCAAACCAAAAAGTGTTTTCTTGGTTTTCCAATCCCAAAGATCAGCTTTTCTATACCTATT
>VDFB02047230.1:506542104-506686268 GCA_007258455.2 Sequoia sempervirens | reverse complement strand
AACAATCAATTTTTAGCCAATAGGCTATATTTTGTAGCAGCTTCCATCCAGAAATTTGTCTCTTGCCAGAAACCCGTCTTCTTCCCGCTAAACTTCGTCAGAATACAAGCTGGGAAATAGAATGTAGTAAATGCATTTAAAGGAGATAAATCCATCTTCGAATCAAATCAGATTTTGAATAGAGATGAAATCAAATTTTTACTCACAAACAATATTTTGATTTAAAATACTGCAAAAATCGTGTCTCCAGCTTAAGAATCCGATATTTTCAGATTTACTTTTTGCCTGTTATAAATAAGTTGAGGCAGTAGAGGGAGGTTATTTTTTTGTTCGTCTATCCCATACAAACTCATGCTTTGATACGGTTTCGTAATATTATTCGTGCAAACTTTCCCCAGTTTTTCTCACGGGACGACACAATTTGTACAAAATCTTGAGATATGCCACTTGCGATGGTTCCAGTGAGTGTTTTATTTGGGAATCTGTATGCGGCAAGATAATTTTAGGGTGTGTTTTATTTTATTTTAAAATAGTAGTGTTTTTATCTGTGAAATGAAGGATTTTCCTTTGAAAAGTAAAGGCCTGTGGCATTGTAGGAATCTGTTTATAGGGGTTCGGATCATTTAATTTGAAATTTTAGATGTACGAATTCCATGGTAAACACTCAGATCATTTAATTTGTAGGGTTTCTGGTTTGTAGGGAGCGCTGCAGAAAAATGAACTTGTACCAAAGTCTTTTTCCTTTATGAGTGCATCAACCCCACTCTCAGGGCCTTCTCCAGTCATCTTTTCTTAGACACGCTGGGAGAAACAACTTTCAGGCAGTTAAAATGTTTCTCGTCTCAACTCGAAAACAAATTTTTACTCGGACCAACATTTTTCATTTAAAAGGCTGCAAAAATCATGTCTCGAGCTCAGGAATCTAGTAGCTCTAAAACCTTGATATTTTTAGTTCTACTTTTAGTTTATTGTGCATAGATTAAAGCAACAACTATAGGGAGATTGGTTTTGGTTCGCCTCATTTTAAAAAATATTCTTCTTTGGTAGGGTTTCGTATTAGTTTCCCGCAAGCTCTGTCCATTTTTACTCATCGGTATCATTGACAGCACAGTGCAATTTATGCATAATCTTGAGGTAAGTCAGTTTCCATGGTTTCAGTGAGTGTTTTTGGAATCCGTATGATGTCGGGTCATTTTCTATTGTGTTTTATTTCATTCTAAAACAATTATTTTTTTGTCTGTTAAATGAAGATATTTTCTCTATGATTTTATCTATGGCTGTTTTCATATATGATATTACTCTACCTAGTGTTAGACCCCTATCTGTTTCTTCACATAGAGATATTTCGAACTCTGAAATGAATTTTACATTTATTTGGTGGTTTTAAATTTTTGTTTATTTTGTTTTCCTTGTTCTTGAGATTATTTTGTGATAATTTTCTTAACATAATTTCTTACTATTGAATCGAATCGATATCAGCTACTACTAATGTTGTAAATGCAATGACCGTTAGAACTATGCTCACATAGAGTGATTAATAGAAATTGGACCATCTTAATATGCTAAACTTATTACATTCTTTTTCACAAACCTTGTACATTGTATAGCATATTTCTTTAGCGTACATTGGTCATCACATCTATCTTAGAGTTCCCTAATTACCTTGCCATTTATCAAAAGTAATGTTTAACAGTTCAAATCCTATTAAATTCTCCACTAAAATAAAAGTAGGGACGTGAAGATGTCTCAACATATCATTTTAATTTAGACCTTAACATCTTAGAATAAAATTTTGAATTGAATCCCTACAAGTAGCATTTACCAAAAAAATAGCTCAAATCATACGATGTTTTCCATTGGTAAAAACATGGGTCTTAATCAATTTATGTTTCAGCTATAAACCCAAAGTGGCTTCCACATTTTCCAATCAAATTCCTAGAGAAACCATTTAACTTAAGTTGGCATCTTCTTAAGCTCTTCACAAAATAAAACTGAAGGCCTGAATGCAATATTTCACTTTTAACTCCTCACAAACACCATTCATCATAAATAGTTGTCTATTGTCCAAATCTATTGAAGCTCTCCACTAAACAAAATTATGGGTTTCATTAAAACATTTTGGTTTAAATCCCCAAAAGCGTCATTCATCAAAAACACATGTTCAATAGTTCAAAATATGTTGAGCTCTCTCAGAAAAACATCAGACCTAAATAAGCTTCTATTTCAGGTAAGATATTTAACCCCTACCCTAGTTTACACATACTGCAATCTTAAATCGAAAACCCAAATGCCCATGCACAGAATTTACACTGCAGTACTAACACCACTAAGTCTCCTGCATAACATGATAATGAATATGAGTTGGGTATGAAGCTAAAATCTGAAAAAAAAGAAAAAAAAAACAAATTGCAACTGGATGATTTGATATTTTACAACTAGAAGATTAAATTTTACAAGATTAGATTTTTGGAAGATTTGATTTTGCAAGATTTGATATTTCATTCAACTCCTCCTTAATCTCAATCTCTGGTCTATAGACAATGCTGTAGGTGAAAGCCCTTGGAGTGGGAGAGAAAATCCATCTTGTTGCAGTGGAGGCTCAGACCATTGCAAACTCTATTAGTCTTCATCGCAAATACATAAACAACACACTAAGATGTCATTTCCATCTACGGATTATTAAGGAATGTACACACATATTGTGTTTGTCATGATTAAAAGAAAATCACACAAAAGAGCCTAGTTTGACCTGCAATGACACAACCACTTTTTCTGCCACATCTCATATGTGTAAAGTTGTCACACGGATTGTGCTACAATTTATTTACTAGCGCTTGCACCAGAAGGGGTGCAATGATTACACCGATAGAAAATTATATAAATTAACATGTTGATGAAGTATATTTTTACTATATTTATAAGTAAAACTCAAATAATAACCGGGTAAAACTCAGCAGAGATCCAGAGCCTCTACCATTATAGAACAGGGCATTCACATTGAAAGAAAACAAAAATAACCAGCTGGGTCAAAGAAAAAACACATTGCCATAGTAATAATCAACGAGGAAGAAATCACATTACATTTGCAATGATTCTAAATATAACATTCTACAAGGCCTTCCAGTTATCTTAAAATTTGATATGTTTTTGTCAAACTGCACCAATAAACATGTGTATAATCTGGCCTCTGTCAATTATGTGTTGAAATTGCATTAAATATTTACATGGGATTCTATACATATGTCTGATATGTTGCCTCCAGTACAATACCATGAGAGATTTCAGCATATTTTTGTTGCTTACAAGTTACTCCATCTTTTGAAACCGTTGAAAATTGGTGAAGTACCAATCTGTTCTATACAATCTAGTACGTGCATGGTTCCGACAAGGCATGTAAAAAGCTTTGGAACAGGGTATGTATATCCATCAAAGCATTATTGAAGGAGTACTTTTTTCAGATATTATGGTAGACATGTATGCAAAATGTGGAAGCATAGAAAAGGAACGTGAACTGTTTGGTAGAATTCCTGAAAGAGAGGTTATGTCATGGAATGCAATGATTGCAGGATATGCAAAAGATGGATTTTTTTAAAAAGCTTTTGGAAACTTTAAAGCAAATGCAATTGGCAGGTGTAAAGCGAGGCTGGATAACTTTTGCTAGCATTCTCCCTCTTGCCAGCATTCTCCCTGCCTGTCATAATCATAATCTGTAGTCGCTTATTTTGTTCCTACACAATGAAACACGAAGTTAGTGTGATTAGCAAAGTGAAACCTGCCTGCTAAACTCAAAAGATATTTGTATTACCAGCGATTTTGTCAATAAAGCTTCACAGCCTTGAAGAAAGGCTTCTTGTTGTGCATTTATTTTGTTCCTACACAATAAAACAAGAAGTTAATGGACTTATATATCTATATCTATAGAATTAAACAAGATTTATAGAAATGGAAAAAAGCAAGTGTCAATTGTATGCAATGAGTCTTACTACCATTCTAATTTGATAATTATTTGAACAAGAAACTCTGAAGTTGTTGCAAGAATCATATGAACAATCCCATAAGCATATCACCAAAAGTGATATCACGTATAACAAAACTGATTGATTAATTCTATAACTTAAAGCTCATATAAAAATCACAAAAGCATATGGTAATCTGCCAAGTGAATTTATGATCCTCTTTTCTTCTTTGTGGAAGGAAGCTCATGGTCTAAGTTTGGGTATTTGTCATGAATTATTTTTCATTGCAGAAATGCTTGCAATCAGGGAAGATTAGCTTTAAGAGTAAGTAAAGTACACCCATAAGCATTGGCAATTGTATCATTTACCTCAGTTTGAAATCTAATGGTTTTGTTTTCTTCCAAAATTAGGATTGATATGGGAGTTTTATACAGCATGTCATCAACACATGCAGGTCACGAAAGCCTAAAATAGATCTATTAATTTTGCAGAACTGATCGATTAATTCTACATTCTGCTGCCAAAGTTCAAGAAGAGCATACAAGACTTGGATAAAGTATTGCTTGCATGAATATATCAGTCTGAAAAGAAACTTTCAGAGTTATCTCTTCTTGGTAGATAGGCTGTAGTGCCCCATTAGGTGGCACCCCTTGGAATCCCTGTTAGGACTCTTGCTATTATGGTCATGAAATCACATGTGACATATTTTGAATAACCTAACCTTGTGTAATGTTAGGATAATCTGGGTAGCAACGTATTAAATTCTTGGTAGGGGCATGAATGCTTACATCTGGACGGTTGATGGTTAAGGTAGGAATGAGCCATCAGAATTGAACCAGATTTGACTATAATGTTAATGGGGAAGGCTTAAAAACGGAAGGAAAAAATCAAATCTGGGGGTAGGGGAAATTTGGAGAAGAAATTATTGACACAAATTAATCAATGAAGGTTTACGCTAATAACACTATACCAAATTTATTAAAAGTTACAGTCACCATGGAAAGAGTAACAAGATATTAACACACGAGACCCTGATTCTCCTCCAGAGACTTTTATATCAGAAGAGAGTTACAGTCACCATGGAAAGAGTAACAAGATATTAACACACGGGACCCTGATTCTGCTGCAGAGACTTTTATATCAGAAGAAGTTGTGGTCACTGCAAGAGGAAGGGTTTTGGAAGGAAGTAGCAGCATAAATGGTGGGTTTTATTCTAGGGCTGGTTTGGGCTATGTGAGAGAAGCAGGGTGGGGTGAAGCACTTGTTAATGAAAGTTACGGGTGGGTTGAGAACAAGAAGCCATTAATAGGTGTGCAAGAATTTTTCCTTACAATTTCCAAATTAAGCGTTATAAAAGATCAAAACTTGTTATACACAGAATGATTTTTTCCTATGAATTTATTGAGGAAAAAAATAGGGAAACTTTGCAGAAAATATCGTGGATTCTTCAAATTTCTTTCGCTGGTATTTAATTTATTTGGCGGCTATTTCCTTTGAGTAGTCTGCTTAGTTTGCTTTAGAACAATCTTGATGATATGCTTATGAATGAAGATATGGAGGATGGGAAGTGCATGTACCAGCAGTGTAGTGCTTTCGATGGGCGGTAGAGCAAACTTATGGAGGTTGAAAGCATATCAAATTTAGGATACGTATGTCAAAATATCATTGACCCCTGTCTGAATGTATGCCTAACGACTGTTATCTGAGTATGAATTAATTACTCGAAAACAACCAGCAGTAAACGGCGATAGGGAAATTGTTTCAGGCTAGCTGTTTACGGTTTCTGTCAAGTTTACGATTGAATGAATGAAAGATTTTAATGACGTCCACGAGACTAAACAGTCTATGGGACCGAGACAAAACAAGCCTAATTTGTCTTCATGTTCTTTTCCAAGTTGGATTTCCTGCCATTAATTTTGATTAGAAGGCTAGCCTTTTGATTAATCTTATCTTCCTCAAATAGCTGGTGCATATTGTCAACTTTCAAACAATTCCCATGTTGAGTGCAGGTATCCACATAAGCAGTGCACTCCATGACGAAGTGCCATTCCGTTTCCACAACCCCCTTGTTGCAGAAAATACAAGTTCTTTCTTCCCAAGTTTCCTTGGGTATCTTCCACCTACCGGTCTCACACCTAAGGTGATGTGATCCTGTCCTCAATTGTGCCACTAACATCCTTGCTTTCCCTTTAATAGCTGCACCTAAATAGGTTTTGTCACCATGATCTTTTGCTGGATTAAATTCTTTGATGTAATATGCTTTTTTTCGCCCAATTTGATTTGTCCACATGGCAGTTCTGAATTGTTCAGTCACATAGCTTTTTATTTCACTATTGGTGCTAGGACAGTCATGCAGATTGATGTCCCACTTGTCCATCCACTTGTGGTTCTGTTTCATCCAAGTTTTCTTCCTACGATCTAGCATCTCCTTCATAACCGTGGTGGTTATCCATATTTTCAACCTTCTTTAAATAACTTATCAACCGGATTAGCGCCGACGCTTCCAATGGAAAAGTCCCTGTTTCAGCTAAAAGAATTTCATATGGGACTGTGGTTTTAACTTTGAGACTGCTTGTTATTAAATGCTTTTGGATTCTTTCTAGTTGTCTCCAACTACACTTTGACATACTGCTCCCCCAGACTTCACACCCATAAAGTACAACCGGCGTAATAAGCAAACCAAAAAGTGTTTTCTTGGTTTTCCAATCCCAAAGCTCAGCTTTTCTACACCTATTTTGTAGAAGGTAAGAGGCTTTCCAACCTCCCTGTATCCTTTTCGTACGACACGTCTCCCAAGCTGAGCTTATAATGAAAGTCAATCCCAAGATACTTGTATTCTTTCACAATTTCAAGCGGGCTGCCTTCAAAAAGAAAGGGCTTATCTTTTCTAATCAATGAGAAAATCATGATTTTGGTCTTGGTGATATTCACTTGCATCCCAACCTCGTGACAAAAGAGTTCAAGAGCTTTCAAATGTTCTCTTAACCCATGAGCTGTTTTTGAAATTAGGATAAGATCATTAGCATATAAAAGTAGCTTCACCACATAACTTGCCAATTGAATACCGTCCCCGTCCGTCTTGCTTAACCAAGCTTCCAACTTATTAATGTATAGCCCAAAAAGCGTGGGAGATAGAGGGCAGCCCTGTTTAACTCCAATGTCGCTACCAAAACATTCTGACATACCTTCACTTGTTCTGATTTTAGCTCTAACCTTCTCATACAATCTATGAACAGCTGCTCTATACACGTTTGGGATGCCTAATTCCTCCATTCTATTCCATAGTTTGTCTCTAGGTACTGTATCAAAAGCTTTCTTGAAGTCCACAAAATAGCAATAAGCTTCCTCGCCTTGAGTGTTCCAAAAATTTTCAATCAAATGTCTAAGGGTGATGCAGTGATCAATGGTAGAGTGTCTTGATCTAAAGCCTGCCTGCCCCTTTGCCCTTTTGCCCTCATTTTCTGCCCAATTGCTGATCCTTCGTTCAATCATGCTCCCAAAGAGCTTGCCAAAGATAGGGTTGAACATAATCATGCGGTAGTTAGATGGGTTATTGATATCACCACTTTTAAATAAAGGAATGACCACACTAGTAGTCCACTCCATAGGAAAACCCTCTTGATTGACATTATTGAAAATTCGTTTTATGTGAGGGGCAAGACTGTCAATCCCCCACTTTAAAAATTCAGCCTGTAACCCATCTATGTCTTATGCTTTACCACTCGCCAAATTCTTTATTCCTTGTTTAATATCATCCATAGTGAATAGTTCCATTGATGTGTTAATAACAGGTGGATGGTCTTTCTCGTGAACCCGCTCATAAAGAAGCCTAGCATAATCTAGCCATTGGACATCTGTAATACTGTTTTCAATCTTAATTTTCTTTTGCTGCAATTCTCTCCAAAAACCTTTAGGGTTCTATTTTCCAAGTGAAATTAGCTCCTTCTTTCTTTCACTTACATAATCAGATTTTTTGGACACCACCAATTTTTCATATTTTTTCTTGTATTCTTTATCCATTCCTCTCTTTTTTAGTGATCTCTTGGCTGCCTTACATTCTTCGTCGTACCATGGATTTGTCGGGAAAGTGTTTGCAACCTTCACCTTGGGGTGAGACCTTTTGCCTGCATTTAAGGCCTTGTGAATTATTGGGATCAACGAATTGCTATGAATGTGGACATCCCCCTCTTTTGTTGTTTTGACCTCTTTGTTATTCTTTAAATCATGGAAATGTTGTTTAAGAACAGCGTTAAATATTTCTCTATTTTCCTTATTCAAGAGGATTTTACCCTTTAGGAGGGTTTTTTTGTGCATGTGTTGATCTTGTTTGATGTGCTGGCTGATTGAAAACATGCCGAGCTTAACCAGAAGAGGTAAGTGGTCAGATTTCATCCCAATAGGGCAGTCCTCAATGTCAAACACTAGTAGCCTAGAGACAAAACTTTGAGAGCAAATCACGTAGTCCACCACGCTTTGACCGTTATAAGTTTTACAAGTGAAACCCCCAAATTTGGCCAACCTCTCATCCCATTGCAAATAACCATGCCAAACAAACTACAAAGCCCAAGTAATTCTGCCCCAAACGGAGTGACATCGCCATTACCATCTTGAGATGTTTTTTCCCACTTTTGATCTCCACCTTCCTCCAACCATAAAGGATTGTTCTCCCCTTTTTCTTCCCTACTCCATTGAAGAGATTGATTATTTGTTGTTCTAGCATTAAAGTCGCCCATTAAGACAACATCTCCAAGTGTGCTAAAAATAGATATATCTCTTTTTAGTGAGGCATACGGGTTTTCGTTGTCTAAATTTCTCTTCTTGTAGAATTTAGAATTTTTTGGAGCAAAGTAACAAGCAGCCAATCTGAAAGTCACCCCATTTTATGTTATTTGCAGCCATATGTACTGTTTATTTACGTCCTCTTTTTCAAGTTCAACAATTCCCTTCCACTTCTCACCTATTAGCACTGTAACTCCCCTATGACCTTTGCCCGTTTCACTCCCTTTGTTCCAAACTAAAACTTTCTTATACCCTTCAAAATCTGGAGCTTTGCAGCCTTCATGTTAAGGGGGATTGTTGTTATTCAAAGCTTGTGGTAGTGTTAAGGGATATGACACCCATTAAGTGCTTGTAATTGCAAAATAAACCAAAAAAATAAATATCTTGATTCCATAGAGGAGGAATTAAAAGTTGCGTGGATGATAACAAAATGTAAATTTTTTTTATGGAATATTGGGAGTGACGTAAAGCTGAGATGTGTCGTCAGTCAACAATTGGTTTTGAGTTAGGGTTTTCTTTTCAAAATAAAATAAGATTGTTATGTGGTAACAAAATATGAGTAGGGTTTTCTCTAGAGTGAAAGATTAAAAAGCTCGAATAATTATTCTCGATCTATTATTTTTTATGATGTCCTTAATTTATTATTATTGTGTATTTTTTATAAAAGTTGTTGTGTAGTTTATGATCCACTTAAAATTTTATTAATTAAGTAAAGATAAATAATAATAATATTATTATTATTATTATTATAAAGCATTAAATTAATTTATAATATAATTTTTGGGAAAGTTAATAAGTTTATTATTTTTTATTTATTTTATATGTTATTTATGTGAAGTGTTGTAAGAAAGTAAATGTTAATTTATATTACTTTTTTAATAAAATTTTATTAATTAAGTAAAAGTAAAAAAGTCATCCAAGTGATATGACATTAGAAGTACAACATTGAATCTTACACATCAATAATTTTAAACCTACACAATCTCATATGGTAAGGTTTCAAAAAAATAAAATTTAAATGCTTGAACCAAATCAATGTAAAAGAGATTCCGATAGAACCCAAAAAAGGGTAAACCCTATTATTTTATTGCAATTTATAGACAATAAAAATACCACCTTTTAACTTTCTCAATTATATATATTTTTCTATCGACGTAGTGGAAGTGCTAGTCAAAGAGGTAAGAGCAATAGTTATGCTTTAAGTGGAGGTTGATGTGCTAATTCTTTATGTTGGGGGTAGACCCCACATTGATATCCTTAACCAGAATGTGCCGACAAACATTGCCAACGAAACTTAAAAGTTTCTAAATATAAAAAATTATATACAGGTGGGCATACATAGGGGTACCTAATGAGGCGAGAATCGATATTTCTTAATTCTCAGAGTTAATATATTTTTTTGTAAACTGTTTCTTACCTCACACTGCTATAAATTGTTTAGGTGTCGTTAAGAAACTTCTACAACACAGACCTGATCTGGCAAAACAAACAGATGGATGTGGACGAACAGCGTTGCACATGCTTGCATTAGCTTCCCCAGTTCGCAACTCCGTTAAGATTGCCGGACTGCTTTTGGAAAAAGACAATTCTCTGTGTTACAAACAGGACAATAAAAGACAAACCCCGCTTCACATGGCAGTGGAGTGGCAAAGGTATGCTATAGTGGACATTCTATTAAAATATGGCAGAGACTGTATAGAAGCTGTTGACAAAGAGGGCAGGAAACCTCTTCATCTAGCTGTCATAAATACAGCACGGGTTACCCGAACAGTCAATATCATTGAAATCTACCAATTCAAATTTATATTGTTGTCCTTAATGTCAAGGGAGTCGCTTAATCATCGCGACAATGCGGGACAAACTGCACTACAAATAGCAATGGCGAATGTTGAGAAAGATGGAGCACTTTATAACAGTGTAAGTAATTGGATTGAATGATTTAGTATGTTTCTACTATATTTATTTTAATATTTCGAATTTTACATTATGATATGATCTAATGATTAGTATGAATCAAAATGTTGATGTAAAAAGTACATATACACTTATTTTAATAGCTTTCTTTTTATGATTTTGTTTAAACGTACATTCTAATTCATGCAGATCATATAAATGCTAGCAGCCAATGGTGGACTGGTGACTTCAGAGATTTTGGAATATAGAAGAAAGATGAAGCGATCACCTGCTAAATCATGGATTAAAGCTGAAAATGTATCAATAAATGCGGTGTTGATCGCTACAGTGTCATTTGCGGCAGCCTTCACTTTACCAGGAGGACTTGTTTCAGAAGCAGGAGAGAAACCAAAAGCTGTATTCATTAATGCCCTTCTCTTCAAACTGTTTCTCATATGCGACACATTCTCCTTTTGTACTTCTATTGCATCAGCTATCCTTGTCCAGCATGCAGAGAAGGGTGATCAGCAAGACCGCCCCCAGGTTCTATTCAGTAGTCGCTTATTGTGGTCAGCATATATATCGCTAGTTGTAGCATTTGGAGCAGCGGTACACCTGGTCATCACACCATCTCCATGGCTAGCGGGGATTGTATGGAGTCTGGTATCCCTTGTTCCCATTGCAGTATGTGTTGCGCGCGTTCGTTCCAAAAGCTTTCTTTCCGTCTCAGAAATGTACAAACTTTGGTTTGCTTTACGATTTCTATGGTTGACCATTGGCTGGATATTTTTGGGCATGTTAGACATATTCAATGTATTCCTGTTCGGTGGCCCATTTTACATGATTCGCTGGATTGCAAAAACTCATCAAATGGCGACGTTGAAAAAGAGCATTTATAGGAATTAGTTGAGAAGTACTAGACTAATATGAAAGACATTAGCCTAAAAGTGTATTAATGGCAGATTTTATGCTTTAAATTTTTTATTAAGCATTTGTAATGTGAATGGTTTGTCTTTTTCGTTCACTGTAAAACACGTATATTGAGCTGAGATTGGTTTTGCATGCATCTTGTTTCAATTTTAGTGCAGAAAAATGTCATGTGTATGGGATCTTTGATGAAAGGGCTTTTGGTTTCTATGATTGCTAACAAAATCACTTGGTGAAAAGGAATGGAAAATATTTTAAGACATGGTTTCCTTATTCAGCAATTTTACCACGACATGATGTAAAAATAGATTAGGAGAGACGTAGGTTTAATGGATTTTTATTATTATTTTGAAAGTATTAATTTTGTTTATAAAAAAAAATTATAATAATAATAGACAAACTATTTTAATAGATAGGTCTAAAAATTAAAAAAACATTAAAAATGTAAAAACAAAGAGCAAATATTTACTATTGATTATTTATTTTAAATAAGATATTATTTTTTAATATATTAAAAACATATAAATATATATTTTTTTAAAATATTGTATAAATTATTTTATATGTAATCATTTTATTAATGAAATTATAGAATACATCAAATATCACTAAATGTTGTGGAGTAGTGGTACACATGGTCATCACACATCTCGATGGTTAGTGGGGATTGTATGGACTTTGGTGTCCCTTGTTCCCCTTATCATGTATGGCGCATACATTTTTTCCATACTTTATTTTCAAGCTAGAAAGGTACAAAATTTGTTTGGCATTAGTATTTTCATTGGCGGGATATTTTATTATCATATGGGACATAATGAATGCATTCTTGTTCAGTGGTCTATTTTACAAGGTGGGCCACTCGATTAAGAAACTTCTCAAACGACGAAGTTAGATGAACAAATTTAGAGGGGATAATTGAGAAGTATTAGACCAAGATGAAGACATTAAAGTTGTATGAATGGCAGATTTTATGCTCGCTAACTTCTATTTTAAGCATTTATAATGTGAATGATTTGTCTTGTTGTTCACTTGTAAAATCCATTCATCTTATTTCAATTTTAGCATAGAAAAATGTTGTATATGGAATTTTTAATGAAAAGGATTTCGGTTTTCATGATTGCAAATAAAATAATTAGAAAACTAGAGAAATGTTGTAAGATATGATTTTATCAAGATTGATACAACAAATTTATCATGACAAAGAGAGTTATGTTTAAAAGAGAATTCTCTCTTGTAAATTTTAGTTTTGTTCAATGAAAAGTAATAATATGATAGTAGTAAATAAAATATATTAATAGATAAGTTTTTAGAAATATAAAATATAAAAATAAAGAGTCGATATTCATTTGACTTGATATTGTTTTGATTATTTAGTATAAATACAATATTAATTTTTTATCTTTATTTTAAAATATTTTTATCAAAAAAAAAATTATAATTCAATTTGTAAAATTTCTTAATTAATTTTTTTTACTTTTAATTATATAAATAGAAAAATAAATTCAACAATAATAAATCATTTTTCATATAATATTTAAAATATAAAATAAAATGTTGTGTAAATTATTTTACATATAGTATTTAACATATATAAATATTTCATTTATAAAATTATAGAATACATCAAATATAGTTTAGAAATATAGTTGAATAATTTATCAAGTAATAACTCATATGTTCTTTAATTGATAGTATAGATATGAAGTGGAGAAAAAATAATTATGATAGGTACATGTTGTTTGTAAAGTTCTACAAGTAATTTATTTTTATTTTTTGAAATAAGTGTCATATATTACTAATATAAATATAGTTTTACATATATTCACCAAAAAGAGGTAGATAGAAGAACTCACATCCCAAAGTTCAAATGGGGCCAAGTCCAAATTGGTAAATCAAAAGAGACAATACAAAGCCAATATGCAATAGGAGTTATACCACTATAGGGTGGAGGGGGGTCATTGTGATTCACTTTTCTCCATAAACCAACATGGTCCATGCCATCAAGAATAATCTCCCAACCAATAATCATACCTTCTTCATTTTTCCTTTATAGGTATCTAAGTATAACAAATATGAGAAATGGTCAATGAAAGATGATGGAATTTATCAAAGTCCTGTCATCCATAAGCCCTTGAATCAAAAGGCTAAAGGTTGGTCAAAGGATTGTGACTAGCCATGAGCAAACTGATCCCTAGCTCTTCTTGAAGGGGGTTGAGAAGCATGTGACTAAAAATCATGACCATCTTATGCATTCATAATGTGTCTATGTCAACATCCATAAGAGGAGAATTACCTTGTTGGAAATTTGATTCAGTGGGACCTTGGAAACCATACACAAGGTACTACACTGATGATCTAAAAGCATAAGTAGATATGCCACTTTAATTGTAATTTTTTTCTTGCATCTAAATTTGTATAAGAACATTGGAATAAATGATAGCCTTAGGAAAAAGTGAAGTGAATTTCAATAAAGCATCTAAAGAATTTTTTTTTTAATATATTTTTCAAATCCTAAAAAGAATTTTCACTTTGAAACATGCCAAATCTAAGTGAATTTAGCAAAAATTCTAAGCCACTCTCTTAGAAGAATCATATGCCATGAAAAATCCTTAAGCTTAAAATAATTGAAATAATAATATATCCAACTCCAAGATTACTAATATCTATTATAAAATAAGAAAAGATTGTTGAGAGTTCCCTATTGACCTAAAAAAGGGTAACAAGAGTTGACAACCATCATATGAGTTAATCCATAAACAATGGAAAGGCTATGATAAGAATTCATTTAGAAAAATAGGTATGCTTTGGTTCAATGATGACCAATCAAATAATATGAAATTTGTGTTGCCAAGAGCCTAAATAAAATTAGAAAAGTCATCTATAACTTTATTTAGACACCATACAAAGATACAAAGAAAGTCAAACACATCCTTTGTAAATTCTATAGGTACAAACTTGCATGTTTGAATATCATTTCTACAATTCCATTTCAAATCAAAATCATGTAACAAAGTATTAGCATAATTTTTTTGTTTATTTTACTATAGATTTTCAAGGAATTTAAAGTAGATACCATGAATAATAATAACAAAAATAATATAAAATATATATTATAGATAATTAGAAGTGTAGGAGTTGAATGTGAACTCCCAACACCCTAGGATTAGCTACCAAACAAGAATATCTTCCACAATAGAGAAATGACAAGAGGGTATGTGCAGGATCATGATGGGCCAAAAAGTGCCAATATGATGGGTATGTGGCTGTCGACTATTTTTTTACCCAAAACTGATGAAACGAAAAGGGTTTTTAAAGGAGATTCTCACCTTTCCACTAATATAAATTATGTTTTACTTTGAATTTAATAAGTAATTATTATTCATTTTCTATTCCAATTACGACTAAAGTCCTGATTGATAGGCTAATTGAAAAACATCTATAGCTTTCAAATGGTATCACATTTTTTGAATCCAAAACATGTGTCACATTCTATGCTTCACATACTATAGGATTAAAAAATAAATTTGAATTTCATAAAGTTTTGACCAAGTTAAGGTGTTCAGACACACGAGTTTTTATAATTTTTAAAAGTTGTAATAAAAAATTCATAATTAATTATTTACTTGGAAAAAAATACACAAAAATATGTATCACATGGAGGCATGCATCCTCTACTTATATCTAAAATATTATAAGAAAATATTATCATTTTATTTTGGTTAGGGTGGTCAAATAGACACCTACTTCTTATTTTTTCCCTAAAATTTAAATACCACTCTATTGAAATTTCAAATTTTCACCAAACAATTTTTATTTTTTTTAAACATACCTACTATTTTAGAAACTACATTCAATTTTCTACAGATTCTATTGTTACATATTTTGAAATAATATAGACAACTTATCCAAATTTTTATGTCAAGTTGCCTAACTCTAATTTTTCTGAATTTTTTGCCACTTAAGGGCCTGTTTTTTCCATGATGATCCTGCACATACCCAAGAATAGCTTTCTATGATTAAAGGATACAAAATTTATTAATTGAATATGTATAGGATTAGACAAGATTATGACATGTGTCTTAATCCTTTATAATAATACAATTACCTCAAAAATTATTAAATGACCTAGGAAACAAGTATTAAATATCATGATAAAATAAGATAAGATCACATGACACCTAAGAATTCTAGAAATATTATTAGGACTTAAGTAAAATTAACATGTAAATAGGACTTATAAATGAACTAGATAGGTAAAACACCTATTTACACCAACAGAAAGAGTATAAAAAAAATTAATGAAAGTTAAAAATAAAATGATTACGACAAGAAAAATGACACAATCTTACTATTCTTCAAAATACCATAGCAAAAATTATACATATTATTTCTTATTAAAATATGGTCGCATTAACAAATATGAATGATGATGTCATATAATTTAGCCAAATATTCAAAATAAAAGAAAATTCTTTGATAGCACTCTACATTTATTTAACTCAAACTAAATTTTTTCACAATGAAAAAATAATTTCTCATAATTAAGGTGACAAATTATTATAGCTTAAAGGATGCATTACATAAGGATGATCACATCATTATGAGTTTTATTTCTAACACCTTTTATTAAATTTATTTATGTGACAAGTTTTAGGATAATCCATAACTCCAAATTTTAGTTATAGGTAGATAAGAGTCCATGCCATTTTCTACTAAAAAAATTAAGGCCCTACAATATTTCATAAAAGCAATGGATCATCAAAAGAATAATCCATAAATCCAAATTTTAGTTATAGGTAGATAAGAGTCCATGCCATCTTCCACTAAAAAATTAAGGCACTACAAGATTTCATAAAAGTAGTGGATCATCAAAAGTTTTGTTCAATGGTGATTTGGTTTGATGTTAGGAGGTTGTTTTTATCTCCTTGATGATTTTTTGGTTCTTTGATAGGGTTACTCATTTGTGGAAATGGTTGGAAAATCAAATTTGTGGTTGATTTGGTGTTTGAGTCTTGATGTCTACTAGATTATCTTATTTGATATCTCAATTTGTAGGTTACTAATGTGATGATGAGTTTGCATGTTTAGTGATTAGATCTACAAGTTATTTAGCTTGTAGGTGTGTACAAAATATTGGATGTAGTGCGATGAATCAGATGTGGACTATCTGTTGAACCGTAGTTTTTTGGGTAGGGCTTATAGGCTACTCTTGCACTCTTAGGAACGTTTCACCTAAAGGGAGAGAGATAAACCCCACTCAAAAGTCTAGGTGGTTCACTCATATTATGCAATGTATGATGTTATTTAGACTAAATGGAATGTTCTAGTGTAGTTAAATGAACTATTTGAGAGACTAAAACCTAAGAATTATGCTATGTTGGAAAATACAATGTGATGTACAAACATGAACTATGTATGAATAAATACAAAATAGAAAAGAAGAAGTTTGATTCAGAGCGCATTTGGAGGTCTGATGATGAATCTAGAGTATTCTAAATGCTGTCAAAAATCACTAAAAATCACCAGTGGGACTCATTCACCACTGATGGCGAAATAGTCCTACTTTTGATGAAAACTGTTGAAAGTTGGTTTCTAAATGCTAGGATCTGTAATCTAAAAAAATATGGATTTCCAACCCTAAGGTGGGACTCATTTGCCACTAATGGTGAATCATTCCTCTTCAAAAATTATGAGAAATCAAGAACCAATTATGTAGCACTGGATTTGAGGTTGACTACTTGTGAGGTTGACAAAGTTAATTCTACAAAAAATTGACAAAATGTCTTCTCTAAGCTTGAAATAGGTTATGATTGACTTGAAACAATTTTTTGACTTCTTTTCCACTTTTCAACACCTAATAGCTTGTCAAATATGTATACACAAGTCTACAAACACACATGCAATAGGCAAAAAAAGGTTAAGGGTTAGGTTATAGGGATTTTCCTTGGTCAAATCCCACTTTGGTAATCAAACCCTTGATAAAATGATGAAATGGAAGAGAATGATAAACAAATAACATGCAAATGCTACCAACTTACCAAACCCTTGTTGAAGAAAATATGAAGATATAATAATGGTTGGCCTTGAATGCTTGATTGATGCTTGATTAGATGATGCAAAGTGCTAAAATGCTAATTTGAATGCTTAGATTGTTTGAATGAGTTAGGAGATGTAAAATGAGGAGAAAAACACAAATTTATACACACTTGTGCCTTAGTAACCCGATGATACCTCATCATAGGATGACATAAGGTGATTTTAAATAAAAACCTAATTTTTTTTTTTTGAAATATTTTGAATGCTGAGCCAAGAGGGACTCATTAATCACCTATGGCAAATGGGTCCCACCTTGGACTTGAAAGTGGGTGCCAGGAATTATCTTGCATTTAACATTGTTTGTTGGGTTTACATTAAAAAAACACACTTAATTAAGCCTGATAAGGCCATAAAGGGGTCAAATAAAGCATAAGAAAGGTGTAAATAGTGAGATTATTCCTAGAAAAGCATGAAATCTTGTTAGAAGACTTTACCAAACTTCAAAATAGGACTTGATAAGTGATGAAAAGGTGAGTTTTAGGTGAATTATAATGAATAGAGTCTATAAAAGTGTAGAAATATTTTACAATACTTCACAACACCTTCACAAAATGTCATAATTTGAATATTTAGGACCTAATGTGAATGTTCAAGCCACATTATAGCATTAAATCAAAGTAAAATGGACCAAGAATCAAGAGGAAAGGCCTAAGAGACCATGAAAATGCTAAGGGACCATTTTTCTATGGTGCATCTATATGCACCAGGTTTCATTCATTTTTGTTGTAGACTTGTTAGTTGGCCTTGTCTATGGTCATTTGTGTATTGGTATGGTTCTTTGGGATGAGAGGGTGGATGATTAGAGTACCTAATTAGCTGGTTGTTGGGACTTGTAGCATATGGTTTGATCATGATGTCATGATATCTTGGTGCATTCATTGGTTATACACTTTTAGTGGGAGCTTTTGATAGTGATGATTTGTTGGAAGTTGTATGCATCTTCTTGGTTTGGAGATCTTGGTTTCACTTGTATGTTATTGATATTGCAATTGAGTGTGTGTAGACCTAGGTGATCTTCATGGAGGAGATGGTAGTCATGATGCCATGTGTAGTTCAGTATCATGGTTCAGTGTGAGTTGTTGGCAATGATGTGGATGCATCATTGGTGATGGTTATCTTCCTGTGATTGGAGATGTATTTTCTTGGTTTAGGGTGTGTTTGATATTATGTCATGGTTTACTCTTGATGCTAGCTTAGAGTTTTGGCATGATATGGGTTCTCTTGATACCATGATGTATGTATTGGTGCATGTGATCTCCTAGGAGGAGATGGTTAGATCGTATTTTCACATATGATAGGTTTTTGATTCTGTGGTTGGAGCTTTGACATAGATCTTGGTGGTTCTCTTTTTATTGAGTACATGATCATTTTCTTGTTTACTTCATGATGATGCTATGTTGCATTTGGAGTTTCACATGTATTGATTGGTTACATGGGTGAGGCTAGAGTTCTCTTGTGATTTAAAAAGACATTTTCTTGAGATGGTTACTCTTTAAAGGTTTTAACAAGAAGGTCAAGGAGCTTTCACCTAGGTATGGATGTAAGTTCAAGATGGAAAGATAGAGGAGATTGTTCTTAGAGTGAGTCATGATGACTTGGTTATCCTAGAGGAGTATTCTCATTGGACCCCACTCTTGGTCTACTCGGTAATTTATCATTTGAGAGGTATTTGTCCATTATTTCTTTTAGATGTGTTATGTTTCGTTCTTTGATTTCTCATGGGAATTAGTTGAGTCATGATGATTGATTTTGGGTAGTTATTTTACTTTATCTTTCATGGATATGAATCTTGATCTATGGATAGTTATTTCTAGAGGATTCATTTTAACAGAAATTTAACATGGTTATCTCCTTGTGCATTTGATTTTATGTTATCATTCATTGATGAGGAGTTTAGGAGATGGTTTGTGGGTTGATCCATAGTTGTCATTTATTTTTAGATAACACCAGAAAAATATAATAGTGTTATCTAAAAATCTAATATCCATTGACTTTTGAAAGGCTACTAGATTATTTGATCTAGATGGGGGAATATTTTTCATGATTTTTTGTGTTGTGGGGATAATGCAAGGGTTTTAGAGGGCATGCATAATATTTATATGCAAAAAAATAAGCACTGAAGTCTACACATTGGTCATAAAGTCTATCCAAAGGTAAAGCATAGGGGACATAAATTATGCATGAGGTTGTAGGGTTGGGAAATATGACATGCAGAACTAAATCTTGTATAGAGGAAATACGATTTTTTGGAGGAAAATTAATTTCCACTATTCAAGCATGAATGCATTGATCTACCAAACTGGAGTTGACAAACTGAGACAACACACACAAATTAAGTATGTACACGACACTAGGAAAACATAAAATATATTAAAACAAGATTGCATTGTGTCAGAGACAATCCTACATCAATATCATTATTAGTAAGAAATAAGTAGCGAGTCATATGATAACGTTCGGTTTATTGTAAATCAAGGTCAATTTTTTAAGTAGAATTAAATGGGATTGTGAAAATCAATAAATATTTAAACAATTTATATAAAAAAGAACATTTTTTTATGCTAATCATAATGACCATTTATATACAAATAGTAATGAAATGAAACTTTATAAGATGCGTTAATTTAATATTATATAATTATTCTATTTGAAATACTAAATAATTATAATGACTACTTTATTTCTTTTGGTAAAGTTAGTTCATTTAAACCCATATTCTATGAAATCATTTTCTCTAATGAAGCAACATAATAATATTAAGGCTATAAATCACAAAATATATATACTTTTTATAACGTTAAGTTGATTAATATAAGACATATAAAAATTTACTATATGAAGGTTAGATAAATTAAGATAAGATTAAAAGTGATATTTTTTAAAATGGTCATATGTGAGTTACATTTATGAATAATGAAAAAAATTGTTATTGAACAAGAATAAATATCAATATGAAAAATATATATTACAAAATATTGACAACTTATGATAAATTTTAGTTAAATTAAAATAATATTTCTTTGTATTAAAAAAATCCAAACTTCATCTCTACAAATATCACCGAAATATGATATAAAACAATAAAAAAAGGTCGAAATCATACAGTCCAAACCGGATAAAAACATCATATCAATCGACAAAAATTATGTCCAGGGAATCGTTCCTCAACTAAATATTTTATAATTGTTTGGCTAGTTGCAATTGCTTTACAGCATTAGACTTGTCTAAACACGTCAACCTCGAGAAACTGGGGATCAAATGTGAAGAACCAACGCATAGGAAGGCTAAGCTTGGCGTACACAGTTTTCAAATAATGTTCTAATTCGAGCAGTTGTAAAGGCAAATTGTATTACACTAAAACTGTCGATAGAGCCGTATTCATAGATTCAATGTCAATTATCCTTAATCTGTGCACACCTCACAATCTAGTTTTATTTCTTTGTAAGCCTTTATTTCTACGCTGGCTAGGGTCCCATTGGTAAATGAAAACTCATTTTCAACTAAACAATGTGACAATGGCATTTTCTTCCCCATAGAATCTGATAAAGAAAGATTATTTTACGTACCATCAGTTAATGAAATCTCATATTCAATTCATCCATGTTGACAATGGCATTTTGTTCCCCACAGAATCCGATAAGAAAGATTATTTTATCTTCCCAAATCAGCCTTGTCTTTCATTATAATGTTCAGCTCCATTGCTAGTGGATAGGAATTTCTAATCACTCAAACTCAATTATCTTAAGAATAATGGCAGAAATTTTCAATAATTCCAAGGTTTGAATGCGGTATTTCTAATCAGATGTTGCATACTCCAAATAATTAAAACAAAAATCAATTTACAACTCTTAGATGAACTTTTTGTCAACTTTCTTTTAGATGCTGTGGACTTCATCACCGACGAGGAAAGAAAATAGATGCATGTATTTTACTGTATAAGGTTCACGTGAATCTCTAACTATGCCGCTTCTGCACGTCAATCCCTCGGCCCACTGAATATCAAGGGGCCTCGCAGGGCTATAAGTAGTCACTAACTCATCCATTGTTCTCCAACCATAATATTGTAGAACACATTTTTACTATATAGTATTGGTTTCACACATTCTGCTTAGGAAACAAGATAGAGGATGAAGAGAGCTGTAGCAGTACTGCTTATCGTTATGATTCAGGTGGCAACCACCATGCCAGTGTTAATGGCATGGAACCATCATCCTCCCGCAGCAAAATGCCCACTTGATGCTCTGAAGCTGGGAGCCTGTGTTGATGTGCTTAGTGGTCTTGTGCACGTAGGCATTGGAGATCCAATAGTAAATCAGTGCTGCCCTGTGATTGAAGGAGTTTTGGCATTGGAGGCAGCGCTGTGTTTGTGTACAACAATCAGGGCTAAACTTCTCAACCTCAATATACTTCTTCCAGTAGCACTGGAGCTTATTATTTCTTGTGGAAAGACTCCTCCTCCGGGCTTTAAATGCCCTGCTCATTAAGCTGCTCCTTAGTGTTTGAACGATTCAATGGTTTGCTCTATAATTTGCTTTTTATTACTAGTATGTATCGTTTGTACCAGGACTAAATGCTAGGATCGAGTGTACTTGGAATAAGTAGAAGTCAATGGCTGTTGCATAGATCTGCGACAGAATGTTGACTTCAAGTAGTGGAGATCACCATATTATAATATATGATGTAAGATGGATAAATAGTATATGTTTTTTCTGAATTAAGTAAACAGAGAGTATCTTAATTCTAGTTGTACTTCGTTTCTTAGGCTTATCCTCCGTTTAAGATTTTATGTACAACTTTAGCCTTAAGAAAGCCAAAATCCTTTATCGTTATTTTCTTAAGCTTATTGAATATGAATATTTGTGACAGAATTTTGTGTACACTGGTGGTTCATATGAATATTTATTAAATTTTGTTTCCTTCGACATTTGCACCTATCTTGAAAATACTACGTTATTATGGTGATTTGATATTTGGTTTTGGATAAAGGCACTAAGCTTGGTGAATCTATTACAAATATTTCTATTGGCATACTCAAATTTTTTTGCTCTCTACTCTCCTCTCTTTTTCTCAGCGTTTGTCCTTATTTTTCTGGCGGTTGGAGTTAAATGGTATACTGATTAAAATGTTTGGATAGTAAAATAATGTTTACCATTGAAATCTGGAAAATCTCACAAGGGAATTAATTATTGTTATTGTTTGGTTGCTTTGTTAGATTTGAAGGGAACATTTTTAATAAATTAGTGGTTAAATACATGGACTTCAAATTTTAGAGAATTTATTTTTCAAAGGATTTATTTTTTAAATGATTTAACTGATTAAAAAATATATGATTTGTAAAGTGGAATGAAATTTGAAGGTTTTTAGTAATGAGATTTATAAACAAGTAATATTATTTACCAACATTCATTTAATTTAAATCTGTAAGGTATGGATCTCAAACAACAATAAATAAATCATAAATTGACAAGAAATAAATTCATTTACAATAATTCAAGAGAAATATCTCATTTCAAGACATGTCATTATTTGACATTACATTCTTATATAGAATAATTTACATAGAATATTGAGGTACAATGATTGACTTAGGTAGTTCATTGCTAATAAGTCATAATAGTAAAATGAAAGCACAAATAATGTACAAATAGACTGAAATTATCCACATAAGATATACAATCTAGAAGTACACATGCCAATATCAAGTCAAACTAAGTGTGTAGATGAAAATAATTAAGCTTCTGACTTCCTTCGACTCTCACATAGTCATTTGCAAATCACTAGACGAGAACATGGTCCAGACACTTTTTCTACCCAACCATGAAGCTTACACTTCTTTAGAGAGTTCTTCCTGACATGATAAAGCAATGACCCTGCAGAAGATGCTTAACAAAAAGATATCGATGTATATGATGGAATTTTTAGCATGCTTAGTATATCTACTTGCATTTCTATCATTCTAGAACATGCTATGATTGATACTAGGATAGGGTAGAGAGTAATATAAATAAAGTACCCGTCTATTTCAATGGTCAACAATCATTTGGAAAAGCATATATCTATATACAACAAAATAATAGTAGAAATTGAAAAATAAATTTATGCTCCCTAATACCCATATTTGACACCCATCTCAGAAGGTAAACTTTCAATAAAGACACAAGAACATAGTAATTCACATAAAAATCACAGTCAGAGAATACTCATAGAAGACAATACCGGACATAATGATCACAACAAGAGGACACAAAGAATATAGTTTCATATCATGTAGTGAGAAAACACCCTTTGATCTTTGATTAAATTAATATCTTTCCTCCATTTAAATCTTGCAAGCTTTAAAATATAAATGCACAAAGCCAACATGCAATTCTTTTGGATAAGCATTATGACCTTTTTATTCATGCAATGAAACTTTCAAAGACATTTTCCTACTACATACAATAATTGTAGTACTTGCAACAACTATGAAAATGTAACATTACTTCCCTCTTTTGCAATATTTATCTAATTTGACTCTCTTATAGTTTAACCATGAGAAAATAGTTTAAAATACTTAGGAACCCTAGGGGTGGGGTCAAGTTTAAATATAATTTCAACACATAACATGAAAAAATTTAAACTTCACTATGATGCAAACTCAAAGCATCCATTTTATGTAAAATGAATAGCTTAATGAATGAAGTAATAAATCATGCTAGATATGTTACCACCTATAGACTGGATTAGCGACAAAGGTTCCTATAATGTAATCATGCCCACAATAAACATAAAAATGACTCCTTTTCCATTAAAATTTCACAATTATGGAGAAGATAATCTTTCCTTGGCTAAATATTTTTACATAACTCTCATAATTCTTGATACAAATAATTTAAAATTAATCTTTTCTACCATGTTTTGGTTATGCACATCTTTTCCATATTTTCACTACTCATGTAATATATATATATATATATATATATCCTCATGCATTGTCCCCTTTTCCTTAATCTTATTTCTTTTTATTTTCGATGTTAATGATAACTGAAATATCTCTATCACTTCCTGAATTTTGGCTAACATGATCAATGGTTTAGTGTTAGTTACTAAGTTTACAACAAACTTATATGTATTATGAAAATGCTAAATGCATGTTAATCCCATGATTTATTGTAGATGGAAATTTAGTAACATCTGCTTTCCTACTAATTTAATTGAAATGATCTGCAAAACTTCAGATTTATAATGCACATACTAACATCTTAACGAATCGATCATACAGTATAAGGAAAGGTTTAACATTAGTTTCCTTTATGAAAAGCATATAAAAAGAAATATTAAAATATCAATATTCTTTGATAATAACTCTTACAACTAACACCATTATTTCCTATTATGATAGACAATTTAATCACTCGTTTGCAAAATTTGATAGACTTTGTATCTCAGCCATGGTTTTCTTTAAATGATTTTAATACTAAATTTAAAAACTGAACAAGAGTAATTATCAAAAGAGGAGAAATTATTAGAGAATATTTTAGGGGAGGTTGAGCTTTCCAAAAACTTAAGGCGTCAAGACAAATGTTGCGATCATCTTGAAACTTTGTATGAATTGACGTTGTTTTAAAATTATGATCACCCTGGCATATTTCCCATACATCAAGACATTAAATGAAATATTTGAGCCATTCAGATTACAAATGTTTGAACGAAAGAAGATCTTCAGCCTGGTCAACCATACTGGCATTCAAGTATTATGAAAAAAATATAAAAAAAAACGTTATTACTGACTAACAGATGCTACACACAACTTGCTATTAATTCATATTTATGGTCGACTGGCATCAAGGATTAGTCGTATTATACATAATAACGACGCCTCAATTAAACTTTGGATGATACCACATGACGATAACATATAACTTCTTATTCAAAAGCGTTCAGAGTGGATAAGAGATTGAAAGCATTTAATAGAATATGAGAACTAGATCAGAGAACTAAAGATTCCATACAGACTGTGGTATCATGCAGACTTTACTCTATACTGCCTCAGAGAATGGTGAATCCTTCTAACACAGCAAGTATAGGATATGCATTATGTTTTAAAAGTTCAGAAACGAAAAGATGTAGTCGTGAATGACTTTAAAGGTCACGCATGCAAAATGTGGAATCATAGACATGGCATAAAATTTGTTAGTGAAAAAGACTCGAAGGAAAGTGGCCTGGGAGAAAGGTAACGTTGCAAGTTATAGTCGAAAAGGATAAATTGAAAAACTTCATTCACTGGGCATCGCATGGCTATTGGGCCTTACCCACATTTGGGATTGGAGGTCGAGCCATCCTAACAAGCTGATAGACATTAAGCTATAATCATTTAGGTTTTAAACTTCAACAAAAGCTCTAATCTACTTTGGAACGCTAACGAACATTGCATTCACCCACAATAAAAGTCAAAACCAATTCCAATAAACTCGAAGACTTATGCTAAGCTATAAAGGAAAGGACGAGGTCGAGACATGATCAATGACCATGTCGAGAATATAGAGTGGGTTATGAACTAGCCCAAGAGCTTGATACAAACATAAGCCCTCCCCGATAAGAGACATACATAGGAGTTTAGGATATTATTTTACAGACATTTCAACCTCATATAGGGAGGCAAATATGAGTGCACACAGTCACAAAACCAACATAAATATCTCTCATTATAGCGTAAGCTTTAATGGTGGCTTCACTTGGAGTCAAGTGTCTTTCACAGGCATTACGGGAATCCAAATATTTGGGTAGACCACAAATTAGACACAACAAAACTGTAAACTTCCCATGCATACAGGATTGTTTTAGGACCTAAAAGAGTCCGCGGATTTTTGGAAATATAATCTCAACTACTCCCATTTGCCGTGTCCTCTCCATGTCAGTCTCCATATCAGCATTGGATCTCAATCTATCTCAACATTAAAGTCATATATGGAAGATAGATTGTGGTAAAGATTTGAAAAGACTTTGAAATGATTCATATTAACTCATTGAAGGTTTCACACGTTTTCTGGGTGGTATGTAACATATTATTTTATGTTCAGTCCTCTGTCCTCCGTATATGCTTAACTCTATCTATTGGTTTATGTCTGTATTCGTATGCACTCTGTCAAAAGAATCCAGCTCTGAAGAGCTGCAAGGAGTATGGTGATTTGTATGAAGAGTTTTGGTATTGACTCTCAAGAGTCCAGCTCCGCAGAGCTGTAAGGAATTGTAAGAAGTTGTTTAACAGAAGTATGTAATGCTGTCTTGTAAAGGAGCAGAAGCTCCAGCAACAGTCATGATGTAATGGAATATGTGTCGATGAGCAGCAGCTCAGCAGGTCTCTGTAAATGTCCATGTCAAGGAGTATGGAATGGTGTCAGTCTATATGAGAGAGTTCAAGCTCAATATGTCAGAAGAATGAAATGGTAGTTGTTTGAATGAGCAGCAGTTCAGATGGTAACTGTAAGTTGCAATGGTGTTGGTTTGAAGCTCAATCTATAATAGAGTAGAAAGAATGTAATCGATGTATGATGGTGAGCTGAAGCTAAATCTGTGTCTTGTTTAAGTTGTAACAAATGATATAATGGGGTGTGTAAGAAAGACCCGAAGCTCTGTTAAACTGTATTTTCGGTTCAATATAAAATATTTGTGTTCTTGTTTATCTGTTTTCTCTCCCTTTCATTCCAATACGGATGGGGTTGCACTTTAAGATAGAGTTCCTGCTAAATTTCAGATTTGATTCTAATAGATAAAATTGCAATTTAATCTCTTCTTGTTATCAAAGTTCAATCCCGAATGCTTGATTTAAACAGCTAACAGATAGAAATATGATTACCTGGAATCTTTGTGCAACTGGTAGAAACTTTTCCTGTCTTTCGCCCCTTTGTTTTTCCCCCATGAGTTCCTGTCTATCCTTTTTCTGCTTCCGATGATTTCACAAGTAGTGCCTTCCAAAACTGCCTTTCTTCCACTTCCATTCTTCTTTTCTGCCTTTTCCTCCGCCATTCTCTCCAACTTTTTTCATTCATGCAATAGTTATATCCTTATTTTAGAAAAAGAACGTTACATGCGAATTAATTTCCACTTATCCTTATTTAATTTTTAATTCAACTCATTTTATTTAAATTTCATTCATATTATTCGTTCTATTAAATAAAATTTGTCTATCGATTTATTTAATCTTATTAACCATTCAAACATTTTTTATATTATTAGATCTCTTATATATATAAAATACAAGTTATCAAAGCTTAAAAGAAAAAGTATGATCTATTTTTTTATTTATTTTTTAATAAAATTACTTTTAAAATCAAATAACATAATATACAATGTGTAGAAGGAAATTTGGTCAAACAAAACATATTTAATTTGAGCAAGGAAATGAGATGTGACATCATTTCTGATAAGATCCACACATATAATAATGGAAATAATATATTGCAAAAGATGGATATCACACAACACAAGAGATGTTTGTAGGCCAATATTTTATAATATCCAAAATATGCCAAAATAGAGTAAACCAAAAGGTAGGGTAATAAACCAAAAGGTAGGCTAACAACATACAATACTTCTTATGGAAGAAGCCACTCCATACTATATCTCCAAGAGACCCCAAATACAATATCATACTTCATACATCTTACAATGATAATAACCTCCTTTATATATACCTCCTCCTAATAATATAATGGAAGGGTAATCCTAATTGAAGGCCTACTCAACTCTTGATATAAATAATTACAAGCTATTCACATGACTTAATATAACTAACTTAAGGGATGTGTGCCACATGTCAGCATCTCCAACCATATAAATACATTATAATATCATATCTCTAGGTACATAACAGGCCATCCCCCCATGAGATCTTTTGTCCTCGAAACATGAGATGAAGATAAATAGTATGAATGTCGCAAGTTATTAGCAATATGATCCCATGACCAATCATCTAACCATCCACAGTTGATTCTTGTTCCTTTTTCTTCATATTTCTTAGACCCTATCCTTGATCCATATTCTATTGTACCCCTTTGATTTCATTTAGGTTCATAGTGATTTCTTTGTCAATTTTGTATACTATCATGTATCCATGAAGGTTTCCTCCATGATTCTTTCCTCTCACAATGATGTGGATGCCTATATATTGTGCCCTTTTCTATCTTTGGAACCTTCTTTTATTATTCACCATTTCCTACCTCTTCTTTTTGTGATTCCTTAGTAGAATTATTTGTCTCATCCTTTTCTTCAACATCTTGATCTACTTGCTTTTCCTCTAATTCATTGTACCAATCTTCACGAGATTCATGAATTTTCTCTTCCCATTTTACCCATTTTGACCTTTTTGGGGTAAAATGGAGGGAATTATGGCAGGATTTATTTCCCATTTTTACCACAAAGGAGGGGTAATTAATCAACACTATTCAAAGCAAGAGCTTGCAATGAACTTTCGAGAGATAAATCGTCTCTGACATCAAACCTTCACCTAATCGATATTGGATCATTATTGCATCATCACAACACTTATCACATCATTCACCACTTCATTTTCTCATCCTCGTATTCACCGATTTATCTCTTGAGGGGGCATAATATCCATCAATACCTGAAATTCAAAATCTGGGGCATTGAAATCTCGCATCATCTGAACATCAACATCAAAATCTTCTTTGAAGTAACGTGTAAACACATCACTTCAAAGAGGGGAAAAATGTATCCACCTAAAAATGGTCATCGTATTCAATTAATTAAATACAACCTATTTGATTAATGCTTCGACTACATATAAATAAGGTCTTACTTTATTTATATTGTTCAATTTCCTTTTAATTCTCCTAATTCACATTCTTCTAAATTAAATAAACAAAAAGCCATAAACGTGTTTATTTAATTAATCTTCCCTAATCTTGATTAAGAATTACAGCACATTTCTACAACTTTTTTATGTGCCACCTCATAAAGGTCACATGAACATAAATAAGCCTAATTATTAATTAGAATTATCCTCACACACTTCCACCAATAAGAAAAAGCACATGGCTTTATTCACTCACACTTCCAACAAATTTGGAGCACATGGGTCTTTGTTTCACAAACTTGGAATCTCATACATTTGGCATGCTTCCAATTGGTCAAGGGGATTCTCTTCACACACATAGCATGTTGTCCTTGGTCAAGGGGAAATTTCTTCTAAATTAAATAAACAAAAAACCCTAAACATTTTTATTTAATTAATCTTACCTAATCCTAATTAAGAATTAGAGCACATTTCTACAATTTTTTTTATGTGCCACCTCATAAAGGTCACATGATAATAAATAAGCCTAATTATTAATTAGAATTATCCTCACACACTTCCACCAATAAGAAGAAGCATATGGCTTTATTCCCCCACACTTCCAACAAATTTGGAGCACATGGGTTTTTGTTTCACACACTTGGAATCTCATACATTTGGCATGCTTCCAATTGGTCAAGGGGATTCTCTTCACACACATGGCATGTTGTCCTTGGTCAAGGGGACAACATCCTGATTCCTTTCATCTCCACCGTCTATCTTGTCTCCTTTAAATCTGAACCGTTGATAGGTGCCACCTCACAAAATGCTTGCAAAACTCTATAAATACACCCCTCATCCTTTGCATTATCATCCACCTTTTGAGTAATGTTATAATGCTATTTTGAAATACAAATTGGAATAGTGTTACAATGCCATTTTCCATCAACACTTTGAGGATTGTTACCATGCAGGTTTTTCGTAGGACCTTGGAGCTTTCATGGAGTCTTAATACTTAGCTTGCATATCATATGTTACTTTGCATTCTCATCTTAGATTAATTAGTTGCTTCATAGTTACATTTTATCATCTCCATTTCATCATCGTTACATTTTAGGTTAGTTTGTTTAATGTGTGCACTTGCGTATATGCATAATCATAGATAGCTCATTATAGTTGCATATCATCTCACTCATCTCCACTTGTTCATCCATCACCAACATCATCCTTCATTTATCGTTGCATTCATCATCAATTCCATCATATTGTTTCATTTAAGAGCATACCATTAATCCTTCCACCACACATTTGCACATAGAAATCATCTTAGCTTGCATATTAAGCATAAAATCTTGTTTTCTAGGTAGTCATTTTAACAACCTTTGTGCTCATAGAAATCTGAGGGCCAAACGGTTTAATAAATCCCTAGAATTAGAGAACAATGATACATATTTGAAAAGTTTGATTGTATTATGAAATAGATTAGTTTTACTTGCTTCAAACCTTGAATGTAAACCATTTCATTAAGGTTTGTGTTGACATTAAAATAACTAACTCACTACACACATTTTGACACACACACAAAATGACGCCCACCGTGGGGACTTTTCCTCACTTATTGCTAAATTTTTTGATAGTTTCATGATTGTGGGTGCAAGGTTTATGACTTGGGAATGTTTTGCACCAGTTTGGAGGCAATTCTAAACTATTTTGAGCCATTTCTGGGCTGTTTTTAGAGTTTTGGCGCCTCTTGTCTTTGTTTTGGTGCCTCTTACAATTTTTCACCAAAATTAGAAACTCACATTTGGTGTTGTGCATTTGCAAGTTTTCCTAGATTCGCTGTCAAAGACTCAAAACATAAACTACTAACATATTGCAGGGGCTAATGTTATGTACTTGTTTCCATTTTGGTTATGTTAGGAATGTAGCTTAAGTAAAGGGATAATGAACATCATGTTTCCTTTTGGTTAACTTAGGAACATAGCTTAATTAACAGATTAATGAACACCATGTCTTTTGTATGTGATGGATGGTAGGCATATGCTCTCCCCTTAACTAGGTGATCCAAAAAGCTAGACCCATTCTTTTTTATGTGCGAGTGTAAGTGGGGTATATGGCATGAGTTCTCTCTTTATTCATGCAAAATAAAGATTGATCAAACTATGGGTATACTCGCTTTCTTTTGTTTATCCTAGAAGGCCTGCCTTGTGGGAAAAAGTAATCACCCAAGGGAACGACCCAACTGGTAACACGCTAAAGCCAAGCGACTTCCAACCGGGATATAAATGTGGATACTTGAGGAAAGTTCAAGTATCATGAGGATAATTCTGATGAGATGGATCGAAAGGGACTCTTGTCATATGGATTATCCCCCATGAACAAAATTCCCACATTAAAACCCTTGTTGTATATTTTCAAAAATCCTTTATCTATTCTTTGGTGTAGCAACGATCGTTGCCAAGGCATCCACATTCTTGCAGTTTTTAGTAGGGGTGATCAGTTCGCCATGGGAGTTTCATGGGGACTGGAAGCTTGGTTGGCCTGAGAAGAGAGTGCACTCTAAGGGGGAGCCTATGCAACCAAGCTTCTGAATTCATCCGCTAAAGATAGTGCGGTTGGGGTAAAACCCATGTGGAATCTAAAATAATACAGTCTTACACAACCTTAGGAGTGTATATTCTGCTTGATGTGTCTTCAAAACGAAACTCAAACCAAACACCATAAAAAAGTTACATTTTTGTAAGTGAAAACCTTGATTCAGAACTACATTCATTGAGGTAGACAATTCAGTAACTTAGGTCCATCCATTTTCAGAAAATCAGTCCTTCCAATAGTGTTCAACCATTCCTTAGGAAAAATAGAGTCAAAATATGTGGTTTACATGATGATTTCATGAAAGGTCAAGGTTAGAAAACCCAAGCTCAAGCCTCTTTGTTTCAAACAACACCAAAAATGTTTGTCTATGCTCTACGACTTTAGAGAAAGACTAACCTTAGAATTTTACAACAGAGCTTGTAAGGACAATCTAGAGTTATACATGATGTACTATTGTCAAAATCCAAGACTTTTCCAACATTTTGAGTACCTTCATTACACAACGGGAATCTAAACTCCAAGTCTAAGATCATTCCTTAGAAACCTTAGAAGTCTAAACATTGTTGAAATGGACCTATACAAGTGGAACTTTTTAAACTAAACCTAGATCTAAACATTTCAAGGTGCCTAAATCAATCAATATCCATCACATCTTTGTTTGTACAACCTAGTTTCATCTTTGGGATTTGTCATCCTTCTATCAATGAAACAACGTCATGCAATCAAATCAAACTTAGTCTAATCAATAGAATTTTTCATTCTATTTGACTTAATTGTAATCCTTGGCACTATTTGAAACTTAGATCAAAACTTAGTCCAAATCATAACATTGTATACCCGTCCAAACAAGACCACAAAAGAGGAGACTCAAAGACAAGGAACTTGGAACACCCCTCTTTGAAATTGAAAACATAGGAAGTCCAAGTATTGAAACTTTCGATATCAAAACTCCCAACATTGAAATTCCCAAAATTGAACCTCAAAATAGTGAGATCCCTAGCAACATGGCTCATGCAGAAGAAATCCCTATTCCTGGACTCAAAAACACTCAAGGGGAAGAAATCAACAATGAGGATATCCGAGAAGTGCAACAAGACCCCAACTTCCATAAGTTTCTGGAAAATATTTTTGAAAGAGATGGGGAAAAATACCTATTAAAATGTTAGCCAATCAAGGAGTCAAACTTCCCCCTGATTTTGACATCAACATCTTAAAAGCACCTCCCCAAAAGCCTGAAAAGGAAATAGAATAAATGGTTGCTTTAACTCACCAAATGAAGAAACTTCAACAACAAGTTCTAGATATGCAAAGGGGAACTTCAAAATGATACTTGATTGAGGAAATTTGTCCTTATCCCTTTAATCCATCCATCAACATGATTCCTTTCCCTACATGTAGTGAATTTCCAAAGTATGATAAATACAATGGTACAACTAATCCATTAGATCACGTAAGGGAATTCCGAACCATGAGTCCAAAATTTGCACATGAGGAAACTTACTTGATGAGACTATTTCCACGAAGTCTAGGAGTGACAACCCTTGAATGGTTTTCAAAGATTACACCCCCCATCAACACATTTGAAGAGTTGGTCAATATATTTCTCACTCAATACTCTTACAACATCCAACATGATATCACCATGAAAGACCTTTGCAACCTGAAACAGAAAAAGGGTGAGTCCTTCCTCATTTTCTTGCAAAAATGGAGGAGATTGTTCGCAAGGTATTCTTGTCCCATGCTCGAAAAGGAAAAGATAGAGATTTTCATTGACAACCTAAACAATGAGATGAGTTATAGGTTGGAATTACAATGTCCCTCTACCTTCAAAAAATTGATTGAAAACAGAATTAAGATCGAAGAAGCCTTACTAAAAAGAGGGGTCATTAAGATATACAGTGAAAACAAGTCATCCACTTCCTCTAACAACTAGAACGGTGGGGACAAACCTAAATTTTGGAAACGAAATAAGAACGTGGGTTCCAATGAGGTCATAGCTGAAAATCAAAATACCAAACCAATATTCAACCTAACTGCAACTGCCACCAAGACTAATTAGGCCAACAATCCTCCCAACACTCCAAATGTTAGCCAAAACAACAATAAGACTAATCTGAGGACTAAAACAATACTGTTTCCAAAACCTTCCAATCGACAAAAATTTACACCATTGGGACAATCCTTAGATTCTGCCTTAAAGGAACTTACTGAGGCTAAGCTTATCACAGTGCTAGAAGCATGAAACTAGGATCCGCAAGTCAAATGCTTTTGGTGGAATGATGCCCATTACTGTGATTATCATTAAAATAAGGGTCATATGACAAAAGATTGTTGGCAATTAAAACACGCAATCCAAGATCTCATTGATAACAAAAGGGTACACATTGAAGGACCCCAAACAAATAGTGATCAGGGAGTGTTGAAGAACCCTTTACCCAATTATGAAAAGGGAGAGTCCTCTACATTGAACACTAGAGGTAAGAATATAAACTATGTTTATGATTCTACCATTCATTGTATTGAGATGGTTGAGAATTCCATCCAAGAAATTAAAATTGGAAGCCAAGGGAAGGATGCCACTACTGAAATCCAACACAATGATGACACCACCTCACACCAAATCAATGATCTTGAACCTACAAATCAGAGCACTAACATTGACATGAATGATAATTGAATTAACGTCATCAAAATCACAAATGATCAAGACAATACACCTATGAATGCGATAACAAGAGGACAAGCCAAGGTAACATTGAAAGGAGCTACCCCTTCTAGGTCCAAAACGAATGTTTTTCCTATAACTCAATATGACATTGTCAATTAGTTACAGAAGATACCTGCTCAAATATGCATATTGGAAATTCTCAAGATTTCACCAGTGCACAAAGAAATCCTAGAACAAGCTTTAGTTGCCAACACAATACCAAACAATCTGAAAGTATGTACATTTCAAGCTATGGTGGGACATTTGACTGCACCTCATTGCTTATCATTCTCTGAACATGACGAAGCATCCACCACCCATCCATATAACGCTGCTCTTCACATTGAAGTCCTCATCTATAAACATCACGTCAAACGTGTCCTTATAGATGTAGGAGCAGGCCTAAACATTTGCACTGTCAAGCTTATTCGTGCATTAGGATATTCTAAAAATGCTATTGATCTTAGAAGGAAAATCACCATAAAAGCATATGATGATGAAGAAAGATCCTCCCAAGGATTAATCATCTTACCCATTCAAGTGGGAACAATCATCAAGGACATAGTGTGTCACGTGTTAGAGAAGGAATTTACATATTAAATACTCTTGGGATGACCATGGATTCATGAAATGCAAGCGGTACCATCAACCTATCAACAGTGCTTGAAATTTCCTTTCAATGGACATGAGGTCACCATTGCTGCAGATTCTAATAATCCCCAATATTGCAGTGCACTCAGAACAAGTCAAGAGACTTTTGTACCACATAATAGAGAAGTCATCAGTTCTGATCCATCAAACAAAGAAAGTCCAATGGGTTCTTCGTCAAGATAGTATAAGGAAAGGGCTCAATCAAAAGGAAAAGGGGTCGTTGACTCTATTTCATGCAACAATGGGAGTCAATTTGATGCCTTATCAAAACAGTTGGAAAAGATCCAAATAAAATACAAGGGCATGGGGGAATACTCATTTGAGCAATCTTCATACTTATCACAAATTTCATCTTCTCTTAAGTCACATGGACAACCATCCACCTCAAGACAACAATCTTTACAACCCATCATGCTCTTTGATGGGAAGTTTATAAAAGCAAGCACCGAAGTGGAGGAATCAGAAGATATGGATGTCCTAAGCTGGATATACAAATGTGAAGAACCTTCACAGGTATTAATGTCCAATATATGCACATATAAGTATGGCAAAGGTCAGACAATCTTGACTAAAATGGGATATGAGGGAAATGGTCCTTTGGGTAAAAGGAAAGAAGGAATCAGTGAACCAATACAGCTTGTTACAATGAACCCCAAAGACAAAACATGGCTAGGCTATAGGGAAGACTTAAAAGAGGAAGCTACTCAAAGAGTTGTCGAAAGAATCTTACAACTACAAGCTAGTGAGGATCATGAAACAAATTCTAATGAATATGAATGGGACTCTCTCTCTGAGGAATCTTGCCATGACAAAGAGATCTATGTAATCCAAAAGTATACACCAATATGTATGAAAGGACAAAGTTCTGGTTCTTGACCACTCGAATTTGGATCACAATATATAATTGAATCAAGTGAAGACGATCATTATTTGAGTGAGATAGACATGTTAGAAGAAAGTAACATCTTAGACCTCATTGGATAATTTGACAACATGGCTATCCTAATGCTTACACCTTATGACCTTGACCAATCTAGTGAGTCCTTGTCCTTAATGCATCCTAAACTAATTGATTGGGATCAAAATGAGTCGCTTGACATACCCACCTTTTCAAACGATGATTCCCTTGTGAACTTCCTATGTTCTGATGATATTGACACATATTGTACCATTGAATCTCAGAACAAAGCTCCTGACGAAGGGAGTGCTAAACCTTTCAGCTGCAAAATGAAAAATATAAGAAATGGATCTAATAGTGAAAACCATCTAATGGCACTATTAAATCAGGAAAAAGTAAAAACAAAGAGCATATCTCAAGGTGAAAACCTCCTTGAGGCACCAAGAGATGGAAGGTTTGACACTCTCCCAAAAAACTATCAAGAGAGATCTTTAGTGCTAATAGAACCTACACAATCCATCAATGTTGGTACAACTGAGGTAGTGAAGACCCTGCGTTTAGCAGAATCCATGACAGAAGAGGAAAAACCTCTTTTCACCAAATTATTTAAGCAGAGGAAAATCAACTTTGCTTGGTCATTTACTGATATGCCAGGCATAGATCCATAACTCATTATGCATCATTTATCATTACCACCTGGCATGAAATCGGTAAAGCAAAAACAAAGAAAGATGCATCCCCATATCACCCTTCTAGTGAAAGCTGAGTTGAAAAAGCTATTAGATGTAGGATTCATAAGATGTATTGACTATTCTGAGTGGATATCAAACATTGTTCCAGTATCCAAACCAGATAAGAGCATCAAGATATGCACAGACTTCAGAGATCTTAACAAAGCCTGTCTGAAAGATGATTTTCCTCTACCAAACATTGATTTGATTGTAGACTTGACTACTAGGCATAAAACGTTATCACTTATGGATGGCTTTTCAGGATACAACCAAAAAAAGATAGCACCTGAAGATCAAGATAAAACGGCCTTCACATGTCCTTGGGGCACTTTTTTTCTGGAATGTGATGCCTTTCGGGTTGAAAAATGTTGGAGCTTCATATCAGAGGGCTATGACTACCATATTCCATGACATGATGCATAATTTTATGGAAGACTATGTGGTTGATTTGTTGGAAAAATACTACACTAGAGAAAGACACTTAGAGATTCTAGACAAAATCTTCACAAGATTGGAGAAATTCAAGGTAAGGTTAAATCCCAAGAAATGTGTGTTCGGTGTAACATTAGCTAAACTTTTAGGATACATTGTCTTAGCTAAAGGAATTGAGGTGGATCCCGCAAAGGTAAAAGCCATTATGGAAATTCCTCCTAAAAGCATCAGTCAACTCAAATCATTACAAGGAAGGTTCTGGTCTATCAGAAGATTCATTGCACAACTAGCTGATAAAACTCATCCTTTCAACCACTTATTACACAAGAATGTCTCTTTCAAGTGGGATGACAAATGTGAAGCTTTCTTCAGTCAAATAAAGTAGTACTTGATGACACCACTAGTAAAGGTAAAACCACTATTATTATACATTGCAACAACTGAGATTTCTTTGGGAGCATTGTTAGCATAGGAAGATTCTACAGGAAAGGAAAGAGCCATCTATTATATCAACAGGACCCTAAATGGTTATGAGATCAATTACTCCTTTATTGAGAAAGCGTACTTAGCGGTTGTATTCAATACACAACAATTGAGGCATTACATGCTGACTCACACCATTAAACTCATTGCCAAAATTGACCCATTAAAGTACTTACTCAACAAAGTTTCTTTGATAGGGAGGTTAGCCAAATGGGTCATGATATTGAGTGAGTTCGATATCCAGTATGTGGATAGGAAAGCAATCAAAGGTCAAGCCATAGAAGATCAACTAGTTGAAGCACCATTTCCAGATAACAATCCAATGAACATTGAATTCCCTGATAATGATATCCTAACCATATCTACACAACAATGGCTGCTATACTTTGATGGATCTTATACACAATAGGGATCAGGTGCATGAATCTTGTTTGTCTTGCCGCAAGGATACAAAATTCCCAAATCCTATAGATTAATGTTCCCTTGCACCAACAACACAACTGAATATGAAGCATTGATCATTGGAATCAAGATAGTTGTTGAATGGAAAATCACAGAATTGCTAGTCTATGGTGACTCACAACTGGTCATCAACCAAGTCAATGATGATTATCAAACAAAGGATGACAAGTTGCTGGCCTACAAAAGGATGGTGGATGATTTCAAAAAGTACTTTATTGAGATCAAAATTGCACAAGTTCCCAAAATAGAAAACAAAGTTGTAGATGCAATGGCCACCATTGCTTCTCTCTTGCAGATACCTAAACAAAGAAGACATTATGAATTCATGGTAGAACAAGCGTCCAACCCAACTTATGAAGATCCAGAATCCCAAGTGATATGTCATATTGTCAACCCTCAAAATTCTCTCTATGGAGAGATCTATACCTACTTACAAGACAATATCCTTCCAATTAACTTATCCCGAAACCAAAAATGAAACTTCATTCGACAAGCAACTCGCCACACCCTAATAGTTGATACATACTTTATAGATGAGGTTTGGATGGTACTCTTCTTCGATGTCTAGAACGTAATGAAGTTGAAACCACTTTACAAGAGGTTCACGAAGGTATCTATGGCACACATTCAAGCGGTTAACCTTAGCTAAGAAATTATTACGATTGGGGTATTACTGGCCGAATATGGAGAAAGAGTCATTTCAATATGTCAAAAGGTGTTCCAAATGTCAGATTCATGGAAACTTGATACATGCACTTGCACAAGAGTTTCATCCTTTCATAGCTACATGGCCTTTTTGTCAGTGGGCATTGGACCTTGTAGGTAATATTCACCCCTCTTCCTCCAATGGACATAAGTTTATAATCAGGGTGATCCCACAAAGTTGGTTTACAATTTTTGGGAGATTCTGATTTTTGCTGAAATCACATATTTTTAGAAAATATAATGATTTAAGCCTTTAAAAGTTCCATTTAAGCATTCCAATTGAAGAGGGTTTGATCAAACTACCTTAAATCAAACCCCTTTGGATAGAACCATGCTATTTTTAAACCATACCTATAACGTAGTCTCCTTTACACCTATCAAAATGCTGATAAAAAACCACTTTTGATTTACCTTTTGGGGATCAAATGAATTCATTTAAAATTTATTTTTGTAAGTATGTATTCCTTATTATAAGCTTCCCAAAAAGTATAATTTTAAATAAAATTAATTATTATTATATTTATTTTTTATTTCTTGTCAATTTAGGTTTTTTACCGAAAATCAAGCTCTTGTTCTGCAAATGTGGAAAAATAGTATATTATCATTTTATTTTTTTGAAAAATATAAACTAGATATTGAACCCTTGATCCAACAAAAATAAAAATTGAATTTTGATACATACAAAAGAGTTATGTATTATACATTGTCTGAGTTGTAATTGGTTTGACTTCAAAAATTGATTAAAGAAAAAAATATTCAATAAAAAACTATCTAACCAAGTGAAATCACTAGATATCAGAGTTACAAATATAAATTCAAAGGAATTATAATTTTATCCTTCATGGGAAAAAAATTATGCGTTATACGGTGAGCATTACTTTTTAAAAATATTATTTTCTAAAAAAAACTAGTTTTTGAGGGAGATGGAAAAAGAAGTGAAGTCTGATTCCAAAAAAATTGAAAAAAATATATTTAGAATCTATAGACTAAATTTCATGAAACTATAGTTTACATCTTCAAATTCCTCCCAATTTAGGCACTATAAGTGCTCGAAAGTGAAGATTTAGTTAAAAAAATTTATTTCAGTGTCCAGTTTGGCCAAAACTTGTAAACCACTATTGTGGGATCACCACACAACCAAAAAATACTTCACCAAGTGGATTGAAGCTGTTCCTCTAATCACCATCATCAGAAAAAAAATCTCATCATTCATTCTGAATTATCTCATATGTCGGTATGGTGTTCCTCAATCTATCATTACAGACAATGGTCGACCCTTTAAGAATCAAGATGTTCAAGAGCTCTGTGAAAGATTCCATATCCAACATCAGTTTTCTACACCTTACTATCCCCAACGGAATGGGCAAGAAGAGGCCTCAAACAAGACTATTCTAAACATTTTGAAGAAAACCATTAATGAAGCTGGATGTGATTGGCATGTTCAACTAAACCCTACATTGTGGGCTTATAGAACCAGTATCCATACCCTGACAAGAGCAACACCCTATTCTCTTGTCTATGGATCAAAAGCTATTCTACCTATTGAGGTTGAGATACCATCCCTACGTGTGTCACTTAAAGGTGATTTCAAATGAGGATTACAGAGTATCTAGGCTATAAGAATTAGAACTATTGGATGAATGCTAAGAACATGTAGTTGATAATCTAAAAGCTTATCAACAAAGGATATCTAGGAGCTACAATCACAGAGTAATACCTAGAGCATTTCAAGTGGGCGACTTAGTCTTAAAAGAAAATCCCCGTAATCAGCAAGATCGAGAGAAGGGGAAATTTGAACCTAACCGGCTGGGTCCCTTTGTTATAGTATTAGTCTTTGGATCGGGAGAATATCAGTTGTCCACACCATAAGGGGATCTGTTTCACGAACCATTCAACAACTTGCATCTCAAAAGGTCTCACACCTAGCTCATCCAGTGCATTGGTCAAGATCCTGAAATAATACCAAAAACATCAAAAAATGTTTTGAAGAAATATAAAAAAGAATTAAAAAAATGTAAAAATCCAAAAAGAAGAAGAAGAAAGAATCGTCCTCTAGCGAAAACCACTTCAGTGGTGCTTTGGGCAAGTACCTTGGTGAAAACATGGAAAATAGGCGCCTTGCGTAAAATAAGAAATATTCATCTATCTTGGGCTACGTGACTTGCTCTGCATCATTTATCCATCATGCTTCTAGCTCTGCACCTGTCACGCTTCCACATTCGCATCATAGCTTGATCCAGTGTTTATATCAAGGTACTCCCCTAGCATTACTCGATCCATTCTAAAAATCAATTTTTCTTATCATATCACACTGGGGGCATGTACTACATTGAATTGGATTCTTGTACATTCTCAAGGTCAGAAAATTGAAAATCCGAAAAACATTCAAAATAGATCAAAATCCGAAAATAGGTCAAAAATTTGAGAAGTCAAAAACATAGTTGTCCTTCGAACTACATCTTCTCTGAGCTTTGAACGTAGGAAAGGGTGATCTTTGATTATCCCTTAAGACATTTGATTTAGTCTTTTTGGTGTCCACTATGTTCATATTTTCATCTTGGTCATGTCGCCAGTTGAACTACGTGGTCTCTGTGTGTATAACATAGGCAAGGCTAATATGTTGATCAGCCCCTGAGGCCCCTAGGATAGGTCTTTAGGTTAGGTCTTGGTCATCATGGTCATGTCACACCCTGCACTGGGGGAAAAATCCTGCACTCACTAGGGGAAAATAAACTTTGAGTTTGAACCAATAGGAAAATAGTCATCGGACTAAAGTTAAAAACACAAACTTCAAATGGATGATGATCTTTAGGAATCAAGGGTTTATCACGTTAAACACGAAAGTTCAATTTTTTCTACTTTGATTTTTGATATCATATCTCTCGAGTCCTTGATGATGGATCGAACTAGAGTAGCAAGGAAGGAGTATGATTTTTCTTTGTCTGCTATCTGTGAGTTTATCATTATTACTATGCAAGTTGTCACAAGACATGCACTACAAAGTATCATTGATGAAATTCTGAATTTGTATAGGAAAAAGATTAACTCTTGGCTATTTATGCAAGCGATGCTCAGGTCATCTCAGTTTAATTATATACTTAGATGCTTGTGTTAACTTGCAATTTTAAAACATCATGGAAGTAGTACTCAGGTCATCTTGGTCTAAAATATGTCATCAATGCTTGTACTCACTTTCAACATTTTAAAGGCCCAATGATGATAAAAAGCGCGACAAATTGGTTAATATAAATGAGAACTTTTGAAAATGAGATTTGCATTATTAAGTTAGACTACATTCATGTTAGTATTGCATGTGTATTTATGGGGTTTTCAATGTTGAAAAAATTCCACAATGGTGTCATCTTTATTATTCATGGATTGAGTACATTGGACATTAATCAAAAACACATCTTTCTCATTTAGTGGCACATCAGTTGCATCATCATTTTCATATCTTGTAAAACATTCTCATTTCATCTACATCCATACATTCCATCATGATATTTGCATCAAAAAATACAAAAGAAAGGACATACATTGCATATCATTTTCAACATCATGTCATACACTACGCTTAAATAAGTGAGTCTCTTTAGATTTCCAAGAAAGTTGGGAAATATGTTAGAGTTATGGAGCTTAAAAGATCAATCTACTATAATCTTCCCACAGCTTTTAGAAGTTGGACAGACTCACTTATTCAAGCTTAAGGCATTGAACATTTGCACTGATAATCATTACATCACATTGCATCATCATAATAAATCACATCACATTGCATAATCATAATTCATTCATCACATTGCATAATCATTATCATGATCTAGAAATTAAATAAAGTCACAACATTGCATATCATAATAGGGAAATCAAGTGCATGTCAACATTTAGATCATAATCACCGCTACATATCATATATCATCAAAAATGTCATAAATGTCCACATGTACAAGGATATCCAAAAAGTAGGATGAGATACATCAAAATCCAAAAAGGCACTTGTATCATGGGAATCACATCCTCAATATCACAAAAAGGTGTATACACAATGTCCAAGTAACATCACAAAATTCTATGGAAAACTCCCACCAGATGTTGCTACTCTCATGGATTTGGTACCCCCTCTACTTGACGGACCTACACATGGATCTCTCCTATCTCTAGGAAATGGTTGCATGACACCCATGCTAGAAGTACAAGAATGAGATATGAGAGAACGAGACTGTACAAAAATCTCTCGTCGCTCAGGAGGAACCAACTCATGATATTTACCTCTATAAAACTACAATTCCTAAGAAATGTGTCAGATCTCTCTGAAGAAATCCCCTATACCTGTAGATGGTGTTGTCTGTTGTATCCTCTCAGCAATGGCCTCAACCTACTCTATCCAGTGTTTGAAGGCATCCCTCTCTTACGTAAGTATGATCATCTGTGCCTGCAACTACTATATCTATTGCCTATTTTTCCCTCTATCAGTCCTCAAAATATCAATCCATGCCCGACATTGTCCTAACTCATCTTGAAGGGAAACAATCTATGATCGATCCTGCGCTATCTTGCTGTGATGTGAGGGTATCCCAATCTGAATCCTCGGAAGCACTGCTTGAGCTATGATGACTCTCCTCCTGTGCCTTAGAACTACAAAATCCAACAAATGACTATCATCTTCCCTAGCATCATCACCCACTGCACCACCATCACTCTCCCTAGCATCATCACCTCTACAAGAACCCTCTGCACCACCCTCATCACCTCTGCAAACACCATCCTCACCATCCTCATCCTCTCCTCTGTCTCCATCAATTGGTGGTCCTGGCTCCTCTGGATGAGTAAACCTAGGAAATGGATGCATGTGGAAGAACTTTGAATAATCCTCGGTCATCCTGGCATCTGTAATATATGAAACATAATCCCATAAACTAGGGGTCAAGGTATAATACTCTATACATGATGTCTCATATGATACACATGGGCCCCAATCTAAAACATGCTATCGTCAATGTGCATAATAGGCAACTCCCAAGGGCATCCCATGAACCCATCCAAACTATCAAAATACTTGCAAATACAAGTAGCACTCAAGAACAACAAGTGTCTGCCTAATCAGATAGCGAGATAATAACATATATGGCATCTCCAACTGATCCTCTAGCCATTGCTCACAATCTAAGTATGGCCACCATGTGATAGTCTCCAAATCATCCAAAATACGCCTCTAATAAGCAATCTTTCCCAGCTTATGCTGGACATGTGGACCACTATAACTAAAAAAATAGGATCTCCCGGGAGGTCGATGTCTCTCTCCCATGGGCCGAGTGACGACTATATGCTCCCATGCCCAAGTCTGTAGTAATGTGACACCACATGACAAACTCGTCGCCCCGTAATAGACAACCTTAAGCAAATCTCGATATAAGTGGGCTAACATACAGGAACCCCAAGCATACCTTGTACCATCAAGTGTCATCCTGAATAGCACACGACCCCAACCTGCTGAAAATCTCTTTGACCTACGATTAGGACAAAGGAATCCACCAATGAATCTGGAAAGCACACACGAAAAAGGAGCATATCTACTGATCATCTCTTTCCAAGGGATCCATTGGCCCATAACATACTCATCTCGACATATTCTCCACAATGAAGCTATCCCACCCTACTCTCTCTTATCGTACACTACTATCTCTCCCATCATTGGGATCCGTAGAATACGATAGACATCCTCAGGAGTCACGGTTATCTCTCCAGTCGGCAAATGAAATGTGTTATGATCACTATGCCATCTCTCAGCCAAAGCTATCAATAAACCTCTGTTGATTCTATATTGTGGAATGCCTAACAAGGAAGTCAACCCATAACAAGAGATAATCTCTAAGTCCGCTAATGACAACCGGCGGATCATGTTCCAGGTCTTTAGGAATCGCTCCCGAGACTGGAGTACATCTCCATCTCCCTAATCATGAATACAAATTAGTCAATCAATGTCATGTTCACTCAAAATCATCAATCAATCTTGAGCTAATGTGCAGTCATTCAAATCTACTTAATCAGAACAACCAACATCTTGATCAATCCTACCCATCGTTCCTCACCTATCATGAAGACGATCTGCTATCAATCCTACCCATCATTCCTCGCCTATCATGAGGACAATTTGTTATCAATCCTATCATCGTTCCTCTCCTATCATGAGGACGATATGCTATCAATCTTACCCATCATTCCTCGCCTATCATGAGGACGATCTACTATCAATCCTACCTATCGTTCCTTGCCTATCATGAGGACAATATGCTATCAATCCTATCATCATTCATCTCCTATCATGATGACGATATGCTATCAATCTTACCCATCATACCTTGCCTATCATGAGGACAATCTGCTATCAATCAACCCATTGTTCCTTTCCTATCATGAGGACAATACGCTATCAAGCCTATTATCGTTCCTCACCTATCATGAGGACGATACAACACTGGTTCTATCATTTGATTCTCTCCTATCATGAGATCAAATCATCACGCAAAACATCAATCAAACACTACACATAACACAATCTAACTGAAATCAATCCAAAACATGACAAACCGACGACTCCTAGGCTTCAAGAATATCTTGCGAACATCACCTTGAAGGATTTCCACAATTACACCCTGCAAAACATGTTAAATGACAAGCTAAACCACTTCAAATCACCAAAACTGACAACTTTCCAAGGCAACAAGATGCACCATTTGGGACCCCAAAGGCGCCAAAATAGAGTATGCAACTCAAAACAAGGTTTTCAAGGATTACAAGAGGTTCCACTTGGGACCCCAAAGGTGCCAAAACAGTGTTGGAGCATAAAGCATGCATTTTCAAGGCTTACAAGAGGTCCCACTTGGGACCCCAAAGGTGACAAAACTCTCAAGGCTCAAAAACACCCATTTCAAGTTTACAAGAGGTGCCACTTGGGACCCCAAAGGCACCAAAACTCTAAAAGGGCTTGAAAACATCAATTTTAACCTTGCAAGAGTTGCCATTTGGGACCCCAAAGGTGCCAAAACTCTTAAAACACATGAAAACTTGAATTTCAAGCTTACAAGAGGCGCCATTCGGGACCCCAAAGGAGCCAAAACTCTTAAATGTGCTCAAAAACACTCAAAAATGACAAAAAAATCCATTGAAAGTGCATCAATAGCATCCCATAAGGTACAACATCTATCTATGATGTTCAAAATGCTTCTAAAAGGAAAGAAAATGACTAACAAAGAGGTTTCTTGTAAAGTGTACCGTAGGTCTAGAAGCAGCAGGCTGATTAGGTTGGCAAAGACACTCGAAATGATGCTTTCGATATGGGATCACCATCTTCCTCTAAGCTCTGCAATCTTCAACTTCTCCAAACTCAAAATGTGCAAATGAATCCCATTTTACCCATTTTCACCTTTTTGGGATAAAATGGAGGGAATTATGGTGGGATTTATTTCCCATTTTTACCACAAAGGAGGGGTAATTAATCAACACTATTCAAAGAAAGAGCTTGCAATGAACTTTTGAGAGATAAATCATCTCTAACATCAAACCTTCACCGAATCAACATTGGATCATTATTGCATCATCACAACACTTATCACATCATTCAACACTTCATTTTCTCATCCTTGTATTCATCGATTTATCTCTTGAGGGGGCATAATATCCATCAATACCTGAAATTCAAAATCTAGGGCATCAAAATCTCACATCATCTAAACATCAACATCAAAATCTTCTTTGAAGTAACGTGTAAACACATCACTTCAAAGAGGGGAAAAATGTATACACCTGAAAATGGTCATTGCATCCAATTAATTAAATACAACCTATTTGATTAATGCTTTGACTACATATAAATAAGGTCTTACTTTATTTATATTATTCACTTTCCTTTTAATTCTCCTAATTCACATTCTTCTAAATTAAATTAAAAAAAAACCATAAATGTGTTTATTTAATTAATCTTCCCTAATCTTGATTAAGAATTAGAGCACATTTCTACAACATTTTTATGTGCCACCTCATAAAGGTCACATGAAAATAAATAAGCCTAATCATTAATTAGAATTATCCTCACACACTTCCACCAATAAGAAAAAGCACATGACTTTATTCCATCACACATTTCCACCAATAAGAAAAAGCACATGGCTTTATTCCCCCACACTTCCAACAAATTTGGAGCACATGGGTCTTTGTTTCACACACTTGGAATCTCATACATTTGGCATGCTTCCAATTGGTCAAGGGGATTCTCTTCACACACATAGCATGTTGTCCTTGGTCAAGGGGACATTTCTTCTAAATTAAATAAACAAAAAACCCTAAACATGTTAATTTAATTAATCTTCCGTAATCCTGATTAAGAATTAGAGAACATTTCTACAATTTTTTTTATGTGCCACCTCATAAAGGTCACATGAAAATAAATAAGCCTAATTATTAATTAGAATTATCCTCACACACTTCCAACAAATTTGGAGCACATGGGTCTTTGTTTTACACACTTGGAATCTCATACATTTTGCATGCTTCCAATTGGTCAATGGGATTCTCTTCACACACATGACATGTTGTCCTTGGTCAAGGGGACAATATCCTGATTCCTTTCATCTCCACCATCTATCTTGTCTCCTTTGAATCTGAACCGTGAATAGGTGCCATCTCACAAAATGCTTGCAAAACTCTATAAATATACCCCTCATCCTTTGCATTATCATCCACCTTTTGAGTAATGTTATAATGCCATTTTGAAATACAAATTCAAATAGTGTTATAATGCCCTTTTCCATCCACACTTTGAGGATTGTTACCATGCAGGTTTTTCATAGGGGCTTGGAGCTTTCATGGAGTCTTATACTTAGCTTGCATATCATATGTTACTTTTCATTCTCATCTTAGATTAATTAGTTGCTTCATAGTTATTGTTATCACCTGAAATTGCACCCTGTTGAACCCGATGTTCAACACCTCAATGTAACATGGGAAGACCTCTAAAGATGTGGGTTTCTTGTAAACATAGGTCAACCTTCAGAGAAGGCTGACTTCCTGTGGTGTCACCTAACCACTAATCTTGTAAGGAAAAGGGAGAAGGAGAATGCATAAAAATGAAAATTAAATCCTATGGTGATACACCAAAATGACAAGAAGAATGAGACACTCGAGTTACACTTGAATACTAATGATCAATATGGTACTGCACATCAAGTTTCTGTAGATTATGCATAAGTATTTCACAAACAAGTTTGACATGCACACACTTTCAAGAAGGAAAATATAATTTTCACAAATTAAAAGCTCATGTGCAATTAAGTAAACATAGTTTGTAACCTACATAATACTACTTTTGCAAAGCAAGGCATGCTAACATGAGAAAAATCTATAAAGAAAAGAAATATTTCATGAAGTAGCTTGATCAATCACCTGAAAATGCACAATATTTTGCAAGAACCAGAAGGAAAATTGAACCATCAATGGTAACCAAGGTAAATTTTATATATCGTGCTCCAAAATGAGTTATAGAAGTTTGCTAATCTGAGAAAGGACAGCAAAAGTCACAGAATTTCGAAAAGCATCAGGAGAACTCTCTTTCAAAGAGGAAAAAAATGCCTTATATACAAAAAAAGTCAGTCCCTTAGGGCTTACAAAAATATCTGCCTCCAGAAAGATCTGCCCCTAGATCTTTTGGATCAAGTTACATCTGCATTCAATGTGTGTCCTCGATGTCCACTCTTGAATCTCCTTTACTAGCTAGAATCCCAGCTGTCCCTGTGACTCATGGCCTCTCTACACCCCTCATGTTCTAGACCCTTCCGCAAGTTGACCTTCTTCTCAAAGCGGCCTTAGACTTCCCTTGAAATGAATTCGCATGTCCTCATCGTCCATTGAAGCAAAGTGGATCCACTTCATTTATGCTCTCTTGATCCTCCTGGAACTAGTGAAGCTACCAACGGTTTGCCTATAGCTCACTCTAATTGGTTGAACATATGCCATGCAAGATTCCAAGCAGTCAAAGGTCGCTTCCTCAGAATCGCATGTCGGTGAGACACTGGCCATGTCTCCCCCATGCGATTATACCATTTAGCAGCTATCGACATAATGCATGACGGTCGACAAGATCTCATATCGAATGCAAAATCCATACTGATATCGCCTTTCTCATCACCCAGACCATCGGCAAGATATATCACTTTTGGAAAGAGGTCTTACCAAAAGAATTCGATAGTAGATAGTACTTCAACCAGACCATCGGCAAGACTTCATCAGGTCAGTAAAATGTTATAGTGAGCCCTTCATCTTCATGCCTGAGACTGAACCTTTCGTCTCGACAATGTTAGGAAATTTATGGCATCTCAGAGAAAAAATCCATAATAGTAGTGTCTTTGGTAACTTTCATTTTGATTAGGTTGCCTAAAAGACACATACAACTATGTCCTAAAGTAGAACCAAACATAGTTTATTTCCCACATTGATCCTTCTGAGAGAAGCACATGTAAGTTCAACAAGATGCATTAACAGATTCTACAACAAGAACCAACAGACACGAAAGATAAGATAGAAACCAAAACAAACAGATTTACGTGGGGAAAATCCTTTTAGATAAAAAACCCCACACTCCAAAGATCGAGCCATTGTATTATTCAGCAACAAACGGTTACAATACAATTTCAGGCTCATAGCCTTTTTAGAGATTACATCTTGTTCATTTTGGATACAACTGGTAGCAAACTCTTCATGAGAGATCAACCATGGAATTCATGGTTAGGAGAGATTCCAACAGCAAAACCTTGCCTCTCTCTTCCTCTGCTTCTGCCTCATGGCCTCAGCCTTTTAGCCAACCACTCAGCTCTCTCTCTTCTTCTCTTCTTCTCTCTGGCTCTTCAACTTCTACACAAAACATCCAATGCATACATTTATACATTCGTTCTCAACAACCTCTGTGAAACGGTTTGATTCCAACTGTCAGATCACAACGATCGAATCATTCAGCTCAACAGCGTAGATGTTTCCACTTCCTTGCATAGAAGATAATACATCCAGGTCACACCACATAGGAAAGTCTTCAAATGGTCAAGAGCGTTCAACCTATGTTGGCATGTCGGTGAGACACTAATCATGTCTCCTCGATACCAACACAGCTAGCATTCGATATTGCCAAGAGTTTTCCCCATCGGAAAGAGGTTACACCGAGTCTAGAGAGCTATCGCTAAGACTTCGTCATGTCGCCAAGACCTCACACCGAAGATCACAAGATATTCCAAAGAGTTCATTAGTCAGAAAGACTATCGCTCTTCACCCAGACATTACACCAAAGTCTTCAAGTCACATCGACCTCAGCATTCTCATCGGCGAGACAATCGCCATTCGATGATACATCATACCAAAGTTCAAGGGTCATATTGATGTTAGCTTTTCCATTGACAAGACACCCACAGTTCGCCAAGACTTCATATTGAAGTCTTCAAGTCATGCCAACATGAGTATTCCATTCGGTGAGACAATCGTCTTTTGCCAAGACATCACACCAAGCTCTTCATATCATCCCAAAGACCACAGCGATTGAAGAGACCATCACAGTTTACCAAGACTTCATACCGAAGTCTTCAAGTCATGCCGAAAAAAACACTCATCGAAAAGACTTACCACTCTCGCCAAGACATCCCACTGAGTCTTCATGTCATCTCGAAGACCTCAATGTTCACCAAGAGTCACACTAAAGAAGACCATCGGCTAGACATTCCACATTCGCTGAGACCTCATACTGAAGTCCTCATGTTTCTTCGATGACTCCATTCGCTAGGAGTCTCACCAAAAAAACCTGATCACATGTAGCTTTGTCGGCCAGACTTACCGCTGTCACCAAGAGGTCATAGCGAACCCCTTTCATTACCCTGATGACTCCATATGTCTATCAGCAAGACATTCACACATTCCAGTAAGATTTCTTACCGAAGCAAATGGGTTACACAAATGACTCCTTTCACCACAGGTCTCCTTGACATCCGCTAGACACCAACCTATCAGCCAGACATCTCCCAGTCACCAAGACTTCATATCGATAGGCGAAAGTCATGTCGATTACCACATCGGCCAGAAAGACCAAAGGTCACACCGATATCAACAAGACTTCCTATTGTCACCGAGACATCATTCCAACAATCCAAGGTTACGCTAAAGGTTTCTGATGCCAATCACGAAGACATTCAGGAGGTCATAACGATAGTTCAGGATCTACTAGTAGGTCGGCTAGACTTCTCCTTAGTCTCATCAAAATTGCTCACATGAAGTTTCAGCCTGTGGGATTGAGGCACACAATTCCAGCAATCTCCCACTTGACGAAGATCACACAAGCACCTCCAAAGCAACCAGAAACTAAGATCACACTAGCTCCACCAGTTTAGACCCCGCAAAACTCAAGACACCCAATCAACCTGATTCAATAGATAACAGTCCACTAGAGAATCTGCAACAAAGACTAGGCATCCAACTACAACTCACTGTCCAACAAAGCAACCAAAATGCAACCGATCACAACCTCCCAGGAAACCACATAAACCTCAAACATGCTCTCATGCTCCAACATCCAAGATGTCCACCATTCAGGCAACAATCCTGTCATCTTCCAACATGCCACCTATGGAAGAAGGATACAATTCCAAGGTGTATAAGCACCATTCCAACGAACACAAGCAAAAGATCCTAGTGATATCATCAACAAGATACAACTACCACTTCACTGTGCTCAAATGCTATACAGAAGAAATATCAACTTCAAAGCTTCAATCAGAACACAATAGTGAAGTCATTCTCCAAAAACAAGACAAGAAACACCAGCTAGAACAATAGTTAGACTAACTACTTCCATCCAACCGATAAACCCACGTGACTGAAAATAGCACCCATAGCTCATGCTATTCCATCCAATCTCTCATACCTCAAAGGTATAAGCATTAGTAAACTCATGCTGCTCCAAAACCAACCCATCAACAATGAATGCAAGCTCCAAGTGCCAACCAGTCAAAGAAGACAAAACACAACAGGAACTCCCACTGTCTGAGTAATCCAAATACATCACAAGTCTACTAATTACAACACATAAAAAATGTAACCATGTAGTACCAAGGAAATATCCACAATGATATTCACAACCTACAACAAAATGCTACAAGACACATTTCTCTCACCACATACCATCACAGCCACAGAGAGAAACTCTGCACATCATCTTCCTATAGAAAATCCTCCTACATACACTTCTAATAGCCAGCTGTGTCAAGAATGATCTTCTTCACATCCCAAAATAAAAGCCTTAACAACATCCATTCGTTCAATCACCAAGATCAAACCGGCTTTAAAAAACATGGATGTAAGCTTCTTAAAGAAGATCAAACTACTTCATTCCCCATTTCAGGAAATCAGCCCATACAACATCTCCTACCAATACTCATTAGCAACAAGGAGATAAAACAAAACTATACAACTTCCACTATGAATCCTCCAGAACCATTAGACAACAATTCAAGATCCATATCATGAAAGTGAACTTAATAAAACACATCTGAAAAATATAATGGGCCAAATACCTTTCAGATAAACTGCCGAGTAGACCAAGAGTGGGAACGAGAATACTCCTTCAAGATACAAGTCATCATGACTAATCCAAGAGCAATCTCCCCATAGGTATCTTATTGAACTCACACTCAACCAAGGTGTAGGCTTCTCAGACTTTCTATTGAAAAAATTTAACAAGAGTAACAAGCAACAATACTTCTCTCATAAGAGAAAAAATAGCCTCACCTTATTCTTCATGTATCAAAGAGTACTAGCAACCGATTATCTCATGCTAAACTTCAACTGCATTACTACACTATCACGAAGTATCAAGCAAATAATCAAAGCACCCAATACACAAAGAATTACCAGACCATTGTCAAAGCTCCAATCATTTGAATCAGGAACTTATCATGACATCATGATCTACACATCCCCATAGGAGATCCCATGCTTCAAGTGACTTTTCCATTGTCTCAAGTACAATGCACAATGCCAAAACTCCAGTGCATAAGCAAGAGTATACCATGACATAAAGAAAATAGACTCAAAATCAACATCACCTGTCAACAACCACCAACACCTTAGCCAAAGACTCCAAGTGTCCTCCATGGATCCAAGATGTTGAAAATCTTCAAATATAGTCCATGCAAATGTGAAAGAACCCTTCTGCAGCAACAGGATCTAAGAGCTCTCCCAAGAAATATCTGCAACACTAAAGAAGACTATTCACCACCATGTGATGAACCCACAATCACTGCTAAAGCTCCCACTGAATGTGACAACCAAGCTCTCCAAGCATCATGACCACCTGCTTCAGATTCCCATAACTGACTATTCAGGTACTCAACAATATCAATCCTCTCATCTCAAAACAATCACACCAATGCACAAGTGACCATGAACAAGGCCAGCTAACAAGTTTGCACATTCAAAGAATCAACCTCGTGGATAAAGACAGTCCACATCCAAGTTATCACACTGCAGCCAATGGGTAGCTAATCCATCAACCGCATAACTCGTAGATCACAAACATCGAACATGGAAACTCGTCATTGCATTGGAAACTGTAACACTGAGATTTCAAAGAGAATAAACATGTAGACAACATGACTCAAACACCAGATCACACCAGATCTGATTTTCCAATCATGTCCACACCGAGCACCATAATCAAGGAACCCACAAGCATCACCACAGGAATGTTGAGTGACAAATCACGTACCACCACTTCCATGCAGAGAAGAAAACACACCTTCTCAAACCATGCACAAAGCATGCATGCAAAACTGTAGCTATCTCATCTAGCATAACCCCTACCAGGCTCTAGAAGATAGCTTAGCAACAACTCCACATAACCACAAGTTTTTGCTTAACCCTATAAAACCTGCAAAACCACAGAGCCATGCAAGTACAAAACATCGTTTAAAAGGAAACAACAGTTTACAAAATCCAGGCCCGTTTCAAGCCAAATCTAAACCACCAATATGTACATGCATCTGAGAAAAGTTAAAAGCTATTCTAGAAGCTTGCAAATCATCTAATGATTAACTTTATAGCCTTCATGTATTTGAGGTTAATAGGAAACAGTGCCTTCCAACACGAGGAAACACCACCTAGCATAAGCACTCTCTTCCATGGCTAACAAACAACCTAGGCTTCTCCATATCATCAAGGAGCCTCTCAGATAGACACCCAATATGAAAACTTTACTGCTACACAGCCACAGAGAAAAGAAATCCACCTCAAACACCAAAGATATACTGCTACCATCCAGGAGTTACAAATCACAACAAAACAACATGATCAACTCCCTTCTCCATCCCCACCATCCTTCAAGCTATGTGCTGTCTCCGAATATCACAACACTTCCACTCACCAAAGGATCAATACACCAAATGATTCCTGTAGATTTCCTCCAGCCACAAGCTAAGAAATCTTCATAGGAGAAATACCTAGAACTAGCAACCAAAAGAAGGCTCTGATACCACTTGTTAGGAAATTTATGGCATCTCAGAGAAACCTCCATAATAGTAATGCCTATGGTAACTTTCATTTCGATTAGATTTCCTCAAAGACTCGTACAACTATGTCCTAAAGCGAAAATAGACACAGTTTATTTCCCACATTGATCCTTCTGAGAGAAGCACATGTAAGTTTAACAAAATGCATTAATAGATTCTACAACAAGAACCAACAGACATGAAAGATAAGATAGAAACCAGAACAAACAGATTTACGTGGGGAAAATCCTTTTAGATAAAAAACCCCACACTCCAAAGATCGAGCCATTGTATTATTCAGCCACAAATGGTTACAATACAATTTTTGGCTCATAGCCTTTTTAGAGATTACATGTTGTTCATTCTGGATACAACTGGTAGCAAACTCTTCATGAGAGATTCCAACAGCAAAACCCTACCTCTCTCTTCCTCTACTTCTACCTCATGGCCTTAGCCTTTCAGCCAGCCACTCAGCTCTCTCTGGCTCTTCAACTTCTACACAGAAAGTCCAATGCATACATTTATACATTCATTCTCAACAACCTCTGTGAAATGGTTTGATTCCAACTGTCAGATCACAATGATCAAATCATCCAGCTCAACATCGTAGATGTTTCCACTTCCTTGCATAGAAGATAATATGTACAGGTCACACCATGTAGGACAGTCTTCAAATGGTCACGAGTGTTCAACCTATGTTGGCATGTCGGTGAGACACTAACCGTGTCTCCCCGATGCCAACACAACCAACATTTAATATCGCCAAGAGTTGTCCCCATCGGCAAGAGGTTACACCGAGTCCAGAGAGCTATCGCTAAGACTTCATCATGTTACCAAGACCTCACACTGAAGATCAAAATGTATTCCAGAGAGTTCATCAGTCGACAAGACTATCACTCTTCACCCAGACATTACACCGAAGTCATCAAGTCACATCGACCTTAGCATTCTCATCAGTCAGACAATTGCCATTCGATGAGACATCATACCGAAGTTCAAAGGTCATATCGATGTTAGCTTTTCCATCAGCAAGACACCCACAGTTTGCCAAGACTTCATACCGAAGTCTTCAAGTCATGCCGACATGAGTATTCCATTCGATGAGACAATCATATTTTTCCAAGACATCACACCGAGCTCTTCATGTCATCTCAAAGACCATAACCATTGGTGAGACCATCGCAGTTCACCAAGACTTCATACCGAAGTCTTCAAGTCATGCCAAAAAGAACACTCATCAGCAAGACTTACCGCTCTTGCCAAGACATCCCACCGAGTCTTCATGTCATCCCGAAGACCTTAGTGTTCGCTAAGAGTCACACCAAAGAAGACCATCAGCTAGACATTCCACATTCGTTGAGACTTCATACTGAAGGTCTCATGTTTCTCCGATGACTCCATTCTCTAGGAGTCTCACCGAAAACACCTGATCACATGTAGCTTTGTCGGCTAGACTTACTGCTGTCACCAAGAGGTCATAGCAAACCCCTTTTGTTACCCTAATGACTCCAAATGTCTATAGGCAAGACATTCACACATCAATAAGACTTCTTACTGAAGCAAATGGGTTACATCGATGACTCCTTTCACCACAGGTCTCCCTGACATCGGCTAGACATCTCCCCATCGCCAAGACTTCATATCGATAGGTGAAAGTCATGCCGATCACCACATCGGCCAGATAGACCAAAGGTCAGGCTGATATCGGCAAGACTTCCAATTATCGCTGAGACATCATTTTGACAGTCGAAGGTTACGCCTCGAAGGTTTCAACTGCCGATCGCCAAGACATTCAGGAGGTCACAATGATAGTTCAGGATCTACTAGTAGGTCAGCCAGACTTCTCCTCAGTCTCATCAAAATTTCTCACAAGAAGTTTCAGCCTATGGGATTGAGGCACACAGTTCCAATAGGCAAGACTCCCCTCTAGTCAGGAAGACCTCTTATCAAAGTCATTCCACTTCGGTGAGACTTTTTTCTGTCGGCAAGACCTTATGCCGAAGCCTTCATCTCTGGGCGAGACCACCTCGTGTCAGGAGGACGTCTCCCTGAGCTCCTATTTCTTCAGTGAGACCACCACTTTTTTCGAGACATTATGTCAAACTCAACTCCATGGCTAGGAGTCTTATCGATTCCAAATATCCATTCGGTGAGACCCTGTCGGTCGGCAAGACCTCACACCGAGCACATTCCACTCTCCTCGAGCTTCGATCATTTTTTTTGATGAGACTCCCATGTTTTGGTGAGACATTATGCCGAAGGTAATCCCCTTCGGCGAGACTTTCACTATTAGTGAGACATTATGCCGAAGGAAAAACCTTCGGTGAGCTGATTTCATTTCGAGGAGACTCCACATGGTCGTCGGGATGTCACAACGAGGCCCTTCCTTTCTTCATGATGAAATTTCTTTTCACTAAGACCTCTCAGTGAATGTGAACCCTTCTCCCTGATGCCACCCTTGTGAACGACTGTCGGCACAACTTTCGCTAGTCAGGGAGAGATAGGAAACTCATGGCGACCAAAAAGTCTTAGCGACCTGAGGATTTTGAATGAATATAGCACAACAGCCAGTCGCCAAGACAAGTGGAGGATCTCAACGACTTTATCTCTGGGGAGTTTTGTGCCGAATTTGATTGAGGCAAGGCTTCCAATAGACTTCCTTGTGAAATAGCAATAGATGAAAACCTTCCCAATGAAATCTGAAGACCTACATGCTGGGCTCAACCCTTGTGGGAGCCACATTTAATCCATGTGCCGAATTTAAAACATAATTTCCCATGATTGAGCCCATAGGTGAGAATTGGGTAACATTTATGGTGACCTCAGCGAGATGTTTTCCTGCTAAACATGAAAACCAGTTGCCTAGCCAATCCATTGGGCATGGAGTCATTGGGGAAAACTCAGAAATAGATCTAGAGCAGCTTGTACATGGCTATAACTTATTTATAACTCATTAGAACACTTGGAAACTTATTGAAAATAGGAAAATTGAAGAAAGGAAACTATCTAACAGTGCTGGAACAACACTTAGGGAATTGAAAAAATTGCAACTAAACCTACCCTACACTAACTAGTAAGAAATTGGTCAAACAAAACCATTCACAGGATGACTGAAATAGCTGCCCATTCTTCTCAATATGCAGTGATTGACATGTTTAAGGATAACTGAGTAAAAGTGAAAAAAAAAAAAAATTAACTAGATGATGCACTGCCTCCTGAAAGAGGTGAATGAGTTCACTTACCTCACTAGACAGACCATATGTATTGTCAACCAAAGGAGGATAAGTAAGCTGAACATACTCTTGTTTGGTTGCTAGTGCATCCTTTATGCCACTTTCAGTTGTGGCTCCATGTGTGAGTGCTTGATTAACCATTGGCGCTTTATTAAACTCCATTTGGGCTAAATCTCTGATCAGACAGCCCCTTGTAAAGACAAAAATTGAGCTCTCCTCACTAGTCTCTTGCCCATTCACTACCATTTTATCACCTTGGGGTCTTGAAAGATCTAATCTTTGTGGCTGAATTGGTGGAAAAATAGTAACCTCCTCAATATGCTCATACTTTCTTGAAAAAACACCTATTCCTTCAATGGAGAATAATGAGGTGACTTCCTGTAACACATTTTCAATCAATACACCAATTTCTAGCTCCTTTATACTCTAGAAAGGAAGTTGCTCATAGTTCTTATTATCACCACTAAAAAAAATACATTCCAATTCAAACTTGTTTTCCTCAATAAAGGAAGGCGACAATTCAAGTGGTGATGAAATCTCAAATTCTTTTGCACAATAGAATGGAAGCTCCTCTAGCCATATGTAATTTTGTAGAATAGGTTCATGAGGCTCCTCCTGTAGTTTCAACACCTCTACAAGTTGTTGCTCAATATCATCATAACCCTCAACTTCTTCTGATTATTTTCCATCCAATGTTGAACAAAACTGTTTAATAATACATGTGGACAACTCTTCAAAAAGCTCAACATTGGCTTCCTTATCCAGAACACGCTCAAAAACATCAAAACTCTCACCTCAGAGGATAGAATCAAGTTCAATTCCAGGCTTTTCTTCCTGAATTAAACCTCCATTGTCTTGTTGGTTGCCACCAATCAACAACTCTCCAATGTCTTCCTTCTGTTCAATCATTTGCTGCAGTTGCTTTCTATATTCCTCCATAGCTAGATGTAACAAATTTGGAATTCTAATCTCCTCCCAGGTGAATGAACTAACTTGATCAGTGAGCTACTCTTCTTCTACAACAACTCTCTATTCTTTGAAACTCCCCTCAAGCTACCTTTTTTGAAACTCCTCCATTAGTTGGTGTTGATAATCTGAGTAAGCTTGAGTATTTTGTACCTAAGAAGACACGAACTTCATTTGTCCTTCCTTAGTAGCTATTTCCTATTCAAGGCCTTCTTTGAAATGGATTCTATTCTTTTTTCCACTCTCTCTTGATCATAAAAGTAGACTTGTTCAGCCATTTCTCGCTCCTGCATAATGGTACCTTTCTATACCTTAATATCAACCAACATCCTAGATAGGCATGCAAGCACCTTACTAACATCATTAATCGTCATATTGTGAAAAATTTGATTCAAATCCCACAAGATATGGTCAACCTATTGGAGCAGGTCTAATATGTTCTAGTATGGATGTTTTTTAGGTTGATTATATAAATAATCATACTAATTAACATTAGAAACCTCCTCTTGGGGTTGATTTTGATCAAATTTTAATTGAAACAAAGACTGAACCGGAGTGAAAGGGTGGGAAACATGATGAAAATGTTGATTAGTTGTTGCTGCAAGGGGAATTGAGCCGAAACTAGCACTGTGATCGGTTGAATGTGATTGATAAGGTGTAGAAGCAACATTCTCATGATATGGAGGTAATAGTAAGCACTTTCATGAATATTGGACATCTTTTCATTCAAAGAGCTGGAAACTCAGAACTAACAGATTCTTTTGAGACATACCAACACTTGTGCCTATGAAACCAGAAGATTTGAGCTCAGAGTCGCCAAGTGTTGTTCGAATTCCCTCGAAAGGTTGAATGATATTGAGGTAGACACCAAATCTCTCAGTATGCTAAATTTCTTATTAATGTACTGGATTTTCTGCTACTTCCCAAACTTAGAGTCGCCAGATATGCTTAAAAAATGACCTCTAAAAGGCTATTAGCTCACTATCAGCATATCAAAATAGCAAGACTTACGAGTTTTACTTCTAACTGAGTTCCACCAGGCATGCCAAAAATTATTATCACCTGAAATTGCACCCTGTTGAACCTGATGTTCAAAACCTCAATGTAACATGGGAAGACCTCTAAAGATGTGGGTTTCTTGTAAACAGAGGTCAACCTCTGGAGAAGGCCGGCTTCCTATGGTGTCACCTAACTACTGATCTTGTAAGGAAAAGGGAGAATGAGAATGAATAAAAATGAAAATTAAATCCTATGGTGATACACCAAAATGACAAGAAAAATGAGAAACTCAAGTTACACTTGAATACTAATGATGGATATGGTACTACACAACAAGTTTCTGTAGATTATGCATAAGTATTTCACAAACAGGTTTGACATGTACACACTTTCAAGAAGGAAAAGCATATTTTCACAAATTAAAAGCTCATGTGCATTTAAGTAAACACAGTTTGTAACCTACATAATACTACTTTTTCAAAGAAAGGCATGCTAACATGAGACAAAGCTATAAGGAAAAGAAAGATTTCACAAAGTAGCTTGATCAATCACCTAAAAATGCACAATATTTTGCAAGAACCAAAAGGAAAATTGAACCATCAATGGTAACCAAGGTAAATTTTATATATCATGCTTCAAAATGAGTTACAAAAGTTTGCTAATATGAGAAAGGACTACAAAAGTCACAGCCTTTTGAAAAGCATCATGAGAACTCTCTTTCAAAGAGGAAAAAAATGCCTTATATACAAAAAGTGTCTGCCCCTTAAGGCTTACAAAAATATCCGCCTCCAGAAAGATCTACCCCTAGATATTTTGGATCAAGTTACATTTGCATTCAATGTGTATCCTTGTTGTCCACTCTTGAATCTCCTTTAATAGCTGACATCTTAGCTGTCCCTATGACTTGTGACCTCTTTGGACCCCTCCTATTCTAGACCCTTCCGCAAGTTGACCTTCTTCTACAAGCGGCCTCAGACTTCCCTTGAAATGAATTTGCATAATCGTCCATTGAAGCAAAGTTGATCCAGTTCATTTATGCTTTATTGATCCTCCTGGCACTGGTCAAGTTGCCAACAGTTCGCCTATAGCTCACTCTGATTGGTTGAACATATGCCACACAAGATTCCAGGCGATCAAAGGTCGCTTCCTCAGAATTGCATGTTGGTGAGACACTGGCCGTGTCTCCCCAATGAGATTATACCTCATAGCAGCTATCGACATAATGAATGATGGTCAGTAAGACCTTATATCAAATGCAAAATCCATACCGATATCACCTTTGTCATCACCCAGACCATCAGTAAGATATATCGCTTTCGGCAAGAGGTCTTGCCAAAAGCATCCGACAGTAGATAGCACTTCAACCAGACCATCAACAAGACTTCATCGGGTCGGAAAGATGTTATAGCAAGCCCTTCTTCTTCCTCCTTGAGACTGAACCTTTTGTCTCAGCAAGAATCCCCTCTAGTCAGGAAGACCTCTTATCAAACTTATTCCGCTTCGGCGAGAATTTTGTCTGTTGGCAAGAACTTATGTCAAAGCCTTCATCTCTGGGCGAGACCACCTCATGTCGGCAGGATGTCTCCCCGAGCTCCTATTTCTTTGGCGAGACCATCGCTTTTGCTGAGACATTATGTCAAACTCAACTCTGTGGCCAGGAGTCTTACCGATTCCAAATATCCATTCAGTGAGACCCTATTAGGTCGGCAAGACCTCACACCGAGTGCATTCTGCTCTCCCTGAGCTCTAATCATTTTTTTTGATGAGACTCCCATGTTTCGGTGAGACATTATGCCAAAGGAAATCCCCTTCGGCTAGAATTTCGCTATCGGTGAGACATTATGCCAAATGAAAAACCTTCGGCGAGCTGATTTCATTTCGGGGAGACTCCACATGGTCATCGGGACATCACAACGAGGCCCTTCCTTTCTTTATGATGACATTTCTTTTTGCTGAGAACTCTCAGCGAATGTGAACCCTTCTCCCCGATGCCACCCTTGTGAACGACTATCGGCGTGACTTTCGTTGGTCGGGGAGAGATAGGAAACTCATGGCAACCAAAAAGTCTCAGCAACTTGAGGATTTTGAATGAATATAGCATAATAGCCAGTCGACAAGACAACTAGAGGGTCTTAGCGACTTTATCTCTAGGGAGTTTTATACCAAATTTAATCGAGGCAAGGCTTCCAATAGACTTCCTTGTGAAATAGCATCAGATGAAAACCTTCCTAATGAAATCCAAAGACTTGCACATTGGGCTCAACCCTTATGGAAGCCACATTTAATCCATGTGCCAAATTTAAAACATAATTTCCCCTGATTGAGCCCATACGTGAAAATTGGGTAACAGTTACATTTTATTATCTCCATTACATCATCGTTACATTTTAGGTTAGTTTTTTTTATGTTTGCATTTGAGCATATGCATAATCATAGATAGCTCATTATAGTTGCATATCATTTCACTCATCTCCACTTGTTCATCCATCACCAACATTATCCTTCGCTTATCATTGCATTCATCATCAATTCCATCATCTTGTTTCATTTAAGAGCATACCATTAATCATTCCACCACACATTTGCACATAGAAATCATCTTAGCTTGCATATTAAGCATAAAATCGCATTTTCTAGGTAGTCATTTTAACAACCTTTGTGCTCATATAAATCTGAGCGCCAAATGGTTTAATAAATCCCTAGAATTAAAGAACAATGATACATATTTGAAAAGTTTGATTGTATTACGAAATAGATTAGTTTTACTTGCTTCAAAATTTGAGTGTAAACTGTTTCATTAAGGTTTGTGTTGACATTAAAATAACAAACTCACTACAGACATTTTGACACACGCATAGATATTTATTGTTCCTAAAAATTCCAACAAAGGATAACCAAGAACAATATCCAACCAATCCATATCCAAAGCGTGGAATTTTGAATGTAAAACATACTTATCAATAAAGAGCTTTAAATCTTCAAAATTTTGAATATCCTTACCTAATATGTGACTATCCTTGATGTTCTTTTCTTCTGCATGTAGCTTCTTAGCTACTTAGATGTTGATGAAGTAATACTTGCTACTAGGATTTATAGAGACAATAGCGTTTCCCTTTTGAATGCACCCATGAAATTGAAGGATTGAATCTTCCTTCCTTGGAGCTAAAGTGCATGTACTTGTATCATCTCCTTGTTCTTTTAAGTTTTCTCCATCTTCTCTTTCTTCTTCATCCTCACCTTCATCATTTTCTTCCTCCTATTCTTCTTCATTATATTCCTCTTCTTTATTTTTTTCCTCCTCTTCTCCTCTACCTCTTCTTTATTTTCTTCTTCACCTTCTTCCTCTACATCTTTATTTTCTTGATCATATTATTCCTCTTCTTTATTTTATTCCTCCTATTCTTCTTTATTTTCTTCATTTTCTTCTCTTTGAGCCCATCTATCTAAGAAAGCTTGTTCTAGTTCATCCAAGGAAGAAATATCCTTATCTAATGATAAATACCATGTGAAAGATTCACCTCTTAATAAAAACAAAAAAATAATTCTCCATAAAGTATTTTTACCATAAGATATTTTATATTTTATCCACCACTCCAATGCATCTCCACTTCCATCAAAATTAGGAACATTCATTGAAACTAGGATTTAAGGGAAAAAATCTTGTAATAGATAACCCTTCTATCAAATCCTATTGACCCAACATTGATCTAACCAAAATATGATGAAGTTGGCCTCAAACTAAAAAATATAATTAAGACACCCCTAATGAATTTTAATAGCCTTTCCAAAAATGTAAACAATTCAAAAAAAAATCCTGATTTGCAACCGAGAAAGCGAATTCATGAAAAATAATAAAATTACAATAACTTACAAACTGTTGATAATAAAACCCTAATTTTTGAACTATAGGCTCCTCCATTATTTATTAAGAAACCCACTAAAAATTTGGCTTTAATACATAATTAATTGAGATATATACAACTTCCAAAAAAATGTGAAAAAACCCCAATTCTAAAATGATTCACTCAATTCTACTCTAGTTTCTCTCAAATCTGAATTGTATCTTCTTTAGTATGGTATTTAAAAACCCTTTAAAAATCAGAATTTTCTTTTCCAAAATATGAAAGATATTCTCTTCCCAAAATCATCTCCAATATTGAGAAAATTGCCTTGTTGCAATGGTGCCAAGATCGTGCTTTGATACCACTTGATAAGATCCACACATATAATAATGGAAATAATATATTGAAAAAGATAGATATCACACAACACAAGAGATATTTGTGGGCCAACATGCCCTAATATCCAATATATGCCAAAATAGAGTGAACCCTTAAGGTAGGGTAACACCATACAATACTCCTTACAGAAGAAGTTACTCCACACTATATCTTCGTGAGATCCCAAATACAATATCATACTTCACACATCTTACAATGATAATAACCTTATTTATATATACCTCAAGTCCTAATAATATAATGGAAGGGTAATCCTAATTGAAGGCCTACTCAACTCATGATATAAATAATTATAAGCTATTCAAATGACTTAATATAACTAACTTGAGGGATGTGTGCCACATGTTGGCATATCCATTCACATAAATACATTATAATATCATATCCCTAGGTAGATAGCACTTTCCCATAGGAAGAGAAATTATCCTAAGATATCAACTAAACATAATTAGAGTATCACAATATGCCAAGAAAATGGCTTCCCTATTTATTTATCTTTTCAAAATAGAGTAACATTAAAGTATAATCATTAGTCAACTATAACATTCAAACAAACACAAATCATGCACTCACAAAATACGCTTGGCCAACTATATGCAAAATGTGAAACATGTGAACCTATGTGATGTGTGCAAGATTCCATCATACTCACTAATGCAAATTGGTTAAGCACCCCTACCTCGACCATGTTCTTGTATTTTACATGTACTTCCACAAACTTTCACTTAATTTCTCATCAATAGTATTAGCCCACAAACCAAAATTGAAGAATATATAAATTTAGCTCATAGTAATAACAAGATAACTATTTAGATTTCATTGCTAAGCATCCAGTTTAAATTTCAAGCATTAAAATGGTGTCTAATCTAAATCACTTTAATTCATAATCATTACATATCCAACCAATATTTTCACCAAGTCTATGCATCAACATAATACATGCAACTCTAGAGGGATAACAAATGCTTCAACCAAAAATTCATATGAACCAATAATCAAGGCTTTGAAATTAATGTAATTTGAACACAAATCATAAGAGAAAGGTTCTAATCTTCACTATCATGACACTCACTATGAACCACCTAGGGGTTAAACAACCCAACAAGAAAAAAAGATCATTATTGAAGAGAAGACTAATGACAACTTCAAGATTCAACCAATAAGATTTCAAAAGATACTCAATTTCCCAAATAGAACTACATCTACTTCTAGCATTAATCTAGGATTACCATTAAATGACCAAGGACAACTCCCAAATTTATCAAAAAAACCTCTTGAAACTAGCAATTTAATAATGATAGCTATATATATAACATAACGTACTTCATAGTAATAAGAGTACAACAAGTTTGTGAATTAAATCTCAGCTAACGATCTACTAGAACACATATTCAAGTATGTTGCAAACACAATTAGCTACATGTTTAAATTCACTTAGAGCTTGTATAATTCGATAAACACTTTCATACAAGATTTGGTTACACATTACATGGACATTCGTACACCTTAAAATCACCATAAAAATACAATCATTCCACAAATTATACTTCTATCTCATTAAGAAAAAGAACACAATTCTTATTATGCTAATTACATGAACACCAAGATTCAACAAACTATCTGCCATCTACTCTGTTGTATGTTTTATTAGAGGCTTGTTACAAATGTGGTAGGGAACAATACATTACATAGAATAGGACTTACAATTTCAAACATTTTAGAATAGCCACCCAAAAGATTAAAATACAACCCTAAGGGAGAATTATCAATTCCAACAGTAAGTCATAAAATACAAATAATGAAACAATAAGTCAAGTGTGACCAATGGTCATAAAATAGAGAAGAATTTTTTTTGTGACTACTAGATCGTTCATGAAGAAAATTAAAAATTCAATGTTGATCCATGAATAACAATGATATATTTTACCAATAAACCAAAAATAAACATCAACTATGGAAACATGAATAAAGGAACTATGTGACTATGGTTAGAAACATTTAAGGGAGTGAGAATTGCATACACCTTGGGGTGCTACTTCCAAAGTGTGTTAGAGAGAGTATGCTCAAACACCATACAAGCATAATCCATCGATTTCACTCAATCAAGCCCAATGAGAACCAAACTAGATCATATAGTTCATCTCTACATGATCACATTATAATGCAAGAAGGTGTATGCAAGGTTTACCATAAATTCTATTCATATAATAGTAGGGCTTTACCCAACTACCACTTTCACAAATATCTTTTATAATTACTTTCACTGACACTCACATTTTTTGCATCATACATCAATACCACATGGTAAGACAAAGGGAAATATAGATCTTTCTCAAGAACATTACAATTAATATTCCAAGAAAATTTAACATAATGCTAGTCTAACAAGCATAATTCCTTTCAGTTTAATTAATCATGTAGTTCATGCAACAGGAAAACAATTCAAAATACCCATCTAGGTTCTTATGAGAATTATAAGGATATCAAGATTTGGGGACATGAGTCATTGACCCAAACATTCTATTGTGATAATGCAACATTTCATCCATGCACTAACATAATGATACTTCACTAAGAATACAATGTATGATGCACTTTCAAAATATTTATCAGAAAAACACATTATACAATTCAAGCATACTCAGAGTGCTCTCAAAGCATAAATCACACAAGGTATTTCAAAATACTCTACCATGAGTCAAAATATTAACACCAATTTTAATGAATGCATCAATATAAATACATCTAAGGAGAATGCACGAGTATTGTCAAGGCCACTCAAGGGTCACCATGGATTCAGACATAACATCAATGAAGACACCATGATCACAATCACACATGAAAACACTTCTCAAAAAACTCAATGGCATAACTAACCCTCACTAGAAAGCATTTAAAAAAATATCATATTAGGTAACTATGACAACGTTACTTGTTACCAACAACATAAACACACATTCAAAGACCTAATGAAATCTCTCACATAATGAGTATCATGACAAAGAGGGATAATTCCCTAATCAAGGGACTAACAACCAGGGGTATCTTTTCATCCCAAAAAATGAATTGAAATCTAAGAGGGATCTTCCTCATCAAATACAAGTGTGCACAGTTTGGTTGATGAAACTCACTAAATGCCTCTCAAGGCACACATATAAGGAGTCACACATTGACTCACCAAAACAAGTACTTTCACAAACCTTAACTAAGTACTAGGAACCACATGGATGAAACACAACTCAAAGATCCTAGTGCTGCCATAATGGCTATGGAATGATCTATATTAGATTTTACACCCTGCCATAGCAGGCCATGGCCCTAGTGTTTAACCTAGAGCTTTGATACCAAATGTAAGGTACATATCTCAGATAATAATAATTAAACCACAAATTGGAAAGAAATAAATTCATTTACAATAACTCAAGAGAAATACCTCATTTCAATACAGGTGATCACTTGACATTACTTTCTTAGATATGACAATTCACATAGAATATTGAGGTAAAATTATTGACTTAGGAATTTCATCGCTAATAAGTAATAATAGTAAAATTAAAGCATACATAATATAATAATATATAGGAATCATGCACATAAGATGTACAATCTAGAATTACATATGCCAATATCAAGTGTCAGATTAAATGTGGAGATGCAAATAATTAAGCCACTGATCACCTTTGACTCACATAGTCATCTACAAATCATTAGAAGAGAACTTGGTCAAAGCTATTTTTTCACCTAACCATGAAGCTTACTCTTCCTTGGAGAGTTCTTCCTAACATGAGGAACCACAACCACTGTAGAAGATGCTAATTAAAAAATATAACAATGTATAGGGTTGAATCTTGTGCATGCCTAGTATAACGAAATGCACTTCTACCATTCTAGAACATGCTATGATTGATACTAGAATATAGCAGAGAGCAATATAAAAAAAAAAACCCATCTATTCCAATGGTCGATAATCCCTTGGCCAAACATATAGATGTATACAACAAAATAATAGGGTATGTGCAGGATCATGATGGGTCAAAAAGTGGCAATATGATGGGTATGTGGCTGACGACATTTTTTTAACCCAAAATTGATGAAACGAAAAGGGTTTTTAAAGGAGATACTCAACTTTCCACCAATATAAATTATGCTTTACTTTGAATTTAATAAGTAATTATTATTCATTTTCTATTTGAATTACGACTAAAGTCCTAATTGATAGGTTGATTGAAAAATATCTATAGCTTTCAAACCATTTTTTAAATTGAAAATATGTGTCACATTCTATGCTTTGCATACTATAGGATTACAAAGGAAAAAATGAATTTCATGAAGTTTTGACCAAGTTAAGGTGGTTAGACATACGAGTTTTTTATATTTTTTAAAAGTTGTTATAAAAAATTCATAATTAATTATTTACTTGGAAAAAAATTACAAAAGAATATGCATCACATCGGGACATGAGTCCTCTACTTATATCTAAAATCTTATAAAAAATATTATCATTTTATTGTGATTAGGGTGGTTAGAAAAACACCTACTTATTATTTTTTCCTTGAAATTTAAGTACTATTACATTGAAATTTCAAATTTTCACCAAATAGATTTTTATGTCAAGTTTCCTAACTCTAATTTTTCTAAATTTTTTGCCACTTAAGGGCCTATTTTTTCCATGATTATCCTACACATACCTAATTTAGTAGAACTGGAAAAATAGTCTACACTCCTTGCTAACCATATTTGACACCCATCTTGGAAGGTAAAATTTCTACAAATGCACAAGAACATAGTAATTCATCTAAAAATCATAGTAAGAGAACATTCATAGAAGACAAACCCATATATAACTATCACAAGAGGACACAAAATAATATAGTTTCATACATAATAGTTAGGTAGTGAGAAAACACCCTTTGATCTTTGATTAAATTAATATCCTTCCTAAATTTAAATCTTCCATTCTTTAAATTTCAATTGTCTATTCTATGAAAGGGGGAATTACCTTTAGATATTTAAGAGTGCTCTACACTCGAATATGTCAATATCTCTGAACGCTTTAGGTAGGGTTTTTGATGGTGCTTCAGCTATGAATAGATTGGTGGCTTCCCTTGGCAGATTGAATGGAATAGTCCTTGTACTCCATCTTTGTCTACTCTCAATGGTGCCCTTGCTGGAAACAATGGTTGCAGGTCTTTTAAAGTGGAGCCCAGGAAATCTGGTATGGTTGCCTCAGTTGTCAACAATCTTGTTGTGCAACCTTGCTCTCTAACTGCTGTTAAAAATGCTTCTACCAAGCCTCTTCAAGTTATCACAGGGGGTTAGATTCCCGACTTCAGTGATACAAGTGGCTCCTCCACACTACCAGTTTCATGCCCTAGTTTAGCTATGGTTTAAAAGGTTTGATCCTCAGGAATTTTTTTTTGGATGACTCAATCCCTCCCCATCCTAATGTTGGGTCTTAGGAATTGACAGTCTCCAAGCATGGGTTAGCCTATCATTTAGGGACATGTTGGTTGGTTCGAGACAAGAGAAAAAAATAAAATTTGCAGCCCAGGATGCTCAATAATTGAAGGAGAACTCAATCTCAAAAGCACATGAGATCTCCACAAGCTGTCCAAAAAACCTCATCAAAAAGGCATCATCTCCCCCTATTCTGATATTTTAGAAGAAGTTAAAAAAGCAGGTCGATGGTGGAAAACATTATTTTTCATCCAACGGTTTGATTTGCAAGTTCAACTATTTGTGGCCAAAATTACTAGACCTGTATGACTATATCTTAAGGGCTTGGAAAGCCATGCTCAAAGGTAATGTATAAATCTACCCATGTGCTTGAGGGTTCTTTATTATGGTGTTTGGTTATATCTAGGATAGGGATACATTTCTACAAGAGATATGGTGTTGGGGGAAAAGCCTACTCCTTCTCAAACCATGGTTTCTAGATCTTAAGGTCCTACTACTGTAGCTTTCTCTATAAAATGTATTTCAATTCATCTTCCAAATTTTCCATTACAATTATGGTTTGTGAATTTCCTTCAAGTGATTGGTGACTCTTTGGGTGGCTTCCTTGCAATGTATTTTGACACTATTAATTTTACCCACACAAACTTTGTCTGCATCTTGGTAGATATGGATGTCACAAGAAACCTTCCTTTTGAAATCACATTCAGGTTTGTTGACCACAGTTGGATGCAACTTCTTGACTATGAAGGATTACCCTTCCATTGCAAGAAGCATTGAAAGCTAGACATATGGATAATTCCTATTCTATAATCATAAAAAATTTACAATAGTCTTAGTGGGATAATACTCTAGGGCTGATGCAAGAAGTTGGGTACATAAAAAGCTCAAAAATTGGAAATGTTTTTGCTGTTTTTCAGAATTTGTCACACTTGGAGTGAACATTTGAGGCACTTACACAATTAATCTTAAAAAAAGTTAGTACTATGAAATCTATCATTTTGAATCTAGTTTCCAAATATGTAAATTATTAAAATACCCAGATTATAGAAATTAAATTTTGATAGGGATCTATAAAAACCATTTTTTAAAATTCCCTTTTTTTTACCATACCAAGCAGGTGTACGGACAACACTTCTTGACCCAAATAAAATTATTTTGCTAATTAATTTTGGGAAAAGAGAGCTAACAACATGAAGTTCAATGTGGATTTTTCTTTGTAATTTTTGGCTGAATATTTTTTTTTTATTAAATTTTTATTCGCCTTAATTGATGTTTTTTAAAATCAACATGTACGGACAACATAATTGGACCTAAAAAAAATATTTTTTAACTCTTTTTTTTTTCATTATGTAGAGAATTTTCTGAAGTTTGATGCCATATAATTTTTTTTACAAGAAACTTAACCAATAAAAAGTTATTAAAAAACCAAAAAAACCTAATATTTCAAGTTTAAGGACTAGTTTGCTTAGAAATTAATTAAAAAATAGAAAAAATAATCCAATATTAACAAAAGTTATATATTTAGAAAGTAGACATTGTGTTCTCTAATGGGTTTTAATTTTATAGATTCATTCAGAAAAAAAGTCCATCAGCTATGTTGTCAAAGTTGGACATTCTTCTTTAATCTGCCTTAGTTTCTTAGTTGCAGGTCAAAGGCTAAGGCTCGGATTGCCAAGCCTTTCCCAAGCCTAAAACCAAGGCTGGATGTGGTGTGGAAATTCATTTTTTAAATAACGTGTACATGTTACAGAAATGCGTACGCATTATTCAAATGAAATGCGTACGCATTTCATAACGCATACACGTTACCCATTGACCCATTTATTTTAAAAAAATAAATACCTTCACAAAACACGTACACGTTTCGAGTGTGGAAATTCAATTTTTAAATAACGCGTATGCATACGTGTTATTCAAATGAAATGCGTACACGTTTCATAACAAATACGCGTTACCCATTGACCCATTTATTTTTTTTAAAAATATACCTTCGCAAAACGCGTTCACGTTTCTGGTTCGCATACCCATAGCTGAGCGCGTACGCATTCGGATTTCGGCTCGGGTACTCGATTCGTAACGCATACACATTTTTTAGATAATGCGTGCGCGTTTCCTTTGAAACTTTTTGTCTTACCCAAAATTTCCCCTCTTCGTATACTCAACTTCTTGCTTTGACCCTCTACCTCATCATTATTCAATCAATGCACTACCATAGGTGAAGGAGGAGAAATAAGATTCCTCTCAAAGCTCGGGCCCTCCCCAAAAGTTGGGGCAGTGATAGCTAAGACAAATCAAACTACAAAACCTTCCACAAAAGTGTGTTTGGCTCAGAAGCAACATCTTCAATCAGACAAGGAAAATTTAAACCCATCAACAAGTGATCCTCAGTTAGGGAAGGGGTGTTCATTGACTTTGGGTGGTAAAAGTAATCTATAGGCATATTTTGTGGACAACATTAAAACACAATAGAACTTGGATGAGGATGGCTAGAAAGAAGTACAAAATAAGAAAAAGAAAATATTCAAGTCAGATTCAAATCAAATTAAACTAAAATTGCATTCTCACACTAATTTTGGTGTCCAAAATTCAACTTAGAATAAGAAAATATGTTTGTACCTCTATGATGCCAATTTTGCATGCTGACCATGGATTTTGATACTGGCCATGGTTAGACAATTATGTACATTTTAAATTTAATCAATAAAACCTTATCTTATGTATCAAAAAAAAATTCTAATCTTTAAAATATAAATGTACAAAGCCAACATGCAATTATTTTTGACAAGCATTATGACCTTTTTATTATGCAATGAAATTTTTAGAGACATTTTCCTATTACATACAATAATTGTAGTAATTGCAACAACTATAAAAAAAACTACTACTTCCCTCTTTTGCAATATTTATCTAACTTGACTATCATATAGTTTAACCATGAGAAAATAGTTTGAAATATTTAGGAACCCTAGGGTTGGGGCCAGGTTTAAATATATTTATGAAAATGTTAGCTTACAAAAAATCATTTGGTAGACATGGCATGAAATAGATGTGAAAAAATGAGCTAATAATGTAATCTAGTAGCCAATAAATTTTGCACTATATGCTAAAGAAATTTGTTGTGATGAAGATCCATAGAAATACATCTACAAACTCACTAATTTCCAATTCCTACCCTTTTCTATATACAAAATTATTTTTGATGAAATTTGATGAAAAGAGGTGCTAGTTTTAAGCAAAGTGTGGACCTCCTTCATTTTGATATTTAGCCCCAAAATACTTTGAATTTTATGCATAGAAATTTGCATGTCAAAATTCAAAATTAAAATAAGCTTAGACCTTGGTATGAGTGATATTTTTTATGATTTAAAATATTAAATAGAATGTAACAACAAATAAATTAAATTTCCATATCATGGACTATGATGATATATGTCATCAAATATATTTTAGAGACAAAAATTTGTCTGGAATATAAATATATGAAGATACACAATCACCACATGTCAAAAATAAACAAGGTAGGATAGAAATTCGGGTCCAAGAATCAAAGAAAGCAAAAAAATGATATAACTCAACATAACATTTTGTTGGAAGTTTGCACCCTTGGAAAGTGAAAAGAGAAGTTAGGGAAAACACTAACACATACATAATAGAGAATACTAAGGGAAAATAGAAAACATAAAATAATACAAACTAAAACCCACACCTTGGTGCACAATGGGTATGCCAAAGATTAATGGAAGGTGAATTAAGGAAAATTTTGGTCTATTTTTTTCTTTCATTTACGCGATATATGAGGTCTAATGGTAGCCTAGTTAGAAAATGATTCTTTTTGTGCAAAAAAGGTCTCAATGGAGTGCTAGTGTGAATAAGTCTGGTACCTGCTTAATTCCTTTACTAGGGACTTAGTGGAATTAATTCACATGTTAAGTTTACTTAGGATATTAGTTGTCTTATCTAGATAAGTATTAGTTGTCTTATCTAGACTCTACAATTTCCTAGGTAGTTATGAGTTAGTTGTCTCATGTGATAGGATTAAAATACTTGTCATGATCTTTTCTTATCCTATCTCTCATCCTTGCTTTTATAAGTAAAGCATCTTAACATATTTTTCATTATACTCTATTGCACAACATATTGATCATTGTATCATATGCAATTCTTGTTTGGTGGAGTAGCATCTTCCATTATTTCTTCTCTCTATTTCTTGTGGAGGTTATTTGGTGTTGTAGATTGAAGATCTTGGGTTGCTCACTTAAACATGATATCATAGCTTTGAATCTTGCATGCCCCTTCCATTTATTTTGGGAGTTTCCATAAAGCTCTACTATGATTTGAGTTTCTTGTATGATCTTGCAAATTCCCTGTATTCTCTTCTCTTGCATTTTAATACAATCTTGAGAATCAAAAAGGGTTTGCAAATATTTTTTAATCCTATATTGCATGTATGCATTTTGGTGATATCTAGTGATTTCAACACTTTTGGCTATAGTGGTAGTATTTTAGGGTATCCCATTACATCCAGGAGGCTCAAGAAAGTTAAATTTGGCTTTTGTTTTATTCAATTTGGTCACCATTTGCATTTTTGGAAAACAAGGGTTTGGAGCTTAGATTTGGTGAACAACTTTTTATAGGAGCATTTTTGGCAAAAAATAACCTTTCCATTGCATCTGAGTATCCGTTTGTGAGAATTTTAATATATAATTTTCCTATATTTGGCAAAATTTGTTTTCGAGGTAAAAAAATTTAGCAGAGGAGGTCATATAGCCCCCCCTACACAGGTACACATGCATCCAATTTTTTTTAATTTTCAGCATTATTGGGGTAGCTTTTGTGAAAGCATTCAAATTAATAAATAACTAAATAAATATTATACAAGCACTTTAAGTGTTCTTTGAATAAAGTTTGTGCAGTCTTTTATAAGACCAAACACTTTATAAAAAAGTTTGCAACGTTTATAAGCCCGCAGGCTTTCATCGCCAGCTATGGCGGTTAATAAACCACAACAACCTAAACTACCAATAAGTTGCTCCAAACCATTGGAGTAAAGTTAGCTAAGTCGCCACCTAAACTGCTAGTATCTAGCCACTTGATAATTGCCGAAGATAACCATATGTATGTCACCAGGAGGACTCGACAACTAGCGGTTTGTTAACCGCCAGAGCTTTTTTGCCTTAGAACTACCCACAGTCACATGGGTGACTAGGTACTAGCCCCTGGGAGCTTAATTTTTGTGCTTGGTTAGTGCTCTTTTTGCCCCTGGTTAGTGGTAAAAATCCCTTTTTTAGGGATTTTTTTCAATTTTGAATAACTTTTCGCCACAATGTCATATTTTCAAAAATGAGATATCATCCAAAAGTTGGTTTGACAAACTTTGTAGTGGTGCAACTGATTTTTCAAGATTTTGACACTCTTTTCTAGTTTTTTCAGTCCAAAGGTAAAGGTACATTTATTACTTGTAATTGGCATAACTGTTGCATACAAAGTCAAAATTGTTAGGGTTAGAAGAAAAATATCTAACAATTAAATGCAAATTTGATCAATAAAACATAGAAATAAAACACATAGAAAATTATAGAAGAAAGAAGACAACACAGAGAATTTAATGTGGTTCACCCAATCTAGGCTACATCCACAAAACTGCAACCATCAAATTATTTTATTATCCAATGTAAAACATATTACAATATCGCTAATAATTTCCTACTGCAACTCCTATCCCAATAGCTTATAGCAAGCTTTCTAGAAGCTTTTAGAATTAGGGTTTTACAAAGTCAATTATTTTCTTTTTTTCTTTCAGGGATGATGCGAAAAAAATGGGAATTTTTTTTTCTCGAGGGCTGATACATGAAGAGTGTACAACATAGCATGTTCAGTCACCATGTACCAACAATATCCCACTTGGAGATTGATCAGGCTCCACACAGAACAATCTCCCACTTGGAGACTAATCCTAGATGACACTACTGCACTTATAGCTCCCACTAGAAATAAGCACCTTGGACCCTACTGCTCTGTTATACTTGAAGTCAACCTTGAAGACCAACTAAAGCCGAAGAGGAGCTCAAATTCTCCTTTGAAACTACCTTCATAGACATATCCATTGGATTGTGATGTAGAGTGGCAGGGGAAGCAACAACTTTTTCTCATAGCTTCTCCCAATGCACATATCAACTTCACTATTCCTTCCAACAAGCAACTTGATCACCCAACTCAACTCACACACCTAGACATGTTTGAAGGACTTAGTAATGTTATTTACACTCTCAGCATGTCAAAACAAGACCAAATAATCTAAATTTACACTCACAAACTCCCATTTTCTCATTACTCTTACACAAGCCCATGCAACCTTGCAACATTCACCAATAGGACAGTCAAAATAAAATATTATTAAAGGAATTAACCAGACCATGAAACATGCTTTTAGAATCCTAACATCATCCTCCACAAGTTCCCAAAAGCATAGGATCAAACACCCAAAACAAATGTATCAAAAGATTGATTTACAAGCCATAAACAAGACTTAACTAGGCATGCACAAGGAAGCTTTCAACTTGTCCAAGGCATACCCCAAAGCCCTTAAATCCTTTATCAGGTTCAAAAAATGATTCCAAAGACCCAATACATACCTTACATCCATTTTATTTACCTAAAATACTCAAAACCAAAAGAAATGCTTACAAATGATCATTTTTTGGACTGTTTCAAGGTAAAACTAGACCTAGGGCATCACATAACTTTTGAAAACCTCCATCTTTCCTCCTGAAACCAATTGCATCATGTAAAGGACCCTTAAATCCACTATTAAACCAAAAATCAGAATTTTCCTATGGTGGAATGGTGAATTATGAACATATTTGTGAACAAACCCTTGTTTTGTAGGTTTTCATACCCACTTTCACTAAAATTGATGTAACATACTCAATACTTGATGAAAACAAGAAAAACCATCACCAAAAGAAATTAGACTCCACCCTTTTTCAAACGATTCCACTTTAGAGCCCGTACAATGATGTACTAGACTATACCAAACAAAGGAATAGTGAAAAATGCTGAAAAAACAAAAAAAATAGAGTTTTTTTATTATATTAATGCTTCAAAATTTCATCCAACCCCTTGCCTCAACCAAAAGGAGGCTATTTAAAATTTTGACATCATTACCAACAACCCTCAGCTGATTTTCAAGGAGGGAACCTATTGGTTAATGATAATTACATCATAAATGTTGAGTTTACTCCAAATTACATTATGAAAACTTTGCATTTTGAAGCAAAATTTCAATCCTAAAGACCTAAGACCTTAAAAACCATTCAAATGGCTTGGAATTAGCATTATTACATTCTTAAGACCCCCAACTTTGCACATTTACATAAAAATTCATGTTTTTTCCTTCAAAGGCTACAAGAGCATCTTTTAGTGTAAGAGTGCATTTGTGTAGATTGAGACTCAAAACTCAAAAAATCAACCTAGATCATAATAAATGGTCTTGTTAGACCTTATTTAAAGAAAAACACACTCAAAATACCAACACTAACCCTACTAAACACCAATTTTCATGAAATAAGCAGAAATGGAGAATGAGGTGTAGATGCTCCTACACCATACACCCCCCTTAGAAAATACTCATGCCTCATGAGTTGGTGTAGATACCACATCCTCCAAGCATCATGCACACTCCACTAATACATAAGTCCACTCCATTGATTTATGTAAACTGGTTGTACAATCTTCTCTGTACCTTTAGCATTTTGAAATGTGTTTACATGGGCACTTTCCTTGCACTCTGTCCTCAGACCAGTCAATTTTCCTTCACCCTTTTTCTAACCAAGGTATGATTGTTTACCATGCCCTGCACCTACATACAAACATGTGTTAGCATTCCTTTGATTTGATCTCACTTTCCTCTCATATACATGTCTACCACTGTCTTTAAGGCTCTGTGTGCTCTGTCCTTGATTGCCTACTCCTTCAAGATGCCTAGGCATTGTTATATCAGGGTTTTGCACTATTATTCCTGCAAAATTTGTGTGTTTTTTAAATCTACCTTCAACCACAGGGCACTCAATGGTCCCTAGTAGCACATTCTCTTGAAAACCCACTGTCCTTACCTCCTTTACCTCTATATTTTCTTTCTGGCCCGCTATTCCTACACTCTTAGACCTACATTTATTCACAACATCAAAAAATTCAATTTCTTTCACAACATTTAGAGGATCCTTGTTCCCACACATGATGACCTTTGCCTTGCACTTCTCACTCTCTACCCAAGGAGTCAAAACAAACCTTTGTCCACCTTTCATGATTATGTATTTTTTTTCCTTCACATCATAGATGGAACTCCTATCATACTGCCATGGCCTTCCAAGGAGTATGTGACAACATTCCATTGGAAAAATATCACAAAGAACACTGTCCTTATACTCACCTATTTGAAAATCTACCATAGCTTGCTCATTCACTATTAATGATTGACCATTGCTTAACCAAGAGACCTTGTAGGGAAAATCATGAGGGATTCTTTTCAAATTGAGTTTATTCATGATTTCATAAGAAACCATGTTTTCAGTTGAACCTGAGTCCACTACCATCCTACATACCTTACCTTGTACTTTGCAATTGATTATGAAGAGTGCTTTCCTTTGTATGGGTTCTTTAGGAATTGTCACCTTGAGCAATTTTCTTCTAATCATCAAACTCTCTTGAACTTCTGATGTGAGATTAATAATAGGTGAAGTGACACTCTCTTCATCTTCATGCACTAATTCATTCCTCCTTTCTCCACCATTAGAGCTTGAGCCTTTCCTTTTAGGACACTTGAAGGATGGATGTCCAGGCTGGTTGCAAGTGTAGCATTTTCCTGAAAATGCATTGTTGGAATTCCTACCTCCTCCAAAGATGCCTCTTGTGCCTCTCCATCCACCTCTGGAATTAAATTTCTCTTTTCCTTTCATGGCATCCTCTTGATTATCATTGGTTGGCTTTGAACTAGAGATGAATCCTCTTCCTCTTGATGCACCACCTCTACCTCTAACTGCTTTTTCTTTCCTTCTCTTCAATTTCTCCTCCACCTTGATAACCATTTGATAACAATCCTCTACACTCCTAGGGTTAGCCAAAACCAATTCATCCTGTATATTAAGCCTTAAACCACCAAAATACATAGCAATTTTTTCATCTTCGTTCTCATGATGGCCAGACCTTAGACTCAATTTATAAAACTCCTCAGTATAAGACTTAATATCCATTTCCCTTTGTCTTAAGTTTTGTAATCTCTTAAACATTTGAACTTGGTGATCTTTGGGTAAGAATTTACCTTTGAGTTTAGATATCATCTTGTCCCATGATGTGATTTTTGACTTTCCTTGTTTCCTCCTCTTAGATTGAAAGTAATTCCACCATACCAAAGCATGACCCTGCAACTTAGTCTTTGCAATCCTTACTCTTTGCTCCTCAGGAAATGATTATCTAATGCAGCAATCCAGTCAAGTAGTTCTTTATCATTTAAACTACCACCATATTTGGGAACATCAAGTTTTACCTTAGGCTTTTCACCTTTCACTTCCTTCAGCAACTTTTCAATTCTTTGGTCCTCTGGATCAAGTTCTTCTTCCATGTCTTCAAACTCCTCATCTTCCTCTTCTTCTGTCTCACTCTCTTCAACATCCCTTCTTTTGTTTGTCTCCAAGGCTATGATCCTTTCTCCCAACTCTCTAAGTTCCTTAGCATGTCTTTCTTTCATCTCCTTCATCTCCTTAGCCATATCTTTGTTCTTTGGATGAATCTTTGAAATCTCTTCACTTCTTCTTCAACCTACAAAATGCAAACAAAATCTACTCCCTAATTTAATACCACTATGATGTAGAGTGGCAAGGAAAGCAACACCTTTTTCCAATAGCTTCTCCCAATGCACATATCAACTTCACTATTCCTTCCAAAAAGAAACTTGATCACCCAACTCAACTCACACACCCAAACATGTTTTAAGGACTTGGGAATGTTATTTCCACTCTCAACATGTCAAAAAAAGACCAAATAACCTGACTTAACACTTGAAAACTCCCATTTTCTCATCACTCTTACACAAGCCCATGCAACCTTAAACACTCACCAATAGGAAAGTCAAAATAAAATATGATTAAAGGAATTAACCAGACCATGAAACATTCTTTTAGACTCCTAACACCATCCTCCACAAGTTCCCAAAAGCATAGGATCAAACACCCAAAAAAAAAGTATCAAAAGATTGATTTACAAGCCATAAACAAGGCTTAACTAGGCATGTACAAGGAAGATTTCAACTTGTCAAGGCATACCCCAACACCACTAAAGCCTTTATCAGGTTAAGAAATGACCCCCAAGATCCAATACACACCTTAAATCCATTCTATTTACCTAAACTACTCAGAAACCAAAATAAATGCTTACAAATGATCATTTTTTGGACTGTTTCAAGGTAAAACTAGACCTAGGGAATCACATAACTTTTACAAACCTCCATCTTTCCTCCTAAAACCAATTGCATAATATAAAGGAACTTTAAATTCACAATTCCACCAAAAATCAGAATTTTCCTACAGTGGAGTGGTGAATTATGAACATATTTGTGAATAAACCCTTGTTTTGTAGGTTTTTAGACCCACTTTCACTAAAATTGATGTAACTTACTCAATACTTGATGAAAACGAGCTAAAACACCACCAAAAAAAATTAGACTCCGCCCTCTTTCAAACCATGCCAATTGGGAGCCCGTACAATGATGTACCAAACTGTACCAAACATGAGAACAATGAAAAATGCTGAAAAAAACATAAAAACAAAGTTTTTTTATTATATTAATGCTTCAAAACTTCATCCAACCCCCTGCCTCGACCAAAATGAGGCTATTTAAACATTTCCACCTTAGTACCAATGACCCTCAACTGATTTTCAAGGAGGGAACCCATTGGTTAATGATAATTACATCATAAATCTTGAGTTTACTCCAAATTACATTATAAAAAATTTGGATTTTGAAGCAACCTTTCAATCCTAAAGACCTAAGACTTAAAAACCATTCAAATGGCTTGGAATTATCCTTATTACATTATTAATACCCCCACCCTTGCACATTTACGTAAAAAATCATGTTTTTTCTTTCAAAGGCTACAAGTGCATCTTTTAGTGCAAGAGTGCATTTGTGTACATTGAAACTCAAAACTCAAAAAATCAACCTATATCATAATAAATGGTCTTGTTAGACCTTATTTAAAATAAAAAAACACTCAAAAGACTAACACTAACCCTACTAAACACCAATTTCCATCAAATAATCAAAAATGGAGAATGGGGTGTAGGTGCTCCTATACCAGATTGACATTTGTATGTATCATTTCCAGCTTGACCAGCCCATCCTCCAACATTGACCGAATGAAATGGTGTCTCAAATATATGTGTTTGGTTTTAGTGTAAGGAATAATTATTTGCAAGATGTATAACACTCTATCTGTCCGTAAACAAGTAATTTTCAGCTTGTTATTTTCTCAAGTCTTCCATGAAAAGTTGCAGCCATATCATCTCCTTTGTCACCTCTATTGTAACAACATACTCTACCTCCATGGTGGATAAAGCAACCACCTTTTGCAACTGAGAAATCCAACTCACTATTGTCCCACCAACTATAAATACATAACCTATGGTACTCCGTTTGATATCAATATCCCCTATCGAATCTAATTCAACATAGCCTTTTAAATTAGTATTAGAGCCCCCAAAACACAAAAATTTATTAAATGTACCTCTCAAATACCTGAGAATCTAGTTTACCACATTCCAATGCTCAACACCAGGATGACTCATATACCTGCTAACAACTCCTACAACATGTTCAATATTTGGTCTTGTGCATACCATGGCATACATTAAACTACCTATAGTTGAAGCATATGGTACCTTGGACATTTTTTCTTCCTCCTCTTATGTCTTTGTACACATATCCTTAGTCAATTTAACATGAATAGGCAAAGATGTGTGGATAGATTTTGCATTATCCATATGAAATCTTTGCAACACCTTTTCAATATAATTAGCTTGAGATAAAAAAAAAAAAATTATGTTTTTCCTATCTCTTGTAATCTTCATACCAAGGATTTTCTTTGCTGCCCCCAAATCCTTCATAGCAAATAAATTTTCTAATTTTTGTTTTAACTCCTTTATGTGATTCATGTTAGACCTTGCTACAATCATATCATCAACATATAAACATAAAATAATGTAGCTATCATCATCTAACATCTTAAAATAAACACAGTGGTCTGAATTACACCAATTGTAACCATGCTCAACCATAAAGCTATCAAATTTAATATACCATTGCTGAGGTGCTTGCTTCAAGCCATATAAACTTTTCTTCAATCTACACACCATTTTCTCCTGAGCTTTGACCTCAAATCCTTGTGGTTGTTCCATGTATATTTCCTCTTCCAAATCACCATGGAGAAAGGTTGTTGTAACATCAAATTGCTCTAAATGCAAATCTTCAACAACCACAATACTTAAAACAATATGAATAGAAGTTATTTCAACAACTAGAGAAAATATTTCATCAAAATAAATACCTTTTTTTTGTGCAAATCCCTTTACAACTAATTTGGCTTTAAATATTTTCTTACCTTCATCCTCCTCTTTTAGCCTATAAACTCGTTTGTTTAGTAAAGCCTTTTTATTTGTAGGCAACTTGCATAATTCCCAATTATGATTTTTCATCAAGGAGTCCATTTCTTCTTCCATTCCATCCTCCCACTGAACTTTGGTATCCACATGCATAGCTTCATCATAACATTTTGGTTTACTAGCATCAGTTAATAAAATAGAATACAAAGAGGGAGAAAATATTTATGGAGGTCTACTTATCCTTGAAGATTGTCTAACATTCACTGGAGTTTGTGGTATTTTTTGTTGATGTTGTTGTAGAGCATGTGAGGAACCACTAGAACATTGTTGTTTGGTGTATCATTTAGTACTACATAATCATTTTCTTTTCTCTCATGCTACTGCAACTTATCTTTGTACAACAATTTCTCATTGAATATGACATCCTTGCTTCTCACAATTTTTGAATTTTTAAAATCCGAAAGCCTTTGGCCAAATTCATCAATGCCATATCCAAAAAATATACATTTCTTTGATTTTGCATCAAGCTTGGTTCCATTTTTAGAATCTACATGTGCAAATGCTTCACAATCAAAGGTCTTGAGAAAATAATAACTCACCTTCTTACCTATCCATGCTTCCTCTGGAATACCACAACCCAAAGGATTAGAGGGACCTTTATTGATTAAATAAACAATAATGTTTAAAACCTCTTCCCACATGTTTAAAATCAGCCCAACATGCAATCTCATAGTCCATGCATGCTCCATTATTGTTTTGTTCATGCCCTCAACTACTCCATTTTCCTATGGAGACCTTGGAATAGTTTTTTCCTACAAATACCATTAGAGGAACAATAATCTTCAAAATATTTGCTGCAATACTCACCACCATTATCAGATCTGAGACATTTTAACATTTTACTTGTCTCATTCTCAATCAAGCTTCTTCGTTTCTTAAAATTTTCAAAGACATTAGATTTCTACCTAAGGAAATAAATCTATACCTAACTTGTTGCATCATCAATAAAAGTGACATAATATTGAGAGCCATTGAGAGAAGATATTTGAGCTAGTCCCCATACATCTGTATGCACAAGTTCCAAATTTTCATCTTTCTTTTTCTTCCCATCCTTGAGAAAACTAACTCTTTTGTTTTCCATATAGAAATTTTTTCATAGAAATCCATATTAACACATTTCAAACCTAGTAAAACATTCTTTGAATGAATTACTTTCATACCTTTTGCACTCATATGCCCAAGTCTATTATGCCATAGTGTTGATTCAAAATCCACAACAACTATATGATTTCCTGCCTATTGAACTTTAGCAACTGTTCCTGAACATTGATTTTTATCTGTAATGGCTAAAGTAGAAGGAACATATAAGGTACCTACTTTCACACCTTTTGCTACCACTAAGGCACCTTTTATAACCTTCCAATTTTTATCACTAAATGTAACAACACAACCTTCATCATCTAGTTCCCTGTTGAAATTAAATTTCATTTTAACTTTGGAACATACCTTACCTCATGTAGTAGCCAATGATTCCCATTCTGAAACTTAATCTCGATTCCTCCCTTTCCAACAATTTTACAAGGTCTATTATCTCCCAAATAAACAAGCCCAAAATACCTTTGGACGTAATCAAGAAAATAAATTCTATGAGGCGTAGCATGAAATAAAGCCCCTAAATCTAACACCCAAGAATCATTAGCTTATCAAGGGAAAGAATCAAAGAATCCTCATTATATTTATTACTTACCACATTTGCCTCTTTATTTCCTTCTTTTTTTGTCTCCTTTATTTTTCTAAGAACAACAATCTTTCTTTAAATAACCCAACTTACCATAGTACCAACAATCCCTCTTGTCTCTAGATTGGGACCTTTTTTCCTTTGATTTTTCTCGTGACTTCCCATGATTTCCAAAATTGTTTCCTCTCTCCTTTGTTTTTCCCTTGCTTTCTACATTCAAAACAGTGTCTGATGTGGATGTTCAACCTAAGTTTTTCCTACAAATTTCCTCACTCAAAATAACACCAACAACATCATTAAATTTCAATGTATTCAAACTAGAAATAGAATTGCTAACAACCATTACCGAGCTATTCCACCTTTCAGGAAAAGAATGCAAAATCAAAAGATCCCTAACTTCTTCATAAAATTTTACATTTATAAAAGTTAATTGACTTTTAATTGTATTAAACTCTTTAAAATAATCAGCAACTGACCCACCTTTTGTCATTTTCATATTAAATAAACACTTCATAAGAAATACCTTATTCAAAGTGGAAGGATTTTTATATAACTTTTCCAGGGTTTCCATCAACTCTTGAGTTGTCTTTCCTGTTGTAATATTGAATGCCACTAATTGTGCCAAGAAAAAATGAATGGCTCCTAATGCCTTTCTATCTAGAAGATTCCAATCCTCATCACTCGTTGTTGTCAGTTTCTTGGCTATTCCTTCCAATGTCCTCCATAAATCCTTCTAATAGAGATAATCCTCCATCTGCATCTTCCATAACTAATAGATTTTCCCATTGAATTTATCTACCTTCAATTTACCCTTGTTCTCCATTGCTTCCACTTAACCATGAGAATCCCACTCAACTGTGAGACTTTCCTACAATGATAATTGAACACAACCTGCTCTGATACCAATTGTTGGGGCTGGAAGAAAAAAATCTAATAGTTAAATGTAGATTTGATCAATAAAACAAAAAAAAAATTAAAAAAAAATTATAGCAAAAATAAGACAACACAGAGAATTTAATGTGGTTCACCCAATCTAGGTTACATCCACAAAATTCTATCATCCAATGATTTTATTATCCAATGTAAAACATATTACAATCTTGCTAATAATTCCCTACTGCAACTCCCATCCCAACCGCTTATAGCAAGCTTTTTAGAAGCTACCAAAATTAGGGTTTTAGAAAGTTGATTTTTTTCCTTTCTTTTTAAATGATTTTTCTTTTTTCAGTGATGACGCAAGAAAACAAGAGGATACATGAAGAGTGTACAGCATAGCATGATTAGTCACCACATACCAACACAAATTTGGCAAATTTTTTTTAAATTGCTAAAAAAAATTGCAAGGAATTTGTTTATAATGTTATTTTTTCAGTTTTGGAAAGCTTTTTTTTTTCAAAATTGTAAAGAACACTATGTTATAAATGGTTGATTTGAGCTTGTCACTTGTTAAAATTGCAAAATTTATTCATTCTAATTTGCTGGGGTGGTTGCAAAATCGGGTTTAATACATTCTTGGGGGGTGAAAGGAACAATATAAGTGTCACTTTTTCTTCTTTCTTTTGGTGTTCAAGGCAGGTCTAAGGCAAAAATAACCACTCATTCCACATAATTATTATACATGGAAGCTAAAAATGACTCATTTGTTACAATCTAAGGGTCTATGTCCAATGTTAGATGTAGAACAACCTAATTTCATAAGGAATTATGGAAAATTTGTCCATTGATGTAAAATGGATGAACCAAAAGGGCTCATTGGATTACATGTATTTGATAATTTTTTATTTCATATTTCAGAGTGTAAAACACCTAAGAATGTTTGGGATAAACTTGAAGAATTGTATTGTAAAATGAATCAGTTTCGAGTCTTACAACTTCAAGCAGATCTATAATCACTCTCTCTAGATGCATTTCCTTAAATTCAATATTTCCTTGCACAATTCAAGTTGATTTTGTCACAATTAAAAGAATGTGGGCATCATATATCTAGTGATGAATGTATCTTTTTGATTTTTTCCAAGTTAAGAGGCCCTTATCAATTTTTTCTTTTACTTTCTATTCAACTATGGATTCCATGGAGAAAGATTACAAAATTCCCTCTTTTGAGTTGTTTTGTGAGCGTATTACTATGAAGGAGGCCAAATTGATTCATTTGTATGGCTTACCTAGTTCTAAAAATCATGATCTAATGGCTCAATCAGCCAAGCAAAAAGGAAAGAATAAGAAGAAGCCCAAGAAAAAATCATTTTTCAGGTAGTGAGATTCCATCAAAACTGAAGCAGAAGAACAGTCAAAAGTCCACTCCATCTCCTTCTTCTACCTCTGAAGATTCCTCTTCCAAGTCCAAGAAAAAGAAAGGAGATGGGTATGTGCAGGATCATGATGGGCCAAAAAGTGGCAATATTCTGAGTTTTTGTAGGGTATGTGGCTAACGAATTTTTTTTAACCCAAAATTGATGAAATGAAAAGGGTTTTTAAATGAGATTCTCAGCTTTACACCAATATAAATTATGCTTTACTGTGAATTTAATAAATAATTATTATTTATTTTCTATTTGAATTACAACTAAAGTCCTAATTGATAGGCTGATTGAAAAACATCTATAGCTTTCAAACGGTATCACATTTTTTGAATCCATGACATGTGTCACATTTTATGCTTCACACACTATAGGATTAAAAAAAAAAGAAATAAATTTCATGAAGTTTTGACCACGTTAAGGTGGTTAGACATACGAGTTTTTTTTTTTATAAAAAATTGTACTAAAAATTCATAATTAATTGTTTACTTGGAAAAAAGTACAAAAAAATATGCATCACATTGGGACATGAGTCCTCTACTTATAGCTACAATATTATAAAAAAATATTATCATTGTATTATGGTTAGGGTGGTCAGACAGACACCTACTTCTTCTTTTTCCCTAAAATTTAAGTACTACTACATTGAAATTTCAAATTTTCACCAAATAGGTTTAAAAAAAAAAAAAAACCTAGTAGTTTAATAACTACATTTAGTTTTCTACAAATTCTATTCTTACATATTTTTGAAATAATATATATAACTTATTCAATTTTTTACGTCAAGTTGCTTATCTCTGATTTTTTTGAATTATTTGCCACTTAAAGGCCTATTTTTTCCATGATGATCTTGCACATACCCAGATCATTGTTCATTTTGTAGAAAAATTGGGCATTATGCGGCTCATTATTTCAAGATACTTGAGGCCTTGGAGGAAGCTATGAAGAAACAATACATTTCAGTGTCTAATCTATCTTCCATGGGAAAGGGGAAATCTCTTTCAACATGGGCCAGGGTGCTACCACAATAGTGGTTTACATTTTCTGGGAGATCCTGATTTTTACTAAAATCACTTATTTTTAGAAAATATAATTATTTAAGCCATGAAAATTTATATTTAAAGGATTCCAATTGAAGATAGTTTGATCAAACCACCTTATACCAAGCTCCCTTGGATAGAACCCCGCTAGTTTTAAACCATACCTTTAACGGAGTCTTCTTTACACCTATCAAAATGCTGATAAGAAACCACTTTTGATTTACCTATGGGGGATCAAATGAATTCATTTAAAATTTAATTTTTCATAACTATGTAGTCTTTATTATAAGCTTCCAAAAAAGTATAATTTTAATTAAATTAAATTTGATTATTATATTTATCTTTTATTTCTTGTGAATGTAGGTTTTTCACTGAAAATTAAGCTCTTTATTCTGTACATGTGGAAAAATAGCAGATTATAAAAAAAAAATGAAAAATATGAGTGCACTAGATATTGAAGTCCCTGGTACAAAAAAAGAAAAATTAAATTTTGATACATGCAAAAAAAATTATGCGCTATAATGGTCGTATATTGGAAATTGGTTTGACTTCAAAACTTGATTAAAGAAAAATATTGAATACAAAACTATCTAACCAAGTGGAAGCACTAGATATCGGAGTTACAAATCTAAATTAGAAAGAATTATAATTTTATCCTTCATGGAAAAAAAGTTGTGTTATCAGAGCGTCACTTTTTAAAATGTCATTTTTCTAGAAAAAACTAGTTTTTGAGGGAGATGGAAAAAGAAGTGCAAACTGATTCCAAAATTTTTCAAAAAAATATATTTAGAATCTGTAGAAAAAATTTCATGAAACTCTAGTTTTCATCATCTTCAAATTACTCATTGTTTAGCCGCTATAGGTGCCCAAAAGTGAAGATTTAGTTAAAAAAATTATTTCAGTGTCTAGTTTCACCAAAAATTGTAAACCACTATTGTGGGATCACCCGCTATTCATTCATCAAGTCAGACAGTTGCATTCTTCATTCAATTGCTTCACATGATCACATGATCAATTCATGTGATCTTGATTCCATTGTTCATACTTCTTCTCATATTGTAGTTGAGAACTCTTCACAAATTCCATTTTTGGGGACAGGTTCCATTCAAATGCTAGATGGGTGCATTGAGGATGTTCTTCTTATTCTTGATATTTCAGCAAATCTGCTAAGTTCCATATATCATATTATCATTTTGGAGATGGGAAGTCAGTTGAGTTTAGTCAATAGAATGTGACCATCAGATAGTTGCTAGATCTTAAGAGGGTTGTTGCTACATGGATATCGAATCATGAGAACTATTTGTATTGATTTGACAGCTTTGAGTCTTCATTAGGTTCATGTTTTTTTGCTCATGCTAATTTGATAAGAAAGCTTCGACATGAAATATTTGGGCATTTGAACTATAGATATCTTCAACGGGTGCAAGCACATACCTTAGTGATTGGTATTCCAAGGATCTCTTCCATAGATGGTGTTTGTCAAGGTTGTGTTCTTGGAAAGAAACATCAAGATCCTTTTCATAAGGTTCAAGCTACACATGCAACCACACCCCTTGAGTTGGTCTATAGTGATCTCATGTCATTACCAACTCCTTCCTTTTTAGGGGCTAAGTATTTTCTCACATTCATTGATGATTTTTCCTAATGGACATGGGTCTATTTTTTGAAGCTCAAGAGTGAAGTTTTCACCCACTCCAAGACCTTCAAAATATTTGTGGATAAGTAGTCAAGTTTTTCTCTTCGATAGATACACACAGATAATGGGGGCGAATATGTCAATTAGGAATTTTGGGATTCTTGTAGTGAACATGGTATTCTTCATTAGCACATGGTTCATTACACTCCTCAACAAAATGGTGTGGTGGAGAGAAATATCAAGACTCTCGGGGAGATGGCCAATTGTATGATTCAGTCTAGGTCCATGGATCTTGTTTTTTGGGCTGAAGCTATCTATTGTGCCAACTATATTTAGAAACGTATGCCCCACAAGGCAGTGTGGAATATGATCCCTGAGGAGGCTTGGTCTCATCACAATCCTAATGTATCCTTTGTCAAAGTATTTGATAGTGAGGCTTGGGCATTCATTCGGGATGGTCGATATAAATCAATGGAGAAGAAGAGTTAGGAATACATCTTTGTTTGATATTGTGAGGATGTGAAGGAATAAAGATAGTTTGATCCTGACACATGAGAGGTTCATTTTCAATGTGATGTTCAATTTGTTGAGTCCTTCACATAGAAAGATCATCCTTCGAATTCTTCATCACAACCAACTCAATCTTCTTCAATTGATGATGTTTCACTACTTGAGGAAGATTTTGATGATGGTCTTGACTCAGCTGCTCCTCATTCATCTGCAAGGCCACAATGGGATCAATTTACTCTTGAGGAGGCTGGTCCTCTTATTGGTGATCCCATAGACACTCGTTGCACTCATTCACAGACTTCAAGAATCAGTCTTTTGAGTCATGCTATTTTAGATGATCCTCAAAATTTTTTAGATGCTTTAGGTATTCTAGAGTGGGATAGTGCTATAGCTAATGAGTATTCTTCTTTGATGAAAAATCATACTTGGGATCTTCTGCCTCTTACAAGGGGAAGAAAGTTGGTTCGATGCAAGTGGGTGTATCGTACCAAGTATGCAAGAGATGGTTCCATTGAAAATTACAAGGCTCGTCTTGTTGCAAAGGAGTTTTCTCAAGTTGAAGGAATCAACTATTCTAAGACCTTTGCTCTTGTTTCCAAGATGGATTCTATTTGCCTTGTCCTTTCTATAGCTACATCACAGGGATGGTATGTGTATCAGATGGATGTGAAGAGTGCTTTCTTGCATGGGGATCTTCATGAGGAGATTCATATGGAGCAACCACTAAGTTTTGTGGAAGACTCTTCATTTGTTTTCAGGCTTTGACATTCATTGTATGGTCTCAAAAAGGCCCTTCGAGCTTGGTATGAGAAGATGGATAGTTTCTTGCTTGCTTCTGGCTACATTCATTGTCATTCTGATCCCATAGTTTATACTTAGGGACATGGAGAGGATCTACTCATACTTGTGCTCTACATGGATGATTTGATTCTCATATGGAGTTCTACTTCCATGATTTAGAGTACACAATGAGCATTGATGGAGTGATTTGATATGACCAACCTTGGCCTATTGCATTACTTCCTTGGTCTTCAAGTTCATCAAACTTATGAGAGTATCTTCATATTCTAGCAAAAGAATGCTCTTGATTTTCTTAAGAGATTTGGCATGAATGATTGCAAGCCTTCTCCTTCCGATCAGGTTTTGTACTATGTACCAGTTGTACTACTCCTACAATTGATCCTACCTTGTATCAGTAGTTGTTTGACAATATTTTATACTTAACACATAGATGATGTAATATTTTGTTTATGGTTGGACTTGTCTCTCTCTTCTCACATGAGCCTCATAAGAGTCACTGGAAGTCTTCCAAATGTATCTTGAGATACATTCAGGGCACTACTAATTTTGGCATTCACTACATATTTGACACATCTTAGATTATGGGCTTCACTGACTCAGATTGGGATGGTGATGTCAATGATCAAGAGTCTATTTTTGGATTTTTCTTTTTCCTTGGTTGTAGTATGATTGCATGGTCGTGCAATAAGAAAATTTCTATTTCATTATCATCGAAAAAGGCTAAGTATTGAGGTGCAGTTTTTGTGAGTCGGGAGGTTTTGTGGCTTCATTAGTTGATGACTGAGTTTGGATTCCCTTCCACTCAGCCCACTACTCTTTGGTGTGACAACCAAAGAGCCATCCATATCTCTCACAACCTAGTGGAGCATCATCGTACTAAGGATATTGAGATCCACATGCACTTCATCAGGAAGCTCATCTAGGATGGTGTTCTCAGCTTTGAGTATTTACCTATAGATCAGTAGGTTGTAGACATTTTCACTAAACTTTTGGCATTGCCTTGTTATCTTCAATTGCGATAAATGCTTGGGGTGAAGGAATTTTTACTTATGGGGTCTTGAGGGGTCCTTCCTTCTTAATTTTTTCATCATTATTTGCATCTTTTTTTCTCGTTTAGAGAGGAGTTTTCCCCCACAAGGTTTTTCTCCTTTTGTTCGCTTGTGAGAGATTTTTGTTTTGTACATGGGTACTTCATTAGGCCTTAGTTTCAAGAGCCATATTTTGAATGTTTGCATTGCTTTTTCCCTCACTAAGTTGCACTTAATGGGGGGTGTTCATGTGAATAAGTCTTATACCTAGTTAATTCCTTTACTAGGGACTTAGTGGACTTAATTCACATGTTAAGTTTATGTCGAATATTATTTGTCTTATCTAGACTTTACACTTTCCTAGGTAGTTATGAGTTAGTTGTCTCATGTGATAGGATTAAGACACTTACAGTCATGATCTTGTCTTATCCTATCTCTCATCCTCTCCTTTATAAGCAAGGCATCTCTAGCGTATTTTTTATTGTACTCTATTGCATAGCATATTGATCATTGTATCATATTGCAATTCTTGTTTGGTGTAATAGTAGCTTCCATTTATGCTTCTCTCTATCTCTTGTGGAGGTTATTTGGTGTTACAGATTGAAGATCTTGGGTTACTCATTTTAACATGGAGAATTAATAGCTTCAAATAAACTATGCATCCACTTATAGGGATCCAAAATTAGGTTTGATCATAAAAAGGCCCATGTTATGTTTGCAATAGAGAGAGAGATGAAGATGGAGAGAGAGAGAGAGAGAAATAGGGAGATAGAGATAAAGATAGAGAGATATGGATAAAAAGAGATAGAGAGGATAAAAAGGGAGATAGAGAGTAAGCAAGGCATCTCTAGCGTATTTTGTATTGTACTCTATGGCATAGCATATATTTCATTGTATCATATTGCAATTCTTGTTTGGTGGAATAGTAGCTTCCATTCCTGCTTCTCTCTATCTCTTATGGAGGTTATTTGGTGTTGTAGATTGAAGATCTTGTGTTGCTCATTTTAACATGGAGAAGTAATAGCTTCAAATAAACTATGTATCCACTTATAGGGATCCAAACTTAGGTTTGATCATGAAAAGGCTCATGTTATGTTTGCAATAGAGAGAGAGAGAGAGAGAGAGAGAGAGAGAGAGAGAGAGAGAGAGAGAGAGAGAGAGAGAGAGAGAGAGAGAGAGAGAGAGAGAGAGATAGAGATAGAGATAGAGAGATATGGATAAAAAGAGATAGAGAGGAGAAAAAGGGAGATAGAGAGAGAGATCAGGAGAGATAGAGTGAATAAGAGAGAGATCTATAGAGATAACATGATAAATAGATAGAGACAAAAAGAGAGATATATGAATATATAGAAAGAGAAGGAAAAAAGGGAAAGAACATAGTAAAGACAAGTAATACAGAGGGAGGTATAGAAAAAGAGGAACAAAAAGATAGAGATCCCAGGGAATGAAAGAGATAGAGATAGGGACGGTGAAATAGGGATTGTGTGTATGAGGTAGAGAGAGATATGTTGAGAAATATCTAGAGGGAGATATATATAAATAGATAGAGAGGGAGGGAGAGAAATAGAGATAGGATAGAAAGAGGTAGGGAGAGAAATAGAGATAGGATAGAAAGAGGTAGGGAGAAATAGAAAGAGGGAGTGATAGATAGAGATAGGGATAGAAAGAGGGAGAGATAGGGATAGAAAATAGATATAGAGATATATATAACTTTGGGAAGAGAGAGAGAGAGGGGGGTGGGGAGAAATAGAGATAGAAAGAGGAAGACAATGAGAGATGGGGGGATAGAGAGATAGAGAGATAATATATAGTAAGTGATATATAGATAGGGGTAGAGAAGGATATTTATAGAGAGAGAGAGTGAATTGGAGAGATATATAGATAATAGTGAGGTATATAAATGGTATAGATATCATAAGTACATCTGTATTTAAAATGTAGACAAATATCAATATTAAATTAATTTATTTTACTTGAGGACTATTTAAAGACATGGTGAACAGTTTAAATGATAAATCATAAAATGTGATATATATTATTATTGTAAAAAAATATAAAAAATGAATATAATTTTATTTATAAAATAATATATATCCTTCGTTTATTTACTTTTTAATTTCAATGTTAATTATACTCATTTTCAAATTGGATTTTTTAAAAATAAATATAATCTAATCTAATTTAAAATGGTATAAATTGTATTATAATATAAAATATTAGAAAGAAAAAAAAAATTAATATAAAAAAAAAAGAATAATGTAGAATTATATTAAATTTATTATAAATTCAAGCAAGTTCATGTGTTTCCAAAATGTTTAGATTGTTTATATGTTAATTTAAATTGTACTATATAAATAAATAATTTTTATTATAGAATATTATATATAATAATAATAATATAATTTATATGCTTAATATTGTAGCAATAAATATTATTTAATTATATACAACTTTATTTGTATTATTTAAAAATATATTAATTATTAAGTATAATTGTTTTACATTTATATTTACTAAATTTTGATATTGTAGAATGTAGTATAAAATATTATATATAATAATAAATATAGTTATATTATATATAATTTAATTTGTATTATATAAAATTGATATAATGTATTTATTACAATACAAATTATAGAATATAATGTTATTTAATTTGTTTTATATAAAATATAAATCATATATTAATTTTATAGTATATTATATTTATATGTTAATTTTACTTTTATTAAATTTAAATATATGAATTATTAATTATAATAAGTTTACATTTGTATTTAATAATTTTTACTATAGAATATTATATATATAATATTATATTATATATACTAATTATATATTGTAATATACTTATTGGTAATAATTTGTGTTAGAAGAATATTAACTAATTTGATAAGAATATTATATATATTCCAATGTAGTGACAATCTGCCCGTAATTGTGGAGGGGATGCAAGGTGTTAACCCCAAAATTTCTATGGAGTTCGCCAATTCATGGTTGGATGGTACTATTATTGTTGGCAGTGTTTCTTTTATGGTGACCCCTGAGCTTATTGCAGAGGTCACATGGCTTTTCCTAGAAGGGATTTGCATTCTATGCAAGCCAAAGAGCCACTAATCCCCCTAGGGACCCCAACCCTTCTATCACTATTGACAAACTCCTCCCACCATTCTTTGTAGCACCCAAGCTTGAGGTAAAGCCCCTACTAATGATAATACCCCTCCCATCCCTATCAAATGCACTCCCATTGTCGGATCCCACAACCACGACCATTTCTTTTGAGTCGGGGGATTCTAATAACTCCAATGATGATGATTTGTGGAACCCCACCCCAACTAATTCTCCCATTCACTCCTTGGCTCAGGGCCATGACTCAAAGGTTCCCAACACCCTACCCATTTCAAACCCTAGCCCTCATAATTCTCCCAACCTTTGCATCAATCTAGAGAAACCTGCCATTGAACCAAGGTCGATTCATATCCCTGCCAACCCCATAAGCAAAAAATTGAATGGATTTTCAGAGACCATTAATGTCTAGAAGGATATTATGAAATGGATTTTGGGTCAGTTGGTTACTGCTAAAGAAAGGATCCAAATCTTAGAGGGCAAGGTTCCGAAACAACAAGTCGTGTGGCATGGGGAGGTGGTGAATAAGACGCATTGAGATATGATTACATCTTTGGCTAGGTCCTTTGAGAGGTGGGAATTGTGGGAAAAAGAGATGGATGATCTTTGGACCATTGTTGGTTCTAAGGAAGAAAATAAGAATTTATTGACTAAAAGTGATGCCATACACCAGAACCAAGAAAAGACCATGCAGTGCTTGAGGGTTATCACTGACTACAACAAAGAAACAATGAAGAATGTTGCCCTCACTCTTTAGGTTTGTTAGGATGAGATAAGGAAGAGCTAGGGGAAGTGGCTGGTGGATGGGGTGGACGATGGCCACACTTTGAATAAGAAGGGAAAGAAGGTGGACACCTCGGTTCGTGATGTCACTAAGGATACTCAAGCCATTCTTTAGGGGCCTGTGACTTTCGAGAAGAAGCTCGAGTTCCTCTATCAAGAGTGGAATGCAATCACTGGTCTCAAGCTTTTAGGAGACCTGTAGGTGTCTGGTGGTTTTGTGTTGGTCTTGGTTTTGTGGTTTTTTTTGGTTTTAATCTTACTAGTTGAACTGTTTAAGCTTTAGTTTCGGTTTACTTTTTTGGTTTTCTCACTGCTCATAAGTCCCTAGATTGCCTCTATCGCTGTTTTGTAATGGGTATTGGTCTCTCCAGTTTTAATATAATCAAAACAATTTACTTGCAATAACAAAAAATAAAAATGAAAAAAAAGAAAAAGAGAAAAAGTAAAGAGTTTGAAGAGGTAAAATTTGGCAAAAACAAAGTGATAGCAAAAAGCAAGAGAAACGATAAAAAATGAATGATAAAATGAAGGGATCAGATAATTTTTATCGTATTGCATGTTTAAATAATAATCAAATAGGGAGTAATATAAAGAAAATTATGACCAACTTTTTGATTGATCACATATAATATCCTAACTTTTGATTGATCGCATATATATGTATGATATTTACAACCTCTTTATTTATGTCGATGACATTCAAATCCTTATACGGAAATTCTTTTTCATGTATTCTTCTTGAATCTTTATTGGGTTTTACCTTTTGTTATGAATAAGAAAATTTAAATAACTTTAGACTCCTAAGAACCGACTTTTATCGTAACCTTTTAATTTTACCACTAGGCTTATGTTCTAGATCTATCGATTTTCTTTTAATTTAGTAGTGACTTGGTATCACCGGTTATGCAACTTAAAAGTTCTTCGACTGTGAAATACTACGAAGCGCACATAGAAAGCCCAACACTTTATCTAAATGGGTGGCCAACTTTGTGTACCCAGCACGTGCTAGCCATTGGATGCTCTGCTTGCCATGTTTATCTAGTTGTCAGTATTCAAGCAGACGAAGCTTTTACGTACTACTTTATTTTCAGTGAGTGCCATGCAAGTGCTTATGCCACCACTTTGCCCCGCTAAAGCATTGAAGTCCATTGGTAACTCACTTTTAAATTGGCATCTCAATTTAAAAGCTGCTCTCCTTTTTCCAACTGCCAGTTATCTCCACTGTTGATCTTGACTGGCCTCTCATAACGTGCCAACCTTCCCTCCCAGGCCGCTACTAAGACTGGCGGTTGGAATATAAAGCGAATGACGTGCACGAGCCCATCTGAGGATTATTCTCCATTGCTTTCGCATCGGTATAGGTAGACCATAGACCATTTCAGGCCTGTGTGTTTTGCTTTATGAAGATGCTTTGTTCTTTAGGCCTGTTCGCTAAATTATTGTTTACTCCATGGTTGCATACATATAGATTTCCGGTCGTGTGGAGGTATAAGGGGGTCGCCTATGGTTGTTGGAATGTGTGAATTTCAACGGTCAAATCTTTATATCTCTTGTTTCTTTAAACATCATCTGTCCTGATATATTTGGAGATTAAAACATTTGTATGATTGATAAAAACTTCTTTTTAATTGTTATGATCAATAAAGAGATGAATACTCTATTTGGCCCTTTTCTATATTAAGTTAGAACAATGAAGAATTCAGTTTAACAACCTTTTCATTAGGGGAAAATTGACTTGTTCGAACACGATGGTAGGATAAAGAACACAGAAAACCAATTTCAAGGAGGGTCTAAAATTGGAATCACAAAGATTTATCATTAATTTTAAATTAGGTAAAAAAATTCCAAATTTCAAGAACTTTTCAACACCAAAAAAATAAGGGATGATAAAGGACAACCAAAATCTGCACATAGCCTATTTTCAAACAACCCACTAAAGTATACGGTGCCTCCATTTAATCCTCAAGACTTATTGTCTACCTCAACACCTCCAAATCTAATTGTTGACCTTCAAACAAATCCTACATTGATTAGATCTAAGTTACATCATTTTTTTCTAATAAATTCTCAATTGATAACAACTTTATGTTTTTAATCAATGGTAACTCAAACTATCATCACATCAAAAAAACAAATGGCTTCTCTTATATGATTAAGAGGGGATTGTTACCCCCTACAATGAGCTATAATTATTCATTATTTACCCAATAATCCCAATAGCTTCTACTCCAAGTATTCCGTGGAGGAATCTAAACAATAGAGGAGTACATTGAAGCTTTTAAAATTACTATTATAAGGGCTCTAATTGATTATAGAAGATTTTTCTTGCTATTTGTTCCCATACACTTTGGATGATACCTTAGGATACCTAATGGTTCACTTAAAAATTGAAATCAACTAGAAATTATATTATTGAATAATTTTATAAAACTAATTGATCCTATGGTTTTATGCCGCACAATCCAAGAGGTGGTCACATTGCCTAAGGAAGGAGTCCATGAGAGGAACAAATAAAAAATAAAAATAAGATGCTGTAATAATAGAAATAGACATAGAATCAGAGGGGAATGCACTTGGTGATGATGTAAGAGCACCAATTGTACAACCTTTTATTTTACCAACACTTTTGACTATGATTCAGAAGACATTATTTTTGCCAAAGAGATGAGAAGAAGATCTTTGAAGAGCCTTGTTTTTCAAAAGACAAATTTGAAAGCTATAGACATGTTTTTCAATCAGCCTATCAATCAGGACTTTAGTCGTAATTCAAATAGAAAATAAATAATAATTATTTATTAAATTCAAACTAATGCATAATTTATATTGGTGGAAATCTAAGAATCTCTTTTAAAAACCCTTTTTGTTTTATCAATTTTGGGTTAAAAAAAAGTCATCAGCCACATACCTATCATATTGCCACTTTTTGGCCCATCATGATCCTACACATACCCCTATTTATAAGAGGCCATTGTAGAAAGAAAATTTCCTACTCTCCTTACAACTTTAGTTTGAACCAAAAATACAAAATTCATGAATAGAAAGAAGCACCTCATAAAAATATTAACAAATGAGCTCTGTAGCTCACATCCTATTATTTCATAGGTATAATATTCAACACATCAATCACATGAACAAACTACATAGGTGCCACTCAGAAGTCTTTATTTTTTATCAACACAAGTGCTCTTAGGACCTACAACAAAATTCCTTGAGGCACACTTTTCAAAAGGGACCCATTTCTTTCATCGACTCATAGCACTTGCACATATATCATTTTAGTCATTATTTTATCATCCATCATTCACTTCATTATATACAACTTCACTTTTCCATCACACATACCAATCAATTTCCCTTTTTTGCATACTATGTACCATACATTAACTTCTACCTTTTACATCATGTACTTTGTGCAGCCTTTCATTTATCAATTCAAATTTATTTGCCATGTTTTCACCTCATGATAAATTACACTTCACACCATGGTTACCTGTAGTGGGTATGTGCAGGATCATGATGGACCAAAAAGTGGCAATATTATGGGTATTTGTAGGGTATGTGGTTGATGACTTTTTTTTTACCCAAAATTGATGAAACAAAAATAATTTTTAGAGGAGATTCTCAGCTTTCCACCAATATAAATTATGCTTTAATTTGAATTTAATAAATAATTATTATTCATTTTCTATTAGAATTACTAAAGTCCTAATCGATAGGTTGATTGAAAAACATCTATAACTTTCAAATGGTATCACATTTTTGAACAAACATGTGTCACATTCTATGCTTCACATACTATAGGATTAAAAAAATTAAATTAAATTTCATGAAGTTTTGACCAAGTTAAGGTGGTCTATTAATGAAGTTTTATATTTTTAAAGTTTTATAAAAATTCATAATTAATTATTTACTTGAAGAAAATTACAAAAAAATATGCATCACATCCGAACATGAGTCCTCTACTTATATATAAAATCTTATAAAAAATATTATCGTTTTATTATGGTTAGGGTGGTCAGACAGACACATACTTCTTATTTTTTCCTTGAAATTTAAGTACTACTGTATTGAAATTTCAAATTTTCACCAAATAGATTTTATTTATTTTTAAATAAACCTAATAGTTTAGAAACTAAATTAAATTTTCTACAGATTCTATTCTTACATATTTTTGAAATAATAAATATAACTTATTCAATTTTTTACGTCAAGTTGCCTAACACTGATTTTTCTGAATTTTTTGCCACTTAAGGGCCTATTTTTTCCATGATGATCTTGCACATACCCTAGTTCAAAATTGTCATTTTAAATTATTTTAAATTTTTTTACATGGTAGCGGTCAACAACTTCACATGTGTTTTTCATCACCATAGAATATGTTGAAAGAGATACTCTTTATATTAATTGTCATAATTAACAATTGTAATAATATAAATTGTACTCCCTTCTTGGAGATGGTACCATTTATCACTTAATTGGGGAAGGGTTAACATTAAAATTGACCTAATGTCACCTTGATCTAGTGTTGTAATGTATTTTCTACATTCACATTTGATTTAGGGCCTTTTAAAGCTAAATAGACCTAATTTTTCCTTAATTTAATGTTGTAAAGTGTGTTTATTTGCACATTCACATTAAGTTTAGGACCCTTGTAAACTAAATGGACTTAATTATGCCTTATCTAGGGTGTTGTAAGGTGTATCCTAATACTTTCACACTAATATAGGGTGCCATTAAATAATTGGTAATCTTTATGCCTTATTTGGCCATGTTTTACATCTACAAACCTTAATTAATGCATCTTTCCAAGGACAATCCTAACATAAACCAACATCCCATCATAATTCAAGTGGTTTTAGGTTGTGTGACCCATATTTAGTGATCTAGTACTCATACGCCACCTTGGGCATGTGAGTCCCACCTAGGTTTTTGGGCCCTGATCTTGAGTTTGCATCATTCTAAGCATTTTTGAAAAATGTGTCCCAAAGCTTTGCCCAATGGGACTCATACGCCAATTCTAGCGTATGAGTCCCATGTGGCACAAAATCAAATTTAATTCAAATTCTTGGTGGGATTTTATTCTCCTAGATCATATGTTGGCTTGTATTGTAATTTTAGGAAATTTGGCATAAACAAGTATAAATAAAAGGTTATTTCACTTATTTTCACCTAAGAATTCCATTAGAGCATTCAAGAGATTACAAGACTTCACAAGAGTATTCACGATCATTTCTAAGGCATACAAGGGAAGATTTCTTCATCATTTTTTGCATCAATTCAAGATCCATTATCATGTCAAGGTCATCAAGCATCAAGCATGTTTTTGAGCTAGTGTTGTGATTTAGTATTCTAGATCCATTTGCAAGCATTGTTTCACATCCAATTTGGGATCAAGATCTACATTGTACATGGTCACTTCATGTTAGATTGTTGATTTACATTTAAAGGAATCATTCAAGGTATTAGTGTTCATGTTTCATGTCCTATGTAACATGTTTCATATCCTTATTTCATTGTTTCATCATTTGGTTTAATTACCTAGATAATGTTTGACCAAGGAAAACCCCCATTTCCTTAAAAATCAACAAGTTTTTCTCTCTTTACATGTGTGATTGCAGATCTAGGTTTCTTGAAGCTTGAAGGATCTTTAAAGATAAAGTTACAAAGGTTGAATAAATTCATTAAGTTGTCACAAGGTTTCCATCTTCACGAAAAGTCACATATAGGTTGCAAATAAGAGTTTAAGACTAGGAAACAAAGTGTGGTAGGAAGAGAAAAGATAGGTGATCAGATTCAAGTCTTAACCCTCCAAAAAAGCATACTAGGACTGATACACCACCTTGGGCATATGAGTCCCAGTACTACCATTTTCTAGGTTTCAAGAGATTTAGATTAAGCACTATCAAATTCCAATTTTAGCACAGAAAACCCAGTCTAGGACTAAATCTCCTAGACTGATGTATGAGTTCCAATGGGCACCAAACATCAAATTTTTAGGGTTTTGAAGCTTGTTTTTATCTCATCACTCTCCCAGGTGCACCTCTATTCATTCTTACTTTGTTATTCTACATTTTAGTTTCATTTCCTAGGTCATTTAGTTAGGTTTTGCATGGTACTTTGCATGCCATTTACATTTCTTATCTCTCCAAACCCTAGCTTGGTGGTGAACCCTCTTTTAGTCTTTAATCACACCCTTGGATACCCTATTGTAGATCGTTATCCTTCATTCCATACCTAGCTTGAGATCTATAGGGGCCCCTTTGAATGTGATGTTAGCTAAATAGGAGGATTCTCATAGCCCTTGTTCCTTCTTGCAAAAGGTGGGAGCCTATTTCCTACACTACGATAATAGAGCTTACTAATTTTGTATATGTTTATCATTCATGCATGTAATCAACTATGCATTTAAAATTTCCACAACTTCTCAATTATCCATCTGTCATTTTGTACTTCATAATTGAGAATAATTAGCACCTTTAGTTGGTGGTGGGGTATTCAAAGGCCATAATCTTTAGTTATTTCTAATTTTTTTTCATTTTTATTTTTTGACATTCTCAAAGTGGAAACAAAGTGTTCAAAAGTTCATTAGTAACTTGAGGTATCTAGTAGAGAATGAGGTGAATTGGGTGATATAGTAGAACATAGAAAAAAATAAGTGACTTTAGTTGCGTTACTACAATGGGAGGAGACATATTAAGAAGGGAACTAGTAGACTATAATTTGTTGTTGGAAGATAGACAATGCCTACCTATCTTCAAACAGGTTGACTAGTTGGACTACGTTTTGAGACTCAAAAAATTCAATGAGTTATGACCCAACAATTTTCCAATATCTTTACAAATGATGAGGAAATTATTAGGGATTCAAGAGTAGATGGATCAAAATATTTTGTAGCAAAAGTGTCAAGTCTTCCAAGGTTGGGAGAAAAGTTTATAGTAAGAGAAGATGAAATTACAACTAGGAATAAATTCTCTTTGCTAGGGGAGAACTTGGACTCTTCCTCACGAGGTACCAAATGCTTATATTTTCCTTGAATTTAGGCCTATGTAGATTGTCATAATATTAGGTACAAGTAACATGTGATGGAAGACACTCACTATTGTACATAGTTCATTTTAAATTACTTATTCATATATGCCACCAAAGGCATATGAATGTTTCAAATTTTCTATACAACTTGTTGAAAAGAATTTCCTCAGAGTATAAAAAAAAAGAAATTAGTTAGGATTATCCTATTTTTGTTTAGTTACTTTATTGGTAAAAAGAGGCCTTGGGGTTGAATTTACCAATGTTTTCTAACTTATAACAACATCAGCAACACTCTCCAAATACATAATGAAGAAGATAGGGGTTAGGAAAAAGAAGTAGAAGAACTTGTCGTGGATGATCCTGAGGAAGAAATACCCTCTAATTGTTAGGGTAAATAGGATATTTACCATGCTTAAGTTTTTCTTAGGAAAATATTATTATATATTTGATTATTTAGGTACACAGTTATGTGCATATTGTTTTGTCAGTTATTTCTCTTATCGACTTGTATCTTGGCTTTATAAGGAATATTGTACATTATGTAAATTATCTCATCTTAATTTTTTCATCTCTAGTGAAATAGCCTTGTGTTTCTTCTCTTGTCTATGAAGATTTATTTGTAGGATGTTCTCCTAGGAGGTGGTTGATACCAACATTGTATTAGAGGCTTCAACCTACACCTTCTTCCTCCATTGAGAGTTTTCATCTAATTTTTTTTTAGATTAGTTATTTTTTGAAGATTTTTTTTTTGGCATTTGAAATTTGTTACATTTAAAAATTGCCATTATTTCTTATTATTTCATTTTCTTGTTGTTGGCGATTGGAGGTTCCATTCAAGGGTAGCCTGGATGTTTTAGTTTTTAGGATGCACCATCATTGAGGTCGCACCAATCAATTTGGGGTGAGTGGATTCTTCCCATCCTGTGACTATTCACACAACATCTTTTCCTATTGAATAATGCTTGATTTTGTGAAGGAGGGCACAAATTTTCTATAAGTGGCTTTCTTTCTTCATTAAGGAGGGCTTGTGTGGAGACAAGAAGCAACTAATGCATTTTTTTTGTTGAAGGCATTTGAAGGCCAGTTTGAGGTCATGCTTATGTAGAAGAGAGGTGCGATTTTGGAGGCCCGTTTTTTTTCTATATGAGCAATTCATTTGAAAGAGGCATTATTTTTCTATTACAAGGAGGCAGAAAAGCATTTAGAGGTCAATTATCAGTTTGAAGAGATGCTTGAAACCTAAGAGGAGGGTGCAAATTTTTTTTCTTTGTGTTTCTTGCACATTTTCAAGTATTGTAGAGGTCATTTTTCCCATCACAAGCTAGCATTTCAAATATGCAAGGGGGTACTTTATACTTTATAAAGGCTTAATTAAAATATTTCATTTTAGGGTTCCAAAGTGTGCATTAGAGGAAGTGGGACCATGTTCTTTGAAGTTATTTCAAAAAAATAATCCCACATTGGTAGTGTGGGAAATATTTTTGCTATTTAAATAGTGTTGTAGTGCCTTAGGTGGTTGTGAGAAAGTCTCATAGGAGGCTATCTTGCTTGTGTGCTTGGTGGAATTTTCTTGGTGTTGACATGGAGATCAAGAAATGAGCCCCACCAACTTGTGTACCAAATCAGGTTTAATTATTTTTTGGAAGTTTTTATACTTGTGAAAGCACTATCTTTGAAAATTTTGAAGAATTATGGTTTCTTTGGAGAAAGGGAACTCTAGGAAATGGAGTGATTTTATTCTCACTCATCTTAATGAGCATAATCTATTGCCATATTTGTATAATGAAGTTCCTATTCTAGTCACACATAGTAGGTATATGATTTGGAAAGGATATAGGGCTCATGTCTTTAGAGTTATTTATGAGCATAAAAATGACGATGACCTTTTGGATTCACTTGTTCATTTTTAGTTCCCTTATGCTCTTTGGACTTACATTCAAGAATCATATGGAGATCCTAATACTCCACCATCCCTCAATGATCCTCTTTCCAATACCAATGTGCTTCTTTATTCTTCAAAGAAGATAAACCATGCTTGTGATCTTTTGGAGGTTTCTAAGAATTCAAATGAGGTTGCAGTTGCTTCAAAGGTTCTTGATTGTTTGTCAGAGGTGGTTGATCCACCTTTATTAAGTAACTCCATCATTCCTGAGTAATACGATTATGATTGTCTTCCTAATTTGGATTTGTATTTGTTAGACATTGATTCATTGTTCATGGAATCTCACAATTATGACTTGGAAGACACATTTAAAGGATTAATTTTCCTATTTGATGATAGTTGTGGTACAAATTTTGTCACTCCATCTTTATCTTTGGAGAATGTTCAAAATTAGTTTTCAGTGGTACCTTATTTGTCACCTTCTATTGTGATTGGGCATGTTCCTAATTGGTTCGTGGCATCATCTTCCAAGGTCTTGGAAACACATGAGTATATTTTAGATACATTATCATCCTACATTTGGATTTCACTTACTAACTCCTATCCAAAATGGGAAGCATACTTGCATTTGTACTTGGTATTGTTTCTTCCAAAAGGGAGACAAGTTGTTTGTTGACATTGGATTATGCTTTGTCTTTAGGTACTTACCATTTTTGTAGGAGATTACACATTGTGGGGGGCCTACATAAGGGTCATTGATTGTATATACATGATGTATGTAGTCCTTGGGGGGTGTTATTGAGTCCTCCATCTATGCATCTTTCTTTTCATTTCTCTCTTTTGGAGAGGGGTTTTTTCCCACAAGGTTTTTCTCCCTTTCTCTAGTTGTGAGAGACTTATTTTTTCCTGTATTTGTAATTGTAAATGGGTGCCTAACATGGTTTTGTATCCAAGACCCATAATGCATCTTCATTTTGTATAATAATCTCCCTAAGTTGCACTTAAGGGGGTGTTAGGGTAAATAGGATATTTACCATGCTAAAGTTTTACTTAGGTAAATATTATTAAATATTTGATTATTTAGGTGCATATAGTTTTTTCAGTTGTTTCTCTTACCAACTTGCATCTTTCCTTTATAAGGAACTATTGTACATTATGTAAATTATCTCATCTCAATTTATCTCTAGTGAAATAGCCTTGTGTTACTTCTCTCATCTATGAAGATTTATTTGTAGGTTGTGCTCCTGGGAGGTGGTTGACACCAACACTAATTCCCCTATTGCAACATTTCCCATAGCATGGAGAAACTAGAAAAGCATGGTCTACAGGCAATATAACCTACATCCTCTACTAAGTAGTTCATACTTGAAAAAAATATAGAAACCCTAGCTTTGAGTAAGAGGCCAACAAATGAAAAGAAAAGAAAAGAAAGAGTGTGGCCTCTACGTCTACACCTACAAATGGATAGAAGATCTCCACACAATCTAGGAGGTGATCAAATCACCTAAGGAAGAAGAGGATCATGAGACCTGAACAAATAAAAAGAAAAAATAATATGTTGAAATGATAAAAGCAGATACAAACTTAGAGGAGAATGTTGATGGTGATGATCTTAGAACACCAATCAAGTATAACCTTTTGTATTTTACAATCACTTCTAAATCAGATTCAGAAAAAAATTGTTTCCAAAGAGATGAGAAGGTCTTCAAATAGCAATGGCTTAGAAGGGTTTATGTATACAAATGAGGTAGGAGAAGAACAATTTATAAAGAGAGAAGAGGAATTTTTCTTGGAAGAAAGGAATACAAATAATGAACTGCAAGAAGCCTTGTAGATAATTAAATAATCAAAAGACTTATTGAAAGCATATTAGTAGAAGAATAGTGATAGGGGTGCAAGAATCAAGGAGTTGGAAGAAGACTCCATAAATTTGAGCATGGATCAAAATTGGAAATATTGGCACAACTTTCCATTATGGAAATATATAGAAATGATCCAGTTCCAAAGAGCTCAATTGGACCTATCAAGAACCCTACTGCACCAACTATTGTGTCATTAGGCATTAAATTGTGGGAGAGAACACAAGAATTCTCCCAAAAAGAAAAAGAATTGGAAACATTTGAAGAAAATTGGAATGATTTCTAATCATGTTATAATATTCAAGAAGCAAGAAATAAAGGTGAAGAAATTAAAATAAAAATTTGAAGAACTGGAAAATAAAAAAGTGCATCTAATGAAATGCAAACTGCCCACCAAAGTTTAATCCCTATTTTTGCAAGATTTTTTTTTGTGTTTTCAATTCAATTAGATGACTAGTGACCTAGATGTTTCCATGAACAAAAACAATTGTTCTTAGAAACTTTCCATAAGTCCACACTAGAAACACAAGACCAAGTGTGAAAATTCTACTTGCACAATTTGGTTATTTTAGATAAAACTGCATGAAACCCATTAATGTTTACAAGCGATCTCTAGATCAAGACCTTGGCTAATTATGTTAAAATTGAGCATCAAAAGGGGAATATTTTACAAGAATATCATGAGGGAGATAAATATGTACCTTTATAGCTATGAAAGGAGGCAGTAGACCCAAATAAAATGATAGATCAATGAATTTATCTTTTAGAGCTCAAGGGAGTTGGGACAAAGATAATGGATTGTAGACAAAAAGATTACAAATGAATGAAAGGACTAGTATAAGAAGGCAATTTCAAAGAGAAAAATAACTTTTCTCAAAGTTGAAGGTGGGAGCTCACATCAAAATTGAAGAGGAAGGAACCTCATTCCATTTACAACTATGTGGCAACAATTGGTAGGTCACATAAATAAATTTCAATTTCCTATAGAAATGGATTTTCTTGGTTCCCACTCACCTTCCATCCTCTTATCCTCTTATTTACTATACTACACTAGATGGGGAGGAATTGGAGGATAAAGTAGTGGCAAAGAAAAAGAGGTTTGTAAAGCTCTTAGGTAAAAAAGGTTACTACTTGAAGTAACGAAAATTAGTGGATTGTGTGGTGGATTTTAGAGAGATGGATCTACAGTATAACCGTCAACCCTAAAATTGCTTGAGGATAAGAAATAACTTAAGTTAGGGGGAAAATGATGGTCTCAATTAATGGATAGTTTTCCTTTACTATTTTATGTTTTTATCATTTCATCTACTAAGTTTTAAAGACCTTGCATGTCTTTTATATGTCTTTCATACACTTTAAAGTAGACTTAAGTATGTTGAAATATAAATTTTTTATGTTGATATATTATTGAATGAATACATGAATTTCTATGGAATTTAGTATGATTCTATGTTTAAATTATGATTGTTAATAATGTGGATGCCTTAGTAATGAGACTAAAATCTTGTAGTATGAAAGATTGTTAACCTACAACAATAGGTTTTCTAACCCCTAGCATAAGGACTATAGATGGTTGTAGGGAAAAAACCAAAAGGATAAAATTGTGACACTATTAGAAGGAATGGAGTTTATCATTTATTTATCAACCATGAGTCACCACATCATACCATTTCTCACTGAATATGAACAGCAAGAGGAGAAGGATTTTATCTCAACATGATTAATTTATGGTGTGAATGTTCAGTTGAACTTATCTCTGTCATAATAGTTAACCATTAGGCATAAAGTTCTAAATTAGTTTCTCTAACCCTATTTGATAATTAATATTTTATATTTTTGAATAATTCCTCTCCCTATCTTTGCAGGGAAGTGGATAGTTACTTTATGATTTCACTTTTAGTCCTAGAAGAATATAACTCCTCACATACCCTATATAGTAGGGTCTATAGTTGAGGAAAAAATCTAGTTGCTAGTAGTTGTTCTAGTTGTTAGTTGATTAAGATGATAAGTTAGTTTTTATCTATTACTAGTTACAACTATATATATATATGTGTGTGTGTGTGTGTGTGTGTGTGTGTGTGTTCTTAAATAAGAAACCTTTAGCTGATTCTTGTGGGGCTGTATGCAAGAGTTGAGAGTTTATATGCAATAAAGATAATTAATTGATATCGTGAATTTTTAATTAGAAAATGTTGAAAACTTTTGTTTAAGAAACAACTCAAGAAAGGTCCACTTGAGGTACTACTCATCCACTTTACTTTTTATTATTAGATTAATTAATACATTGTTGAAGTTATTTAGTAGTTTCTAGCTATTTGTGTTTTAATTCACGAATTCCATTATGTACTTTTGGATTGAATTCTATAGCTTCACATTGGTTTCATACTTTGGAGGAATTAGCTAGGAATTATTTTTTAATGGTGTATACTTACAATATTAAATTTTAGATACCCTTGGAATTTAAGGTAATAGTTTATATTTATTTCCCTTGTTTTATGAATTAGCAATTCATTTTATTTTGTAGATTTTGTAGTATTTTGTACATGTATAATTACCTATACTCCATTGGTGTAGAATGTTTCTATATTCCATGAATGCATATATTGTGCAAGCACTTTCTAAATTTTATGAGTCTCTTATTGATAGTTAAATGTAGCCTCTTGTGAAAGATAAACTATTCAATTAGGATTCATCCTTTGAGTTGTGTGTATACCTACTAGTACCAAGTTGATTAGACATTAGAGAGGCTATGTAGGTAAAAACTAATTAGCATGCCTTAGGGGATGTTCCAACAACACCCCCACCAAAGGGGTATGTGAATAAGTCAAATCTCATGAGATATCTACTAAATGGATAGGGTGCTATGCCTCCCTTAAAATGCCAATATACTTTCTATATTGGTATTTTAAGGAAAAATGGGATTCTTGAAAAGAATACATGCATCCTAAAACTAGTAAATAAATCCTTATCCCCCAAGTGTAAAGGAAAGAACAACCACACTAGAGACTATCATGTTGCTACCATGGAAAATCTGATTTCACTTAAGATTGTACCACCATGAGTGACAATGAGAAAAAATATGAAGCTATAAATACCGCATAGAGAGGAGAAAAACCATAGAAGATATCATTATTATTGAGTGATTAGGTGCATCAACACATGGAAGAGCACCACAATTAAAAAATTGTATTTTACTACTCAAGGCCTTATATTCATTGATAGAATGACCATGCACTGAATAATATCCACAAAAGGAGGTATTGATATACAATTTATTTCATTTTGGAGGAGGAAGAGTAATCAAGCGGGCTTTGGTAAGCCTCAATAAAATATGTTCTTTTTTTTATAAAGGTTTAGGAAACAAAGTTTTCTCTTTTGAAGAGATGCTTACTTACCATATGATGTTTTAAATATAGTAGATGATGGAAAATGAGATGAATATGAAGAATAATGTTGGAAGCCTAAACCCCTTTTTATTAGACATGTAGTGTATACTTCACATGATTCTTGTATCCTTGTTCCATATTTTCATTTATATCCATTTTTTGAAATTTATTTTATATCCAAGCCCATTGCATTCTCTAACTTACATGGAGGAGTCTTATCTAAATGCTTATGAGAAGAAATAATTCTTTCACAACAATGAAAATATTTTTTAATATTGTTAAAGATAGACATCACCAACACATGAGGGGAAAAATCTAAAGAACCCCCATCACCATTGAGGGTTGATGTTTTTAGATATTTTGATGAAAACAATAAAAAAAAAACTCATTAGGATTTCATTGTGAGAATTTATACTATCCGACAAAGGAGGGCATAAAATCTAATGGATCCCAATTTCCACCAAAATATGTGTTTGAAGATGAAGCAATATCATGATCATTATGTGTATTTAACTTTTTGGACTTTTGTGGTGAGATTTTAGACTCCCCATTAAAATAAGGTATAAAATCTAGCAATCGTAATAATCATCTAAAAGATTTTTTATAGGTGAAATAAAATCATCACTACCTTCAACATGTATGGGTTCCACCTTTGAAGTTGGGATACAATTTTTAAGAGACTTGGAAGTGTTATGTTTGGCTTCAATTTTTGAGTCATGAATTTTTTCATTTGATTTAACTATGTATATCTGTTTATTGTATTCACACATCATCTTGTAGTGGAGAGTAGATAGGAATACACTCATGCCATGAATCCATGATCTACTTAGGAGAAGATTATATGTAAATGGTTGTGACATAATATTGATAGGGGTAGGAAAGACTACACGCCCTACCATAATGGGTAGTGTGATTGTCCCTAATGGTTTTCTACTAAAGTTTTTAAATCCATGAATAGAAAGATCATTAGGTTCTATAAGATTCTTATTGACACCAATTTTATTTAGAAGATCAATGGTACAAACATGAAGACCCGATTCATTATTGTAGACACTTGAACTTGATCACTCCCATATTATCAAATTCACCCTTGCATTCATCTTGTTCCACATCCCTAAGCCATCTTAATTAAATAATTTATTAGTTATTTAATATTTCATCTTAGCCTAAGGTCTCCTAAGGTATTTAATTAATCAATAAAATACCTTACCTTATTCCTCTCTAAATTAAATAAGTAATTGAATTTATTTAATTTAATCACTTTATCCAAATGAATTAAATCAATTTTTAAAATCATATTTTTCTCTATCCACATGTCAACATCTTGCATAATCCACTTTTACTCTACACTAATCTAATTAATCTGTGATTAGGGTGTGCACATCTCTAATCATCATTAGGGTCACATTCTCCATAATTTTCCATTTGCCTCTAATCCCCCCATCAGCCTAATTAATCCTGCATTGCACAACCTTAATCACTAATTATCCCCTAACCTCACCTAATGCCATTTATGGCATGTACCGTTAGTCAACCTTCATAAATACTTTCTCCTTTTGGAGAAGTCACCCTCTTACCCACTTGAATTTTTAATTCAAGTTTATTCCCCCATGAATTGTGAGGAATTTTTAATTCCTCACAACCCCCTATAAGGAATTTTTAATTCCTTTTTCAATCCCCATGAGGATTTGTGAGGAATTTTTAATTCCTCAGTCTTCCTCTCATTGTGCATGAGGACAAAAACCTTCTTTATGAGATCCTGTCCATTCCCAAGGTACTTCCTAGTACCTCCGCCTCACCTCCACTTCATCCCCTTTTGTCCACCTCATTTGACACATATCATCATGGGATGGCTTGCAAGTTCTCAACTCACTCTAGCCATTGATCTTCACCACCTTAGATGAATCTCAATCTTCCATTCATTTAGAGGTACTTCCCCTAAAAACAGTGGATTTTCCCTCATTTTGGTATCACTCAATCATCTACACTTAGCCAACTTTAGCTCTCACATACACTACCAAGCATACAAGCCCCATTGTTGTAGCAATTTTGAGCCATCATCTTACACCAAATCAATTACCCACATTTACCATTGCATTCCTTATCACTTCACCATCATTTAGAGCTATGTTACATGTCATTTTTCTAATCAAGGAGCAGCCAAATCGACTATCAAAAGGGCCAACCAACTCAACAATTCAAATAGGGTAAAATAGTTTTATTTTCTTGTATTTTTGTTTGAATTCAACTAGGCTCATCTTGAACTGTTGCTAGTGTTTTCCTTTTTTTCATTTCATTTAGTTTTGCAATCTTAGACTAGGAAATTCACCTACACACAATTATCAATAAGAGTATCTATAACCCTAGTTTTATTAATCCTAACTATTATAATTAGAGACTCATGTTTGTTTTGGACCTCAAGTGAGGGTAATTCATGTTGAGGGAAGGTAATTTCCAATTTTGTTATTTGTATACAATCAAACAAGGCTAATAAATCATTCAACTTTATAGAAGCTGAGATATCAATATTCGACAAAGCTTCTTGGAGCATCTTGTGGTATCTAGGTGATGTTTGAATCAATCCTCAAAGAGATATTTTGGTTGGAGTTTTATGAAGCTCCTTAAATAGATCATATTTTGTGCCACTATGCTAAGGAAGGCTAGATGAGGGTGGGAGGTATAGTTGAGGTAATGGAATATATGTTTTTGTTCGTTTTGGTTGCTTATTACTTCTAGTGTTATATGTTTGAGAAATTACATTATTACTTTGTTTCTTCAACATATCTTATTGCACATGGTTACTAGTGAGTTGTTATGCAAAGTTCAAGATATGACTATGAGGTTCAAAAGGTTCTATAATGAGAGGTGGTTTAGGAGGGCCATCAATCAAATTTTGACATATAATTTCATATTTTTTGAAATCTTCTATCAATAAAGGACCTAATATTAATTTAGAATATTCATCTATGCCATCCATTTGACTATCATTTGAAGAATGAAATTTATCAATGATTTACATTCTCGTGTGCCATGATATCTTTCCAAGTAGGAGAGGTAATGGTAGAGTAACAAACATGATTGTAATGATTCTCAATGATTGTATCCTCTTGTGCCATGATAATCTCACAAGTAGGAGAGGAATTGTGATAACATATAACATAATTTTCATGATTGACGATGATTTTATTTTGTTTCTTTAGAGTGTTCTCACATAGGTAAAAAATTATAGTTATGTAACTCATGTGTTACCATACTAAAAACACATCTTTGAAACGGAAACATGTTGTTAGTTTCCCTATGAATCAAATGAGTGATGCACAAAAAAATCAATCATGTTTAAAAAATTAAACTCCTAAATAAGAACCATATTTGAATAGAGACCACACATAAGGATGTGCACATCAAATTTCACCCCGCACTAGCTAGTCTAAGGAACGTGGCACCCTAGACTAGGCAAGTAATTTAAAAAAATATAAAATCTAAAAATCATTCACAGTGTCTAAGGGTTTTGTGTTTCAGATGTTCAATTCTAGTAGTAAACAAATTTCTCAAAACACACCAAATCCTAACTTTTTCTATATGAATCACATATATGCATGCAATTTTGAATATTTTTAAGGAAATTGAATACATTTGAATGATAATTTTAAAAAATTGAACACAATAATTGAATTATTTTTCCAAAAAATATAGAAAAGAAATGCTTTTGATATTTTGAAATTAAAATACTATGAAATTTTTTCACATTTTCACCATTTTTCACTAAATATATGCATACATATAAATGTTAGAATAATTTTGCAATTAATTATCTCAATGAAAATAACTTAGATCTAAGCTCTAAATAAGAACAATCAGATTTGAAATTTTATGCAACTTAATTCAAATTATTTTTCAATTTTTCTAATGAACAACTAATGAAAATAGATAGTTTTTTTAAAATAAATGGAAATTATCAACAAGATTTTCAAATGACCTAGGTTTTGAATCAATTTTCAAATTTTTTATACAATGAAAATCAGATAATTGTAAGTGTAGGATATGTTAAGTTCTGCAAAAAATTTAGTAGGAAAATTGATCTGAGATCCAATTCGATTAACTAGGATTATCCCCTTTTCAGTTGACTAAACATTTAAACATACATGGACTAGGGTTTTGGTGATTGGCTTGCTACAAAAATGGATAGCCAATCCCATATTTTTTTATGTTTGTAATGTGTAAGGATGATAAATTTAATGTGTTATTTTAAAAACCTATTTGATATCCTATCCTAGATCTAAAAATATGAAGTGCTTGCATAAATATAAACAAAATATCAAATTTCACCTTCAGATCTAGGAGGTAGGGACAAAGAGGAACATGCTCTAAAAATTTGAGCCAAAATTGGGTGGAATAACTAGCAATGTTACATAAACCTAGTTCCTTCCTTGTTTGGATTTACAAATTTTTGATTGTAGGTTAAGGTTTGCACTCTACTTCCTTGGAGTGACACTATCTAAAACCTTCATATTTGACTTGCACACAAGAAAGTGGGGGAAAGGATGGCTTTTTTTGGTATATGGATCCTAATTAGACTCAGAGGTTAAATTCTCCCCACTTTTATTGGTGTGGTTTCCCCCCAAATTATTTAATGGGGGTTTTAGGGAAGCGCCTCCAAGATGGGGTCAAGGGGCAGTGGGAGTTACCTTTTCTATTGGTTGACATAAAAAATCCCTATTTTGTAACCGACATAAGGCTAAGGGTTAGGGTTTCCATTGATATTGTATTGTATCATTTGCAATGGTATTGAGTCACAAGGATTGCAAGTTGTAATTGATTCAATTTGATGGATAATAATATTGGAATCTCTATTGGTGGATGTAGCTTGAGTTTTGGTGAACCACACTAAAAATTGTCTCTCACTACTATTATTTATGTGTTTTTTATTCCTCTATTTAATATTTATTTGTATTTAATTGATATTTTATGCATAAAATTCCTAATAGTTTTGTATAGGGGCTTGCCTAAGTAAAACCCCATGTTGGTATTTTTACCTCCATGTACAATGATTGACAGTGATAAAGAGGACATACCTTAGGTCAAGAAAAGGAAAAAACAATAATAATTGACAAAAATGATGAATGATAAATGAGAATGTTGCCTTGATGTTTAAAACTTGAAGAAGAGATGCCACACATAAGTTGATTGATGTTGATGGATGGATGCCTTGAATACTTGATAGGGTTGCAAAAAAGTTGATTCTCATACATAATTGTTACTATCATGTAGAGGATAACTCAATACATCTTCATGATTTCACATGATTGATCATAATAGATCCTTGACCATAATTGCTTCCTGTATCCTAATTTCTTGAAAACTTGAACTTGATTTATGAAATTTGGCTAATAATATTTCTAATTCTGCCCTTGATTCATTTTAGGATCTTTTATTTGCTCAATTGAAGTGATATGATTAAAATAGTGAAAATAACTTGTATTTATATGCAATTATTTTAATTTCCCAAAAGTCAAACACTAATAGCTAACATTTGAGATTACAAATAAAATAATAAATTACTAATACCAACATGTTCAACTTTGGGGCCAAATTAGGTGGTCTAGGGTGCAATGAACCCTAGACTAAATCCAACTTTTGTAGGGATTAAAATTCTTAGGGAAAAATTATTAAATGCACAATTTGATTTCGTATGTTCAATTTTTCATGAAATGCTTATAAAATGGGTAATTAATGCATAATAAGTCTAAGCACATAGTGGGAGAAAAACCTAGTGTTAAATTATCAAGGGTGAAAATTTCAAGGCTACAAAATAATTTAGATATTACACAACACTAGAGACGTTTATGGGCTAATATGCCCTAATATCAAATATATGTTGAAATATTGTAAACCCTTGAGGTAGGGTAACACCATACAATACTCCTTGTGGAAGAAGCCACACTACATTATATCTCCAAGATATCCCAAATACAATATCATATTTCACACATATCTTACAATGATAATTTCCTCCTTTATATAGACCTCCTCCTAATAATATAATGGGGGGGTAATTCTAATGAAGGCTTTACCAACTCCTAATATAATTAATTACACAAGTTATTCACATGACTTAATATAACTAACTTAACATATGTGTGTCATCTATCAGGATCTTCGTCCATATAAATAAATTATAATATCATATCCATCGGTACATAACAAACCATCCCTCCTTGAGATGTTTATTCCTCAAAACATGAGAACAAGCGAAATAGTATGACGATCACAAGTTATTAGAAATATTATGCCATGACCAATAATCTAACCATCCATAGTTGATTCTTGTTCCTTTTTCTTTATATTTCTTAGATCCCATCCTTGATCCATATTATTTTGTACCCCTTTGATTTCATTCCTTGTCACAGTAAGCCTTGATTTTATTCCCTGAGTAGCCATTACTTCTATGATACAACTAATTGGTATAATTTCTTTTGTAATTTCATGTAGGTCTATAGTAGTTTCCTTGTCAATTTTGTATACTATCATATATCTATGATGGTTTCATCCATGATTCTTGCATCCAACAGTGATGTGGATGAGTATATTACGCCTTTTTCCATCATTAGAACCTTCTTTGGTTCTTGACCATTTCATGCCACTTGTTTTTATGATTCCTTAGTAGAATTATTTTTCACTTCATTTTTCTCAATATCTTGATCGTCTTCCGTTTCTTCTAATTCATTGGTACAATCTTCATGATATTCTTGAATTTTCTCCTCCTTGACTTTCCTTTGAAATTCTCTATGTGTAATATCTTGTAATGTAATTTTTTTTCTTCTTAACCAAAGCTTCATGAACTTCTTTCACACATTGATATTTATTGTTCCCAAAGATTCTAACCAAGAATAAGCAAGAACAATATCCAAAGCATGAAATTTTGAATGTGAAACATGCTTATCTATAGAGAGCTTTAACTATTAATTTTTTTGAATGCTTATACCTAATAGTTGACCATCCTTTATGTTATTTTCTTATACATTTAAATTATTAGCTAATTCCATGTTGATGAAGTTATACTGCTATGGTTTATAGAGACAATAACCTTTTCCTTTTTAATGCACACATGAATTTGAAGGATTGATCTGCCTTCTTTGGAGCTAAAATACATGTACCAATATCATATCCTTGTTATTTTATGTTTTCTCATTCTCTTTATTCTTCTCCATCATATTTTACTTCTTCATTCTCATCTTTGATTTCTTCCTCTTCTTCATTTTCTTGCTCCTCGTGTCCCTTTACTGTATTTGCTTCCTCATCTCCTTAATTTTCTTCCTCCTTTTCTTTATTTTCTTCCTTCTCTTCTTCCCCTTCTTCTTTATTTTCTTCATCATTTTCTTCCTCTTCTTCTTTTGGAGACCATCTATGTAATAAAGCTTTTTCTAGTTCATCCGAGGAAGACATATCCTCATATAATGCTTCATACCATTTTCTAACTTCACCTCTTAAACAATAATGAAAGTATACTTTCCATATGAAATATTCTCCAAGAGATATTTTATATTTCCACTATTCTAATGTATGTCTCCATTTCCATAAAAATTAATAATCTCCATTGAAACTAGTGATTAAGAAAAAAAAAATCAATAGATAACCATTCTATCTATTCAGTTGGCCTAAATTTGATATGACTAATATATGATGAAGTTAGACTCAAATTAAAAAAAATAAAATTAATAGATCCAACTAATGAATTTTTATGCCCCTTTACTAGAAATCTAAGAAGTTAAAAAAAGAAACCTTGATTTATGGCCTAGAAGGGAAATATTCATAGCCATTTGAAAATTATAGGAAAATCTTTAAAAACAATTTTCATCCACCTTTTTCCAAATTGATGCTCTCATACCACTTGATAAGATCTAAAAATATTAAAATGAAAATAATATAATGTAGAATATAGATCTCACACAACACTAGAGATGTTTGTGGGCCAATATGACATAATATCCAATATATGGTAAAATAGAGTAAACCCTTGAGGTAGGCTAACACCATACAATACTCTTCATTAGAGAAGCCACATTGCACTATATCTCCAAGAGATCCCAAATACAATATCATAATTCACACATATCTAAAAATGATAATAACCTCATTTATATAGACCTCCTCCTAATAATATAATTGAGGGGTAATCCTAATGAGGCCCTAATGAACTCTTGATATAATTAATTTCACAAGTGATTCACATGACTCAATATCTCTCTCAAGAGATTGTGCCACATGTTAGTATCTCAATCCATCTAAATACATTATAATATCATATCCCTAGGTACATAACAAATCATTATTTTTATGCATTAAGTTAAAAGTATATAATTCTTGGACCTTTTGGATTTGATGGAAAGGTCATTTTTATCTAGTTTACTTTGAAATATTAGGTACCCACTAAGTCTCGTATGCAAATCTAAAGTTTAAACCATTATAGATCTAGCTTTCATTTCTAATTTTAATAAAATATAAGGATAATTTGACTTTCTTGGACTCCTTGGACTCTATGGTGAGCTTAATGTTACTCTAAAAATATCTCAACAAAATATATAATACAAATCCACAAATAAGAGCTCCCTCCAAATCTAGTATTCCTTGTTGGCCCCACAGTTGTTGTTGCACCAAAAGATTGACTTGTTAATGCTCAATACAATCGCCAGAGTTAACGGATCCATGGGAGCGCAGTTAGTCCGTGCCATGAATCATGAGGGAAGTGCTAACCATCTGCCAACAATTTCCCCCTCAATGTTACCCAGGGAAATTCAAACCTGGAACCTTTGGCTTTGATACCACTTGTTGGCCCCACAGTTGTTGCACCAAAAGATTGACTTGTTAATGCTCGATACAACCGCTAGAGTTAACGGATCCACATGAGGCGGTTAGTCCATGTCATGAATCCCGAGGGAAGCACTAACCATCTACCAACATTCACATCCATCTTTTATTTTTCAATTCATAATTTGATGTATGAAAGGATCATATTCAAGTTTTTAATAAAATATAAGATCTACATCCTATGCATCTTCTATTGTCCAAAATTTTGTATACGATATTGTATACATTATTTTTCTATAAAAGTAGCCATTTAAGATTCAGGAGTTCCAATGAAAGCACATGATAGACCTAACAAGAGAATAATTATTTTCTATCAAAGAATTAAAATACACAATATATGTCCATGGATTATGATAGATTTCAGTATTCCAAAGAGAATGCATTCATTGTATAGGTCAACATGAGACATAGGACACGATAAGATTAAGTCACGTCTCTTAATCTTATGACTTGAGACATAAAATGAACCTTTACTAACTAAATTTATATAAACTTGTGCAAATCTAACCTAATAGGGAAACTAACTAGATAATATACCGTGTTCATGTTAATACTTCTAGTAATTATTTGCAAGATAATATGTATGAAAAGCTTATATCTTAATAAACATGAAAATGAATTATGTCATTTGTTCCTTTGTAAATATGACTTATTATGAATACATATGTGATGTATTATGAACACGATACACATAATTTGTGTTTCCTTGAGATTTGGATTCTAAGCAGCTTGCCGTAGATTGAGTCGATAGTTGCAAGTATGATAAGAGTCATTCTTTTGTAGTCTACATTTTTATGTACCTTTTTCAGAGCTAACCTTTGAGTTGATGACGATATATAGGTATAGTGCAATACTTACGAAGATATGTTACTATGTTGCTAATTTAGCTTAGGGGAATCCTTAGAGACCATATTGTTGTTGCTCTTGCAACATTCCCCTACTTTTTTTGTGAGACAATGGAACATTTGAACATTTATTTTATTATTCAATGATTTCCGTAATTGCCATACATGTATACTTGGCATTCATGCTTTAGTCTCTCGTATTTTGCCTCTTGGCCACTTTATCCCTCTCTATGCTTTTTGAGTTTTATTATTTGGTGTACGTTCTCTTTGGGCCATCCTTTCATATTGCTTTGTATCTGCCCATGGATTGTCATTTTTATTCTCTCTACTCTCACGAATCAAATTAGATAATCTTCTATTTCATTCATGCTTCAAATTTGTGATATATCATGTTTGGTATTCTCACTATATCTACGTATGCATGTCTCTTCGATGAGCTCTTATCCACATGTTGCACCTATGTTTAAAAGTATTCCATTAGTTTTCATCCACGTGTATGCATTGAAATGTGCTTGTTTGTTCTTCACAAATCCAACGTTTCATTTCTTGATGCCTACATTTGATATGACTTTTCTTATAAGAGGAAGTATGTAATTACTTACATTATATTTAGTTGTCCCTACCATCATACAACCTCTCACAAGACATTACATAATATGAAAATCAATTGAACTTATTGAACCACATTGTTTTCAGAAATTTACACCTATGCACAAATAAAACTTATATAAATTAAAATGCAATTTTACGTATTATAATTTTATTTTTATAAATTTCTAATTATCTGAAAAAAATTATGAATGAACTTGTAATAATAATACAATCCTACAATTGGAACTTGTTAACATATTTCCTTATTCTTCTAACTTATTAGGACCGCCCTTTCACTCATACTCTCAATATAACTCGTACCAGTTTTTAACCTACATGACAAGGAAGCAGAGTAAACTCAAGCTCCTTAGTAATAGAGCTTGAATTTTTTGGTAAGATAACTAGGATCTCTCTTTCCCTTATACTCTTTATAAAACTTGAACCAGTTCTGAACCTACATGACAAGAAACCAAAGTAAGCTCAAGCTCCTTAACAATAGAGGTTGGATATTTTTTTAAGATAACTAGGATCGCCCTTTCCCTCATACTTTATATAAAGCTCATAGCAGTCTCGAACCTGCACAACAAGAATGTTGTGTATGGTCAAGCGCCTTACTAATACATCTTGGAGTTTTTGGTTACATAATGGTATTACATCTGAGCCATAATGCACGATACTCTAGAATAACTCATAGGCTCTACAAGCAAGAAAACTGACTGCAACTGACAATTACTAACGAGTAAAATTAATCCCAGCTTTGGGATAATGGCAAAAATTGTCAGATAGCATTCACAAAATAAATTTGAAGATTTTCAAAAAACGAACTTTAATCTAAAGAAATATGACATGATTAAAGTCCCCTCTAAACTTTTAAAGTCAAAATTCTAACATAAGATTCATTCACCAGCATACAATGGCTGTCACAAATTTGTGCATTCTGGGATTTAGGAGATCAGGAGAAGCCTCAAATTTTAATAATACAGATGTTGATGATATGATCCACAGATCACAACATAACCAAATGATAATAAGAACCAATTGGTCTAAACAGGAAGTTCAATAAAGGAAACAGAATAACATTGTTTGTAAGGCATTCAAACAACCTCATGTAAGATGCTAGTTACAAAGGCTTCAATTGCAGTTATTCCCGATCAAGAAATGATTTCCTCAGAAAGCCCTTTTGCTAGCATCCTCAGAGCCTGTAAGAAAATGGGAGCTTTAGAACAGGGTATGGGCATCCATCAAAGCATAGCATAAGGGGCATATTTGTATTCCTTCCTAAATTTAAACAAAATGGCAATACGTACTGTTTTACAGAACTTCTTGATCAACGCCATTGAGCTCCTCTTCAAGCCTCGCTGGAATATTCAATGTAAGGACCATGAAATGATAATCAGCCATAAACCCATAACTCATAAAATAACATAAACTCTAGTCCTAGGGTTTAATTGGCACCTTGGAAACAATATCGTGATGCAAAGGAAAAAGAGTTCTGCACAGCCGCCACATCTGGATCAATATGTATTTATACCATAAACACAATACCTGAAACCGCCTGAAAACTGCACCAGACAATTGTTTGTTTCAGACATGCTGCCATTGACAGAGGTCCCCAATGCTTGGTTCCCTTTTATTTTACCCAACTATTAAAGTTCTCTATTTGGAGCCATGAATTTTAAAAACCCGTAAAAAGATTCCTTGCTATTGCACATGAATTTATATCCTTTTAATTACTGTATATTTAATTTTCTTCCCAATAAAATTTCTTCACACCAATTCCAAAATCAGATTTACTCTTTTTGCTGAGAATAAGAACTTAAAAAAGTTACAAACTTTGAAAAGACACATTAATTTTGACAGACAATTTTTGAGGCAGACTAATTTGAAGAAAAGTAAAACTTCATGCAGTGAAGACTTTAGTATTCCTTGCCGAAGACGAAGACTAATAACATAAACAGATTCAATGCCTACAGTACACAAGCAAAAGCTCTGTACATTATTTTGCATGTACAAATATATATCGCCTGTCAAGGTCGGAAGAAATGCTGTTAAGTTTCCTTAAGATGTAAACTGCAACAACAATAAGCCCAAATACAGCGACCACCACCACAATGATCACAATAACTAAATTGCTCAATTGGGTTTCGGATTTAGAGGAATCCTCAAAATCATTGTTATTGTATGGATCATAAAGACGAGGAAAAGGAGGTGGTGGTGGTTGTTGAAGCTCTGAACAAGGCTGAGAAGGCGGTGTAAATTGTACTGCACCAGGCGGAGGTGGTGTAATTTGCACTACACCAGGCGGAGGTGGTGTAGACTCTACTGCACCAGGCGGAGGTGTTGTAAATTGTGCTGCATCAGGCGGAGGTGGTGTAAATTGTACTTCATCAGGCGGAGGTGGCGGAAGGGGAAGAGGACTAGGACTGTTTTCTTGTCCTTTACAACCATGATGGTCTACAAGACATAAAGCAGCTGCCAGTCCCACAACCACTAACAACGTGAAGCGAAGATTCATTTAAACTAATTGAAAAGAATCCTTTTACGAGCACTAAGTAATAGCGCACTTTCTATGAATTTTGACGATCTAAAATCTCAATTAAACTGATTAGAAGTGTTGAGATAGATAGCTTCCCATGAAATCTGTTTGTTGCATTTCTACTTGTATGATATCTTGCTACTCAAGACAAGTCTTTATACTCATTTTTCTTTTTTAGTCTTTTGTCTTATGCTCTCTACCTACCCGTCAAACGTTTCTTTATGCACCTACTAGTATGACTCGAGAAACTTTTTAACTGGCAAGTTATATGTTATTTATTTATTTTTTTAAAATTGAGTCACCAAATTTTACTATTTGAAATTCTTTACGTGTGTCCCATTCAGCTATATTTAGATAATTATGTATATTTATTTGATTGTTTTAGTTTTCCTTTCTTCTTAAACATGGATATTATTAGAACTATGACATTGTTAATTAAAAATTAAAAATTCATATAAATAGAGGGTCTACAATTTATGAAAGGAATTGAGCTTAAATTAATATTTACTATAATCAAATCATTGATTGGATTTATATTTTAATGTTTAAATATTATCCCTCTATTCGAGGTCTTTAAAACGCAAAATTATATTTTATGAGAACATCAAGATAATCAAAATAGACCACAATGAGTTAATATTCTTTATGTTTTTAGAAACCCATTAGCAAAAGAATAAATAGAAGGAATGATTATCTATTTTTCATTACACATAACCTCATTTAAAGAAACACCAATTGCATTAACATGGCCATTTAGTTCCAATGGTACTTTCTCTAAAAATTGCGTTGTTAGTCATATGGAAGACTTAAATTCTTCAGTGAAATGGAATCTTGTCAATATCTATGCACTGAATTCTAGACTTTCAAGAGTTTCTCTTTGGAATCATATTTCTTCTATAATGCCAAGTCAGAGGGGGGATTGTTGGATGATGGGGGGGGGGTGGTTTCAATACTCCTTTATACCCCACAAAGAAGCTTGGGAGTTTTGTTGACTTCTCAAATAGTATGATGGACCTCATGGATTTCCTTTCAGTGAATGGCTTTGTAGGCATTGACCTACATGGGTTTTTATTCACTTGGTCCAATAGGCAACATGGAAACAATCACATATAGGTTAAACTTGATAGGTTTTTGATATTTAATAATTGGAATATTTTTTCCAAGTTAACTCTCTCTACACCCTAGAATTGGTTTGGACCATAATGTTATATTCTTTGACTAGAAAGACACTATTGTTAAAGGACCTTTCCCCTTCAGATATTAAATGAAGTGAGTTACACATCTTGACTTCAAAAACCTGATTCAAAGGTGGTGGAATTAGCCATGCTTGGGGACATCTATGTTTCATCAAACACAAAAACTAAAATGGGTTAAGGAGAAGGTTAAGATATGGAACACAATTTCAAAAAAAGAAAATTATCCTATCTAGCCTATAATTCGTTCAAAAAAATATGGAACAAGGAGACAAGGAATATGAGACCTCAGTCAAAGAATAACACTTAAGAATATAATGGTTTAGGCTCTCAAAAAGAGAGGAAATTTTCTAGAAACAAAAATCAAGATTTTAGTGGCTAAGAGAGGGTGATAGGAATAATGAATTCTTTCATCAAGCTATCTTGAGACACAAAAAAAGAAATAGGATTAACTCTCTATGCATGAAGATGATACTATTCTAAATGAGGATAAGGATATTGCAGAGGCTGCTATATCTTTCTTTTAGGACTTCTTTGTAGGCCAAAATCTACATGATTCAAATTTAGAAGATCTCACTAATATTATTCCTAATGTAATCAATGAGTAGGAATTTAAGAATTTGGTGAAGCATGTGTCATACAAAGAGTTGAAAAGTGTTGTGTTTTTCATTTGGTCCTTACAAGGCCCTAGACCCTAATGGTTTTAACCTTATATTTTTGAAATATTTATAGGAGACAACTTTTGTTGATCTTCTCATTGTTGTTAGGGACTTCTTTAGATTAGGAAAGTTGCTAAAGCAGTTGACCTCTATGTACATTGTACTCGTTCCTAAAAATGGGGATGCCCTTACTATGATGGATTATAGACCCATTAGTCTATGTAAAATAGTCTATGAAATATTCTCTCAAATAATCATCAATAGACTGAAAGGGCTTCTACATGAAATGATCTCTCTCAATCAAAAGAGGATTTGTTTCAAGATAAATTATTGACATTTCTTTAGTAACTCATGAGTACATCCATTCTATGGAATACAACAAGAAACCCACTATGGCTCTCAAATTAGACATCTCCAAAGCATATGATAGAGTTTTTTGGAAATTCTTGATGGTTTTCCTACATAAATATGGGTTTAAGGGAATATTTCTAAATCTAATTAAAGCTTGTGTCATTTCCTCAAGTTTTTCTATTCATTATGGTGGCTGAAGTTCTTGGGAGGAATATACAAAAAATACTTGACAAGAGGATTCTTAAATGCATTAAAGCTTCTTCCTCTCTTTTCCTTGCTCCCAACCAATATTTTTTTTTATGAGATAATTTTTTTTTGGTGCGACCTCAATGGTGGAAGATTCCCATTGAAAAATTTGTTGGATGCTTATGCTCAAGTCTCAGGTCAACATATTAATTTGATAAAGAGTAAGCTTAATTTCTTCAATATAAACCAAATAATTAAAGAGAGAGTCACTATAATTTTGGGATGTCAATCTGGTCCCCTCTGATTTTCTTACCTTGTTTTTCCTTTAACAACCAAGAAGCCTCTAAATTCATTCTAGAACAACATAATAGAAATAATTCAAAATAAACTTGCTAGTTGGAAGGATGAATTGCTCAACCAAGCTAGGAAGGTTCAACTTCTTTAAGTCTCCCTTCAAAATATTCTTATTCATTTCTTTTCCTTACTCAAGATTATTTCTTATGGGTCGGTACAGGAACATGGGGGTCCAAACTAGGCCCTTAAGCAACAATAAAATTTAAAAAAACAATGTTAGGAAACTTGACATAAAGAATCGAATAGTTTATTAACATAATTTTAAAAATATGTAAGAAAAAATGTTAGCATATTGTTGTGATTGATGTCAAAAGGGGAGAAGGTGTGAGATGGAATTAATCTTGCATGAAGGGAGTTCTGACATTGATGTCAAAATGTTGTCATTGATGTCTGAGAAAGATGGTGTGTTGTGAATCTAGTTTTGGAAAATGGAATGTAGGTTGGAAAAGTTGCTCAAAATGTTGCATTATTGGCATGCAATTTTGTCATGGTATTGTAGTAAATTCTTCCAGGAATTTGAAGTGAAATCAAAGGCTAGATTTGATATGGATTTTGAAGAGCATCTTAGAAATGTGTCCTGTAGGTCCAAGGAGTGAAGGATGAGCTCAAAAAAGAATTACTTATGCCCTAAAAAAAATTAGGGTTTATTAGTTAAACCCTAGTGTTTGCAATCATGGTGCCTTAATAGTATTTCCATTTTACTATTGACTGCTTGTTGGAGGTTGCAAGTTGCATAAGTTATAACTTATGCCTTTAACCTAATTCGATGATCGGCCACATTACCTAGTCACTTAGTTGATGTTGTTGATATGTTCCTTTGGAGATTGAACGGTGCACATTCAAAGTTAGTAAATATGATGGTTATCACTAGATCTCATGCATCGTGGAAATCCCTTTGAAGTTGGCTTGCAGTTCAGTGATATGTGATGGAGATCGTTCAATGAGCACGGCCTAATTGATTGGAGAATGCACGATCAAGGAGAACATACTTCAGTGGTTCTAGTAGACATGTGGCGTAATATCACTCGGTAGCTTCACATCACTATTGTGAAGCGAAGTGCTTGGAGATTTTAGCGATGAGTGATGAGTGATGAGTAGTAGTGGAGAATGGCGTAAGAGGTAGAAACATGGGATTAGTTTTCCAACTCAAGGATATTTTGTGGGATCATTGTTAGAGCTAATAAGAGAGTGAGGGATGGTGCAAATTGATCGATGGCCCATCCAACAATGATCACTATGTCTCAGTACATCATGAAAATAAATAATGTTGCTAAAATAAAATTAGCGATACATGATGGCTTTGGTTGCTGAGGGAAAGAGATCTATGGTGTAGGTTAAGAGGTGTACAATCAAATGGTGATCACTGAACATATTCACACCACAGATATGTAAGGAAAAGCCATAAGTAATATCGTGATGCACGATGGTTATGAAGGTGATGAGATCAATGGAGGACACTTAAAGACCACTTATCAGATAGTCAAGATTTAAAGGTGTCATGATAAATGAAGGAAATATGATCGTGGTGTGAATGCAGTATAGATCAATGGTTCATATTTAAAAGTGAAAATTGATAACAACTAAGTTCATGTAAATAGGGTTTTTCTTGTGAACCGACATGGAGGTGAAAATTAATGTTCTACCCGAATCAACAATAGTTGTAATGAGATTTGATGCATAGATTGGTGGCACAGATGGCTACAGGGGAAAGGATCAAGATCAGATCGAATGGTCAAATGGATACATATAATGAATATCCGATTTTATGGTTTGACAGAGAAAATGAAAGAAAATTATCTACACCAAAATTTAATGTTGTGTGGCTCAATACAACTACGTGATAATGGAGAAGATATTTTGAACTCTAACAGAATATTAGGAGGCAGTGGAGAATCTTGAGACAATGATCATCAATAAGCTCTACACAAAACAAATGTGAATATTTTCTAAGGTGGGAAACTAAGTGAAGCTAGGAGAGGAGAGTGTACTATGCAAAAGTGATTTTGAGCTCCAGAGATAGATAGAGAATATACTAAATTGAAAAGGAGAGTTGCAGAAGGGTATGGTGGTGCATTGAGGTAGACTAAGAATGAAATAAAGAAGAAAGGGAAGAACAAAACTGAACCAGTGGGGTGCAAAGCAGAGAAGAGTGTTGTTGTGAAAGCAACACATAGTTGAGTAGTTGTAGAGCAACTTGTAACATTGATTTGAGTTCCTTGGGAACAAAATTGTAATTATTGTATATGTTGTAAATCTGATAGGATGGTGTCATTCGATAATTGCGTTGGTGCTCAATTTAGGGGATTGGTGTCTCCTTAGGGTTGAAGCCCTTAAAAGTTGTAACAGAAGGTTTCCTTGTGAGGCTAGATTAGTACAGTAACTCCTAGTAGCATTTTAGCAATGTGGTTTTTCCCATCTTTGGTTTTCCACGTATACCTGCTTTTATGTGTTGATCTTTTATGTGCATGTGTTTGTCATATCTTTTCATGCTTTAATATGGAAATCCAGATTTAAGTGTTGTGTCTACACTTAGGTTAAGAAGGTTAAAATTTTTAGTATCTACTAATTCACCCCCCTCTCAGTAGACTATTTTTTTCCAACAATTAGTATTAGAGCTTTAGGTTCCTTAGGAGAATCTTAACCAGCTCAGGTAGAATCTTGGGTTTGTGAACATAATGGCTAGTCAAGAAATTTCTTCCACAAAAAATCCATCCTAGTTTGATGGAATTGATTATACCTTTTAGAGTTTATTGATGAAGAGATACTTGGGATTATTAGGATTTTATGTGTGGATGTCTATTGTAAATGGATACATACCACCAACCACACCCCCTACTAATGCTACAAGAAAAAGAGATTATGAGAACAATGAAAAGGCATGGTTTTCTATTACAAAAAATGTGTCTAGATCTATGCATAGTAAGGTTATGTATTGTAAGAACACGTAAGATGTCTGGGACACATTGAAGAAGATGTATGAAGGAGATGACAAGGTAAAATTGGCCAAGATTGAAGTACTAAGGGCCATATTTGAAGGTCTAAAGATGATAGAAAAAGAGAATATTGTGGACTATCTTCATAGAGTTACCAATATAGTGAACTCCATTAGAGGATATGGAGAAGAAGTAAAGGAGGATGCCATTGTCCTAAAAGTTATTAGGTCTATGACCTACAAGTGTGACTCTAATATCTTAGAAATAGAGGAAGGAAAAGAAATATACAAACTCACTCTTAATTAGCTGCATGGTATATTCATTGCTTATGAGATGAGGATAGGAGATCGAGAGCCATCCAGAAAAAGTTGCTTTCAAGGTTTTCAACAAAGTAAAGGATGAAGCACCTAAGAAAGATAAAGCTAAAAACACCACATCTAAACAAGGAGATACTGATGAAGAAGAAGCAAACTTTATTAGAAGGCTAAGGAGAGGTTCTGGCGAGTACAAAGCTAAGTTACCTTTCAAATGCTTTGATTGTGGTAAAGTATGAAAATTTTCTTCTAAGTGCCCCTACAAGAAGGATAATCTTGAACAATAAGAAGACCACAAGAAAAAGAAAATCTATTATCCTAAAAAGAAGAGTTTTGGAAAGAAGAAGAAAATCCTATACATTCAAGAAGGAAGTGATTCATCTAATGCTAATGATAGTTTAGATGATGATCTTGATCATGCTCTTGTGATGGAAGAAGAAAAGGAAGAATTTATTCTCATGGCTCAAGAATCAGTGAAGTAAAAGCATGATATGGGTAAGCATCTTGGTGAAGAAGAAGCTAAAATAGATATGGAGGGAGAACTTATTTCTACCAAGGTAGAAGATCTTGATGTTTTGAGAGATGAAGTAGAAGGAATAAAAATGGTGAATAAGAAGTTGTCTAAAGAGCTTAAGGAGTCTAACCAAATGGTTGTGAGCTTGAAACTTCAAGCAGAAGAAGCTAGACAAATGGAAGAGGTGATGAAATCCAAAGTAGGATCTAAGATACACAAATTTATGAAGCTTGAGGTAGAAGTAGTTGCTTCAAGAAAGGATATGGAGAAATCCCAACAAAAAATCGAAAAAGGGTTAAAGTTGAAGGCATGATCAAAGATCCTTGATGAATTATTAAGCACAAAAAAACCTACAAATAAAGAGAAATATGGTTTAGGTCTGGAAAAAGGAAAGAATTCCATTGTGAATGAGTTTTCAAAAACTTTATGAATGGTTTAGGGTAGTAGAAAAGTCAAGTTCAAATGATGAAAAATTGTGTAAGGAAGTTACTAATGGAGGGGAGAAGCAATATACTAAGTTGAAGAAATCAGATGAAGTAAGTAAGTACGTGGTAGATAGGAAGAATAACCAGTCAATCTAGGATCAACAAAGGAAGAAGAAAAGTATGACACTTGGATGGATACTAATGGTTTCACAAGAGTACATGATCCAAGTAAGTCAAGACAAAGAAGGCCACCTCATCCATCTCAAGGAAATGCTATGACCAAGTATTCTTGATACTTTCATGGATATTGTTACACATGTAATTATTTTAGTCATAGGGCTAGAGAATGTAGAGTCAATCCTAAGGGAAGTACAAATTATGTAAGAAAAAATACATTTGCTCCCTTAGTTGATATGAATGTAATTTCTTACAATTGCAATAATTTTGGTCATATAGCTAAAAATTATAGAACAAAGTTTATAAGAAGAAACATGTTCGATTTGAGAAGACAAAGAACACTAGCCCCAAGACAAAAAAAATCCAAGGTTCCAAAGGAAGAGGGAGAGAAGATTGAAAAGAAACCTAAGAGAGTGTGGAAAGAAAAAAAAAAGTTCCACAAAATCTATGATTTCCCAAACTACACTACATGCAAAAAAATAAAATATGTGGGTAATTGATAGTGGCTGCTCCAAGCATATGACTGGAGATAAGAGAAAATTCATTGAGCTCAAAAAGTGTAAAGAAGGCTCAGTAATCCTAGGAGATAATACTACCGTCAAGATTTGTGGTAAAGGAATCTTGAGCCTAGATGGAAAGACCAAGAAAAAAAATGTCTATTATGTTGAAGGATTGAAACATAACCTTCTAAGTGTCAGCTGGAGATGTATGGCAATGGTTACAAAGTTACATTTAACTCTAAAGGCTACAAGATAAGATAGAATGAGAAGAAAATTACACAAGGTGTAAGAACTGATAACTATCTCTATAACCTTTGTGAACTGAAAGGCCAAAGTTATCTGATAAGTCAAGCGTATGAGAGTTGGCTATGGCATAGAAGCTTGGGGCATGCTAATTTTTACAATCTGGTTAAAATATGTTCAAGAAGGCTAGTAAGAAACTTTCCAAAGATAACCAAGCCTACAAATACTACTTGCAAAGGATGTCAGGAAGGAAACCAAACAAGGGTAAAATTTCCAACTAAATACTATTTGACCACAAAACCCTTGCAAATAGTTCACACTAATTTGTGTGGTTCCACGAGACAAGAGGGATGCAAGGTGAAATGTATTTCATGCTTCCAATTGATGATTATACTAGAATGGCATGGGTGACATTTCTAAAAGAGAATGTTGGGGCATTTGAAAAGTTTAAGATATTCAAGAAGCTGGTTGAGAAGGAAACTGGTAGGAGAATTAAGTGCTTAAGATTAGATAGAGGAGAATTCATATCAAGTGAATTCAATAGGTATTGTGAAAACCATGGAATCAAGAGGAAATATTATGCACCAAGAACTCCACAACAAAATTAAGTTGTAGAAAGAAGAAACATGATAGTTAAGGATATGGAGAGAGCAATGTTGAGTGAGGATAAATTGACATACAATTTTTTTAAAGAACCAGTTCACACTGTAGTATACAAACGTAGCTCTTCTAAGAGAAAATAGTGGCAATAATCCATATGAACTATGGCATGGTAGACTTGCGTCTATCAAGTACTTCAAAGTATTTTGAAGCAAATGTTACATAAAGAAAGAAGATGAAAATTCGGGGAGCTTTGATTCAAGATGTGATGAAGGAATATTCCTAGGATATTCCACCCAAAGCAAAGCTTAAAAGTGTTACAAAAAAAGGCTACACAAAATGGTCGAAAGCATCAATGCCAAAATTGATGAGATATAAATCAGGTCAAGCCCAGCAAAACCAACCTTGAGATTGAGTCAGAAGATGAAGGAGAGGTTTTTGTTGATGAAGAAAATGAGGAATAGGTATGTGAACTAGATAATGAAAGAGCACCTACAAAGTATGTTCAAAAGGATAATCTAACAGACTAAGTAATTAGTGATAGAAATGAAGGATTTCTAACTAGGGAAAAAATTGCAAAGAATAAGGAACAAGTGAATTTTTCTCTCCTATCACAGATTGAGCCAAAATTATTCTATGAAGCTAGTAAGGATGAGAGTTGGATAAAGGCCATGGAGGAAGAGTTAAATCAGATTGAGAAAAATAAAACATGGGAATTGGTTCCTAGATCCCTAAGCAAAAATGTCATTAGCATAAAATGGGTGTTTAGTGTGGGATCCCAAATCAATAGATGTAATGAATCCTAAAGAGTAGCCACTCTCTCATATTCAGACTCAGAGATTGATTTGGCCAATGAACAAGATTCAGTCATAGAAACTAAAATCTTCTACACTTCTGGCTCTATTAATCTAGGGAGGGTAATCTCAATCAGTATATTTATATATAATTGTGTGCTAAAGTACCAAAAACACTATAAACAGATGGTTATCCTCTAATTGTTTGAAAGACACAGTACTCTAAAGGCTTGGCTGACCTCTACAGTAAAGCCTCATTTAATCTTGAGAGTTGTGATTCATTAAAATGAGCTCAACACACAATCAAACTGGGACTGATAAGTAATATGATTTAAAATTGCAATCAACTGTTGAATCAACCAATAGAGTGTAACATAAATAACCCACTTAGATCAGTGCTTCCTTCATTAGAATGGAGTCAACCTAGACACCCACATAATCTGATAACAATATTTAAACCTAGCATCATATGAAGTTCTGAAATGCTACATTATAGTATTTTAGCATAATATCCTGACCACTACTTCTTATCAGAATCCTAGCACTCAATTTAATACAAATTTACAGCCATATTCAAGTACCTAGATTAATTATTTGAATTAATAGACAAAAAAAGAGCCACACATCTATCTGAAACTAATGGAGACAAATAAGATAACCTTCATTATATTATTCATAACTTGCAAAACTAGTACATAAGAGAGTAAAATGGCCTTGAAATTGCACTATCCAATATTATCTTTCTAGTATTGCAATCAAAATTACATAGATATCAATTGACTCCAACCTAAAATAAAACCCTTGAAATGTTTTATATTCACATTACAATAAACTCTGTGAATAATTAGAGAACAATCTCTCAAAATGGAGTAGAAATCAACACATAAGGAAAAAATGAAAACCCTAAATGGTGATCTCCTAAAGACACGTGGCACACTCAACACCATAGATCTATAACTAGCTTTGCTTGCTAAATAATAGCCTCATCCAACAATTTGATTTCTTGGTCCTCACTCCACTGCCCTACAATAGAAAAATATTCCCCACGGGAAAACTTCATCCTTCATGATTATGCCCTGCAGCTTTAAAAAATCTATTTGTGAAAGATATAAAAATTCCTTCATGAAAATATTTCACTTTCCATTCACCACTTTGTTGTAAAAATACCTTTCACCTGTTCATTTTTTGCTTTTACTGAGCAACATAGAAAGCATTTTCCTCCATCATGGTTGAAAAATAATTACTTGCTTGTGAAGACTTTACTCATCTTCCTAGGCAACAAAATATTTTACCTGTGCTTCACCTTCAAATTGCTCAGCAATTAAAATTTCACCTTAGTTTGTGAAAAATTTAATTAAAATTATTCAGGCTGCAAAAATTCTATTCTCGTGCACTTTGCACATTTGATTATTTTTAGCCGCTAAAATTCGTGAAGGTTTTAATCTTTTACTCAGCTTTGCAAAATATATACCCTTGTATTTTTCTTCACAAGTTTCACTTTACTTCTACCACCATCGCACATCTCCATTACAATGAAAAACACAAAAACCAAAAAAGTGATGCACATTGGAGAAAATGCATCATTGTGCATCACAAATGTATTAGGAGAGAAGGCATGAGAACAACGATGAGTGATCCATCATGGTTGCTAAAATATATTTACTTGTGAGGCTTTACTTTAATCCGGCTTTGAAAATATTTACCTATGGACATCATATTTTAATTATTTCTCAGCAATTAAAGATTTTCATTTACTTGATATATCCATTATTTCTTTTTCCATAGAAGACTTCATTTACCTGTAGATTTTCACCTTTGCTTATTTCCCCACCATTGCCATAGAACTCAAATATTTTCCATTTTATTTTCACGTGCCGAATAGTTATCGCATATCGTGGATATGATCAGAGAGAGATAAAGCAAAACAACAATGGGAGAAATAAGGAGAGGATACCATCATGCATCACTAATTTTAACTTGATTTTCCATTCAAAATGGAGATGAGTGCTACAATCCTTGTGAGAGTTGCTGTGAAAAACATCCAATCAGAAGGAAGGAATAATTTTGCTATACAATGAACATTTGATAATATTTTATATTATTCAAACTTGCTTCTCACATGCGAATGAAAAATCCATCGCTCTAGGAAGGCCATCATTGATTTATTTGGAAAGAAAGGCCACCAATTAGTGATGGGCTCAACAACCATCGCTTATCACTAATTTAAACTCAACACCTTCTGTGAAAAGAGAGATGTGCGATGATCGCCAATTTGATGAGGAATGAAACTCAATCCGCGATGGGTGATGAAGAGCAACTGCCATCATTGATCGCAAATTTGATGAGGAAGAAGAAAACTCAATCTGCGATGGGGGATGAAGAACAACTACCATCACTGATTGCCAATTCAAATGGGATATACAAATCAAAAACATTTGAAAGTTGTGAAAATTGTCTTTCAGCCAATCACAAGTAAGAATAAAACATGCTTTTCCTCATAACATTTGGAATTATATTTTATGTTTTCCCTAAATGCCTCTTTGCATTTTCCTAATATTTAAAATATTCAAAATATTTTAAATATGAACATTTGAAACATTATAAAAATTTGTGACTTCTAATTATGCCTACAACCCATTTGGAGGAAATTCACTGTGGGAAATTCAGGACACCTGGATCTAAGATTTTTTATGTGCGGCCATAATCAATTATTTAGAGAAAACCCATTTTCTCAAGCTTTGGCCAGCCATAAAAAATCAGGCACCTCCTTTTTAAATTGGCCCTCGAGACATGTTCGCCACACCAGAAATGCATTAAAATAACACATCATATGACCTCCATTTTTGACATAAATGCAGTTGTAGACGTTTTAGACCAAGAAAATAAATGGGTTGTCCTTATATTTTCAAAATTTGAAACTTTTTGGAACACCCATTTTGGCCATGTTGCAATCAGAAAAGGATTAGTTAACCCATCAAAGCTCATCTAGGAGGTGCGAAACTAAGCATGCATGCAACCATTTGAACCAAAAATCTAGTGCAACAAATGGCATGTAAAAATTCATCCTAGGGTGAAAAATATTAAATACCAAAGTGGCTCACTCAGGCTTTTCTACATTTTCACATATCAGAAACCAACTCGAGCACACCAAGTCACCTCCTTGAAAAATTATCAAATATTCTCCTGGGGAACTTCCACTGGACACACTAGGTCATTTGGGTACACTAAATATGTGTGTAATAGGGCTTCCCTTCAACCATCATTCATCAAAATATATTGAGGATAAAAGTTGACCACTTTGAAAAGTTATGAAAATGCAGGTGTGAAAACAAAGCAAATTGCATTTCCTTTTGGCCTGGTAAAAATGTCAAATCTGATCATGAGGCTTTGAAATCGGATCAGGGAGTACATTAAAGTAGGGAGAGTGGAGAGAAACAATCCATTTTACATGAAAATTATTCAGTTGCAAAATATAAGCTTGAACGGGAGGCCACTTCGTAGAACTGAGAGTTCACAAACAACAAAAAAGTTTCAAAACTCTCTAGCTTCACCTTTTAAAACACTATCAAAACTCATCATGGGAAGCTAAAAAATGACTTGTATGTTCACATATGTCACATGAGTGTTTCCAAAAATGGGTTTGGCTTGAAAATAAACCGGCTCCAAGTTATGACCCTCCAAAGTAGGTCACAAGGGAAGATTTTTTGTGTGCACTTCTGAGTGTGCAAATCAAATTTTTTCATCAAGGGCACTGAAAAATTGAAAATTTTGAATGTGCCATCATTTAGAAACAAGCTGAATGAAGATGGAGTTGTAGTAAGGAATAAGGAAAGATTAGAGTGCAAGGGGTATGCACAAGTTGAAGGCATTGATTTTAAAGAAACATTTGCACCTATGGCAAGATTAGAAGCAATACAAATGTTTCTTGCATTTTCATTGTATAAGGGATTCAAGGTATATCAAATGGATGTCAAATATGAATTCTTGAGTGGAAACTTAGAAAAGGAAGTCTACATCGAACAATCAGATGGTTTTCAGTTGTCAGAGGATGATGATTATGTGTGTAGATTAAGCAAAGCATTGTATGGTATTAAACAAGCACCCAAAGCATGACATTCTAGATTAGACCAATAATTGCAACAACAAGGATTCATGAAAGGATGTGCAATTAAAAATCTATACTTTAAATCAGAAGGTGAGCACATGATTATTGTTGTAGTATATGTAGATGACATCATTTTTGGAGGTAGCAATGATAAAATGTGTAAAATATTTGCTACACACATGCAAGATAAATATGAGATGTCAATGTTATGAGAGTTGTCATTTTTCCTTGGCCTACAAATTGTACAAATTGATAATGGGATATTCATATCTCAAACTAAGTATGCCAAGGGGATTCTCAAGAAATTCGGCATGGAGATAGTAGACTAGTTGGTACTCCCATGATAATTGGCTACAAATTGAGTAAATCAGATGAATCACCAGAGGTAGATCAAACAATGTATAGCTTAATGATTTTCCAAGCTTGCTATACTTAACTACATCAAGACTGAATATTATGTAAGCAGTGTGTTTGGTTGCAAGGTTTTAGGTTGCACCTAGAGAGTATCATGTTAATGTAGTAAAGAGAATCTTCAGATATATTAAAAGAAATATTGACTATGGGATTTGGTACCCCAAGAGCAAGTATTTTTCCTTAACAACATATATAGATGTTGATTAGGCAAGAAGTGTAGATGATAGGAAAAGAACAAGTGGTGGAGCATTCTTCTTGGGAAATAAGTTAGTTTCCTGGATGAACAAGAAGCAAGAATTAGTCACCCTATCCACTACAGAAGCAGAGTATGTGGCAGCGGTAGCATGTTGTACTCAGGTCCTATGGATGAAGCAGAGACTCAAGGACATCAAGGTAGAGTACAAAGAACCTATCTTAATTCTTTATGAAAATTCAAGTCCCATCAACATATCAAAGAATCCTATTATTCACTCTAGAACCAAGCACATATCTATTAAATATCACTTCATAAGAGAGAAGGTTGCAGACAATGAGGTTAACATGGGTTATGTTCCAACTAAAGAATAGGTAGCTAACATTTTCACCAAGCCTCTTCCCAAGGATCAATTTGAATATATAAGGTAGAAGTTAGGATTCATTTCTCCCACAACATATCACTAGTCACTAGTGATAGGGCATGAGTCTAAGGGGAGCTTCTTTTATACTTCATTCATCCCTATAAATGGTAAGGATAGATCAAGTCAAGTAAAATGTTTTTACAAATTTCTAATGACATGATGGTTGTATGATGGTATCAAATTCCAACTTTCTCTTTTATCTTTTCAAATGGGAGTAAAGTGTCAGAGGGAGTCTGCACCTTGTCATTGATGTCAAAGGGGGAGAAAAGAGATGCAAATTCTCAAGATCAAAAAGGGGAGCATGGTGAGAAAGATAGAGACATGTGAGAAAAGAGGAGCAATGTGAGTGAATTGCTTAGAAAGTCCAATTAGTACAGAGCTCTAATGTTACTAATGTCAATTGGTATCAAACCATTTCAACCAATTAGTAGGAGCATTTAGTTTTGTCATCAATGAAAAAGGGGGAAATTATTAGCATATTGTTCTCATTTATGTCAAAAGTGGATCAGGTGTGAGATGGAGTTGATATTGGGGTATGTGCAGGATCATCATGGAAAAAATAGGCCCTTAAGTGGTGAAAAATTTAGAAAAATGAGAGTTAGGCAACTTGATGTAAAAATTTGAATAAGTTATCTATATTATTTCAAAAATATGTAAGAATAGAATCTGTTGAAAATTGAATGTAGTTTCTAAACTACTAGGTTTATTTACAAAATAAAAAAATCTATTTGGTGAAAATTTGAAATTTCAATGTAGTAGTACCTAAATTTCAGGGAAAAAATAAGAAGTAGATGTCTGTCTGACCACCCTAACCACAATAAAATGAAAATATTTTTTTATAATATTTTAGATATAAGTATAGGACTCATGTCATGATGTGATGCATATTTTTTTGTAATTTTTTTCTAAGTAAATAATTAATTATAAATTTTTTATTATAACTTTTAAAAAATATAAAAAACTTGTATGTTTGACCACCTTAACTTGGTCAAAAATTTATGAAATTCAATTTTTTCTTTTTTAATCCTATACTATATGAAGCATAGAATGTGATGCATGTTTCAGATTAAAAAAATGTGATACTGTTTGAAAGCTATAGATGTTTTTCAATCAGCCTATCAATCAGGACTCTAGTCATATTTCAAATAGAAAATGTATAATAATTATTTATTAAACTCAAAGTAAAGCATAATTTATATTGGTGGAAAGCTGAGAATCTCCTTTAAAAACCCTTTTCATTTCATCGAGTTTGGGTAAAAAAAATTCGCCATCCACATACCCTACACATACCCATCATATTGCCACTTTTTGGCCCATCTTGATCTTGCACATGCCCATTGCATGAAGGGAGTGCTGACATTGACGTCAAAATGTTGCCATTGATGTCTAAGAAATATGGTGCATTGAGAATCTAGTTGTGGAAAATGGAATGTAGGTTGCAAAAGTTGCTCAAAATGTTGCATTGTTGTCATGCAATTTTGTCATGGTATTGTAGTAAATTCTTCCTAGCATCTGAAGTGAAATCAAAGGCTAGATTTGATATGGATTTTATGAGAGAATCTCAAAAATGTATTTTGGAGGTATAAGCAGTGAAGGATGAGCTCAGAAAAGAATTACTTATGCCCTCGAAAAAAATTAGAGTTTATTAGTTAAACCCTAGTGTTTGCAGTCATGGTACCTTAAATTTTTTTCTATTTTACTATAGACTACTTGTTGGAGGTTGAAAATTGCATAAGTTATAACTTATTCCTTTAACCTCGTTCAGTGACTGGCCACATTACATAGTCACCCAATTGATGTTGCCGATATGTTCCTTTGGAGATCAAACGGTGCACGTTCAAAGTTAGTAAATCTAATGGTTATCACTAGATCTCATGCATCATAGATAGCTCTTCAAATTTGGCTTTTAGTTTAGTGATGTGTGATTGAGATGGTTCAACAACTACAAAATAATTGATTATACAATGCATGATGAAGGAGAATAGACTTCAGTGGGTCCAAGAGACAAGTAGCGTAATATCACTCAGTCACTGCACATCACTGTTGTGAAGTCAAGCTCTTGGAGCTTTCAGTGATGAGTGATGAGTGATGAGTGCTGATTATTAGTGGAGAATGGCGTCAGAGGTAGATACATGTCATTAGTCCACCAATCCAAGGAAATTTTTTGGGCCTATTGTCAAAGCTAATGGGATAGCAAGGGATAGCGCAGATTGATCAAAGGTTGATCCAATGGTGATTTCTATGTCTCATTACATCACAAAAATGAATAATAATGCTCAAAGAAATTCAATGATACACGATGGATTTGGTTCCTGAGGGAAAGAGATCTATGGTGTAGGTTGAGAGGTGTGTGATCAAACAGTGATCACTGAACATATTCACATCATAGATATGTAAGGAAAATCCATAAGTAATATCATGATGTGTGATGGTTATGAAGGTGATGAAATTAATGAAGGATACCTAAAGACCACTTATCAGAAGGTCAATATTTAAAGATGAGATAATAAATGAAGGACATAGGATCATGGCATGAAGGTAGTAGATCAATGGTTTAGATTTAAAAGTGAAGAGCGATAACGACTAAGTATGTGTAAATAGGGTTTCGCTTGTGAATCGACATGGAGGTGAAAATTAAATGTTCTACCTACATTAACAAAAAATTTAATGATATTTGATGCATAGAGCAGTGACATAGATGGCTATAGAGGCAAGGATCAAAATCATATTGAATGATTAGATGGATGAATTTAATGAATATTTGATTCTAGGGTTTGATAGAGAAAATGAAAGAAAATTCTTTGCACCAGAATTTAGTGTTGTGTAGCTCAATATAACTCCATGACTATGGAGAAGATATTTTGAACCCTTACAAAAGATTAGGAGGCAGTGGAGAATCTAGAGATAATGATCATCAATTAGCTCTACACAAAACACATGCGAATATTGTCTAAGGTGGGAAACTGAGTGAAGCTAGGAGAGGAGAGTGTATTGTGTAGAAGTGATACTGAGCTCTAGAGACAGATAGAGAATACACTAAATAGAAAAGGAGAGCTATAGAAGGGTATGGTGGTGCTTTGAGGAAAACCAAGAATGCACTAAAGAAGAAAGAGAAGAACGAAGATGAACCAGTGGGGTTTAGAGTGTAAGGAAAGCTCAGTGTGGAAATACCTTCCAAATAAAAAATTATTAGAATAGAAGTGTAGAAAACTTCACTTAATTTGAGTTACAAATTATTAAGATGCACATTGAGAAAATCAATAGAGTAAATCAATTAGACAACAGACAAAATTGTACACTATATTTATTTGGGAAAACCCTTGTAGGAGAAAAACCCACACCAAGTAAAGACACTTTGTATTACAGTAAATAGGATTACATACAAAGTTATAGACTCCAATTTCAAGTGTCAATTCATAGCAACATACATTTCCCTAATCAACCTTGTATACAAATTCTAATTATAGTTGTTCTCTAACACTATTACAATGTTCGTATAGCATGCAATCTAGAACATCACCTGATCAATACAAAATTTACTTGTAGAGTATGACAATATATAATCGACATCTAGCCATGGTCGCTTCACTTCTAGGAAACCAAAAATTTAGTTCCCAACTGTTATTAATCACATTGAGCCATTGAAGAGACTCCCTTCATGTTCTCTTCGATAACATCAAGTCTCTCCAATGTCTGAATTATCTGCCAAGTAATTGTCATTTAACTATCAACATTTAGCAACCAAACATTACTCTCTAGCTAGGGGTTTCACCAACACATCATGGGCTAGCAGGTTACAACATTCAACACACCAAACACCCACCACAAAATTGCAAGTATCTCCAAAACCCTATCATAGTAAGGCGGTACAAATACCACACTATCACCAACACCTTAAGTCCACCCCTATGGGTTAGCAACACCACCATACCGCCAGCTCTATTGTGTGCTATGTGCGGGGTGGTGGTAATACTGCACTACTGCAAGCATGCCAAAGGCTTGGCGTGGGACAGTGGTAAGAGGTAGAATGTATAACTTGGAATGACCTAAAATTGTGATGGCCAAAATTAGGTTCTGACCAGTGAATTTGAGGCACATATTCCAACATGCTCCCACTTGACGAAAAATTCACTAGACCCTTTGCAATGCTTGAAGTTATTATAAATCATAGGCCCCAAGGAGCATTGAAGTCTCACACAACTTGTACTTTTTTGTTCTCACAGGCTTTGTCAATGCATCAGTGAAATTCTCCAGACTATCCACTATTTCAAGAAATTAACCTTTCCATCATGCACCATATCATGAACAAAATGATACTGGACATCAATATGCTTCATCCTAGCATGGAAAGTGGGATTTTTTTCCAAATAGATAGCACTCTAACTATCACAACAAACAAAAATCTTCCCTACATTAAATCCAACATCAGAACAAAAGTGTCTAATCCAAATGGATTCCTTATAGCTGTGTGTTACTACCATGTACTCTACCTCAGTAGTAGATAAAGTGACTATAGCCTGCCACTTGCTCATCCAACTAACTATACCTCCAAATAACATGAAGAGTATCCACTAGTGGATCTTCTATTTTCAATGTCCCCTGCCCAATCAGAATCCACATACCCACAAATGCTAAGGGTATGTGCAGGATCATCATGGAAAAAATAGGCCCTTAAGTGGCAAAAAAATTAGAAAAATTAGAGTTAGGAAACTTTGAATAAAAATTTGAATAAGTTATCTATACTATTTTAAAAATATGTAAGAATAGAATATGTAGCAAATTGAATGTAGTTTCTAAGATACTATGTTTGTTTAAAAAAAAAGAAATATATTTGGTGAAAATTTGAAATTTCAATGCATTAGTACTTAAATTTGGGAAAAAATAGAAGTAAGTGTAATTGCCACCTAACCATAATAAAATGATAATATTTTTTATAAGATTTTAGATATAAGTATAGGACTCATGTCCTGATGTGATGCATATTTTTTTGTAATTTTTTTCCAAGTAAATAATTAATTATGAATTTTTTATTACAACTTTTAAAAAATATAAAAAACTCGTATGTCTAACCATCTTAATTGGTCAAAACTTAATGAAATTTAATTTTCATTTTTAATCCTATAGTATGTGAAGCATAGAATGTGACACATGTTTTAGATTTAAAAATGTGATACCGTTTAAAAGCTATAAATGTTTTCATTCACCTATTAATCAGGACTTTAGTCAAAATTTGAATAGAAAATGAATAATAATTACTAATTAAATTAAAAGTAAATAATAATTTATATTGGTGGAAAGTGAGAATCTCCTTTAAAAATCCTTTTTGTTTCATCAATTTTGGGTAAAAAAAATTCATCACCTACAAATCCATCATATTGCCACTTTTGGCCCATCATAATCCTGCACATACCCCTAATAGATCTTTGTGATCCAACTAATTTGGAATGATAACACAAAGAATGCTATGAAGTACCCTTCAAATACCTAAAAGATCTTTCATAGCATCCCAATGCGATCTTTCTAGATTAGCCATAAACTGAATAAATACTCCCACTACTTGGGTGATGTCCGGCCAGTACAGACCATTTCGTACATCAAACTACCAACTACACTTCTATAAGGCACCCTAGTCATGTCCTTCATCTTAGTGGGAGACTTTGACAATATTCAACAGATAGCTCATTCCTTGCAACACTGGAATGATTAACTGCTTGCAATCTATCAGACAAAACTCTCAAGGATAGTATTAATATACTTACTGTGGTTGAGCCAAAGTTTTCTACTTCCCTATCCCTTCTAATTTCCATACCCATGCACCATAGAAAAAAGTACCTCTTGCTTGACATGGGAATAATTCATGAGAAATTAGACTTAATGAGGCCTTGATTTAGGTTTTGTGAGGCATTTTATGCATCCACACTAAGTCTTGGACCCTTGCAAACTGAATAATATGCATTTAACGATGTCTTGTAAAGGTGTTGTAAAGTTTTGTAAAATACTTTCATGCTTTTCTAGACTTAATGAACCTATTTCTCCCTAATTCAACATTCTAAAATGTGTTTAATAACATTATCACATCAATCATTAAGGATTTTGAATTAAACTTAATGTAAACTAGTTGTTGTTATGTGTCTTGCACATTCACATTGGTTCTTGTGCCTTCTTAGGCTATGTGGACCTCATTTTAGTGTTGTAACATGTATTTAATCATGCTTTCACATCGAATTTGGTGTCCCAAGCCCTAATTGGCATTCACATCATCACTAATAGGTCCTTATTAACCCATATTGTGCATCTCGAGGTAATATTTGATAAAATACCTGACAAAGTTGCAATTTAAACCTTATTTCCTTATCTCCTGGCATTCTAGTTGTTAAAATGGCCCTTGTGGGACCCATTCATCATCCATGGTGAATCAGTCCCATCCAAGTGGGACCCATTCACCATTGCTATAGTCCTATTTGGCCCAGTTTGACCTTTGAGTGAGAAAATTTAAAATTTAAGTATGTTATTTTCACATGTGGCCTTAGGGATCCAATTTTTAGGAAAATAAGGTGAAATTCCTATAAATATAAGTCTTTTAACCATAATTCACATCTCTTATCATTCATCTCTTATCATTCATTCATCCACCAATCTTCCATCTCAAGTCAAGCAACTTAGGGTTTTAACATTACAATCCATTCAAGATCAATTTTTAGACATTCAAGGGAAGATTCTTCATGTTTTTATGTGGAATTTCAAGATAAAACATCATTGTAAGGTAATCAACTCCATTATTGCATGTTTCATTATGTTATTTTAATTACCTAAAAGGGGTTTGACCAAGGCAAACCCCCATGCCCTAGCATTCAACATTTCTCTCTCTTGCCTTGCGTGTTTTCAGATTTAGGTCTCTCAGAAGCTTGGAAATCATTAAGAATCAAGTTGCAAGGTTGCTTAAGTCTTATCTTCAACTCAACAAGTCAAAATACCAACAAAAACTCATTTTCAGGTTCATAAATCAGAGTTTCAGAAGCAGACACTTGTAGAGAATCAAAGTGCAAATAGAGAACTCTAGATTCCGCCTTTGAATATTTAGAAATTGAAAAGTGGAGTAATTCACCATCAGTGGTGAATGAGTTCCACTTCTAGGTCAATTTTGAGTTTTCTGCATTTTTAGATACCCTTTTGCCGAAACAGGTTCCAGAACAGTTTTAGAATGGGACTCATTTTCCCAGAATGGTGAATGAGTCCCACCAGGCCTAAAAATCAACTTCAATAGCATTCTAGAAGCTATTTCAAATCTTCATCCATATTCTAGGTGCATACTTCCAATTTCATCAAGTTTTGTTGCAATTTGCATTAATTTCTAGGTGGTTTTGCATTACACAATGTGTTTTCAAACAAGTTATTTTCCTTTAGTTTCCATTCATTAATTAATCAATCTTATTAGTTTCTTGCATTCAAGCATTGCATATAGGTATATTAAATCCATATTCCATCCATATTGCATTGACATTGAATGTGACATGAGCATTTTGGCCTCTCTTTCTCCTTTTAGGTGAAAAACCCTAGAAATACTAGAAAGCAAGTGGGTGCCAAAAATCTATGGTACAACCCAAAATATACCTTGTTGCACCT
>VDFB02047230.1:506507441-506542004 GCA_007258455.2 Sequoia sempervirens | reverse complement strand
TAGACTTCCACAAGTTGATAACTAGGATTTTGAGAGTGCAAATATCAAGCAACAGAGCCTTAATCTCAATTTTAGAAACCCTAATAGGAACCCATTTTCCACTAAAGGCGAATAAGTCCTTTGTAGCCCAAAAAGAACAAAATTTTGACAAGGTACATAGCCTTTTATATTCTAAAACCTTCCCTAATAGTTTAGATATAACAGTTAGGTATCATTTCTAATTGCTATTTGCATCTTTTTTCCTTCATAATTGAATTTCTTAATAGGAGAAAGGCCTAGTGGTTTATCATCTTGTTCATTCATGGTGGTAAACCATCATTTCCCATTAAATAGGGACAAAAAGAAGGAATGAAACTTATATCACAAATAATCATCTACCAATTCATCTGAAATATGAGACAAAAGAAAAGTGAGAGGGAATTGTTGCCATTATTCATTGAGTCAAAAGGAAGGTTTTTACAATGAATCTCATAAATGAGTTACAAGAACAATATTTTCTACTATAAGCATGAAAAGAAAGCAAGAAATAAAAAATAGAAAGCCCTGGATTTTCCTTTATAAATAAAATAAACTTCTAAATCCATCTTTGATTGATTTTGAAATGAAAATCAATCATATAGCTTGATTGAAGCTGATTACTAATCCTTGATTGCTGCAAAACTCTCAAAATGACAACTGGTTGATGACTGAAATCTCCTTGAAATCAAGGTTGGTGATTAAAACCCTCCTTGTTGCAATCTAATATCTACCCCTACAAAAAATTAGTACCAAAATCCCTTAAAATTAGGTAATCTATTTAATGTTTCCATCCTGGCATGATTAGCTCTAACATGAAAATCAATTCTTGCTATCAAAGCTTTGAAATATTCCTTTAAATTAGGTAAGCATACCCCTAATAACCTCCTCAAATATTCACAAACACATTTTACCTTGAGAGAATTCCATGATATCTCTCTTTGTCAATAGATTGCTCAAGTAGCAAAGTTGTGATTTCACCATGATAGGAAATCAATCAGTAGGAACTATTTGTTATTCATTTCCATCAATTAGTTGAGTTCTTTATGCCTTGTCACCTCACCTTGTCAACCAAGTATGACTATATATATGCATCATGTTCACTTGGCTCTATGATTGTATCCATCTCCAAAACCCATACATTCAAACCTTCATTTGGAAAGCTCCTTGAAACCTATCACTGTCACTACATTCTGCACTCTATGAAGTTGTCCACTATTGGATTCAATGGTGATAGGAATAAAAGGTGTGGCATCACAAACAATTCCACTTGACACAATTATCTTTGATAAGGCACATTCAAAAATTTATCTAGGTGTTTGTCTTGAAGGAAGTGCATGTGGATTTATGATAAAATTATGGAACAATTCCTTCTATTATAGAAGGCACATTTTCTTACTCTTCTATAAACCCTACAACTCCTTCCATCATTATTATTTGACATTAAAACTTGATGAACCCTTCCTTGTTAAGTATGCTTCAACTTATGCTAAAGTTTGCATCAGAAGGATGTGAACTCACCTTTCCAATTAATATGTCCCTACTATATAATTTTGAACCAATAAAAGGAAATCCATCATTGTCAAGCTTGTCTACTCTAAATTTTTTAGTTTTTTGGCTTTCCAAAATCTACTCTAATCTTGGATGAATTTTTAGAGTCACTTTCATCATGATCTCTCTCTTTACATCTTGAAATTTTCCTCTATTATTAAGATCAAATACACTATGCTCATGGTATCACTATAGTTGTGACTTTCTCTATCACAAGCACTATAGGTTTGCATATGCATGTTTATCAGGGTGACTTTTCTTTCAACAAGGAGCTTGATAACTCATTTTCTACCACCCCTAAATAGTGTTCTTTAGTCATATGACTACCATTTTTGTATAAGCTACTACCACTGAATAGGCTACTAACTACCTTGAAATCATGATTTTCTATTCCAACATTAAGTGCTTTGCTTCATGTTATTTGCACCACAAACATGGCCACCCATTACATATAAGACTGCACTTGATATGTAATTGTCCCCTAAAGGTGTTTAAAATATCCTATGCATACCTCTGTGACAATGTACCATTACTTTCCACTTTATCATTAGCACATGGCTTTAAAGAGTTTTTTGCAATAAAAAATACATACTACCCTATGAGATCTCAAATGAAACAAGAAAAAAGTGGACACATCCAACATTTTTTTACACCATTATTCATGATATCGACCCTTATGGAATATAGTGCATCTTCTCTTCTCATCTACTATCTTACACACTTTAGCATGCATATCCTATGCTTGAAACAAAGTCCTAACTTGATTCCTAACTAAGAAATGGGTGAAGGAGGCAATCTCCATGAAGCTTATTTCTCTGTCCTCCTTAATCACTATCTTTACAACCTTGCATGGAGCCTTTAAACTCACAGTGATAGTGACTCTCAATGTCACAATCTTCATAGTCTTTTCCTTTGTTGACATTACAATAGCACTGTTAGTCCATGACATCCTTAAAACCTAGATAATGAACATACTTGAAACCAAGCCTTTGCATCACCCTCTTCATGATTGTGTTTTTTACCTTCCAAAACCTAGAGTTTAGTCAAACTATTGGTTATCATTACAAGGTAGATTTAAACTCTTGATCATAATAACTCAGCTCATTATTCATACATTCATACTACATAGGAGTTATTTCCTAATTATCAAATGTACTCCTTAATGATTCCTATGATACTAAACATCAATGAAGAACAAACTTTAAACATAATGACTATCTCTGACTTCTTGTATAGTGAATGTTCCTTTGAAACTTGTCACAAAACCTTGTTGATCATGTTTAATTTGATTCTACACAGATCCCTTTGACAATGGAATGTCATGCTTTCATGTATGATTGCCACTTTGCATTTGAGGTTGAAAATTACATATGTCATGTGCTTGATACCACTGTGATCTCTTGATCTAAAACATGGTAGGTCACCTACTACCCTTTCTTTGTCACTACAACCTTTCACTTGTACAATCACTTCCCTCCTTTCATTTTCCTTGTCTCTAGCACTACTTTTTCAGTCTACTTCCAATATCGGATATCTCTAAGATGATAGGAACTATGCATTTGCACCTTGGAGACGACATTTGCAACACACATCTAAAAAATGATAGAAAATCTAAACAAAAAGCTACATGGACCCCTATATAGGCTGCAATATGTGGTAAAGGATTTTAATATGGCTTGTAACTATGCATTTTAGTATGACTATCATTTGGATTAAATTCATCATACTCCTTTTAAGACTGCCCTTGACACAACTAAGGCAAGACTTCCCTGACACCAAGAAGTGCTTCCTTTTATCTTACTCCTAGAAAAATATTCTCACAACTTAGTCCTTAATGGAAATCCAACCCCTTTGTATCATCTATTTGGAAGTACTATAATACACATGTCCTTCCTCAAAGCTAGATTGTGTAGTGTAGGAAAATGCACACCCTTAATCATTTTCACACTTATTTGGGTGTTATGTGCTTTATTTATCCCTATTTATGTCTTAATTGGTCCTATTTTGCATCCACAAGCCTAATAAATTGTATCTTTTTTATGGCTAATCCTGATAAACATCAAAGGGTGAATGATAATTTAATGATTTTGGTTATGTGTCCCTAATTTTTGGACTAGGGCTAAGATGTCACCTGGTGCATATTTATCCTCCAAAGGTCTTGGGACCTTGATTTCAAATGCACCTTAAATGGGCCCCTTTTTAGAGTTTGTGCCCCCAGTTTTAAGCCTCAAGACTAAGATTCCACCTAGGGTGTTTTAGTCCCCCTTAAGTTATTTTTGATATTTAAATTCAAATCTTGGCGGGATTTAGCCTTGACTTTAATTAATGAATTCATATCTCAGCTTGGTGTGGTGTAATTTTGGGATATTAAGCATATATAAGTATAAATACAAGGTTCTTTCACTCATTAACATCCTAAGCATTCATGAGATCATCCTAGAAAATTGAGTATTCATGCATTATAGCAAGTTTGTGATCAAGAGAGCATTCAAGATAAATTCATCAAAATTTTGGAGCCATAATCAAGATTCAAGCACCATGTTAAATATTTTCTTGCATCATGTGTGTTTTTGAGCTAATATTTGTGATGTAGGGTTTTGATTCAAGCAAGCAATTCAAGTCAAGATCTACATTCAAGCTAGCCACTTCACACAAGTTTGCAGATTTCATAACAAGGGTTTGGTGAGTTGCAACATTGCATTTTGTTCATTCATCATTTTGCTTGATTATTCTATTTTACTCCAAGGTTTAATTTGTTGGGAATTGTCATGTTAGTGTTCACATTAGTAAGTATAATAATCTATTTTAAGTGAAAATAAAAGTGAGTTGTAGTAACAACTCACGAAACTAATTAAATATTTAAGGAGTTCTTATTTATATGTTTGTTGAGTTATTGTAACAACTCAATATATTTAGGAATATTGTTTCCTAAAAAATAGAATATGAAAAATCCTATAAATATGTAATCATATTATGAGATGGGTATGTGGAATATAGAAACAATATTATTTTGTGTGAAGAATTTTTCATGTTTGACTTCTATGATTCCCCATTTTTCTAATATGGTATCAAAGCAAGCATGATTTAAAGGTATTAAAGAGAATTCTATGCCTATAATTGTTTGATCCTTTATCATTGCAAGTGACTCTAGTTATTTCCATGGGAACTTTCATTAGTGTTTTAGAACATCACATACTCTCATTACTTTGCAAAGTTTTTCTATGGAAAGATTCACCATTTTAATTATGTTTTATTTATCACTAGCCTATTGGTGAATAGATGGGTGTTTTTGGCCCTAGCTCATTCAATTGCTTGTTCACTGTAATTTATATAGAACGTCATATTGGTAGCACATATTGTATGGTGGATTAACTTTCAAATTTAACATGAACTGGTTGTGATATCTTTGGCTCTTGTGGTGTTTTCTCTTGGGATCAAGCTTTCTTATTGGACTAGTGTCTTTTACTGATCGGCTCACATTGTCTTTAGTCTCCATGACATTCATAACGTGCTCCAACTACTCATGCAAACCAGTATAGGATGAACCATTCACTAGTGTTGTGGATAGATGTATGATTTTATCTCTCCACACCCTAGTGGATTTTGACCATGCAATCCATGGGATGTCGCTCATAAAAGCATGATTATCACATAACATTCTAGAATTGCTACCCTATGATGGGTGTGCTCAAAGTAATATGTTTGGATGTCTTTGTGTTCATGGACTTGTTCTATAAATCATGTTTGGTAAAGATACTTCTCTTACTACAAGATCGAAGCCATCATAAGCTACAATGACAAGATTTTTCATTAGGAAAATCTTAGCATCAATAGTTTATTCAAACACAAGGTTCTTTCTCTAATGTGTCTTTATCAATGCATGAAGCTAGAGTTGGTAATGTTGGGATGTTCATCTCTTCTAGCATGGTGTACATATAAAATGTGAAGCATCTTTTAAGCAGTTAGTAAGAATTATATGAACATGTGACATGATAAGTTGAATAGGACAAAGATCACATGGTTGAGTCTAGTAATTTAAATTAGCAATTTTATTTTATTTAGTTTAGGTTTTCAAATTCTTCTTCTATAGTTAAGTATTTAATGATTTTTTTTAAATAGAAGTTAAATTTTATTATTTATTAGTTATGTCAATCTAGAAATGTCAAGTATTAGTTTTTCATAGTCTAAAAGTCAAGTAAATATTGTATGTTTTCAAAGCAAGTAAAAGTTTTTGGAATTGGGTCCATAAATTCTTAGAGTCAAAAATTGTAGAAAGAAATAAAAAATGCTTCAATTGTAATTGGACACACTATCACTTGTATGCGGCGTCCATCTTCTGGGGGCCATAAACTACAAATTGAGTTTCAATGCCAAATTTTGTAAGTAGAAAATCAGAATGGAGGTCAATAAGAGACCTCCCATTAGTCACCAACAATGAGGCTCAACACATGATATGGTGAAAAATAAATTTGTAGTGTGGTGTGTTTATGTTTGTAGTGTTCTTAGTGCTTTGTGTGGTGGATGATGGAAGAGAAATTGTACAGGATGGTAGATAACTACAAAGATCCTCTAACTATGGTGATCCTTTGACTATTGTACTTCATTAGAAGATGATTGGTCAATGAATGCGTTCATTGGAAATAGTGATCATGTGCAACAAGATCTAGACAGTAGTATGCAGCTTGATATGATTTTCTTTTAGTGTTCTTGGTTGTGTGAATAAATGGAAAGTTCACATGATGGGGGGCAATAACAACCAATGTTTCATTCCCATTTCGTGCAAAAATGGATAAAGTCAAAGGAAGATTCTATTGGTGGTGATGGTTGTCTATGTTGTTTGAGATTGAGTGGCAGCGATCAACAATAGTGACTACAATTAAGAACATTGTGTTCTTATGGAATGTAATGTGAAACTTTTTCTAGTATGGGTTTTTCAGATTTATGATATGTATATTGATTCCTATATAACTTCCCTAATGTACAAGCATAGTGGTGAATAAAAGCACCTGTGTAATGCAGTTAATGGATCTTGAAAGGGTTTGTGGGAGGATCTAGAAAACCACATGAGGTGAACAAATGGATGGGTTCCTATTCATGTCCATGTTTCGGGTAAACTTGTGTGAAAACCATGAAAGGTTGATTGGAGGTTCCTTACATTTTGAATCAAGATCATGACCCACAAGAGTTGGACCTACTACAGATAGACGGTGTGAGTTCTTACAATGTTCACACTAAGGGGGGGAATGTTGGGAATTGTCATGTTAGTGTTCACATTAGTAACTTGTATAATAATGTGTTTGAAGTGAAAATAAAATTGAGTTGTTGTAACAACTCACAAAACTAATAAAATATTTAAGGAATGCTTGTTTCTATGCTTGTTGAGTTGTTGAAACAACTCAATATATTTAGGAATATCGTTTCCTAGAAAATAAGATATTAAAAATACTATAAATATGTAATCATATTATTAGATGGGTGTGTGGAATATAAAAATAATATTATTTTGTGTGAATAATTTTTCATTTTTGACTTAGACTATGATTCCCCATTTTTCTAATATAATTACCAACAAGGGGTTTGACCAAGGAAATCCCCCATTTACTAACAATCAAGAAGTTTTTCCTCTCTTGTGTGTTTATGTTTGCTTATTAGGTTGAAGATCATTTGAAGATGTAAAGTTGCATTAAAAAGTTGTCATCTTCATAGAAACTTACCTATAGGCCAAATATGGAGGTTTCAAGACTTGAGATCTTAGAAGAAGGAAGTGCAGACATTAAACCTCAAGATCACACTCAGAGATATCAAAAATTTAGATTGGGAATAAGTCGGTAGTAAGGGTGTCCTAGTCCTCCCAAGGGTATTTTATAGAGATTCTTTGAAATTATGTTCCAACATCTGAAGATTTTGCATTTCCCCCAAAAACGGCAACATGACTAAGACAACAGTAAGGGTGTCTTTTTCCTCCTTAGCATATTTTGACAACATTTTTGAATTTCCAAAATCCTTATCACATTTCCAGACTTCCTAGTTACATACATCCTAACATGTTGTTACTTAATTTTGTCATTTGCATTCATCATTCGGCTTACATTACTAGGTTTTGTGAGTTGAATGTTAAATTTTATTTTCCAAGATTTTTCTTGGTGGTGAACCCTTCAAAGCCTAAAGGACCCCTCCTAGGTCTTCCTTGTTGAGAATTGACTCACCTTTGTGTTGATAGTCCATCTAATTTTGTATCCTAGGGTATTATTGAATGATAATTGGAGAAGAGTGGTGTTATATGACCTAGGCCATAAAGCACCCATTCCCCTATTAATAAGATTGATATGAACACATAACCCTCCAATCATAATCAGGATTGTGCATCAATATTTGATAGTGCTACTCCAAAAAATCTACTACCTCCCACCCTTAGAATGTCATCCTTATCTCATAGTATTACTACTTATGAATCAAGAGCACTTAAAAGAATTCCTCTTGCTGTCACTTCAGATCTACTATCCATTTTGCAAGATACCTCTCATGAAAAGCTTGTATGTCAAAACATGACATTGTCTTTGCATATCATTACAAAAAGAAAATAGTGAGACCAATTACTATACCTACATCAATGGGTTGCCCCTACAAAAACTGATGCACCTTCTATGTGTATGGTTTCAATACCTTACCAATCAGCAAGCTCTTAGAAAAAAGGGTTTATCCTTATGAAACATAAGGCTCAACAATTTGTAGATACTGCTTTCTTGTGACTTCAAACAACACAATGTCTTAAAGGAAGCTTTAACATGAATCAAACACTTTTAAATAAAGGTATAAAACCCTACCTTGAATTTAGAAGGAATGAGCTTTGAAACAAATAAAATTTCCTTCAAAGTGCAATGAAAGAGGAAAAGAACACCCATTTTTCATTACAAACATAGAGATGGAGCAATAATACCTCTCAAGAAAAAAAATCCATGAAAAATAGAATTGTAATGTTGCACAGCTGAAGCTCTTTCCCTTTGTAAAGTTGCAACTTCCTTTAGAAACTGAGCTTTCCTCCTTTTCCTTGTCTAAATTCCAAGAAACATCTTGCAAAATGGAAACTCACATGGGATTTACCTCCAAGCTCAAAAATAAAAGATGAAACTTAATCTGTTTTCACATTTGCACATGAATATCATGAAAATAAACCCCATGAAATAATTAAAACACCTTTTCAATGGCTTTGTCATAAAATAAAAGCTCTTTGACTTAAATGCTTGACCTTTGACAATATCATTTCACAAAATGATAATATTTAAAATTAAATATATTTGAAATATGTTTTAAACCTTAGGAAATAAAGGCGGGTTTTGGCATCTCTTTTTTCCTTTTTAATAAATCTTTGCACATGGAGGCCCCGTAAAACCTAGAATAGGACCTATTAACCATTTAATGTACTATTTTCACCTAGAACGTAAAAATAGGTAACAGTAAGATATATATGATAATAATTTGATCAAAGCAAGGATAAGTTGTGAATATTGAGATCAAAATTGTTTAAATGCAAAGCATTGATATAGATCAATGCAAAGTTTCTATTTGTGCTTCATTGGAACTGTATTCCTGCATATTGTAGATGCTTTTTAATAGTTCAAAATATGCTATGATCCACCCCTCTTTATTCTATCTTCTTCTCTATGGGTAGTGATTCCACTTGGACAGTGAGTCAACCTATAGTGAGCATTTCGGTAATATACTATAACTGGTTATAATATATTGTTAGCTAACCCTCCCTATGGTTTTTCCTATTTTAGGTTTTTCACGTAAAAATCCTAGTGTTCATGTGTTATGTGATGTTGTGGATGTTTTCATGCTTTCTTTCCTTACTCCAATTGAATATGCTTTATTAATTCAATGGATAATGTTTGAATGGTTTAATACAATACTGATTCACCCTCCTCTTAGTTTTTCGAGTGTTCCACACAATATAGTTATTGAGGGAATCACTATAGGCCCATATTAGTTTAGTTTTAATATATTTAAATTGATTTAAGTAGGAAAGGGTAGGGAGTTTAGACCAAATATCCTCCCAAAGTCCTTTAATTAGGTCATTTCCCACTCTTTTTCTAGTCCCCTACTAAATAATACACCTTATTTTCACTAGGTTATTCTATAGAATTGAGCCACATGACAATTTGGAACCCATGAAGTTATTTTGATTCTCAATACCAAGGTATTTCACTTTGAAAATTTCCACCCAGTCTTTGTCTTTATTCCAAAGGAACCAACCATATATGGCAAACAACACTTTATTGAAAATTTTCAATCCCTTAATACCCAAACCTCCTACCTTTTTTGGTATGCAAACTTTCTCCCCAACTAACCAAGGCAATTTTGGACTTCTCCTGTGTTCCTATCCATAGGAATTTCCTCTAATTTTTTTGACTTTTTGAGGGTATATAAGGGTGAGTGTTGGATCATGGGGGTCCAAAAGTGGCAATATGACAAAAAAGTGACTGACAACTTTTTTTTATCCAAATTTGATGAAAGAAAAAGTGTTTATCAAGAAAATTGTTAGGAAAGAGGAAATAGATAATTATTATTGATTTTCTACTTTTATTATGACTAAAGTATTGCTTGATAGGCTGATTCAAAACATCTATAATTCTAAAAAAATCACATTTTTCAAATCCAAAAGATGTGACATTTTAGATATTCTTCTCATACTATAGGATGAAAACAATAAAAATTGAATTTCATAAGTTTTTGACCAAGTTATGGTGGTCAAGTAAGCAATTCTTAATATGTTTAAAACTTTCTAATAAAATAATCATAACTAATTATTTACTTGCAAAAAAATTACAAAAAATTGTAGCACATATGAGTATGTGTCCTCTACTTATGTTGAAAGTTTTAAAAAAAGTTCTTGTACTTAGGTTGGTTAGACATACACCTTCTTTCTATTTTTATCCTAAAAACCTAGTACTACTACATTGAAATTTCCAATTTTCACCAAATAGATTCATGTTTTTTCCAAAAAAGACTATTATCTTAGAAACTACATTCAATTTACTACACTTTTTTTTTGGAACACAATAATCTACTGAGAGGGGGGTGAATGAGTAGATACTAAATTTTTTAACCTTATTAACCTAAGTGCATACACAACTCTTAAATCTAGATGTGCAAATTAAAGCATGAAAAGATATGAAAAACACATGCACATAAAATATCAATACATAACAATAGGTGTACAACCCAAGATGGGAAAAATTGTAGTGAGAAAATTTTGCTAGGAGCTAGTGTCCTAATCTAGCCTCATAAGGAAACCTTTTGTTACAACTTATAAGGGCTTCAACCATAAGGAGACAAAAATACCGTGAACTGAGCACCAATTTAGTTATCTAATGCCACAAACCTATCAAATTTACAACATATAGGATGATTACAATTTTGTTCCTAAGGAACTCAAATCAATGTTATAGCTTACTCTTCAACTGCTCAACTATGTGTTGCTTCCATGGCAACACTCTTCTCTATTTTGTGTTGGAAAATGTGCCTCAAATTCACTGTTTAGACCCTAATTTTGGCCATCTCAAGTTTAGGTCATTCCAAGTTATGCATTCTACCTCTTATCACTGTCTCGTGCCAATCCTTTGGCATGCTTGCCATAGTGCAGTGTTACAGCCACCCCAGACATAGCACACAACAACCCTAGCTATATGGTGCTACTACTAACAATCAAGGGTGAACTTAAGGTGTTGGAGATAGTGTGGTATTCATACCGCCTTACTGTGATAGGGTTTTGGAGATACTTGTGGCTTTGCGGTGGGTGTTTGGTGTGTTGGTGAAACCCTTGGGTGGAGAGCGATGCTTGGTTGTTGAATATTGATTGTTAAATGGAAATTACTTAGCAGATGAATCAAACATCAAAGAGACTTGATGTTATCGAAGAGAACAAGGAGGGAGTCTCTTCAATGGCCCAACATGGTTAATGATAGTTGGGAACTAAATGGTTCATTTCTTGGAACTAAAGCAACCATGGTTGGATGTCAATTATACATTTTGATAATTTGTAAAAACTAAAGTTTTTATTGATCAGGTGATGTTCTACATTATATGCTATATGAGTATTGTAACAATTTAAGAGAGCAACTATAATATTAATCAGAATTTGTGTACAGGGCTGATTAGGGAAATTTATGTTGCTATGAATTGACACTTGAAAGTGGAGTCTATAAATTTGTATGTAATCATATTTACTATAATACAAAGTGTCTTTACTTGGTATTTGGGTTTTTCTCCCGTAAGGGTTTTTCCATGTAAATCTAGTGTACAATTCTATGTGTTGTCTAATTGATTTACTCTTTTGATTATATTAATGTGCATCTTAATAATCTGTAACTCGAATTAAGTGAATTTTTTTGCACTTCTCTTCTAAGAATTTTGCATTTGGAAGTAATTTCCACACCGAGCTTTCCTTACAAGTGGTATCAGACCCTAGCCAGTTGTGTTATCCTTGTGGGTAGGACTAGTTTATTATGATAATTTTGATCAGTGGGAGTCTTGCAGAGAAAACTAATTGTCTTGATTACATATTGAGATGGAAAGCACATTAGGAAGAGTAGAAATTGAAATTTTCAATGGCAGAAATTTTGAGTCAAGTGGAAACTCAAAATGGAAGACCAATTGGTGGATAGACATCTCTAGATTGTTGTGTCCAGAACTAAATCCTCAAGTATGAAACAAGAATATTGGGACCTCGTAGATAGAAAAGCTAGAGGATTGATAAGACTTTGTTTGGCAGACTCTGTTCTCTTAAACATCCATGAGGAGAGGAGAAGACTACATCTTCATTATGGAAGAAACTTGGTGATATTTATCAAGCCAAGTTCCTAGTGAATAAGTTATTCCCGAGGAAGAATTTATACTCCTTGAAGATGGGGGGAGGTGCATCTGTAGCAGACTAGTTGAATTATTTTAACATGATTTTTGTTCAGTTGGTGTCTGTAGGTGTAAAGATTGATGATTAGGATCAATGTATTATTTTTTTGTGTTTCTTGTCTAACACATGGGACCATCTGGTGATGGCTATTGGAAGTAAAAAAACCACCTTTAAAATGGAAGACGTGGTTGCTTCGTTATTATTAGAATAAATGTGGAGGAAATTTTTTTAAATGGCCAAGGAGGCTCTTGTTGTTAGAGGTAAATCGTAGGAAAGAAGCAAGAAGAAAGATAAGAAGTCTAAATACAAATATGAAGGGAGATCAAATTCTCCAAGCAATAAGTCCAAGGTGAAATGTTGGAATTGTGGGAAACCTGGACATGTCCAGAAGGATTGCAAAGAGGACAAAAAGAAGAAAAACAACAACTCTTCGGATAATGATTCTTCTTAGAGCGATGCATATTGCTTCATTATAGCCTTGATGGCTTAGGCATCAAATGATGTCTGGCTAATTGACCCAGGAGCATCTTTTCACATAATATCTCATAGAGATTGGTTCACGAAGTATGAAAAGTATGATGGTGGAAGGGTGTACCTAGAAAGTGATTCATCTCTTCAAATTATTGGTCATGGAAGAGTTAGAATCCAATTTCTTGATGTAAGAATAAAATGAATTGATGGTGTAATGCACATACAAGTTTTGGCTCGTAATCTTCTTTCTATTAGTAAGTTGAATGATGTTGGTGTGCAAGTTTCTTTCTCAAGTAGTGGGTATGAGATGACTGGAGGCTCGATGGTGTTGGCTAAGGGTGCTTGCATAGGAACTTTGTACAAGCTGGATGCACAGGTTGTTCAATGTAACAATGTCTCTATAAAGTCAAGCAAGGCTTCTTGTGTAGAGAAGGACAACAAAATTCCTCTGGGTGAAAATTCTTTGGAGGTGAAACTCCCAATAGAGAAAACCACATTGTGGCATCATAGACATGGTCACATAGGAGAAAAAGGATAAAAATCCTTGAAAAATAAAAACCTGGTAGTAGGGTATTTGCAGGATCATGATGGGCCAAAAAGTGGCAATATGATGGGTATGTGTAGGCTATGTGGATGATGACTTTTCTTTTACCCAAAATTGATGAAACAAAAAGGGTTTTTTAAGGAGATTCTCAACTTTCCACCAATATATATTATGCTTTACTTTGAATTCAATAAATTATTATTACTCATTTTCTATTTGAATTATGACTAAAGTCCTGATTGATAGGCTAATTGAAAAACATCTATAGCTTTCAAATGGTATCACATTTTTTGAATTTGAAACATGTGTCACATTCTATGCTTTGCATATTATAGGATTTTAAAAAAATTCATGAAGTTTTGACCAAGTTAAGGTGGTCAGACATACAAGTTTTTATATTTTCAAAAGTTGTAATAAAAAATTCATAATTAATTATTTACTTGGAAAAAAATTACAAAAAATATGCATCACATTGCGACATGAGTCCTCTACTTATATCTAAAATATTATAAAAAAATATTATCATTTTATTGTGGTTAGGGTGGTTAGACAGACACTTTTTTATTTTTTCCTTGAAATTTAAGTACTACTACATTGAAATTTCAAATTTTCACCAAATAGATTTTCCTTCTTTTTTTTAAATAAAACTAGCAATTTAGAAACTACATTCAATTTGCTACAGATTATATTGTTACATATTTTTGAAATAATATAGATAAATTATTCAAATTTTTATGTCAAGTTTCCTAACTCATATTTTTCTGAATTATTTGCCACTTAAGGGCCTATTTTTTCCATGATGATCCCACACATACCCAAAAGGGCTTGTTGATTGTAACCTTGAGTTTTATTTTTGCAAACATTGCATTTATGGAAAGCAACATCATGTTTCATTTTATTCAAGTCATTGTAAGTCTTCTGGTATACTAGATTATGTTCACTCTGATGTATTTGATCCAATGAATGTTCCTTTGTTATTGAAGTCTAAATATTATGTTTTTTTTATTGATGATTATTTAAGAAGGGAATTTGAGAATTTTCTTAAAAGTAAATCATAGGTGTTTAGTTGGTTTAAAGAGTTTAAAAACTTGGTAGAAAATCAGAATAGAAGGAAAATTAAATGCTTAAGGATGGATAATCGTAGTAAATTTTGTTTGCAGATTTTGAGAGGTATTGTAAATACCGTGGGATTAAAAGGAATAAAACTATCTCTTATACTCCACAACAAAATGGATTTGTTGAAAGGTTCAACATGATGCTGATGGAAAGAGTGAGAAGTATGTTGAGCAGTGTTGGTCTAGAGCAGAGGTTTTGGGCTAAGGCTATGGCTAAGAATGTTACTTGATTAATTGTTCACCTAGTGCGACTCTTGTTGACATAACACATATGGAATCTGTTGGTGTAATTAATTAATTAATTATTACACTAGCATAAATTTACTTAGGTCTTGCATTTAATCATTTAGTCCTAGGTTGCAATCATTTAATAAATAGGATAATATTCCCCTTCCTTGTTTGGTGGGATAAGATTCCTTCTAGAAGATGAGTTGTCCTTCTAGAACTTATCCCCTCATTTAATGATCATCTAGATAGGGTTCATATGTTGTCTCATGTTGTTAGATCAAGACACATGGCAACATCGCATGCATATTAGGTTTTACTTCTTGCCTATATAATTAGGCATCTTGTACATTTGTAATCAATCAATATATATTTTTCATCAATATAGAATCTCTATTGTGCATGCCTAGTTGCAACACTTTCTGGGTGGTTGATTATCTTTCCTGGCTTAAAGGTCCTCCATTGAAGTCTGCAGCTTCAAGGACTGTGCATCCATAATCCCAACATGGTATCAGAGCTTATCCAGTGAAACGTCAACCCTCGATCAAGAAAGTTGGTGTGCGAGATTCTCCGTAGGCTGAAGGTTTCCATTGAAGGCTACTTGTTTCCACCCAGGGACCAAGCTGATTTCTGAAGTAGATTGAGTCAGATCCGAGCTCGCCATTGTCTTCAGAAGGCCTGAAAACCCTAGGATTGTCTGCCCATTCATCAAAATCGGATACATCAACCCGGGAGCTTCAGAGGTATTTTTAGGGTTTGCAAAATCAATCATACTATCCATACAATTTGCAGCAAAAAATCATCCCGGTCAGTTGTCCTCTGAGGCAAAAAAAAATTAGCAGCAGGCCATTTTTCGTTTCAGAAAAATCGGGCTAATATTCTTTATTATTTGGCAAAAATCATATTTTTCCTATAGTTGTGGCAGAAAAATTAAATAATCGGGCGACCTGCTATTTATTTATCCCATCGGCATATTGGAGGTTTGAAATTCTATCGGCATCATATATTATGTTGGGGCTTTGATTTTTTAAGGCATCGGCATTTGGGGTTTTATTTATCTTGGTCGGCACACATATATACTATAGTCTCTTTTTTTATTTTTAATTGCCATTGCAATATTAAAAATCAAAAACACAAGACTTGTCAGCTTGTTTATTTTTGTCTGCAGAAACCATTTAATTTGTGCAAGGGTTCGTACCCTGGTCCGCCATCACATCATTGTCGGCCCTCCATCCGTCGGCTTCCTCACCGACTGGCTGACTCTTCTTCCGCCGGCCATCCTATCCACTCCCGCCAGTGCTTGTGTTCTTCTCGCCAAAAAACTCACCAACTGGCCGAGTCCCTACCGCCGGTGATCGTGTTTTGTCTCCCGCTGGCCCATGCCTCTCCTCCCACCGGGATATCCCCTACCTGCGGTGTCTCCCGTCCGCGGCGCCACCATCATCAGCGGCTCCGCCCGAAAGCTCTGCCCCGCTGCCACCTATCCGATGGCACTTTTCTTTTTTTTCCAATGCCCGACCCCTGGTCATATCAGCGACCAGGGGCTATTTTTTTAGCCCGGGGGCCAAATTTTTGACCCTATTTAGCTTGTAGGTGCCTAATCAGGGCATTTTTTTCATTTGATCATAACTTTCACCCAGGGTATCAAATTTCTGCAAACGATATACCGTCGGAAAGGGAATTTCACGTACTTTCCAATGGTGAGATCCATTCTATGAAATTTTTCTCACAGAAGACTCTACATCCAATTGAAGTTCAAACCCTAATTTGGACATAAAAGCTTGTATATTTGCAACCGCTCATCAGATTTTAGTGATTCCAGTGGCATCAGGAAGGTGATTCAAAGATTTTTTTTATCAGTCTAGCCCCTTGATCAGTTTCAGCTCCAGGTACTCTTGCATGTGGTTTTTTCAGTTTGGTGCATTTGCTCAATAACCTGGTCATCCTGAAGCTTGGGACAAGATTTTTTGATCCGGGTTGCTTCACTTCAGTTGTACATCATATTTGGAAGTCTTTATTTGTTGTTGAAGGTCAGTGTCTTTGTATTCTTGTGAAGACATTTCATTATGGGGCTTGCATATTTCTCTCCTTCTTTGGTTATGTTGCACAAGGGTAACTATCAGCAATGGCGAGATGAGATCAGCCACCATCTTCAATCACTTGATCTATTGCCTCATCTGTATGGTATAGTTCCTCATCCAAGTGAAGGTATTCATGAACTTGCTTGGAGTTGCAGCAAATACACTATTTTGGAGATTATTTCTATGCAAGTTGATTGTGATGTTTTGAATACTATTGATCATTGTGATTGTCCTCACATTCTTTGGACTAAGCTTTGGGAGATCTACAGAGATTCAAACACTCCACCATTCCCTGATGATCATGATTCAGAATGTCATTCTTCAGATCAAGTACCCCATGATGCTCTTGTTGTGCAGGAAGTTGATCACCTTGATCTTTTCGAAGAGGTTGACAAGGTCCCTTTCAGTGCTTCTTCTTCATTAGAGACAGTTGGTATCCTTTCACATTCAGTGATTCCTTGTCCAAAATCATTGATTGAGGCTTCCACCATCATCATTCATCAGGACATATTCAATTTTTCAGACTTGACATCATATGATGGCTTCGTTTCAGGTATCACTGACTTGGCTACTTCTACAAGTTTGGAGGACATTCTTGAGGGGATATCACTCCTCTACTTAGATCACACTTTGGAGAGTTGTTTTGAGTCTCCTCATTCCTTTGTCTCGACCTTGATTAGGAATCCAGAGACTATCTTGGAGGCACTTGGTTTCTCTTCAGAGATTTCATATTCGAGACTTCTTCTCTGTCATTCCATTCAGGACTTGAGGTTTCTTCAACATCCACCATTGGATTTGCTTCTTCCTAGTAGGAGATTTGTGGTTTGGACACCTTCGTTGCTTCAAACTTCTTTCAGTGGTTTTGAGGACACTTCATTCAGGGGGGGATATCAAGTCTTCATCACATCCATCATATCTATTCTATCTTTGTCTTTGGATATTGTTCAGCATCAGTTTCTACATCATCCTAGTTTGTCACCCTCTTCATTGTTTGGGACTATGGAATTTTCTTCATCAGGCAAGGTGACATTTGAACAACGTTCAGAGACATCATCGACATCCATCTTCATCCTTCCTTCCTTCAATTCCTATCCGGAATGGGAAGCATCTCTTCACTTGCAATTGGTTTTGTTTCTTCCGAAAGGGAGACAAGTTGTTTGTCGGCATTGGATCTTGTTTTGTCTTCAGACACTTCCCTTTCTTGCAGGTGATCTTATCTTCTTAGGGGGCTATATAGTCTCTCTATTTCCTCCCTATGGGGGGGCTTTTGATTGTATTGTATCCATGTGATGGATGGTGTACTTGGGGGGTATTTGGGAGTCCTCCATCCTTCCCATTCTCACATTTTTTCTTTTTCATCTCCTTTTTTGGAGAGGGGTTTTGTTCCTACTAGGTTTTCCTCTTTTCTCTGTTTGTGGGATATTTTCTGCATCTTCATGTACATGGGTACCTAACATGGCCTCGTAGTCGGGACCCATCATCATCATCTCTGCATAATCATTGCATTTTCCTCCCTAAGTTGCACTTATGGGGGGGTGTTGGTGTAATTAATTAATTAATTATTACACTAGCATAAGTTTACTTAGGTCTTGCATTTAATCATTTAGTCCTAGGTTGCAATCATTTAATAAATGGGATAATATTCCCCTTCCTTGTTTGGTGGGATAAGATTCCTTCTAGAAGACGAGTTGTCCTTCTAAAACTTATCCCCTCATTTAATGATCATCTAGATAGGGTTCATATGTTGTCTCATGTTGTTAGATCAAGACACATGGCAACATCTCATGCATATTAGGTTTTACTTCTTGCCTATATAATCAGGCATCTTGTACATTTGTAATCAATCAATATATATTTTTCATCAATATAGAATCTCTATTGTGCATGCCTAGTTGCAACACTTTCTGGGTGGTTGATTATCTTTCCTGGCTTAAAGGTCCTCCATCGAAGTCTGCAGCTTCAAGGACTATGCATCCATAATCCCAACAGAAGCATGGTCTGGTAAGAAGCCCTCTTTGAGACATATTCATTTCTTTGGTTGTGAAGCATATGTTCATGTGCCGAATGAGACACTTGATCTAAGTTGGAAAACAAGGCTATTAAATTTATCTTCATTGGCTATGGAATTGGCATAAAAGAATACAAGATTTGGAATCTTGTTAAGAGGAGTTATACAATAGAAGTGTAATTTTTCAAGAGCTAAAACATTCTATAGTTGATCTACAGTAAGAGATAAAAGAAAAAGAAAAGAAGGATGAAGTAGTTGAAATTCCTCTAACACCAGAAAAAGAGGAACTATGAATTCAAATGTGCTTGAAACTATGGAGAACTCTAGAAGATCTGAGAGTTATAAATAGGAAAAATAATCACAACCTCTGCCTTAGCCTATGAGGAGTTCTACACATGAAAAGTGACAACCTGATAAGTATGGATTTTCTATGTTGGATTTGAACTGTGCCTATGCTTTGATTACTAGCACTAATGAACCTAGGAATGTCAAAGAGGCTATTAATATGTCTAATTAAAATTATTGGTTTGAAGCCATGAATGAGGAAATGGCATTATTGAAAAAGAATGAAACCTTGGATTTTGTACCTCTGCTTGATGGTTGAAATTTTGTTGCCTACAAATGGGTATCTAAGAAAAAGATTGGTCTAGATGACAATGTTGAGAAGTATAAAGCTAGGTTGGTCGCATAATGTTATTCCTAGGTGGATGGAATTCATTATGGAGAAATATTTTCTCCTGTAGCTAAGCTGACATCTATCATATTTCTTTTGTTACTTGCAACTACATATGACCTACAGGTTGAGTAGATGGATGTGAAGATAGCGTTACTCCATGGAGATCTAGAAGAAGAAATTTATGTCCCAACTTGAGTACTTTGTTGAAAAAGGTAAAGAAAGTCTAGTTTGAAAGTTAAAGAAATATATATATGGTTTAAAGAAATCACCTAGAATGTGGTACCAAAAAATTTACATGTTTGTGTTGTCATTGAGATTTGTAAGATCAAAATTAGATCATTGTGTGTACTACAAAACTGAAAATGATCATTTACTTATTATTGCCCTATTTGTGGATGATATGTTATTCTTTGGGAATAGTAAGAGTATGATTTCTAATCTAAAATCTCAATTTTCAGCACAGATTGAAATGAAATATTTAGGTGCAACAAGGTATATTTTAGGTTGTACCATAGATTTTCAGCACCCACTTGCTTTCTAGTATTTCTAGGGTTTTTCACCTAAAAGGAGAAAGAGAGGCCAAAATGCTCATGTCACATTCAATGTCAGTGCAATATGGATGGAATGTGGATTTAATATACCTATATGCAATGCTTGAATGCAAGAAACTAATAAGATTGATTAACTAATGAATGGAAACTAAAGGAAAATAACTTGTTTGAAACCACATTGTGTAATGCAAAACCACCTAGAAATTAATGCAAATTGCAACAAAACTTGATGAAATTGGAAGTATGCACCTAGAATATGGATGAAGATTTGAAATAGCTTCTAGAATGCTATTGAAGTTGATTTTTAGGCCTGGTGGGACTCATTCACCATTCTGGGAAAATGAGTCCCAGTTCTGCAAAACTGTTCTGGAACCTGTTTCTGGCAAAAGGGTATCTAAAAATGCAGAAAACTCAAAATTGACCTAGAAGTGGAACTCATTCACCACTGATGGTGAATTACTCCACTTTTCAATTTCTAAATATTCAAAGGTGGAATCTAGAGTTCTCTATTTGCACTTTGATTCTCTACAAGTGTCTGCTTCTGAAACTCTGATTTATGAACCTAAAAATGAGTTTTTGTTGGTATTTTGACTTGTTGAGTTGAAGATAAGACTTAAGAAACCTTGCAACTTGATTCTTAATGATTTCCAAGCTTCCAAGAGACCTAAATCTGCAAACACGCAAGGCAAGAGAGAGAAATGTTGAATGTTAGGGCATCGGGGTTTGCCTTGGTCAAACCCCTTTTAGGTAATTAAAATAACATAATGAAACATGCAATAATGGAGTTGATTACCTTACCATGATGTTTGATCTTGAAATTCCACATAAAAACATGAAGAATCTTCCCTTGAATGTCTAAAAATTGATCTTAAATGGCTTGTAATATTAAAACCCTAAGTTGCTTGACTTGATATGGAAGATTGGTGGATGAATGAATGATAAGAGATGAATGATAAGAGATGTGAATTATGGTTAAAAGACTTATATTTATAGGAATTTCACCTTATTTTCCTAAAAATTGGATCCCTAAGGCCGACATGTGAAAATAACATACTTAAATTTTAAATTTTCTCACTCAAAGGTCAAAACTGGGCCAAATAGGACTATAGCAATGGTGAATGGGTCCCACTTGGATGGGACTGATTCACCATGGATGATGAATGGGTCCCACAAGGGCCATTTTAACAACTAGAATGCCAGGAGATAAGGAAATAAGGTTTAAATTGCAACTTTGTCGGGTATTTTATCAAATATTACCTTGAGATGCACAATATGGGTTAATAAGGACCTATTAGTGATGATGTGAATGCCAATTAGGGCTTGGGACACCAAATTCGATGTGAAAGCATGATTAAATACATGTTACAACACTAAAATGAGGTCCACATAGCCTAGGAAGGTAGAAGAACCAATGTGAATGTGCAAGACACATAACAACACTAGTTTAACATTAAGTTTAATTCAAAATCCTTAATGATTGATGTGATAATGTTATTAAACACATTTTAGAATGTTGAATTAGGGAGAAATAGGTTCATTAAGTCTAGAAAAGCATGAAAGTATTTTACAAAACTTTACAACACCTTTACAAGACATCGTTAAATGCATATTATTCAGTTTGCAAGGGTCCAAGACCTAGTGTGGATGCATAAAATGCCTCACAAAACCTAAATCAAGTCCTCATTAAGTCTAATTTCTCATGAATTATTCCCATGTCAAGCAAGAGGTACTTTTTTCTATGGTGCACGGGTATGGAAATTAGAAGGGATATGGGAAGTAGAAAACTTTGGCTCAACCACAATAAGTATATTAATACTATCCTTGAGAGTTTTTGTCTGATAGATTGCAAGCAGTTAATCATTCCAGTGTTGCAAGGAATGGAGCTATCTGTTGAATATTGTCTAAAGTCTCCCACTAAGATGAAGGACATGACTAGGGTGCCTTATAGAAGTGTAGTTGGTAGTTTGATGTACGAAATGGTCTGTACTAGGCCAGACATCACCCAAGTAGTGGGAGTATTTATTCAGTTTATGGCTAATCTAGAAAGATCGCATTGGGATGCTATGAAAAGATCTTTTAGGTATTTGAAGGGTACTTCATAGCATTCTTTGTGTTATCATTCCAAATTAGTTGGATCACAAAGATCTATTAGGGGTATGTGCAGGATTATGATGGGCCAAAAAGTGGCAATATGATGGATTTGTGGCTGATGAATTTTTTTTACCCAAAATTGATGAAACAAAAAGGATTTTTAAAGGAGATTCTCAGCTTTCCACCAATATAAATTATTATTTACTTTTAATTTAATTAGTAATTATTATTCATTTTCTATTCAAATTTTGACTAAAGTCCTGATTAATAGGCTGAATGAAAAACATTTATAGCTTTTAAACGGTATCACATTTTTTAAATCTAAAACATGTGTCACATTCTATGCTTCACATACTATAGGATTAAAAAATGAAAAATTAAATTTCATTAAGTTTTGACCAAGTTAAGATGGTTAGACATACGAGTTTTTTATATTTTTTAAAAGTTGTAATAAAAAATTCATAATTAATTATTTACTTGGAAAAAAATTACAAAAAAATATGCATCACATCAGGACATGAGTCCTATACTTATATCTAAAATCTTATAAAAAAAATATTATCATTTTATTATGGTTAGGTGGTCGCATTGACACTTACTTCTTTATTTTTCCCCTGAAATTTAAGTACTCAATGATTGAAATTTCAAATTTTCACCAAATATATTTCTTTTTTTTTAAACAAACATAGTATCTTAGAAACTACATTCAATTTGCTACATATTCTATTCTTACATATTTTTAAAATAGTATAGATAACTTATTCAAATTTTTATTCAAAGTTTCCTAACTCTAATTTTTCTAATTTTTTTGCCACTTAAGGGCCTATTTTTTCCATGATGATCCTGCACATACCCTTAGCATTTGTGGGTATGTGGATTCTGATTGGGCAGGGGACATTGAAAATAGAAGATCCACTAGTGGATACTCTTCATGTTATTTGGAGGTATAGTTAGTTGGATGAGCAAGTGGCAGGCTATAGTCACTTTATCTACTACTGAGGTAGAGTACATGGTAGTAACACACAGCTATAAGGAATCCATTTGGATTAGACACTTTTGTTCTGATGTTGGATTTAATGTAGGGAAGATTTTTGTTTGTTGTGATAGTTAGAGTGCTATCTATTTGGAAAAAAATCCCACTTTCCATGCTAGGATGAAGCATATTGATGTCCAGTATCATTTTGTTCATGATATGGTGCATGATGGAAAGGTTAATTTCTTGAAATAGTGGATAGTCTGGAGAATTTCACTGATGCATTGACAAAGCCTGTGAGAACAAAAAAGTACAAGTTGTGTGAGACTTCAATGCTCCTTGGGGCCTATGATTTATAATAACTTCAAGCATTGCAAAGGGTCTAGTGAATTTTTCGTCAAGTGGGAGCATGTTGGAATATGTGCCTCAAATTCACTGGTCAGAACCTAATTTTGGCCATCACAATTTTAGGTCATTCCAAGTTATACATTCTACCTCTTACCACTGTCCCACGCCAAGCCTTTGGCATGCTTGCAGTAGTGCAGTATTACCACCACCCCGCACATAGCACACAATAGAGCTGGCGGTATGGTGGTGTTGCTAACCCATAGGGGTGGACTTAAGGTGTTGGTGATAGTGTGGTATTTGTACCGCCTTACTATGATAGGGTTTTGGAGATACTTGCAATTTTGTGGTGGGTGTTTGGTGTGTTGAATGTTGTAACCTGCTAGCCCATGATGTGTTGGTGAAACCCCTAGCTAGAGAGTAATGTTTGGTTGCTAAATGTTGATAGTTAAATGACAATTACTTGGCAGATAATTCAGACATTGGAGAGACTTGATGTTATCGAAGAGAACATGAAGGGAGTCTCTTCAATGGCTCAATGTGATTAATAACAGTTGGGAACTAAATTTTTGGTTTCCTAGAAGTGAAGCGACCATGGCTAGATGTCGATTATATATTGTCATACTCTACAAGTAAATTTTGTATTGATCAGGTGATGTTCTAGATTGCATGCTATACGAACATTGTAATAGTGTTAGAGAACAACTATAATTAGAATTTGTATACAAGGTTGATTAGGGAAATGTATGTTGCTATGAATTGACACTTGAAATTGGAGTCTATAACTTTGTATGTAATCCTATTTACTGTAATACAAAGTGTCTTTACTTGGTGTGGGTTTTTCTCCTACAAGGGTTTTCCCAAATAAATATAGTGTACAATTTTGTCTGTTGTCTAATTGATTTACTCTATTGATTTTCTCAATGTGCATCTTAATAATTTGTAACTCAAATTAAGTGAAGTTTTCTACACTTCTATTCTAATAATTTTTTATTTGGAAGGTATTTCCACACTGAGCTTTCCTTACACTCTAAACCCCACTGGTTCATCTTCGTTCTTCTCTTTCTTCTTTAGTGCATTCTTGGTTTTCCTCAAAGCACCACCATACCCTTCTATAGCTCTCCTTTTCTATTTAGTGTATTCTCTATCTGTCTCTAGAGCTCAGTATCACTTCTACACAATACACTCTCCTCTCCTAGCTTCACTCAGTTTCCCACCTTAGACAATATTCGCATGTGTTTTGTGTAGAGCTAATTGATGATCATTATCTCTAGATTCTCCACTGCCTCCTAATCTTTTGTAAGGGTTCAAAATATCTTCTCCATAGTCATGGAGTTATATTGAGCTACACAACACTAAATTCTGGTGCAAAGAATTTTCTTTCATTTTCTCTATCAAACCCTAGAATCAAATATTCATTAAATTCATCCATCTAATCATTCAATATGATTTTGATCCTTGCCTCTATAGCCATCTATGTCACTGCTCTATGCATCAAATATCATTAAATTTTTTGTTAATGTAGGTAGAACATTTAATTTTCACCTCCATGTCGATTCACAAGCGAAACCCTATTTACACATACTTAGTCGTTATCGCTCTTCACTTTTAAATCTAAACCATTGATCTACTACCTTCATGCCATGATCCTATGTCCTTCATTTATTATCTCATCTTTAAATATTGACCTTCTGATAAGTGGTCTTTAGGTATCCTTCATTAATTTCATCACCTTCATAACCATCACACATCATGATATTACTTATGGATTTTCCTTACATATCTATGATGTGAATATGTTCAGTGATCACTGTTTGATCACACACCTCTCAACCTACACCATAGATCTCTTTCCCTCAGGAACCAAATCCATCATGTATCATTGAATTTCTTTGAGCATTATTATTCATTTTTGTGATGTAATGAGACATAGAAATCACCATTGGATCAACCTTTGATCAATCTGCGCTATCCCTTGCTATCCCATTAGCTTTGACAATAGGCCCAAAAAATTTCCTTGGATTGGTGGACTAATGACATGTATCTACCTCTGACGCCATTCTCCACTAATAATCAGCACTCATCACTCATCACTCATCACTGAAAGCTCCAAGAGCTTGACTTCACAACAGTGATGTGCAGTGACTGAGTGATATTACGCTACTTGTCTCTTGGACCCACTGAAGTCTATTCTCCTTCATCATGCATTGTATAATCAATTATTTTGTAGTTGTTGAACCATCTCAATCACACATCACTAAACTAAAAGCCAAATTTGAAGAGCTATCTATGATGCATGAGATCTAGTGATAACCATTAGATTTACTAACTTTGAACGTGCACCGTTTGATCTCCAAAGGAACATATCGGCAACATCAATTGGGTGACTATGTAATGTGGCCAGTCACTGAACGAGGTTAAAGGAATAAGTTATAACTTATGCAATTTTCAACCTCCAACAAGTAGTCTATAGTAAAATAGAAAAAAATTTAAGGTACCATGACTGCAAACACTAGGGTTTAACTAATAAACTCTAATTTTTTTCGAGGGCATAAGTAATTCTTTTCTGAGCTCATCCTTCACTGCTTATACCTCCAAAATACATTTTTGAGATTCTCTCATAAAATCCATATCAAATCTAGCCTTTGATTTCACTTCAGATGCTAGGAAGAATTTACTACAATACCATGACAAAATTGCATGACAACAATGCAACATTTTGAGCAACTTTTGCAACCTACATTCCATTTTCCACAACTAGATTCTCAATGCACCATATTTCTTAGACATCAATGGCAACATTTTGACGTCAATGTCAGCACTCCCTTCATGCAATGGGCATGTGCAAGATCAAGATGGGCCAAAAAGTGGCAATATGATGGGTATGTGTAGGGTATGTGGATGGCGAATTTTTTTTACCCAAACTCGATGAAATGAAAAGGGTTTTTAAAGGAGATTCTCAGCTTTCCACCAATATAAATTATGCTTTACTTTGAGTTTAATAAATAATTATTATACATTTTCTATTTGAAATATGACTAGAGTCCTGATTGATAGGCTGATTGAAAAACATCTATAGCTTTCAAACAGTATCACATTTTTTTAATCTGAAACATGCATCACATTCTATGCTTCATATAGTATAGGATTAAAAAAGAAAAAATTGAATTTCATAAATTTTTGACCAAGTTAAGGTGGTCAAACATACAAGTTTTTTATATTTTTTAAAAGTTATAATAAAAAATTTATAATTAATTATTTACTTAGAAAAAAATTACAAAAAAATATGCATCACATCATGACATGAGTCCTATACTTATATCTAAAATATTATAAAAAAATATTTTCATTTTATTGTGGTTAGGGTGGTCAGACAGACATCTACTTCTTATTTTTTCCCTGAAATTTAGGTACTACTACATTGAAATTTCAAATTTTCACCAAATAGATTTTTTTATTTTGTAAATAAACCTAGTAGTTTAGAAACTACATTCAATTTTCAACAGATTCTATTCTTACATATTTTTGAAATAATATAGATAACTTATTCAAATTTTTACATCAAGTTGCCTAACTCTCATTTTTCTAAATTTTTCACCACTTAAGGGCCTATTTTTTCCATGATGATCCTGCACATACCCCAATATCAACTCCATCTCACACCTGATCCACTTTTGACATAAATGAGAACAATATGCTAATAATTTCCCCCTTTTTCATTGATGACAAAACTAAATGCTCCTACTAATTGGTTGAAATGGTTTGATACCAATTGACATTAGTAACATTAGAGCTCTGTACTAATTGGACTTTCTAAGCAATTCACTCACATTGCTCCTCTTTTCTCACATGTCTCTATCTTTCTCACCATGCTCCCCTTTTTGATCTTGAGAATTTGCATCTCTTTTCTCCCCCTTTGACATCAATGACAAGGTGCAGACTCCCTCTGACACTTTACTCCCATTTGAAAAGATAAAAGAGAAAGTTGGAATTTGATACCATCATACAACCATCATGTCATTAGAAATTTGTAAAAACATTTTACTTGACTTGATCTATCCTTACCATTTATAGGGATGAATGAAGTATAAAAGAAGCTCCCCTTAGACTCATGCCCTATCACTAGTGACTAGTGATATGTTGTGGGAGAAATGAATCCTAACTTCTACCTTATATATTCAAATTGATCCTTGGGAAGAGGCTTGGTGAAAATGTTAGCTACCTATTCTTTAGTTGGAACATAACCCATGTTAACCTCATTGTCTGCAACCTTCTCTCTTATGAAGTGATATTTAATAGATATGTGCTTGGTTCTAGAGTGAATAATAGGATTCTTTGATATGTTGATGGGACTTGAATTTTCATAAAGAATTAAGATAGGTTCTTTGTACTCTACCTTGATGTCCTTGAGTCTCTGCTTCATCCATAGGACCTGAGTACAACATGCTACCGCTGCCACATACTCTGCTTCTGTAGTGGATAGGGTGACTAATTCTTGCTTCTTGTTCATCCAGGAAACTAACTTATTTCCCAAGAAGAATGCTCCACCACTTGTTCTTTTCCTATCATCTACACTTCTTGCCTAATCAACATCTATATATGTTGTTAAGGAAAAATACTTGCTCTTGGGGTACCAAATCCCATAGTCAATATTTCTTTTAATATATCTGAAGATTCTCTTTACTACATTAACATGATACTCTCTAGGTGCAACCTAAAACCTTGCAACCAAACACACTGCTTACATAATATTCAGTCTTGATGTAGTTAAGTATAGCAAGCTTGGAAAATCATTAAGCTATACATTGTTTGATCTACCTCTGGTGATTCATCTGATTTACTCAATTTGTAGCCAATTATCATGGGAGTACCAACTAGTCTACTATCCCCATGCCGAATTTCTTGAGAATCCCCTTGGCATACTTAGTTTGAGATATGAATATCCCATTATCAATTTGTACAATTTGTAAGCCAAGGAAAAATGACAACTCTCCTAACATTGACATCGCATATTCATCTTGCATGTGTGTAGCAAATATTTTACACATTTTATCATTGCTACTTCCAAAAATGATGTCATCTACATATACTACAACAATAATCATGAGCTCCCCTTTTGATTTAAAGTATATATTGTTAATTGCACATCCTTTCATGAATCCTTGTTGTTGCAACTATTGGTCTAATCTAGAATGTCATGCTTTGGGTGCTTCTTTAATACCATACAATGCTTTGCTTAATCTACACACATAATCATCATCCTCTGACAACTAAAAACCATCTGATTGTTTGATGTAGACTTCCTCTTCTAAGTTTCCACTCAAGAATGCATATTTGACATCCATCTGATATACCTTGAATCCCTTATACACTGAAAATGCAAGAAACATTTGTATCACTTCTAATCTTGCCATAGGTGCAAATGTTTCTTTAAAATCAATGCCTTCAACTTGTACATACCCCTTGCACTCTAATCTTTCCTTAGTCCTTACTACAACTCCATCTTCATTCAGCTTGTTTCTAAATGATGGCACCCTCAAAATTTTCAAATTTTCAGTGCCCTTGATGAAAAAATTTGATTTGCACACTCAGAAGTGCACACGAAAAATCTTCCCTTGTGACCTACTTTGGAGGGTCATAACTTGGAGCCAGTTTATTTTCAAGCCAAACCCCTTTCTGGAAACACTCATGTGACATATGTGAACATACAAGTCATTTTTCAGCTTCCCATGATGATTTTTGATAGTGTTTTAAAAGGTGAAGCTAGAGGGTTTTGAAACTTTTCTGTTGTTTGTGAACTCTCAGTTCTACGAAGTGGCCTCCCATTCAAGCTTATATTTTGCAACTGAATAATTTTCATGTAAAATGGATTGTTTCTCTCCACTCTCCCTACTTTAATGTACTCCTTGATCTGATTTCAAAGCCTCATGATCAGATTTGACATTTTTACCAGGCCAAAAGCAAATGCAATTTGCTCTGTTTTCACACCTGCATTTTCATAACTTTTCAAAGTGGTCAACTTTTATCCTCAATATATTTTGATGAATGATGGTTGAAGGGAAGCCCTATTACACACATATTTAGTGTACCCAAATGACCTAGTGTGTCCAGTGGAAGTTCCCTAGGAGAATATTTGATAATTTTTCAAGGAGGTGACTTGGTGTGCTCGAGTTGGTTTCTGACAGGTGAAAATGTAGAAAATTTTGAGTGAGCCACTTTGGTATTTAATATTTTTCACCTTAGGATGAATTTTTACATGCCATTTGTTGCACTAGATTTTTGGTTCAAATGGTTACATGCATGCTTAGTTTTGCACCTCCTGGATGAGCTTTGATGGGTTAACTAATCCTTTTCTGATTGCAACATGGCCAAAATGGGTGTTCCAAAAAGTTTCAAATTTTGAAAATATAAGGACAACCCATTTATTTTCTGTCTAAAACACCTACAACTGCATTTGTGTCAAAAATGGAGGTCATATGATGTGTTATTTTAATGCATTTCTGGTGTGGCAAACATGTCTCAAGGGCCAATTTAAAATGGAGGTGCCTAATTTTTTATGGCTGGCCAAAGCTTGAGCAAGTGGGTTTTCTCTAAATAATTGATTATGGGTGCACATAAAAAATATTAGATCCAGGTGTCCTGACTTTCCTGCAGTGAATTTCCTCCAAATGGGTTGTAGGCGTAATTAGAAGTCACAAATTTTTATAATGTTTCAAATGTTCATATTTAAAATATTTTGAATATTTTAAATATTAGGAAAATGCAAAGAGGCATTTAGGGAAAACATAAAATATAATTCCAATGTTATGAGGAAAAGCATGTTTTATTCTTACTTGTGATTGGTTGAAAGACAATTTTCACAACTTTCAAATGTTTTTGATTTGTATATCCCATTTGAATTGGCAATCAATGATGGTAGTTGTTCTTCATCCCCCATCGCAGATTGAGTTTTCTTCTTCCTCATCGAATTGGTGATCAATGATGGCAGTTGCTCTTCATCACCCATCACGGATTGAGTTTCCTTCCTCATCAAATTGGCGATCATCTCACATCTCTCTTTTCACAGGAGGTGTTTAGTTTAAATTAGCGATGAGCGATGGTTGTTGAGCCCATCGCTAATTGGTGGTCTTTCTTTCCAAATAAATCAATGATGGCCTTCCTGGAGTGATGGATTTTTCATTCGCATGTGAGCAGCAAGTTTGAATAATATAAAATATTATCAAATGTTCATTGTACAACAAAATTATTCCTTCCTTCTGATTGGATGTTTTTCACAGCAACTCTCACGAGGATTGTAGCACTCATCTCCATTTTGAATGGAAAATCAAGTTAAAATCAATGATGCATGATGGTATGCTCTCCTTATTTCTCCCATTGTTGTTTTGTTTTATCTCTCTCTGATCATATCCACGATATGCGATAACTATTCGGCACGTGAAAATAAAATGGAAAATATTTGAGTTCTATGGAAATGGTGGGGAAATAAGCAAAGGTGAAAATCTATAGGTAAATGAAGTCTTCTATGGAAAAAGAAATAATGGATATATCAAGTAAATGAAAATCTTTAATTGTTGAGAAATAATTAAAATATGATGTCCATAGGTAAATATTTTCATAGCCGGATTAAAGTAAAGCCTCACAAGTAAATATTTTTTAGCAACTGTGATGGATCGCTCATCGTTGTTCTCATGCCTTCTCTCCTAATACATCTGTGATGCACAATGATGCATTTTCTCCAATGTGCATCACTTTTTTGGTTTTTGTGTTTTTCATTGTAATGGAGATGTGCGATGGTGGTAGAAGTAAAGTGAAACTTGTGAAGAAAAATACAAAGGTATATATTTTGTAAAGCCGAGTAAAAGATTAAAACCTTCACAAATTTTAGCGGCTGAAAATAATCAAATGTGCAAAGTGCACGAGAATAGAATTTTTGCAGCCCGAATAATTTTAATTAAATTTTTCACAAACTAAGGTGAAATTTTAATTGCTGAGCAAATTGAAGGTGAAGCATAGGTAAAATATTTTGTTGCCCAGGAAGATGAGTAAAGTCTTCACAAGCAAGTAATTATTTTTCAACCATGATGGAGGAAAATGCTTTATGTGTTGCTCAGTAAAAGCAAAAACTGAACAGGTGAAAGGGATTTTTACAACAAAGTGGTGAATGGAAAGTGAAATATTTTCACGAAGGAATTTTTATATCTTTCACAAATAGATTTTTTAAAGCTGTAGTGGAGTGAGGACCAAGAAATCAAATTGTTGGATGAGGCTATTATTTAGCAAGCAAAGCTAGTTATAGATCTATGGTGTTGAGTGTGCTACATGTCTTTGGGAGATCACCATTTAGGGTTTTTATTTTTTCCTTACGTGTTGATTTCTACTCCATTTTGAGAGATTGTTCTCTAATTATTCACAAAGATTATTGTAATGTTAATATAAAACATTTCAGAAGTTTTATTTTAGGTTGGAGTCAGTTGATATCTATGTAATTTTGATTGCAATATTGGAAAGATAATATTGGATAGTGCAATTTCAAGGCCATTTTACTCTCTTATGTACTAGTTTTGCAAGTTATGAATAATATAATCAAGGTTATCTTATTTGTCTCCATTAGTTTCAGATAGATGTGTGGCTCTATTTTTGTCTATTAATTCAAATAACTAATGTAGGTACTTGAATATGACTGTAAATTTGTATTAAATTGAGTGCTAGGATTCTGATAAGAAGTAGTGGTCGGGATATTATGCTAAAATATTGTAATGTAGCATTTCAGAACTTCATATGATGCCAAGTTTAAATATTGTTATCAGATTATGTGGGTGTCTAGGTTGACTCCATTCTAATGAAGGAAGCACTGATCTAAGTGGGTTATTTATGTTACACTCTATTGGTTGATTCAACAGTTGATTACAATTTTAAATCATATTACTTATCACTCCCATTTTGTTTGTGTGTTGAGCTCATTTTAATGAATCACATCTCTCATGATTAAATGAGGCTTTACTCTAGAGGTCAGCCAAGCCTTTAGAGTACTGTGTCTTTCAAACAATTAGAGGATAACCATCTGTTTATAGTGTATTTGGTACTTTAGCACACAATTATATATAAATATACTGATTGAGATTACCCTCCCTAGATTAATAGAGCCAAAAGTGTAGAATATTTTAGTTTCTATGACTGAATCTTGTTCATTGGCCAAATCAATCTCTCAGTCTGAATATGAGAGAGTGGCTACTCTTTAGGATTCATTACATCTATTGATTTGGGATCCCACACTAAACACCCATTTTGTGCTAATGACATTTTTGCTTAGGGATCTAGGAACCAATTCCCATGTTTTATTTTTCTCAATCTGATTTAACTCTTCCTCCATGGCCTTTATCCAACTCTCATCCTTACTAGCTTCATAGAATATTTTTGGCTCCATCTGTGATAGGAGAGAAAAAATTACTTGTTCCTTATTCTTTGCAATTTTTTGCCTAGTTAGAATTCCTTCATTTCTATCACTAATTACTTAGTCTGTTAGATGATCCTTTTGCACATACTTTGCAGGTGCTCTTTCATTATCTGGTTCACATACCTCTTCCTCATTTTCTTCATCAACAAAAACCTCTCCTTCATCTTCTGACTCAATCTCAAGGTTGGTTTTGTTGGGCTTGACCTGATTTATATCTCGTCAATTTTGGCATTGATGCTTTCCACCATTTTGTGTAGCCTTTTTTTTTAACACTTTTAAGCTTTTCTTTGGGTGGAATATCCTAGGAATATTCCTTCATCACATCTTGAATCAAAGCTCCCCGAATTTTCATCTTCTTTCTTTATGTAACATTTGCTTCAAAATACTTTGAAGTACTTGATAGACGCAGGTCTACCATGCCATAGTTCATATGGATTATTGCCACTATTTTCTCTTAGAAGAGCTATGTTTGTATACTATAGTGTGAACTGGTTCTTTAGAAAATTTTTATGTCAATTTATCCTCACTCAACATTGCTCTCGCCATATCCTTAACTATCCTGTTACTTCTTTCTACAACTCCATTTTGTTGTGGAGTTCTTGGTGCATAATATTGCCTCTTGATTCCATGGTTTTCACAATACCTATTGAATTCACTTGATATGAATTCTCCTCTATCTAATCTTAAGCACTTAATTCTCCTACCGGTTTCCTTCTCAACCAGCTTCTTGAATATCTTAAACTTTTCAAATGGCCCAACATTCTCTTTTAGAAATGTCACCCATGCCATTCTAGTATAATCATCAATTGGAAGCATGGAATACATTTCACCTTGCATCCCTCTTGTCTCATGGGACCACACAAATTAGTGTGAACTATTTGCAAGGGTTTTGTGGTCAAATAGTATTTAGTTGGAAATTTTACCCTTGTTTGGTTTCCTTCCTGACATCCTTTGCAAGTAGTATTTGTAGGCTTGGTTATCTTTGGAAAGTTTCTTACTAGCCTTCTCGAACATATTTTAGCCAGATTGTCAAAATTAGCATGCCCCAAGCTTCTATGCCATAGCCAACTCTCATACGCTTGACTTATCAGATAACTTTGGCCTTTCAGTTCACAAAGGTTATAGAGATAGTTATCAGTTCTTACACCTTGTGTAATTTTCTTCTCATTCTATCTTATCTTGTAGCCTTTAGAGTTAAATGTAACTTTGTAAACATTGTCATACATCTCCAGCTGACACTTAGAAAGTTATGTTTCAATCCTTCAACATAATAGACATTTTTTTTCTTGGTCTTTCCATCTAGGCTCAAGATTCCTTTACCACAAATCTTAATGGTAGTATTATCTCCTAGGCTTACTAAGCCTTCTTTACACTTTTTGAGCTCAATGAATTTTCTCTTATCTCCAGTCATATGCTTGGAGCAGCCACTATCAATTACCCACATATTTTATTTTTTTGCATGTAGTGTAGTTTGGGAAATCATAGATTTTGTGGAACTTTTTTTTTTCTTGCTACACTTTCTTAGGTTTCTTTTCAATCTTCTCTCCCTCTTCC
>VDFB02047230.1:506493099-506507341 GCA_007258455.2 Sequoia sempervirens | reverse complement strand
TTGCTCAGTACAGATAAGTTTGTAAAATTCAGGGGGTATCTTGGTGTAGTTGATAGATTGAGCATTAAGGGAGGGTATTAAAATAATATTCTTTATTTATTTATTAATGTTCAACTATGTAAAATATTGTAAAATATCTAGATAAGATCGTCTTAGTTGTTCGAGATCTTATCTGAAGTTTCTTTTAGAAACTTCCTGTTTTTTCTTGAGATAAGATCGTGTTCGATCTTATCCTGTAACATCTTGTAAATTATTTATTGAGCACATTGCTCATTGTTAATACATCGAATAGTTTACCAATTACCTGTGTAATATTAGCAACCTTTGTGGTTCATGAATGTATTCTCGATCATAAAAATATGTGGCATCATTATTTAGAGAAGTTTTACCTAGTGGCCCATTATAAAGTAATTTATTTTCTTAGTTGCCCTTCTGATCATACTTTGGATTAAAAATGCGGGTTAATTGCATGTGTTTGCTATTTTCCAACATTTTCTTGTAATCCATCATACGCCTTTTGCAGATTACAATGTTTGAAATGATTCTTGTTTAGAAATAATTGTCTGCAAGGTCTTCTACATGTGTGTACCATGAATTTTATTTATCAACATGGTTCTCTGGAACCTTATGGGCCGTCAGGATCTAAGCTGTTTTTTTGATCATCCAACTCTATTTCCAAATTGGAAACCCTTGATGGATGAATTAAAGAATATACAAGACAGGAATTTACATCTGATTGTTTTGGACAATTAATAATGAACATGAACTGGCTGTTGGCAGCCAAATGCAGAAAATATCGATATAAAACATATTTGGATTCTCTTTTATCTTTAATCTACAAAATTCTGTAGAGAACTGCAAGAAATACTATAGATAAAAGACCATGGAAATTTCTTGGTGTGTATGTGACTTGTAAAGCTGGTTTCACAAACTAGTAGGAGTATTGTGAGATCAATTAAGGAAAACCTGCTTTTCTAGAACCTATATTGATCTGTAATTGACATGGATTTACATAGCACAATTCATCAATGTTAGTTACGGATTATTCACTATCTGAAATTCTTGATTCTTACTCTATTGGCCAATGATAGAAACAATCAATAACCAACAGTTGGGTAAATCATTTATGCATGAAATGATTTCCCTCTGAATTTTATGAGGTACAACTCCCTCGTTTGATAAAAAAAATTGTTCTTTTCCGAATTTTAAATTTCAATGTGGGTATGCTTTTAACCAGAAAGCAAGAATGGCTAAAACATCAGAACTAACAAAGTTTTCTAAATGTTACCAATGAATCTTTATTCAGTACGATTTTGATTTATAAGAAAACAATTAGGACACAAACTAATTGTATCTCATAAAGCATAAATTGATGGTCTTATTAACCAAAGATAATTTTGAAACTCAAATGGATCAAATAACCAAAATAACTCTCACATTCACACAGAAATGCGATAACTACTAAAACCAATTACAACACAGATTATAACAGATTTCATTTGCTCAATGATCCAAACTATCGGTTCACAGACATACAGTTTTCAAGTTCCAGTTATCTTCGTATATTTCCTTTTCAAAATTTTCCTAGAGAGCCGATTTGATAACATCATAACATTATATATATATACTTCTTGAAAAGTAATTGAAAAAGATAAGTTAAAGTCTCTCAAACTTCTTGGAACTTTTAAAGTTTTAACTTTTTATACAAAATATAACCAATAAAGCAAGAAACATCATTGGGGTGGCACACTTTCGGCGTTCCCTTCTTGAGATGACTGGGCAGCTTGTGTGGCAGTTTTGGCTTTGTATATGTAGAAACTTTGATTATCAGAGGCATCTCACTATGCTGCAGAATAATTACATTTTTGGTCCTTAGCTTCCACAAAGATTTGTTTCCTCGTATCAAGTCCACCTTTTTGGAGAGAGTTATCACATGACCAACAAATTGAGACAGAGTGAAGTCAATGTTACTCAACTTCCTCATACTCTCCACATTGAAAGATTGTTTGTCAAAGAGTCATTTGATTGATTCCTTGAATTCACCCTTTAGAGTTTCTACATCCTTTTCTTGAGCATTCTCGTCTCTTTGGAGATGAACAACTATGCTCAAAAGGTCTTTCTGGATGTTAGCCTTCATCTGGTCACATTCCTTGAGCAAGTTATTTTGTTCCAGTGTATTCTGCTTTAGGAACGAGAACTTCCACTCAATTCTTTTCTTCCACATAAAACATCTATCGTCATCACTGTTTGGTAAAAAGTTTTCAGCTACCAATTTTTCCGGATCCACATCAAGCTTTTCCTTGAGATCACTATTGGTTTTCACCTATATAGATTCTTTATGCTTAGTGGTAGCTATTTCATTGTCGATCTTCTTTAATGACTTAAGGTTTTCACAAATCTTTTTCGTATCAGTGATTAATTTTGCTCCTCTTACCATAATATTTTTAATCCAACCTTTTGTAACTTTACTATAAGACTTGTAAATTTGAATTTGATTTAAGTTGTCGGTTTTGGTATGGGTACGGAATACGGGTACGCTGGTATGTAAGGTTTGAGATCCTAAACTATTTCACGAACAATAAATAGTAACTTCTTTTCACATAAATATATAAATGAAATGAGACATCTTCAATATATACAAACGACACATTACATCTCACATGTAAAAGTGTCTAATCCAAAATATTAAGTACAAGAATAAGGTACATCATCACATGAAGTACTATCTAGCCAAGTATTAAAGAATACAAGATATAATGTATACAAGAATATGACTCAGGCTCTCATGCCCATCTGGTCATAACAATACAAGATATAAAAGTATCATAATCATTGAAGAGTCTCCGATCGCCACTAACCCAACGGTCATCCACAAAGCAAGAGACGAGAATGGTCATATAGGTGTAGTGCATAATCCAAGTAAAAGCACATAATATATGATATACAAAAGTACAACTCAAGCTTTCATGCCATGTAGTCAACTAATTAAACAATCTAGAAGTACAAGTACAAATAATGATATAAGAATGACATGAGACCCTAAACTATTTCACGAACAATAGATAGTAACTCCTTTTCAAATAAATATATAAATGAAATGAGACATCTTCAATATATACAAACGACAAATTGCATCTCACATGTAAAAGTGTCTAATCCAGAATATCAAGTGCAAGAATAAGGTACATCATCACATGAAGTACTATTTAGCCAAGTATTAAAGAAGACAAGATATAATATATGCAAGAATATGGCTTAGGCTCTCATGCCCATTTGGTCATAACAATACAAGTAAAAATATAAAAGTATGATAATCATTGAAGAGTCTCTAGCTGCCACTAACCCAATGCTCATCTGCAAACCAAGAGACGAGAATGGTCATATAGGTGTAGTGCATAATCCAAGTAAAAGCACATAATATATGATAAACAAAAGTACAACTTAGGCTTTCATGTCATGTAGTCAACTAATTAAACAATCTAGAAGTACAAATACAAATAATGATATAAGAATGATATGCAAACATAATCAATATAGTCTCTGACCACCATTGACCCTAACAGTCATCTACAAGTATGAGAGATGAGAACATGTTTTATCTGCTTTTCCGCCCAACCACGAAGCTTATGCTTCTCCAAAATTCTTCCTATTCGAAGAATGCCCTACCTTGCACAAAATACCTAGCAACATGGAAACAATAAGCAAGAGGGAACCCCAGTGCAACCTAATATATCTACATACATTTCTAACATGAACATGTAATGTTCTACTATCAGGATATGGTAGAGAAACATATTAGTATAATTTGCTAGGTAACATTCATCTATTTCAATAAAAACATGGCTTTGGCCAAAGCAGAAATAATATTTTCATTATTCATAAAAATGTGTGTTTACAAATTGAGACGTAATCTCCTTATATAGAGAATAACTGAAAACGAAATAGAAACTTACTAAACTATCTAACAGATAGAGAAAATAGAAACTTACCTAATAAACTAAAGATGACCATTAATATAATATTATTAATTACTCTAATACCCTCCCTTAATGGTCATTGTGCTAACTACTCAAAGAAAAAAAAATTAAAATGCATAGAAGGCAGACTCCTTCGCCTTCTCCTTAGAATGCTCTACTACATGAACTTGCTACTGAGACTCTCCTTGGTTGGTCTTCTGATTAGCCAACCGCTTTTTGCAGAACCTTTGGACATGACCAATCTTCACACAGTATTAACAAGTGATAGTTTTCTTGGAACCCTCCTCAGATGTGCATTGTCCTTTCTGCTGAGTGGACTCGCCTTTGCCTTTGTCCTTGGCAGTAAATGCTTGTTCCGCGCTGACCATATCACTGTTGCTACCAAATTGCTGTCTCCACCTAGCTTGCTGCAATAACTTATTGCACAACTCATCAAACTTCAAGTTAACATTAGTGGAGGTAATGTTGAGCGTCTCAATAAAGTGTTCGTAGGATCGTGGTAGACTCTTTAGCATAAGTACTACCATAGCCTCCTCTTCCATCTTGCGACCAATGGCCTCCAGTTGATTGTGTATTTCCCTAATCTTCATAAGATGCTCCTGCAGAGACATCTTCTTATCCATCATCATTGAAAACATATTCTTCAGAAAGAAAGCTCGACTTTTATCCGACGTTTCATGGAGATCTTTTAGGTGTGTCCATCTTCGCAGCAGTCTTGCCAGAGGGCACTTCTGGAAGCATCTCATTGGTGACTGATAACTTCAACAACATAACCGCCTCTCGGTTACGTTCATCAAACTTGTCCTGATCTTTGCCTACCATTGTGGGATGGGTAACATTAGCCAGAACAATTTGGTCAAGACACCGGTACTCAAAAATCGACAGTATCCTTTGCTTCCAAGTATTGTAGTTCTTGTTGTTGAAGTGTTGATTGCTTTCCAACATGATGTTGGTCAACGATGCCATCACTCCTGTTTTCCTATGCACAAAAAAATGAGGAAAACCGATTTTTCTGTCAAAAACCAATAAAAACCTTTAGCGAGCAGTTGGTACAAACTTTTAAAAATCTATTTTTTGGTCAAAACCAATCAAACCATTTTGGCACAAATCCCAAGACAAAAACTGATTACAATACAAAATGTCATTTTTGAGGGAAAACGGTAAAACTTTTGCTCAGAAACCCTACAAAGGGCACAACACTCTTCAAACCCACGATTTTACTGAAAAATCATGCAAAAATCAAAATCTGCAAAAAGAGAACATCTGTAGGAAGGCTTAGAAACCCTAGCTGCAAGTAAAACCACACCTAGACTTGCGCGTGCAGATCAAGTGGCACAGAGAAACCCATGTTTTCGTGAAGAAAACGTGCAAAAGAAAGCACCTAGATCCCTGGTGCTAGAAATAATCCAGATTTCAAGCGGAAAAAATTCATGACTTCCAACAAGAAACTGTCGCACAGCCCTGAAAACCGTGTGGCGCAGCAAAAGAACTTTCACGCGGCCACAAATCAGAAGAAAAGTCATGTGGGAGGACACAAAAACTCTTCCAGTGGCGGCTCCCAACACGAATGCAGATGCACAAAAAAAACAAGTGGGTGTGAACAGGAAAAAACTGGGACCATCAACACCCTCGAAAAGTAGAAAACGATGCCCTAGCAGAAGAAATGAGCACCAAAATGCCAAAACGTGGGTCACGGCTCTACAAAACAAAACTCACGAACTTGCAGAGAGAAAACCATGTTTTGTTCATAAAAAAAAACGAAAAAAGAAAATTCTGGAAAAATATTCCAGTTTAAAGGCACGAATTAAAAAATTCGTCAAGAGATCATTTCGCTCTGATACCATGAAATAATATTTCATTATTCATAAAAATGTGTGTTTACAAATGGAGACGTAGTCTCCTTATATAGAGAATAATTGGAATGAAATAGAAACTTACTAAACTATCTAACTGATGGAGAAAATAGAAACTTACCTAATAAACTAAAGATGACCATTAATATAATATTATTAATTACTCTAATAAAAGCACTAGGTTAAAATGGAAGATCTCGAAACGAGGATCGACCTTTTCTGTTGGTCCATATTTGACACCCTATCTCGGAAGGTAAACCCAATTCACATATAAATAACATGCATATCCAAAGATCATAAAAATAAATACTCTTTTTCCTTTCATGCAAATGATTTTATGATCATCTTTCATTATTTCAATCTTTTCATGCATAATGACGGTATAATATATAATTAAACATGCAATTCACTTTTGACATGCAACTTGACTATTGTCATATAACTTAAATATTGACATGCAACTAGTTATAAACATGCAAATTTGATCTTTAATGATATTTCTTAATTTCATGCAATATTTAATGTACATGCAATACTATTCTCTATTTCATGCAATATTTAATGTACATGCATTACTATTCTCAATTTTTTAAGGTACATGCAATACTAACTAATTTTTGATGTCATGTAGGTTAAATCCATAAGAAACTAGTTCATAAAATATAATGCAGTTTTGTACCATTATATTACATAGTTATATATAACTATGACTAAACTTCTGATATGCTGATTGGAGATAAAAGAATCAGATCTATTTCTATGCCAAAATTTGATTAGCTTCCTTATCCTATACATGGTTTTCTCCATCTAAGCAAACATAGTTTTCGCACACCGATGTCAAACTTTTTAGTATTAATATTAACTTAAGAAAGATCCATTATATATTCTCTGACAAAAATGTTTATGGTCAGATATCGTAGTTACAAACTCCCTAAGTAATAGGTTTGCTAAGGGATAATATATGTGGTTGTGCAAATAATTCTAATTACCTTTCAAAAATCACATAAGAGGGATAGAAAGATTTTGCGGCAGCACTCATTTTGCTTCGGATCCTCTAAAGTCATTTGTTGTATCATAATTACATTTTCCAGCCATTCTTTACAGGCATTCAGTTTGATGCGCCTCTTTGGAAATTAGTACTTCACCATTAGGTTTTATGGAACCTATGAAAATCATTTACATCACTGGATATTGCTTCCAGATTGTAGCAATTACATTCTTGGTTTGTTTAGTTCATGATTATGAGATTTGGTAAGTCTAGTGAAAACTCAATGAGTCTAGCTAAAACTTAAGTCAGCTAGCTAAATTCAACGGACTGTACTCAATGAAAGCCTTGCTCACTATAATAGCTAAACTTTAGTTTTTCTGGTTTTCTGTTTTTGTCAAATTTTAGAGGATTTTAGACAAGTTTTGGTTATTTTAATTGTTGAAGTTGGGAAAAATCAACTCCACAACTCCTAAGGATCACCTGCAATCAAACACCTGTCACAGAAAGAGAGAATAGCAAAGCTATGGAGGGAAAGAGCTATTGATCCAAAAAAGCATGAATCATAAAGAATGTGCATCTTAATGATTATACAATAGAGAATCCTTATAAAAGGATAATAAACCTAGAAACCCTAGGTGAGATAAAACAAGATCATGACCTGTTTCCTCATCCTATGACATGAGACATAAAAAGAACATGACCTAAGTAAGCTTAAGTAATTAGAGGAAAAGAGACCTAATAATTAAATAAATAATTAATTAGGAAATACCTTTTACTCTAACACCCCCTTTAAATGAAACTTAGGGAGAAGCCCAAACCTCTAAAGGTGAATGCATGATGGGTTCTGAAAAACAAGGCCTAGTGAAGTACCCATGTACAAACAAAAGATCTCTCACAATCGGAGAAAAGGAGAAAAACCCAGTGGGAAAAAACTCCTCTCCAAAAGAGAGAAAAACAAGTGAAGAATTAAGAAGCCTCCAAACAAGATTGTCCCAAAAGAATAAGAACAAAGGATGAACATGAAGAACACCATTGAAACATGAAAAAACTATAAACATTGTCGAAGAATGGCTGCTATAATGCTGAAAGAAGAACCTCCAGTGGAACAAATGATGATCAAGATCAAGAAGATAAGAATCTACATGAGTGCCCCTAGCGACACTACTCGAATTAGATGGCAAACAAAGGCAAAACATTTGAAACTCGAAGATACAAGTGGCACAGGTACCAATGGTCTGAAGAACTAATTAAGTGAAAATGAAAGGTCGTCCCCAGAAACAGGAATGCAAGAGTGTCCATATGGTAAATGCTCCATCTCACCAAAATGCATGTACATAGGAACAAATACTAGATACATAGCTCACTCTAACACGAAACCAAGGAGGCATTAGCACCAACAATAGAAACCCCCTCATAATGCTGACAAGGGAGAGCCGAGACAGGTACACTGAAACTGAATGCCAGAGTGTAGTGCATGAAGAACCAAGAACATCTGAATGTGCAACTTAAAGTACCAACAATTGAAAAATACGATACATAGCTCACTCAACAAACCAAGGAAGCATTAGCACCAACAATAGAAACCCCTCATAATGCCGACAAGGGAGAGCCGAGACAGGACACAAACCGAATGCCGAGTGTAGTGCATGAAGAACCAAGAACATCCGAATGTAAACAGTACCAAACAATTGAAAAATACTAGATACAAGCTCAATTTAACACTAAACCAAGGAAGCATTAGCACCAACAATAGAAACCCCCTCACAATGCTGACAAGGGAGAGCCAAGACAAGTACATTGAAACTGAATGCCAGAATGTAGTGCATGAAGAACCAAGAACATCTGAATGTGCAACTTAAAGTACCAACAATTGAAAAAAAGGGTATGCAAACAAAAGGCACACACGCATGAGGCAAGAATCACTGCGATTTTCTGCTGTCGTGAAAGGGACACTCACTTGACAAAGGTGTGATGGCAAAACAAAGGCCTACACTACCACCCCCATGGCACTTTATATCATAGTGCAAGTACAAAAGGCACAATATGATGTGCAAGATCCCAATAATACATACACAATAGTGAGGCACTTTATTTAAGTGCGTTTACATAATGAGAAGTGCTTACAATGTCCAAAAAAAGAGCACATGCTGAAAATATGATTCTTTGACAAAAAATGAGGAAACTAATAGCACTATGGCGAAGTACACAAAAAATAATGCACTTTAAAAAAAAAAGGACTCAAAAAGGAGTCTAGATGCAGAAGATATGGCTTGTAAAAGTCTCCAAAACAAGAACTACATAGCAACAGCACTGAGAAAACTGATTTCTAGAAAAACTAGAAGCCAAAATTGAAAACCACCTGCACCACTACGAAGAGCACAAAATTCTACCCCATTTAAAAAAAAATTGCACTGAAAAAGACCACCGTATGGCTGAGATATCACCTTTGGAAGATGGGTGCAAAATTGAAAAGCCTAACGGAGAAGGGCTGAGCTAGGCAAAAAAGCCATCTCCACCAAATTTGGCAAAAAACCTCCAAATGTGGAGGTCCGTGAAATTTAAACTGCCCCTTTGGCCTAGCGATTAGAGGCAGGCAAAAATGCTGTCATGGGCTGGTAATCTTTTTATTAAAAAAAGTTAAAAAAATAATTTTAAAAGGTTTGGAAAAAAAAATTAATAAGGTGGGGCGGGGGAAATACCCCCACCGCCAACCCTTTACTAAAGGGGAGCTGGCTACGCCATGCTATGGCCTAGGTCGTAGTAGAGCGGCAGTACCTTAGGTGTTGTCCCATTAATGGGGGACGAGTACTATGTAGCAGTGCAGGTACCTTCAGTACCCTTATTATTTTTTTAAAAACTTTTAAAAAGAAATTTAATAATAATATATTTTTAAAAAAACTATAAAAAAATAAAAAAAATATTTTTTATATTTAATTTTTGCAAAATTGTACCTGTGCATGGAGGTAGTATGACCTCTCTGGCAAAACAAATTTGATCCAAATGTTTCCAACACGGATTTCAATGATTTGATAGACAATCTTAAGTTTTTTGGGCCTTCTGAGAGCAACGACAATGTTCGTTTTGGCTCAAAATGCACCAAAATTGCAGCTACCCTCCGTATCTGAAAAAAAAAACTGTTTCAAACCCTTGTAAATCTGACCTCTGGAGTACAAATCAGGCCAAACAAAATGCAGATACAACTTTCTCGATAGCTCTAAATCTAATGGAAAGCTCTATTTTGGTCTAGGATGCATTGAATGATAGCTCAAGGAACAAAATCTCTTAGAAAAGGGAGAGGGGATTATAGATAAGGAGCTCTGATACCATGTTGAAGTTTGGAAAAATCAACTCCACAGCTCCTAAGGATCACCTTCAATCAAACACTTGTCACAGAAAGAGAGAATAGCAAAGCTATGGAGGCCAAGAGCTATTGATCCAAAAAAACTTGAATCATAATGAATGTGCATCTTAATGATTATACAATAGAGAATCCTTATAAAAGGATAATAAACCTAGAAACCCTAGGTGAGGATAAAACAAGATCATGACGTGTCCTCATCCTATGACATGAGACATAAAAAAAACATGACCTAAGTAAGTTTAAGTAATTAGAAGAAAAGGGACCTAATAATTAAATAAATAATTAATTAGGAAATACCTTTTACTCTAACATTAATTTGTCCACTATTTGCAAGCCCAAAATAGACCTACCGAGTCTACACCAAGCCCAAGCCTCTATACTATGGTTCTAAGACAGTATCGTTGTTTGCATGTTTTGATATATTTCAAGTTTTGTTCTAATTGATTTTATAAAAAGTGGATCCTTGTTTTTAAATCCTCACTGATAAAAAAAGAAGAAAGAATAAGCATAAAGAATAGGATCAAACATGTTGAGCTCAAGTAGAAAAGCTTCTAGGCTATCATACTAGACCTGCTTGCTCGGTCTTGGGCTTCCAAACAACTTCAAGCGTGGCTTTCTTTGGGTTCTCAATTTTTTTAGCCAAGCCTCCAGTTCAGTGATATTGGCAGTGCCTAAACTCCTCTGTCCATACCAATTCCTCACGTATTCTTGGTCTTTGCAATTATGATTTCAAAAACAATCGTCCATTCTTTTCTTGAGCTCCCTTTCATTATTTTTCATATTCTTATGCAAAAAGCTCAAATCTCGTCTATTTTTAGAACTGAACTTTCACCTCTTGCATGATTTATTATGCTTTTTTTTTTTGAATTTTAAACTTATGTGATTTAATTTTAATAAACTTATTTTATTTAATTTAATTTTCTTTCTGCTAATTAGCTATTTTATATAATAATAATAATAATAATAATAATATAATAATTAAGTCCCAACCAGTATTGTGGCCAGAGGAACAAACTGTGTCTTGCAAAAATGACCCCAATAACAAAGGACCTTGATCATCTAACATAGCTTTACTGCCACCACCTCACCTCTTTACCTTCCACTGCAAGCTTCGATAACTCATCTGCTTCCAAATTTGCCTCCCTATATACATGATTAATAGTACAACAATCAAAATAATCAAGAATTGTTAGTATCCTTTCCAGTAGGGCTTTAAGTCTCCAGTTAGGTGTTTCAGACGTTCTCATTGCATTGATAGTGATAGCCGAATCTCCTTAAATTTCTAACTTGTCAATTCCTTTCTTTTGGCATTCAATCAGCCCAATGTATAAGGCTGTGAATTCAGCTATGTTATTTGTATCCTCTTGAAGGGGAACAACAATCTTGTCTTTAATGGAACCACTACTATCCCTAATTATACATCCTGCCCCTGATGGACCAGGATTTCCTTTTGAAGCCCCATCAAAGTTCAGTTTCAACCATCCAGTCTTAGGCGTATTCCATGTTGTCTGCTCTTTCTTCTTATCTCTTTCCCCAAAGAACATGGGGACTTTAAGGCCTGCCCAATTAAACCTCATTTTTCCATCCCACTCAGTAAAGACTCCTTTTGTCTTGAGTCATAATGCTATTTTGCTGTTTATCGTTTCCATAATTGAGCTTTCTATCATATTAATAACTGATTCAACCGGTTTTGATTTGTTGTTAAAAAACCTCCTGTTCCTTGTAAATTTTAATGATCAGATTGTATGCACAGAAATTAATTCAAATCAGACACAATAACACAACAGATACCCTGGGAAAACCCTCCTCTTGAGGGAGAAAAACCCAACAACAATATATCACTTATATATTGAATTGACACTAGAATGATCTTCTTACAAGAGGCCAAGATTCAGGCCCAAATACAAGCACCAATAGATGATGCAACACAGCAATAAGAGAACACAATTCGCTAAAGAAGAACTCAGACTTCTAACAAATATTGTTTTGCCTTGTGAAGAACTCGCCCTTAGACTATAATGAATATAATCGAACTTGACTTGAAAACTTAATTGATCATAATGAGAAGGCGAACTCATATATATACATTTTGAAGGGACGCCACCTTATTTAATGCAAGTCGGCTAACAATAATAATATCTCTTCCAAAGAGACGCATCCAATCAAAGGTAAGTCGCGCCAAGAGAAGGAGGTTGGCCTTAACACAAAAGACGTGTCTCTTCATTTAATATTTATTGCTTAACAAATAGAAGTGACTATGTAAGAAATCACGCCTCTTGAGACTTCATAAATTAAATAGCATGTGGCTATCATTTAATTTATTATCCATATGAAGATCGCTGGAAGATTATTCCCGACGCTGCAAGTAACATCAACACTGCCTCTCAGCTAGGGAGTAAAAATCCAGCTACACAAGACATATCACCTCAACGTGATGTCTATCACTATGGCTACAACCATAAGTGAACAAAAGAATATCACCTCATCGTGATATTAGATATCGCCTCAACACGATATCAACCATAGTGGCTACAACCATACTATGGTGTGTATGTGATGTCCCCGCTCTAGCCAGTTTTCAGGAACAGTGTGTTAGCCCTTTCTTGGACCCTTGTGGGCTATCTGGTTTGGTTAGAGGGTCAGTGGTACTTTCTGGAGAGCTTGGTCGTTCTCGTTTTTAGAGCTTAGTGATTGGTTCATAGCGGGCGTTAGCAGTTTAGGGGTTGACAGCTTCTGACGGCACGGGAATATTTGGAGTTTTGAGAGAGTTATGGATTTTTAAGTGATTTAAGTTATTAATTAACTTATTATTTTATTATAAAGTCAAATTGACTTTATTACTTTATATCACTTAAATATTCATTAAAGGTGATTTTAAATTAAAATCATTATTGCTTTAAGTGGGTGCCAAGTATTTAAGTCAAGACTATTGAAAAATGACTTAAATATATATTAAAAGATTTAAATCTTAAAAAGGGCGTATCTTTCTTGAAAGTCGTGCCTTTTTGCATATAAGGCATTTTGGCAATGAGAAATTCACTTCTTGAATATTTCAACTTTGCCTTGGACATTTTTCCTGTGCTTTCACCTGTGATCAGGGTTTTGAGCAATCTTCCATTGGAGAATGAAATCTCTTCAGTGTTGAGCACTTTTGAGACTGTGAGAGACCAGTCGAATTTGTGCAGTTTGTGAGAGCTTCATATAGAGGTTCTACTGTGCTTTATCAGAGTTTTGTTGAGTTCTTTATCAGAGACAGGAGGGTTTGTGGAGATGGCGACCTTCTTTCATCATGGCAGGCATTTGACTTCATGGCCGTACCTTCTGAGTGGGAATTTTGGCTTTTTGCATTGAAGTGCGTAGCTCTTTGTGTAAGGGCGTTTGGATTTTCTAAGAGAAACGCCTTCCTTTCTGAGGGTTTCTCTTCATCTCCTTTGGCGTCTGGTTTGTACTTATCATCTGCCACAGTTTTCAGGCTGGACTTTGCATTCTGTAGCTTCCTACACCGGATTTTGTCAGTTTTTCACCATCTTGGTTGGCGAACTGGACTACTTTCTTAAATAAATAATTTGGAAGTTTTCGGGTATGTGTATCATTTGTGATCTAATTGTTTCAGCTAAATAATATCTTCTACACTTTCATTCTGAAGAAATTAGCTCAGATTTACATTTTATGAGCAATTTATATGATGCGCCCCTTCTCTTCTATCTATAAACTTTCTCTAAAAAACTAAAATAACACATTAAGACTTAAGAAAATACTGGGGTTTGAGTTGAGAGCCAGCAAGGCTCATCACAGTGTACAAGTGTTCATCACTTGCGTGATGTTGTCATCTCAACATGATTTTCACCATAGCTCTCCTAGAGGGTGAAACACAAGTACAAAATATGTTATGGAGTCTCACACATGACATCCACCATGACTTAGCTTAGAGGGTGGAAACAAGGGCTTTCACCTCAAATCTCAAAGAGAAATGCATTAACAAGGGCTTGCACCTCAAATTCTTCCGTCTCACAGGAAAATGCATTAACAAGGGATTTCACCTCGAACTTCTCTCATAGAGAAG
>VDFB02047230.1:506162349-506491918 GCA_007258455.2 Sequoia sempervirens | reverse complement strand
GATAGAGGGTGTCTCCAAGAAAGGATGTTGAGAGGCCATTATTGAATCTGCAGGTAAAGTCATTGATGTTCTCTTTGCTAAAGGATGAGATCTTAATTTTGCTCTTTTACTCACAGCATCAACTTGTTCTTGTTCTCTAATGAATGCCATAATTTTTTCCATTGGCAACCCCTTCTTATTTCGCTCTTCACATATTCTAATCCCTACACACTTTGTGCACATAAGTGAGCTCTTCAATTGGACTCTGCACTCACCACAATTCCAAATGAATGCCTCACCTCTTCGAAGTTGTTCAAGCATCATAACATAATTCCATAAAGGATATGCTTGATCGATTTTAAATTTTTTGTTTGCATCAATACCCACTGAGCTTGAACTTGTGGCCATTTCAAATAGATTGCAATTTGATTTTGCTGTTATAAGAAATTATAAAACTCTAAATTAAAAAATAAATAAATCAATACAACCCTACAATATGCATAATTTATAAAGTATAAACTAATGAAAGTTCAAAATGAACACCAAAAAAATTGTAACAAATAGCAAAACTTGTTTCTTCTTTTCTAAAAAAATAATTTTTTTATTTGAAAAAATTCATCAAAAACTTGAAACAATTTGTTAAAAAACTAAAGAATCAGTTACAATGCTTACCTTAGATGATTAGATCTCCTTTGTGCAAGGTATCCTCGATCCTTTGGCACTTTGTGTTTGAGGAGAGCAATGAAATGTTAAATGGGCTTTAGAGGGCGTTTTTAGGGTTAGTTGCATTTTTTTGGCAACTTTTTTTTAATGTGTTTTTGAGTTTAGGCCCCCCCCTTGGTGTTGGCAAATTTGATGCGTGAAACATAGATTACAAACTCGACGAGTTTTTTCAGCTCTCGAGTAATCGCAAGTTAAACTCACCAAGAATCAACATTGGGATAAAAATTGCTGAAAACTCATTGAGTTTGATGACTTGACTCACCGTGCCAGCAACACGTTGAAAATGCAGAAAAAAGAGTGGGCTAAACAAGAACTTTGTTTTTTTTGGCTTTATAAGAATTATTTTTTTCCTTGTAAAAAATTATGAAAATGGTGTGCGCTATGAAGGTTTATGTGGTTTTGAAGGTCTTTGTTTGGGCTTGGTGGCGGGGGCTCCATCCCTTGATTCAACCCTATATCTCGATAGGGAATGGGCCAAGAGCACTGCCCCTTGACCCCATTGGAGGTACTGCCCTCAGACCCCCACCAAACTCATTTGACACATTTTGTAGCTGTATTTGTATTTTTCTATTCTTCATCTTGTTATCAAGGGGGACAACATTACTTGGCCTTTTCGTGTACCATTTTGGATGCAAAGTGCATATGCGGTCATGTATAAAAAGGTGTTCAAATTGTCCCATCTCCTATGATTAATGGGCTAAACATACTTGTAGAAACTTAGGGTGGGATCTCTTACATGAATGGTGACCTTCATTTGGTTAAGCATGCTATAAATCCACCTGCAATCATCCCTAGGCTAGGATCGCTATAATCCCCATATTTGATGATTGGGAAAATTGGGGATACAAAAGATGTGATATATCTCACATCTGACCACTACACATCATTGACCACAACCACCTTCACTCTCTTTGCCTTCTATGTCTTGGATTCCCTTCACCTAGTCCACTTTTGTGTCATGATCATAAGTTGCAAGGGCTATTACAGCTGAAGCATCTTCTGCAATTATAATGAAATAAAAAGCAAATTGGGTTTCAACTGGCTTGAAGAATTTTTTCTTTGCAAACGATCAAAACAATTTCTTGCCCCACTCGATTTTGTCAATTTCTTTCAATACATTGATAATGCACACAAGTGGTCTAGTAGATGTTCTTGTAGGTGCACTCAACCAATTTACTTTCTGTTTTGAACACATGCTGTATCATAACCACTTGCACTACATTTTGAGGATCAGCCTCCTTTGTATCATTTCTTAGGATCTCAACCTGGAACTCTATATCCTTATGTTTTCCTAAGTAGTTACTTGTCCTAAGGAAGTAAGGCCCATCCTTACATGAAAGTATAATATTGATGAGTAGGTAGTGTTTGATATCCATCCACCCATCCATGGTAATGTTGCAACCATTAGAAACCCACGTGATTGTCATCTCCTCCATCTAATGTTTACCTTGGAATAATGTCCATCCAAGATGGTGGCGCAAAATTTAACCTCCCTTGAAGGCACATAATTGTTGTAAAAAAAAATAGAACACTATTATTCCATTAGATATCAAGATAACAATTTACAATGAGGTTCATCTCCTTATATAGAGTTTGGAGATGAAACAAATGAACATAACAAACCAATAAACATGACACATCCTAGAATCTAAGTAGGAAATAAAACAATAACCATTAAGTCACTACAGTGATTTTATCACAAAGGTAAGCCTTATCTTTAAATACCCCCTCTTAGGGCTTATTGCACTAAAAACAATGCACTAACATAATGACTAATAAACTAAAAATGCTCAGAACCATGTATTCTTGATAAGTTTTTCTTTGAAAATAGATTTTAGATCAAGTAGGACTTCATCAAGTTGCCTCGTAACCTTTGTAAGGTGTAGCTCTCGAGATGAATTTCTAAGTTCCTAGATTACCATCTCTTTGAACTCTTGAATCAGAGATCTTCTTGGACAACAACCCATGTTGAGCTACATCCATAGTGCTCCATCAAGTTGTCTCATGACCCTCATAAGGGTATAACTCCCGACATCCATAAACTCCCAAACTATCTGGGCAACCATCCATATTCAGTGTCAACTACATTGGATTCCTTCTTGTCCACAAAGTGCGGGCTTCTTTAAAATGCATACAAAGCAAATCCTTCACCATTATCAACATTTGGAGGATCTTCAGTAATGACTACATTAGTTGTATAGATAAGTCATAAGACATACATGCTTCCTATTGGCCTGGAAGCAATGCTCATCCTGTAGATGACAACAAAGTGTATCTGCATCAAAATCCTTGTAGCAAAAGGTACGAGCAAGATCTTGTCAGATTTCTTCATCTTCTTTCTCCAAACCTTCCAAGGGCAAGATTTACTGGTCCTCTGCAACTCCAATGTCCATAATCAATGATTGCTCAACTCCAGATATCCTTTGGATATACATGCAAAACAAGGCCTGTATAAAAATAATAATATTCTCAATGGTAATTACTTCTAGAATACAATCAAACATTGGTTGAGGACTAATGTTATTCACAAAAGAAGTTGCAGTAGCCATGGCTGAAGTTGTAAAAACTGCAAAAGGCTATTTTAAAACCCTAGCTATCGATTTTATTTTCCCTGCTTGTTGATTTGAGGAGTCCTAGCTGTGAACTGATGAAACCTTAGTCATGGGTTTGAGAAAACCTAGAAATAAATTGTTAAAAAATGCTGCCTTCAAAACCCTAGTCATGGTTTTGTATATGCCCAGTCTTGACTTCTAAATTTTGGAAAAATACTTGGTGGTTGATTGAATGCCAACCGTGAGCAAGAATGTCTTAGAAGACTAGAAGTCCATCTTTTTGTAGAAAAAGAAATCATGTGATTCTTGGATGAAACCCTCCGTGATTTCCTTAAAAAAATAGACGCAATTTTTAGAATAATAAGTCTGATTTTTAGCATTAAAAAGTCCTTTTTTCAAATAAAATCAGACATGATGGATTTGAAATCTGCCTTGATTTCGTTTGCTTTGGTGCCCATGATTTTCACACAACTAGATTCTTTGATTTGCCCCATTTACTAGGTTGTGATTTTCATTGGAAAATCCTTGCATGATTTACCACCAAACCCTTTTGTGACTTTGATACAACTCCTTTTCACGTGACCCCCTGCTCTTATACCATGTTGCAAAAAGAAATAGAACACAATATTAATCTATTAGATATCAGGATAACAATTTACAATGATGTTCATCTCCTTGTATACAGACCGGAGATGAAACAAAAAATATGACAAATGGATAAATATAACAAACTGATAAACATGACACGTCCTATAATCTAAATAGGAAATAAAACAATAACCAGTCAAGTCACTATGGTGACTTTATTACAAAGGTAGATCTTATCTACTAATAATAATAAGTATTTGCTTTGGCTACCTTAGCCATAGCTTTCTTGAAATAAGGAGAATGGGCAACATGGAATGGAATACTGTTGTCAATATTTTTGTTTGCCAAGGGCAGTGCCTGCCTTGTCTTGAGGTTGTGACTTGTGAGTTAAACATGTTCATAATTGGAATAGAAGTAGAATCCATGACTTTTCTTTCCTTTTGGCTTCACTCCACTTGCCTCAAAATATGGAATTGAAAAAAGTGGGGAATTAGAAACTTGCTCGAAAGTCCTAGAGGAAGTGTATGTGCAATCGCAAATGGAGTGGAGTAATCTCCCTAAGACAATCTGATAAATTTGGTCCCTTGATCAAGTTTAAACTCCTCACAGACCCCAATCCCTTTGCTAGTGATATCAAGAAAATGCACATTGACCTTGGAAATGCTGCCATGCCAAGTCAGAGAGAAAATATTGCACTTGCAAAGCAGATTCCTTTTTGAATTAATTGCTTTGTTTTTATTAACAATGGAAGAAAATTGGTGCAAAGGTGGTTTTATTTTTCGGTGAATGGCCCCTTTGCCCTTTTCTCCAACCACTTAGAAGGGCAATCAAACTTCCCAGCAATGGCATTTGAAACTGAACTTTCATTTGTCTTGTTTCCCCCACTTCTCAGCCAACCTGCTCATTTGAACTTCTCGTTGTCACTTTTACCTCATAATCCTCATCATGGAAACCCATCTTGGCACTACAAAAACAAAGCAGTAATAGAAACACAAAAAGTACAAGATGTACTAAAAAGAGCAACATGTTCCAGTTTGGTGCAGTTTTAAAAGTTAAATTGAAAAAAAAAAAAAAAAACCAGTACTTAATGGTGAGTGTCAAAACTAAAACAGCAACATGTTAAATTTAAGCCCTTTTCATCTACATTAAAGGTTGCTTGCCAAAACAGTAAATACATAAAATATTAATTCCTTTTATACTTTCGCTTAAATTTCAAACAATTTTTTTTTCTAATTTTTAACACATTGAACCAAATAACTATGAGAAAAATCATCTCCAATCTTTCAATGTTTTGAAAAATCGGATTGAATAAAAAACCAACTTTGACATAAAATAAAAAATGGAAAAACCACAAACTTTGAGTTTGGCTTTTGTAAAGGGATAAAAAAGAAAAGATTTCAAGTTAATGTACATACCTTGCTTTGTCTTTTCTGTCAGGGATTGCAAGAAGAGAAGACATTCCTGGCTTCCTCTTCCTTATCTTCTCTTGTCTCCTTTCCTCTTATTCCCTTTTCGTGATTGCAAAAGTGCAATGATTCAGGGTTTAAATGCATTTTTAGGTTTGGGGGTCCCTCCTTTTAGGGTTTTAGTTAATTTAAATGTTCTTTTTGTATTTCCAATTTTTTATAACAGTATCATGTGGGTGATACCTCGACATCCCTGGAATGGTCAATGGATGTTAGGGTGATCCTAGAGGTCCTGCAAATAGGGGAAATCCCAAATTAAAAAGAAAAAAGTGGGATGGAATGGAATGGGATGGGATGGGGTGGGTGCAGGGAGAGGGGTCCAAGACAGGTTGGATGCATTCCGAGGGAATGCTTAGAATTAATCTTCAAGGATATTTTCTCCGCTGGCCAGTCCATGCGCTTGTTTGTATAAAAAGCTGGAGACTGTACAAAAATAAAGGCATTTTTGTTTGTCGTAGCTGGGGTTCTCAGCAGCAGGAATGTCATCCATGTAACCTTCCACCTTTTTCCTACTATTAGAAATTGCTTGAATGAATGTATGTGTTTTGACCTTGATGCTACTAAAGAAACAAGACTTTTGAAATTTATTAAGCCACTATCAAAGCTGTAGTGTCTGATCAGAACTGAAGTGTGACAACTTTCATGTGGTAGATGTGAACATAATCATCTTGAGGAAGAGAAAGCTACATACAGTAGTCCATTGCTATAGCATAAATTTTGAATCTGATGTTAGATGATATTATGCATGGAAAGGAAATGTTTGTATGGAATAGATTATTGAACATGTTTAACATCATCTTATGTTGAGCAATTCAATGGACTTGTGAAGTTCTATTGACTGAGGTTAATATGGATGTTATATAACAGGCTAGCTTTAAAGAGGAAGCATTGCGCGAAAATATTGTGGCATTTTTGAATGCTCTTCTTGCTGCCAAGCCAGTAGGCCTGAAAAAAAGTAAGCTTATTATCTTGCCATTTATTATTATAATCACACTTTGTCTGTTTTTAAGTTTTCTCTTTTGGATATTTAGAAATTAATATGAATTCTTATTCTATTCGTTTTTAAGATCCACCTTTTGTATTTGCGTTGTAGTTTTCCTGTTCTATGATTTCAGTTTGTTCAGAACATTTTATGGTTTTGCTCATCACAATTTTGAAAATTTATGCAACTTTGGGTGCAGCCTCCAGATATGCAGGTTATGTCAAGACTTTTACATTAACCAGCACTGTAAGTGGATTAAATTATTGATTTATGTTTTGTCATTCAATTCATATCTAGTCTGTAATATATTCTCACAATTGTAGTAAATTCTGGTGGAATGATAGAGTTTGATATTGGGCTTGGCATTGGGTGCAGATGGGGCCAGGTTTTCGTGTTTCAGTTCAATCCTTATCAAATGTTACCGATCAATATATGAAATTGAGAGTGTAGAAAGGACAATTCTTATTGGAAGGTTTTTTATATCTAATCACATTATTTTCTCTTTGGTATATTCTATATTAATCCCGCAATGATTCTGCTATTATAATTTTGGAAGTGAATTTTCAAGTTACCACATAGCAGAGTTGTGTTGCAAGTTTGTTTTTTAAGTGCAAGTGCATAATTTTGTGGAGAGCTATTACTTGGTTTGATCCCGATCTATTTTTTCTATTAGTACTGTTTGGCATTCCAACCAAACAAACAGATTTGTGCTCTCCCATTAGAATCTGTATTCTACTCTTTTCATTCCGTCATGAATCAGGACTCCTGAGGTGTGGTCATATAATGTCTTGGTGATCAACACTAAACATGGTACGCATCCATTTGCAACATCAATAATTATGTGATAATGTCAGTTGCTAAGTTGCATATTATCTCATGTATTATGGATTCAATTACTTATTGCAGAATTACAGGTTTTTGCGCTAGATACGGCTTACAAAGATGTGGCCCCAGAATTGAGTGCACTCTGTCTGCGCTATTTTTAGAATATTTCAGTTCCATAGGTGCAATTTTATTGTCCATTATCTTGAAATGCCACTGCTTGGGATTTCAAGAAATTCCTTCAGAAATCCCTTTTTAATTAAGATGCTTTTGATTATTGAGAAGGCATTTTGCACAAGAGATATTGAAATGACCCTGTTTTCAAAATATATAGCGTCACTCTTCTTTTACCTTTGAAGTATCTCTTTTGTGTCGCACATCCCAAATTTTCAAATAATTAAGAGTTGCCTGGAAATACTAAAACAATTCTTTTGACAAAATATCAGAGATGAAAAACCAAAAGGAATTTGTATTGCACGTTCTGCAACGCTTATAGCATATACCATCAATTGATGTTTTGCATACAACGTATCAAGAAGCACCCTAAAATTTTACACATTGTGGAGCAGGTTTGTTGTTGCAAGTATTTTTTGAGCAATTTGCCGATTGAAAGTTTATGTTCAAAACAATTAATTAAACTATTTGGTTGTGCTCATGTACATCATGTGATTTGGTTCTGTTTGTATGTGCGAGATGCTTGTGTAAATCATGGCTGGTCTTTTGTTTGTAGGATTTTTAATTAAGAGGAACATATTTGTTTGTTTGTATTAGATATCTACCTTTTCAGAGGGCATGGCTTGTTTATGATAATGATACGCTAATTTGTTTATATGAATTTGGTGCATAGTTTGTCACAAATGTGTTGTATACTTTGCATGTTTTATCTCGAGAAATATTTTTGGGTCCAAATATGTGCCCACGTTTTAATACCCATTGTATCGTGACATTGCTTAGCAATTTCTTGGACTGATATTTTTGTAAATACTTGCGCATTGATTAGGGCTAAGTACTAGTGTGAGATGCCTTATTAAATTGTGAATAGTTTAGTTAGTACTCTAATCGAGTGTTGTTTTAGTTAGTTTTTATTTTTTATTTTTTTAAAAATGGAAAGGGTTTTCTAGGGTATAATTTTGTGATATGGATGTGCCATTATTTTTGTCTTTTAAAGATTTTAAGAATGGTGATGAGGGTGGGTGCACACCAAGTTGCTATGCACACTAATGGATCTTCATTAAGAGATTTAAATTGTACTTATTCCAATTGCTACTTGATGAACCCAATAGTGTTATTTAATTTGATTGAGCTTATGTTAGAACTTGGACATTTGTGTGCTTGCTACCTTTCTTAGATGTGGTAACCATCTCTCAAGATTGAACCCTAATGCTTAATCACCCATCAACACCAAGGTAGGCTTCTATAATACGATTGGGGTAGAAATTTGAATGAAGTTTTTGACACATAAGTTGTGCTATTTGTTGATTTATAATGAATCATTGGGGTTGCAGGTGAGGTTGCATGGACATTTTACATAATAAATGCATTCCTTCCAAGAGGTTGGGATTTGGTGCACATATTAGCTCTAGAATACCTATGGTTATCTAAGTAGCAAGGTACTTGGAGAGTTGAAAAGTGCATAAATTGCACTTTCCCATTTTGTTTCACCTAATATAGTGTTCATCACTAATAGACATGACTTGGACATATTTTGATTGTTCACAAGGTAGAAACATCCCAAAACATTTCATCAAAGCTTTATTCCTTTCGTTGTTGACACCTTGTTCCACCTTGCCTACACCCTTGAGTTACACTAGACACCAATGCACTTGTACTAGTGATCCTTGACATTTTGAAATTGGTTTTCCCAACCAAATGTCATCTTCTTTGCCAAACCTAACCCTAATGCATTTCCAATGGTCATGTGAGCCTAAGCTTGTTCAATTATGAAAACTTTCATTATTTTGAAGGGTCTCTCTCATTTGTCCTTCCCATCTTGCACCTTCACACACCTTTTTTTGAAAGCTGCCATTAAAACTACACATTGCCATTGTTGCAACTCCACATAGCATCACACACACCAAACTTGTATAATTTCATTCTAGAACAAGCAAAAATAAGGGCTCGATTGAAGCAAGCACCTAAATGTGCATTAGAAATATTCCTTACATTTTTTGTTGTCATTGTGACACATTTGCTACTTCTACCAACAATGGAAATAGGTTAGATAGGTGCACCAAAGCATAAACAATGTTTGGCATTAAGGCACTACTATTTACAATGCACTATTATTTACAATGGACGCAAGCTCCCTCCTTAGAGAACATCACCCCATAGATGTTGTCAATGCTTGACAAAGGTCACCATTTCCCCATAGAGGTCAACAATGCAAGAATCTAGACACTATTGTTCGTTGACTTTCCATAAAGTTTGTGCACATCCATGAATTTATCCAACTTATTGCTCTATCCTTCTTCATTTGTCCTTCATTTGTAATTGTTTCCAAATAAGTTTTCTCAACTCTTTCTCTCTTTCAACGCTCGTTTCTTATGCAATCTAGACTCTAGTTGTCTATTTTACTTTAGCTAGATTTGAAGTAACTTTGTTGTTATTTTTTAGTGGTGGTTCATTTTTAGATAAACAATACCATCGAAGAAATTATAACTAATTAAACGAGTCATGTAGTTTAACAATCTAAAGTAGTTCGTACTTAGAAAGGTTTGATCTTTGAGATAAGCATATGACTATTGACACAATTGATCAAGTTGTTGTAATCCTCCTATAAGTACAAACAAAAAAACCACATGGGATATTGAAAAAGAGTATTTGTTGGGCCTTGCGATTGAACAACTATCAACTTCACCAAGAGCTTGAGAGAGAAGTACAAGAGTGACAAATTGAGCAACCGATGTTTCTCACAAGTTTTAGGCTGAGAGAAAGATAATAATGGAAGTTCCTTGTATGATGTATATTTTACCCAAGCATTGTTGGCCCTCGTCTTATGATTCTCCACAAAGCTACATGGTACTATTCTTTAAGGTATGCCCTTAGGGAAAATATACCCTTTAATGAGGGATCAATGCTGATGGCAAGGAGCTTTGGTTATAGGCACATGGAAAGAACATCTTGTACGAAACCCTTTACTAGACTTATCAAAGCCGTTTCTACTCATGATTGATAGGTTTGGATGGAATGCATCATGCACATGACCAACTTTATTATAAGGTTGCTCGAGGACATCCATTTCCTAAGCAAGCTCCCTATTGATTGAGAGTGGTGCATGTTGCACGTACAAGCTTGTCTTAACCAATTTAAACACTTAGCCTCAAGACAATACAACATTTTGAGGAAAGGAGAGGAAAATCTAGAACTAAAGGGTAGGGAGGGGTTTAATTGAAGGGTTTCATGTGTTTCTTTGAGGATCCTAAGGTCACATTAGTATAGGAAAAATCTACCATGCACAAGTAAAAACTGTGTAGGCTAAAATGTGATAGCAAGGAGCTTCATGTTAGCCCACTTCTTAGACCCAACATTGCTCATGATAAGTGGATTTGGGAAAAGTGTGTTGTGCACACAACCGCCTTAATTATAAGGCCATTAAAGGCTCCATATGCACTTAGAATGGCGACCACAACTAGACCAATCCTTCTCAATCAACTTGAATACTTCACCTCAAGCAAGGCAACATTATAGGGGATAGAGTGTAAGGGTGGAGCTAAAAAACAATGGGGTTCAATTTACAAGATGGTCCACTTTTATGTGTTGCCCAAGTTATTGTTTTCCATGATAAAATTGATGCTATAGGGGAATAGATCCATTGAGGTGGGAGTGCAAGGGTATAAAGTGTTGGTTAACAAGGACTTGGGAAGAGCATCTCATATGCGACCTTCCACCCTACTTAGGGTTGACCCTACTCATCATAGGTAGGTTTGGACAAAATGTTGTTTGCATGTGACAACATTATAAGGTCAGTAAGGACTATATTTGTAAGAGAGCCCCCTACACACTTGGATTGGCTCATGTCGCATATATAAGTATGTCTCAACTAACATAAACACAACCATGATGCATGATAACATTCTCAAGGATTAAGAGGAAAATTTGAAGCTAAATGTTAGTGGGATTTGGCTAACATACACATGCAAAGAACATTGTGTATGAAGTCATTTACACCATATCTGATAAATTTCTTTCTCACAATTGACTAGTTGGATGTCTAGTGACCACCTTAATTATAAGGTCATCCAAGAACTTCCTCTCCTAGGAAATCCCCTTTATTCTTTTTTTAGGCCCAAAAATGTTTGACTTGTTGACCTCAACCTATGGAGAGAAGAAATACCCTAAGCACTTATAAGTAATTGACAAACACTAGTTAACCCTTTGGAGCATTGATTTTGGGGAATAGTCTTTGGAGTGTCTCCTCTTTGGGATTTGGGTGATTGTACAACACAAACTTTATTGTGATTAGGCAATATGTGATCCAATAAACTCAATTTGAAGGATTATAACCATAGCCTAAATGAATGTGCAACTAAGCTTTAGAGCAACCTTTGTAGGACATCAAAATGCCTTGAAAAGAATACTTGGAAGGTGGTTTTGAAAGGTGCAACAAATGAAAGGATGTGGATTCACAATGTAGTTGACAATGGAAACACACGGGCATTGAGCTTGCCTCTCGAACAAGATAAATTTGTCACCAATGCTACCATTCACACCATGATTATGCAACTTCATGTGTTTCCATGAGTTGATGCCATAAGCACTACAAACACATTCTATAGACACCTAAAATATTCCCTAGGTCTATTCATCATCACTAAAATTATCACCTACTCTCTAATTAACCAATCACCTAGTCTTAATTAACCTAAGACATATCCCTTTCACCTAAAATCCATAACTTTATTACCCTTTTCCATCTCATTGTAATAAACAAGTAATTAATTACATATTCCACTTATTGTTCATTTCACCCATGTGGCTAAAATAATTAAATATTATTATTTAATTAAAGCCTATATTCCCTCACCACTTTCCAAGAATAATGGAGACCTAAGAACACTTGTCCTTATGCTCACATTATTCTTTCAACACATTCCAAGAATATTGGTCACATAAGAACACTTGTCCTTATGGTCCCCTTATTCTCTCAACACATCCCAAAATTATAGCCTTCTTAGGTGCACATGTCCCTAATTTCCCTCATCCTCACAACTACTTACTGAATTTGGTAAGTCAATCCTAGCCTTTCACATTCTAACTACTTTCATCTCCATCTTTCGTCCTCTCCTAGATCCTAGGGAATTCCTCTCAACCATTCTCCACATTTGATCTCACACTTAGATATTGACTATCCATTCCTCATTCCCAAAATCTATAAATTTAGGCATCCTTATCCAAATAAAAATCCAATTATCATTCATGCTAAGTATATGTTGTCAAAATTGGTATCATTCAAGGAGCATCCACATCCCAATCATTCAAGGAACAAATCATTCAACAATGGAGGTTTTGGTAGCATTTGAATTCAATTTTTGATGTTATTATCTTGTTTTGTTTTCATTGTTGAGCTCTATCTCAAGGTTTTGCATGTTTTGAAATAGGAGCTTTCATTGTTTGTTTGTTTCTATTTATGTTTAAAAATCTAGGCATTACATTTTGGTGAATTTGTTGGGGATCAAAATCCCTTCTCTAACTCGGTTTGTGTGTTTGTTTGCTTTGCAGTTGATTTTCACTAATTAGTTTTGCAATCTTTGAATGGATTTCAGGTATTGGATTTTTATGCGTACGTCCAAAAGCAAAATAGACTACATCATTGCGTTTGAAATGGTCGAGAAACAAAACTTGACATAAAATTCTTAATATTTTGTTGATTGAAATTTTTTTCAGTGTTTTGTATGCATCTCAGAGTACACTGTACAAAATTTTGTACTTTGTACAAAATACATCCGTATTGTATGGACACAATACGACTACATAGGAAAAAAGCCAGGGGAAAATATATGCAAAAAAGGGTAGAGACAAATATTTGGGAAATCAACACGGTAGGTATATACACATGGTGGTTTTAAATGTATACACACTTGTTTTGTATATATTTACAATGGGTTTATATATACACACAATCACCAAAATATATTCATAACCGTAGACACCTAAAAATATCTAATGCATTCTTATAAATTCATCATTTCCTTCATCATCACTCATCACCCCCTTCATCATTATTAATTAAATATTTTTAATTATTTGATTAAATTTACCCGTTTCTCACATTAATTGAATGTCATGCCCCAAAATTGTAGCGCTAAATATGAACTTTTGACAAACAAATAAAGAAATTGAATAAATATATTAAAAAAAACATATTAAAATAGACAAAAGAGGAATATAATAATATTATAATTATAATATACCAATATAAAAAATTTATCACATTGAAAGAAAATAACAATCGAAATTGAAAACTCATTACTATATTAATATGAAATATTAAACACCCAATAAATATCATAATACATATATAAAAAAATAAAAAAATAATAATAATAAAAAATATAATTAAATAAGAAACATTAAAATACATAAAGTTATATATATATATATATATATATATATATAAAACATTGACTAATTAAAATAGCCAGTGATCAGCATCAACAGGTCCCTAACTAGAGTCACGTCTCTCCCAAACAAAAAGCACGACCACATCTCCTTCTCCAGCATAGAGGATATAAGATGAATAAAGGGGGAGACAGAATAAGAATCGCAATTGGCAGAAATAAGAATAAGAATATATTCTGAAGAAGGAAGTTCAATCACTGGTTGGGAATCATCGGTTCTGAAGAAGGAAGTTCAATCACTGGTTGGGAATCATCGGTGGCTAAGAAGTCTTCATTGTATATAAATCGCTGACAGGAAATAAGAGAAAGGCTTTGCAGATCGGCAGAGAACATGTAAGTATTACCATATATTTGAATACAAGTTCATAATTACTTATGTATATAGAAGGTGAGAAGGTGAGAATAGTGGATTTAGGTGTGTGGATTATCAAATATATTATTAATTCAAATGTCAGTTGATAGATATATTTAAATATTATGATTTATGAATATATTTAAATATATATAGATGGATAAATATATGAAGAAATTGAATGACATGCTAATAATTGATATATATGTATATAAAATGATTGACAAATATAAGGTATATATATATATATATCCATCACAATTCCAATCAATTTCAATCTACATAAATGATGACAAAAGAGACCCTACAACCTCCCATAATGAGATAATATGTTGCAAAGAAGCATTGGAATCACACTTGTGGAGTAACATTGGAATTAATCAAGGAAAGCAAAGCAAAGATAATTATGTTTACTATAAACCATATTAGAGTCACTCAAGGACTTAAGTTGAAATCATGATAAAGCAATAGCAAACTTGATGCCAAGGAACACTGGAAAACTCTCCAACTAACACAACCATGGAATCTATGAAGCAATAGTTGATTGAAAAAATGATCTAAAATTGAAATGAAGTGCAAAGATAAAAATCGCACCCTCCCAACTATCAAAACATCCAATTAATCTCTAGAACATCCTATGGGGAAAAACTAAAATAACGATCAACCTAGAATAGATACAAGAAAAAGTGCATGTATGCAATATAGAGTTCCTCAATACCTTTCCAATGTCAAAAGAATCACAAAAATTAGAGATCATGGTAAAAAGTTGTGAGCTTGAGAGCCAAAAATGGAGATCTAACTTCAACCAATAATATATGCCACAAAACAACAGAATACTACAAAATAACCTACACCATTGCAAAATTGATGAAACTAGCTTTCAGACGATATCTCATTCGAGAAATTTTGCCTCCTAGATTGCAAGTTATAGCAAAACAAAAAAAGGCCTATATTAGGCCGATTGCAAACTAAAATGGCACAAAAAGATAGCCCTTGGGGCTAAAATGTGGTCTACCATACGACTGTGGGAACTATGTAGGGTTTTTAAAAAATAGCATTGCCCCAATGGTGGTGAGGCCGTTGCGAGCCAATGGAGTGGGGTTGGCGAGTGGAGGCTGCATTGCCTTGGGATTAGCCCCCCCGTTAAGGTGAGGCCACAAGCTATACAACCTATAAAACTAGGCACTTCAATGATGAAATTATATATATATATATATAATTTACCATGATTCAATAATGATGCTTGCAACAATTATTGAGCGTTATAAGCAACTATGATTCTTTAATATAAGAATGGATAGATTTAGGTATGTCTTTCTCCTATGATCAATCAAACATAAGGATGAGGGAAGTAAGTTAGAAGGATGTTGTTTACACGCCTCCCATGCTAAGTACACCACTTCGAGGGTGGAATAGTCTTGGTCAGGCGTTCCTGCCGCTTGGGGCCAAGAGGTGGGTAGTCTTGGTCAGACGCTCATGCCCTTGGGATTAGATGGGTGAGTAGTTTATAGGCAACCCTTTCGAGACCTTCCTATCAAGCCAAACTATGAATGATTATTAGGATGGATTCAAGGAGTCCCAATCATAAGGAGGATGGATAATATAGGAAGGATAGGGAAAGCAAATACAAGTGTATCCACTAAGTAGGCCACCCCATGCGGAATGACTAAGTGCGCCTCATGAGGGCCAAGGGGTGGGTAGTCTTGGTCAGATGCTCATGCTCTTGGGCTTAGATGGATAGTTTCAGGCAAACTTATCCTATTTCTCATCCAAATCCTAATATAATTAAAACTTCCACTATGCATTATGGATAATGGTGGTCTAGGTGGTCGAAAGTAATTATGTGTTTTTGTATAGCTTAAATAGATAAGGCATTTATTATGTTTTTGATCACATGAATTATATTTCCAATATTATCTAACATGATTGCAGGACTTAAAACCGAGTTTTATCTTGTTTAAAGCATTTAAGTGGTAAGTTATAGCCCTAGCTACATTGAGCTTGTGATTCTAGGACAAGACTTAGGAATATCCCAAAAAGGGGACATTACATTGAATAATTAATTATTTCATCATTATTCCTTCATCACCTTTAATTAAATAAATTTTAACTAATTAATCATTTTCCTCATCCACTTTAATTGAATAATTTTTAATTATTTAATTATTTTCCAATTATTCTTACATCTCCATAATTAAATAATTATCGTCTATCCACACAATAAAATATTTTTTAATTATTTAATTAAATTATGCATTCCTTTCATCTCCCATATTTAAATATTTTTTAAATATTTAATTAGCTAATCATTCTTCTAAAATTAAATAAATTATTTAATTTATTTAGTTTGCACATTCTTCTAAAAATAAATAAAATCATTATTTTATTAATTGTTAATTATATCCAATCCTATCTTTATTTTTCCAAAAGCTAAATTTAGAGACCAAAGCTAAATTTAGTGATCATGCTTAAAAGTAATGAGTGAATTGAGCTTCACTCCACTTCATCTCTCCATTCAAGCTCATGCACATTTATGCTGATTTTTCATCAATCCTCATCCATCAATCTTATTTCACATCTCGTTGATCCAATATTTTGAAACCTATAAATCATCCATCTTTTGATAATTCACTCTCTTGGAATTGACACCCAAACTATGCTCATTTTCATCTCACTTTTGCTTAACAAGGTTATGTTAAGTTTATGAGTAATCCACATATAATACTAAAAAAACATAATCTTATACTTTACAATGGAGTAAGTGTAGGCGTTTTCAATGGAGGTAAAGTAGATTAGAATAAATTTGTTTTTTTGCTCTCTTTGATTGCTTTCATTTGAATAGTGCACATGCTTTATTGAGATTAGAACTTGTTAATCACTTGAATTAGGTTTTTGAATTGATTTCCTATTACATTGAGTTTATTTGATCATTGATTCCCAAGTTTCCTATTCACATTATGGCATGTTCAGTGGGGCCCACATCCCTAATTTTTAACAGTTGCACTGAGTTTCTTGAAGTTTTCAAGTTATAGATTACAGTGATGCAATTGAACCCATATCAACACATTTGATATTCAAAATGACACAATTGAGGTTATAGTGGTTCATTTGATGTTACAGGCTCTCATTTGATTTTTATTTGTGTTTTCTCTATCAACTACATTTTTTTTGCAATGATGCATTTGATTTGGTGAATTAACACTTTTGAAAAAAATGCTCACATTTGATTTGGTGAATCAATGCTTTTGACAAAAAGCTTGCATTTGATTTGTTGGATTGACACTTTTGATAAAAAGGCTTGCATTCGACGGTAAAATGATGCATATGATAATTACAGTGACACATTTGGAATTCACAGTGATGCAACTGATAGGTAAATCGATGGAATTGAAGGCGAACTGATGCTTTTGACATTCATAGTGATGCTTTTGATATTTACAGTGACGTATGTGATTCTATAATTTAAATTTTTTAACCCTAACATTTTCCTAAGTTTTGGAACTAATATATTTATGCAACTTGACAATCAATGGGAGAAGATTGGTAAAAACAAACTATCGACGAATCTGATATAGGGAAAAAAATTCAATTACTTGGATTTCTAACATAATTCACACTTCGTTTGGGCTTTAATTAATGAATTCTATGCCACGTTTGGTGAACTTCTAGTGTGTATGCTCTCTCCTTGCGCTTTGTGCGAGCTTGGAGATTGAAAAAAATCTTAGTTTACACATGTCAAGTACACCCAAGGAGTGCTAGTAAAGTATGCTCTTCTCTTGTGCTTCATGCAAGCTTGAGAATTAGAAACACTAGTATCTTCTTTTTATTTTATAGTAGGAGGCCTACTTGGGGATTTCATGACCCCAAGGGCGACCTCAACCACATTTATCGGCAAGGTATATAAAGGGGGGAGGATGAAAGTTGTACCTATAGGTGTGATCAATGTCGTTCAAATCAAGTTGCAAGACCCTCAGTCCATCGAGACTTGTTTGGTGAGGAGAAGAGGGGAGACCCCCCTCATCACATGCATTTCAAATGGGCTCACTATTCATGGAACCATTACAAACCTTGTTATTTAGAGACCTAAGAATGGCGACTGTTAATCTGGTGTTGTGCAAGGTACATTATCATGCCTAAAGTTACTCCACATGTATTGTCTTGAGGAGATAGAAATTATTTGGAGGTGTAAAATCCTACAAGGGAAGGAGGAAGGTGAAGCCTTGCACCACTAGAGACCTAGCTATTCCCTCTTGAGAGTGGAGTGCGCATTCACAATCCTATGGTATTTTATTGCTTGGGCCCACACTAGTGTGATGCACCTTCAATACTAGCTAGGTTGTACTTCTTGATGTGTTTTTATTGTGAAAACTCATGAATACCAATCATGCCATACCTTGGAGTTAGTTTTCTACTAGCCTCTACTATTTGTTATCTCTTGCTAATAAAAACATGTCAAAATAATTCTTACAACTTGTCAGAATCAGTCAAAGCCCTAATTTTTTTTAGTTATAGGCACAATTTAACTCATTTGATTGTTATTGTGATGCATCTATTGTTACAATGATGCATTTGATTATTGTTTAACACATTTGATCATCCTTCAATGTGTTAGACTGTAATGAACAAGATTTGATATGCACAGTGGCACATTTGATTTGTAGATTGACGTATTTGATAATACTTTGACGCATATGATTTGAGACATTTTAAAATTGTATTGTTAGTCTCAAAACTTATTTTTCCCACAATGATGCATTTAATAGTACAGTGACACATTTGAACCTAGTTTGATGCATATGATATCTTCATTGACACATTTTAAACTTGTAGTGATGTGTTTGAACCTAGTTTGACACATCTGATATGTTCATTGATGCATTTGAAACTTGTAGTGACACATTTGAAATCCAAAGTGATGCATTTGAACCTAGTTTGACACATATGATATATACATTGACACATTTGAAACCCATAGTGGCACCTTTGTAACCTACAAGGACGTATCTAACTGTGTAAATACTTTTCTAGAATACTCCAATTTTCACTTTCCAAAATTATTGAGCACACATACCTAGGATTTGATACCTGCAGTACAACAAACCTCCAACCAACATCTATCATTCAACAACAAACCAAATTTCATAGCCATTTCAAACCATTGATTTGATTTTTTGGTTGTCACCCAAGTAGACTTATTATAGGCCTAAGACACCCTTGTTGAGTCCATCATGAAAATCTTGGGTTGGGTCATAACTCCTAGCTTGGGGGTCAAAATTACAACTTTTTTACATCATTGGAAAGATCTCCAAGAGCTCTAATTTCGATCACTTGAAAAGTATGCCTTCAACAACCATTTCAAGCAACCGATGACAGTCTTGACCCCAAATTCCACTCTGAAAGCCTCTACAAATGTGATTTACTAAAACATAGAAAATACCAAAAAATAATTTTGATATTTTTCATTTTTGCTTGCATCAACACCACCCAAGTGCTTCTGAATTACTACCAGATCATTAATCATACATTTTTTAATCTCACACATCATTCACCAAGGTAATGATATTTATTCTCTACATAGAAAACTCATGGAATCCAATCAAAATGAGTTAAACATTACTACAACCATGAGAGATTCTCAATATGGGTTTGGCATACCTTCTCATGTTCACCTCAAATGCTTACCAAACCCCATTGCAATCCCCATCATGGGTTATGCGTACTTTGAAGAACACACACATCCTAGGTCATCCACAATCTTCCACATTCAACATTCCGAAAAACACTTAAATCCCAAATCATCCACAATCTCTCTCATCTAGCATCTCCTCACATTAAGCATACGTCTCACATCAACAAATGCATGCCTCTTAAACTCAAAACTATTTGTATAGTGTACCCCAACAACAATTCATCCCACAACAACAATTCATTCCACAAAATTAATTCATACCACAAAATCAAAACCCCTCATACAACTCATACACCATATCTCAAACACAAAACATATCTCAAGAAAAGAACATCCCCCAACACCAAAACATCCCATACAACTCATATAACATACCTAAAAACATCCCCCAAAACCAAAATCCATCTCTTCATCAATTCCTCAACATCAAACACACTCCATCTAATCAACCATTAAACAACCCAAATGATGACTCAAAATTGCAAATCCAAAGCTTACACGAAAACATTACCGACATACAACTGGGACAAATGAAGAAAAACTACACTCTTGAAGAGATTTGTCCATACACATTTGATAAAACAATAGTTATCATACCATTCCCTCATAACTTTAAAATTCCTAAATTTGAAAAATGCAAGGGAAGAGGAGGTCCACGAAAGCATATATATGAATTTTACATAACATATCTAGAGGTTGCATACAATGACACATACTTAATGCACCCCTAGAAGTGTAGGAGGACAAGCAATATAATGGTTCTCCCATCTACCACATGCTATTAAAATGCTCCACGAACTTGTTGAAAAGTTTTTTGATAATTTCTCCTATAACATAGAACACAAAGTTACCATGATCGATTTATGTAGCATGCAATAAAGAATGAGAGAGACATTTGCTTCATTCCTGCAATGTTGGAGAAACATGGTTAGCAAATGCAAATGTGGCCTATTCCTGAAAAACCAATCGTGAACATCTTTTTCAAAATCTTAACACTGAAATTAACTTCCACTTATGCATACAATGTGCCAACACCTTTGATGAAATCATGGAGAAAGGGATAACCATTGAAAAGAATCTCACGGCTAAGGGTCTTGTGAAAATCTATAAGTAAAACAAGGACAATGACCTTAAATCTAATGACAAACATCAACTATGGGATGAAAACATACAACCATCATAAAATTGTTGGGTGAATATTTTGTAATTCCTTTATAAATTACAAAATAGTGATTTCATCCATAGCTATGATGAGAATGTTCTCTCCTCTGTGAAAGGGGAGGCCCCCTTCTTACTACTTATTGGAGCAAAGAGTAAACTATGCTAAACTAAGAGTATTTACAATAGCTTTAACCATGTGGGGTGTGTTACATTCGCCATTTTCTATTCTTTCATAAAAGATGTTTACAATGTTCCATGACAATATTTTGCAATGCTTTACGCCTCTAAATATCTACCTAAGCAGTAATCACCAATATTCTCGATTAAATTTAAGAGGAATCAAAGAGTACCAGTATAACTAGATTATTAGTAACCAAAAGACACACAAAAGCAAAAAGTCTTCTTGTTGCCTTCTATGATAGTTTTGAAGTAACAAATGATGTATGCCATAGCACAAAGTCTATCAACCCACTTCGCCAATAGATTCATACACAAAGTGAATAACTCCAAGCCCAAAGTCTTGATAATCTTCACCACGAAATACTTACATCACACAATTTCAATTAAACAATATAACTCAAAGTTTATATATTTTATCTTTAAAATCCTTCCAATCATAAGAAAGAATTACCACTTATCCAACTAATAATAAGAGAAATCAACAAGAACAAAATAAGAAAATTATCACTCATACAAACTTGATTCAAAACAAAGGTTGAAATCAAAATTTTCCTCCTTTTATTAATTGAATTTGAAGTTGCAATTTGAACACAAAATGTCAAAGTTGAAGTTGAGTCACAATTTGGGAAACACTCCATTGCATAAGATTAAAGGTACCTAATACAAAAGAAATCCCTCATATATATAGAGGAGAGTTGAGAGTTAATCTAGGAAAAAAAATAACTACTTTGACTTATTCAAACAAGAGAGTCTAATTTGATTTGGGGCTTCTTTGTTTTTACATGTAATTACAATTTTGAAAAAGACATGTAAATTTTCCAGAACTAATTACAAAAAACGTGAATATGGTAAAAACTAAAACAAGGTAGAATCAACCTTCTCCAATGTTCTTCATAAGAAAATCATCATACTTCTTCATGATGGCATGAAATTCAACTTTATCTGGGCTTGAAGTATGTTTGGCAATGGTGAGGACTCTTAGGATTGACTCCTTAAATGTATCACAAGATTCCTCATGCCTTCCTAAAACTACTTTTAAGTTGTCCAAGGTCAACTACATATCTAGCAACTTATCCATTGAAGCCATTGAAAATGCTTGATTTTCAAAAAAATTTTGGATCATGCTTGTAAATTCTTGGACAACTATTTTTGAAGAGAGGACTTTATCATTATCATCCCACAAATTACAAGGAAGCTCTTCAACCCTATTGATAAGGTTCAAATTTTTGTCTTGGCTAATTTCCTGAGCACTTTGCAAGTCATTGATCAAGTCTTTGATGACATTTACTTTATGTATCATAGTCTCCTTCACCTCTACATACATATCTAGATTTGGAATGATTCCAACTTCCACTTGCATATTTAGTTTGAGCTCCTTTATTTTGACCCAATCCTACAAACTATTTTCCATATCTTCCTTTTCTTGAACAAAAGAATCAACAATTTTATCTAACTATGATTTTATGGCTTCCATCCTTTTCATTTTCTTCATTAAAGATATCAAGAATTCAGAACCTTGTGCAACCATTTGGTCAAAAAATTCACTAACCACTCTGCCCCTTGTGTGCACCTTCTTCAACTTCTAGATCATAGGATCTTCAATAGTGACAGCCACTGGTTCGAAAGACTCATAAGTTTGGGTAATCCTACGCAGTACAATTGTCAATTGTTCTATCTTTGCTTTATATTGATCCTTCACTTTCTTGAATGCATCAAACTTCTCGAAAAGAGTGTTCAATGTAGACTGGGCATTTGTTTTCGTAGTTTCATGAATGATCTTCCCCAATTCAAATATTATTACAGAATAGTCTAAAATATCCACCTCTTCCTGTGTTTTGTTTGGAGGAGGTTGTGCCACCTCCGCATACCTCTTACCCTCTTTATCGAACAACCTAGAGAGAGTCTTCGCTTTCTTCTTGGTCCTTGTTTTTGCAGGTGCAAGTTGTGTGAAGTCGAAGTCATTTGGGGAGATGGATTCTTTTCTCCTCTTTGGTGTTTTTTATGAGAGCCAAGATGGGAGTGGTGAGCTCTCTGCTAGATTTGCAACCTTTTCTTGAGATGTTGTACTAAAAAAAGTAATGGTTATGATAGGAGTGCCAATTAAAACAACACTAGTAATCTCAACACTCGATACTTGAAAAAATTCAGTCATGAATTGTTCTAAGTTAGAATGAGATGTAATGTCAAAAGACGGAGAAGACAAGCTTGACAAAGACATTGGAAATCCTAACACATTATCCAAACCATGTTTGGGGCTTTCAAAGATAGACCTTGAAGGGGATGAATGTATGAATTGGACTGATACTAAAGAGGGAATATAAATAGTGTATGCAGGAGTGATTGTGGCAGGAGGAATATTAGGAAGAGGTGAATTCATAGGAGTAAGAGCAACAGTGATAATGGGGGAAGAGGAGATATGTGGTTATTCTGGAATGCCTTCTTGAGGAGGCATTTTTGTTTCCTCATTTCGTTCTTCCTCTGCTTGACTCTCTTCTTGCACATATTCCTCATGTTCTTAAGTAGATGGCCCTTCTGTGGTCATTTTGCTTTTCTTACTACCACCCTTGACCACAAACTTGATTTTGGGTTTAGATGGCCTACTTGAACTTGGAGCATCGCTCTTGTTCTTTGTCCTCAACTTTGAATTCTTTCCTGCAAACTCTTGTGTTTCTTCCTCCGACCTAGTGAGAAATTGTTTCAACTGAATTCCCCTTTCTTGTAACCAGACATTGGTGTTAGACATAATATGTTCAAATCTTTCTCGGATCAAGGTTTATGAGACCATTGAATGGGAGGAAAAGGGGATCCTACAATTTTTTTCTGTTCATAGGTTGGATCTAAGATGTCACCATCATCTTCCATACCTAAAGGAATGTTGGCAAGTCCAACTCTTCAATCTACTTGAATTGTATCCTACAATAGTCTATCTTTCTGATTTCTTCATTTGTTCTTATATTAGCCGATATGTTCTCAATCTGGTACACATGTGTATAGAATTTCTCGATTCAATCCTTCATACCTTGGTAATAGAAATCAAGCCTTCTCTTGAAAATTTTCAAAGTTACCCATTGCATCTTTGATTCAACAACTTTAGCTTTAGGAGTATTATAAATAGAATACTTATCGATTGTTAATGGAAACTTGAATCCTGGCTTATGAGATTCCATATTTTTTATATGCACTGCAATTATTTGTCCACACAACTCCATCAAGACAATCTTGTCACTAGGATAGCGTGGGAGCATGTACAGATACCCAGTAAAGCAATGAACTCGTAGATATGTAAAAGTAGGAAATTGAAGATACAAACAACCATATTTATTCACAACTTTCCAAGCCTCGTTTGATACTCTTTTCCTTTCAAGATTTGGATCAAAAGCACAAATGAAAGGAGTAAATAAAGCACCATTTACCCTTCAAAAATGGTGAATGCTTTCGTTTAGAGTTATTTGTGAAAAGTAGTTATACACTTGGGTCACCCTTTTGTTTCCCTCTATTGTCAAACCCAAAAAATTCCTTCTTGTTGCAGCAGCATACACCAAGTAAGAAGTCATGTAGAATTTTTGTGTTGTAAGTACCTTGGTCAATTATTCATGAATGGCATCACTAATTTGCTCACCCCAAAAGAATTGTTGTTTCCTCTTCAAAATAATCTTGATGTAGAGATACATCAAGTTTTCAAAATTGGATGAGATAGGAAAACCTTGCACTCTACTAAGAAGAGTAATTAGATTGTTTACCTCTTCAATGAAACCACTACGAGGGAAACTCTTGGGCCATCTAGATACTCTAGGCCGAGGTGTCTTCAACCATTTTTTGTTGATTACCCACTTAGTAGTATATGGGTCTTTATCATATTCATCTTGTGCAGATTCTTTAGAGATCCCTACATACCTATTAATGCTTGGAAAAATGAAATATTTTTCAAAGAATTCAACATCCAACTTTATAATCACATTCCCATTTGCATATTATAATAAAATAGCATATTTTTCATTTGAATCATATATTTACAGAGTATGTTTACAAATATTATTTAGTTTTACAATACTTTTCCATAAGTTAAAAAAATAAGGATTTGATCAACCTTTTTACATGAACATATGGCCAACACACAACTACAACTCATCTAAATCTACAAGATTTCTCCAACACTTCAGCCTACACCTAAAAATGCAATAATTTTATCAAGGCCATTGGTGGAGCTTGCCACCCAACCATTGGATAGAAAAACCAACCACCCCTGAGCTAGGAGGTCTCCATAGGAACAAGGTAACACACAAGCACATAACATTACATCAAAACATTGAGATACACACATACACAAATAAACACCCAAGCCTGTGGATTGACTCACACACATTAAATCTTCTCAAGATTCACAAGAGGGATATGAGGTGACAGATCAACCCAATGGGGAAACCTTAAAAACTTAGACATAGTTTTCAAACATATCTTCTTCATAAATCTATTTTCTCATTAAATCATAACTTCGCATCTAAACACCATGCTCTAGTAATAACAAGGGTATTCATACCCAAGCTCCTCCTTCTCAAAGGATGGAGTTTCTCCCTCTCTCAACCCCACACTTGGGGAGCTCTCATCAAATGAGAGAGAAATCCCCATAACAACCCAATCCAAATTAAATAAAAAAAATGAGAAGAAGAAATGCTACAATGAAATCACACAACAATCATTACAAAACATTCAACCAAATTCATACATAAGAAAAAGGAGTTTGATTCCTACCTTTTTAAGCTATCCAAGGAAGAGTATTTTGAAGAAGATCTCCAAGCCTTCCAACTCCTTTGCAAGTCTTTTTCACCAACTCCCTCAAGAAAATTCCCAAAATGCAACAATGAAAAAGAACCCCCAAACTATAAAAAAAGAGATGTTAAATAGACTCACAATTGGAATTCTCACCAATGGGGAGGTGACACTTGTCACCTTCCCATCCCTCCAACAAACACCCCTCTAAGTATCCCTTACGTGGAAGAGATTTAAAGGAAGAATGAGTCTCTTTCACTCCTTAAAAATCTCAAAAATAATCATTAAGAAGGGAAATTTCACTTGGGAACTCTACCCTGAAAATCTCCATGCATAAATGAACTTGGAGAAAAAAGGGGATGTGATTAGAAAAAGTCAATCCACTCCCACAACTTCAAAATTCATCACCCCTCTTAATATGAAATTAAAAGGGGTCATGTCTTGGATTTAGTCCAAGATATGGATTTGATTAAGTACCCAACCCTTAGGTTACCACCCTAGGGGTTTAAAATTTATAAAATTACAGAAAATAAAACCTGTTTCACCCCTTAAAATTCAAACTTAAAAACTTTAAGACCTCACAAATCACATTCACTCATGTCTCAAACCACATCACATAGATCACATTATGTTGAGACTATAGTCCCTCTAAATGGATTATAGTTGGAATTACGAGGTTTGTCACATTAGGTTCCTTGGAGACCTCCAATTCCATTGGACATGGAATAATGTACCTACACACTTGATTTCACACATTAATGCATCCAATAAAATTACATAGTCGAAGCAAACCAAAATGAAACATACACATTCACATTATAAATTTTCATAGAGTATTTTAAATCATAATAATATTCTAATCCTGAATTAGCATAATCTCAAAGATTCATAATTATTGAATTCACATAAGAATATTCATCCAACTCGCACAAGGTAAACAATAATTTTCATTTTATAACTCATTCAAAACTTAATCATTTTACTCATCACATATTGAAATTAACATTTGCATCATAATTATCAATTCACCATCGCACACACAAGATATCGAACTATACTTTATCAATTCCACACATGCACTTTAATCATCAATACAAATTATATTTAGAGTCAAGAATCTAAATTATCCTGACACAAATATTATCATAAATTATTATTTTAAATGAAGCAAAATAGCATAATGTCTAGTAATCAACAAATGGCCTCACAACTGATAACATTGTTTTGATTAAAATAAAAATGGGAAAGGACCCATACCATTTTCAAAACAACCATAAAAGCCAAGATAAAGGATGTCATGAGAAGTGAGAACAAAAAAAACTAAACAATAGTTTTATAGAAAAGACCAATAGAGAAGCAAAAACACAAACATAGACAAGGACTAGCACAAACTCTCCATATGATTTTTTGTTTCATCTTTGTAGGTCTAGATAAAAGAGATCAAACTAAAGGTAAGTATAGAGAAGTATGGGTGATGACCCTTGCAATATCTTAGGAAACGGAACCCACCAAGTATTAAGGAATGCATTTTGTAAGGGGCTAATTTGTAGGTGCCAAAAAATGAATAAACCTATAAGTTTGGTGATTGCCAAAGACCTAGAAAATAAGCCCGCATGTCATAAAAATATTAATATAATATTCAAAAAATATTTTAAGGTATTATTATATGTTTCAACTTTCTAGAGCTCCCCATGTGTCCCTTTCACTTATAATGTATCATCCACTAAGTGTATGCTTCTTCATTTGGCCTAAAAACTTTTTTTTTCCATTCATTAGATTGTTTTCTTGAATCCTAAAGGGAATACATGTTTTCCATAGAAAATGGTGTGTTCACTTTCTTGAATATGTGTTCACTATTTGAACACATGTTCACAATGAAAAAATTTTATTATCAAAGAAATAATTTTTAAAGTCGATGAACTCATTCTACTTATTTAAGCATGTGATTTAATACAAAAACATGTGTTTTTATTTAGTTATTAGCTTAATTATACCTAATATAGATCCACCAATCACCTTTTTGACTCAAAACAATTAAGGTTTCTTTAAATAAACTAGTTTGAATATTTTTATAGGTCCCAAAGCAAAAATTACATGCTCCATTGTGAATCATCATTTTCACAATCAATTTGTACTTGTAGTTATTGTTTAGCTAGCATATATCTAATATTAATCATATTATTTGATTATTTTCTCTCACTTTCAACTTCCTATCCTTGCTCTAGAGGTTGATCCATTGAAAATATATGACAAAAGAAAGAAGACCTACTACTAGATATTGGATTATGAGCTTCTATTGTTGATAACATCAATCTTACTTTGCATCCAAAGCAACATTAACTCTAGATGTGATTTTTTTTCTTCTTAGATTAGATTTTATTAATAGCTTAGAAATTGTAAAATATTTTCCTCTTTAGCTTATATTTCATTTGTTAATTTAGGAATTATCAAGGTAGGAATGTTAGATTTTAATTATTATATGTGAATTACTTCTTTATATTACATTTAAAAACTCTTAATTCATAATTTTTCTAAAAATAATTATAAAGGAAACATGTGAAGTTTTAGTTTTCCAATAAAATTTCCTAATAATGTTTTTCTCTTAGAAATAAGCTCTAATGAGGAAACAATATGTTATTTCCAATGAATCTTTAACTAATTTATACAACTTTATTTAGAACAAAAATAATAGGAACCTTCACACATTATTCAATCAACTTTAAAGCTCCAATCTAACATTCTATCATATAGTTCAAAGATGTAAATTAATTCTTGTAAAAGAAAGATCTTATGTGTGCCTACAAAAGATTAAAAATATTCTATGATTGATTGATTTATTGTATTTGTTGAAAAATTAAAAGGGATAATTCTATGTTAATGTTTTTAGTTATTTTGTTACTTTTATTTATTATATTTATCTTATTATTTTCTTGAAAAGACAAAAAAAAATATTTTTGTAGAGAGTTAGTTTTGATTAATAGGGGGAAAAGCAGGTTTTGAAGGGACCAAAACTCTTTACAATAAAATGTTGCTGATACAAAACATGAAATAGTTAAAACAATATCAAACTATCAGCCAAAACACAACAAAATAACCAACAACAACAAAACATAGCAACAACCAAATAAACTATTTCAATTTTTTTTAAGTTGTTGGCCACCTCTAGTTCTTGATTGTAGTGAAGATTTACTATTGAAATCAATTCATTTTCTCTTCTTCAAATGTTTTCCTCATGTTACCCCTTGTCCTAGTACTTGGGACTTTGTCCTCATCCTTAGTTGGGTTTTCGCCCTTCTCTTTGGTAGCTGGAACTTTCGCCTGCATAGGCTACATAGATTTGATCCTCCTTGAGTTGACTAAGTTTCTCCAACAAAACCTTTAGAGAGTCTGTAGTATTCTTAATGGACATGTGGTTGTTTGTAGTAGCTTCTTGTTATCTTCCTCAAGATCTTTCACTTTATTTTACACTTCTTGGAGGCAGTTCTCACAATCAATTTTAAAATCAGAAACTGAACTTTCCAAGTCAACAATTCTCTCAATAAGAAAATCAAAAGCCAACCCTTTAGGTTGATTTGCACAATTTTCCTTTAAGCTTCTAATCTTAATATTAACTTTATTAAACTCTTTCATCACCCACTTAGCAAGTTTAAAGTTACATGTTGCACCATTCCTAGCCATGTCAAGAAGCTAATCATTGAAGTATTATCCTCATCAAGGTATGAGAAGTCCTCAGAGAGGGATGAACATTGCTAGCAAATTTTATCTTTCCTGAATCAACATCTTTCACTATAGTGTCCATGAATTTTTCTTTACCCTTACCAACCATTATAGCCTACTGAGAAAGTTGTTGGGTAGGGGTTTCCTTAGTCGTCATAAGAACAACTCTGCTAGTAGCGCAAACTAGATCCTTCACCTGCTGAGAACAGTGTTGAATGTCTCCCTCCTCCCCGGTCTCAGAGCCACTAGAACACGAGCCCTGCTTCTTCAACCTCTTAATGGGATCTTTCCTTTTTTGACCACCTTTCTTCCTCTTGTGCTGAGGGGATTTAGGAGGAGAAGAAGAAACTTCAACCACCTCAACCCTATTCTCCTCCTCATCCTCGGCTTCCTCAGTGCGGTATTATTTCAATCAAATATTATTTAATATTTTGATTATATAATAAATTAATTGTAGTAGTCTAATTGATTTACTATAATTAGTTAATTATTTATTATTTATGTCAAGAGGTGTAATTTATGATGATAGTAGAGGGGAGAAGCATCTAATTTCATGACCATGAAAGAAAAACTATCTAGAGGGGACATTTTTATATATAAAAAATATTGAAATCTTAAAATATATTAATACGAAACTATTAAAAGTAACACATAAGCATATGATATTTACTACACCTTTCAAAATAAAAGTGAAACAAAATACCAAAATAATAAATGATATTTAAAAAAAAAGTAAAATAAAAAATTTACATACAAAAGTAAAACAAATATATTACAAAAAAAATAAAAAATAAAGTAAATAATGTAAAGTAAAAGAGCATCCTGATCCTTTATCTTCTCAAAATAGGGATGAGCTATTAGAATATGTTCCCTGCATAATTTCTCAAGAAGATAATATTAATCTTCTTAAACCCTTCACTATGGAAGAAATTAAAGTGATTGTCTTCTCCATGCCACCTGACAAAGCTCAAGGCCCAAATTTCTTCACAGTAAGGTTCTTCCAAAAGTGTTGGGAATTCATATCACTAGACTTTCTCCAAGCTTTGGAAGAATCCAAAAAAACAAGAATAATACTAAAGCAACTCAATGTCACACAAATAGCCATTATCCCAAAGGTTACAAACCCAAAATATTTTTATGAGTTTAGGTCCATATCTCTATGCAACACAATATACAAGATTTTTCCAAAGCCATATACTTGATACTTCTCCCTTTTATTTCCAAGATTATTTTTGAGGAGCAGTGGGATTTTGTCTCTAACATAGAAACTTTAGAAGGAGCCTTAGTGGCCCATGAAGTGCTACATTCCATACAGTCTAACAAAATACTGGTGCTCATTGTTAAACTAGCCATGATGAAAGCATATGATAGAGTGCATTGGGAATTTTTGACCCAAGCTCTAACAAAATTTGGTTTGCACCAAAGTGGTGCAAATGGATTTATTCATGTATCTCGGGGGAAAAGTTTTTAGTTTTAATAAATGGGAAATTGGTTGGCTTCTTCAAATGCTCTCAGGGAATCATACAAGGCGATCCCCTCTCCCCATTCTTGTTCATTAGCCTACCTGAGGCCCTAAGTAGATACATCAATTTGGCACATCATCAAGCAAAATGGAAAGGAATTCTTATTCCTGGCACAAACATTACAGTTACCCACTCAATGTTTGTTGGTGATACAATTCTCTTTGGTATAACCCCCTTCTTGAAGCAAAACAAATGTGCAAGGTTCTACAAAACTACACCTCGACATCAGGACAACAAATCAATGCCTCAAAATCTAAGAGCTATATTTTTTAACACAAATAATTTGTTGAAAGAAAGAATTTTGCAGTGTTTGGGTTATAAAATGGACCACTTGCCAAGTCAATATTTGGGAATCGTGTTCTTCACAGGTGCCAATAGATGCTCTTACTAGCAAAAAGTGATCACTAACATCCAAACCGACATCTTGTCATGGAAAGGGAGATGACTCTCATTAGCAGGTAGGATTCTAATGGTTAAAACAGTGTTGCAAGAAATCCAAAACTACCATATGGTAGTACTTCAAGCTCCTAAAACTACCATTCATGAAATTGAGAAAATAATTCAATAATACCTGTGGCATGGCAACTTGGATAAGAAAAATATTTTTTTGTTGATTTCACTAGAAACAATATCCAAGGATAAACTCAAAGGAGGGCAGGAGTTCATAATTTAGAAGCAACAAACCTCTCCTTAGGTGCCAAATTGGCATGGCACATGTACTCAAAGTTGAATACCAATTGGTGCAAAATAATGCAAAATAAATCCTAGACTCACCCTCCCAAATTAGGATCTTTACAATGGCAAATCCCCTTGCAGGATCGACAATGTGGAATTTCATTTACATATGTAGAGATGTCATCTCCCCATATCTCACATGGGATGTTAATAATGAAGCTCAAGCACTCTTTTGGGAAGATTCTTGGAACAATAAGGCTCCTCTGAAGAACATCAAGAACTTACTTTTGCAAGGAAAACCTTGACAACTTTATGGGGCTCAAAAGTACAAGACTACCTAATTTCATTTAACACCAATAATCAGGTTCTATCATGGAAATCTCTCAATAACATGCCTATTCCAGATCATGAGAAAGCAAGGCTACAAAAAATCCTCTCGTCTCGAGTGCTCTAGACAGATCTTCAATCCAGGATAGATTGATAAGGGCCCCATCTAAATCAGGAAACTACTTAGTAAAACAAGGATATAACTCAATAAACAACCATGGTGCCCTAAAAAACCATCAAAGAGCTTACTCCTATTGGAACAAGATGATTCTCCCAAACGTGGGATGCCTCTTTTGGTTAGTCTTAAAGGAAAAAATATTAACAAGTTCAAGGCTCTCAAACTTGAGAATAACAAAACCATTCAAATGTGCCCTTTGTGGAGATCACCTAGAGGATATTGATCACCTCCTTTTGAATTGCACTTTTTTCTCAAAAGTGTTGGTCATCAATCATACTAAAACTAAATTGGTCTGCACCTCTACCAAGTACTATTCTAGAATTATTTTCCAGTTGGCTCATACTGTATAAATCTTCCCTCTTTGCAAGCCTATGGAGAATCACACCACCAATGATTATATGGAACATATGGTGGGAGAAAAAGAAAAGAATTTTCAGACAACAATCATTAAGAGTGGATCAAATTTCTCATAAATTAGAAAAGTCCATATCGGAAGCAGTCAATTCCTTTGTCCATAAAAATAAATGTATTGACTCATCCTTTACGAGTTGGGACAATACAATTTTGAAAGAATGGAAGGATATCAAACTACCTTTCCAAGGGAGCATGTTTGAACGTTTCAAATTTATGATAAAGGACGCCCCTAGCCCATCATCCATGATGAGTCCCAAGATTTGCTAGGCGTCCACATCTTGGGTGTGATAACCAAAAAATCATATGTCAAATTTTACAGGCAACTCCACTACACTGTTCGCCCAAAGCAGTCTCGTTTTCATGCAGGAATGTTAAAAATGGCAACTGATAGAAGAATATGTGCTCAAGCCCTATTTAATGATTTTAAAATATCATTTTGTATACAATGTAGTTATTTAAATTATTGATATGTTTATGTTTTATTAGATTTAGTCAAGATATCAAAGAGATTACAATTACATATGTTACGTATCATATTGTGTACATAAGATAAAAGAAAGATTATTAAAAAAATACTATAAAACATCAGATGATCTAATTAGCCAGTTCAAGCTAATTTTTATTATGATATTACACTAGTAAAAATCAATCAACATGTATGATATTTGTATTCTAGAAGTGTAGAGAATGTAAGTTATTTATTCTTCAATAAAAATGTGCATATTTAAGATTGCACAAAGATGTTAATTGTTTGTCGATGAGAGTGAGCAACCTTGATTTCGGTCTCATAGATCAAACATTTCCTAAAAATTACAAAATTAAATATCATAAATAATTGAAGACAATTAATAATTTTTTTGTGTGATATGATAATGGTGGTGATTTTACTTATAGAATTTGAGTTTTATACAATGACTAATTCAAATTAGGTTTGAAAGGACATAACCATTTTATTTGCTTCTACTATTGAGACTTGGCCTGTGTAGAAAAAACTTCATCAATGTCATTGGCACTATCAAGTCAAACTTATCTCACCTAATAATCACTAGATCTAATGGATTGATAGTTTACACATTTTTACCATCTTCTATAGTAGTTACTATCTTGTATAATTTAAATGATAAATACATGCACTTCTTCAAATCATATATTTAGAATATCTCCTCAATCAAAATAGAAAAATGTTTTTAATAATTTGTATGTAACCATGTTCCTATACAAATGCTTTATTCATAAAAGCAACTTGAACATGTATCACTATTTCAACTCTTAATTTTAGAGTAATTTATAAGTTCTAATAGATATAATTTCTAAGGTGTTAAACCATTAATTTATTTATATAACCACTTATTAATACACCTTTTTTTTTGTTCAGTAAATCACTGCTAAGGGGCAACACCCTACGCTTTTGACTGGAGCTATGAACCAGTGAGGCCATATACAGGGGACCTCATCCACGATATCTCCATTTCGATTTTTCCCCCAACCTACCGCTGGCCTGAGCATCCATCTGTTGCCTTGCCATTGACCCTCTTGCAGCCATTTGTAGCCTCCCCACGATCACTCTTTGCCTCAGCTCCTCCTTCGTTGACCCCGCAACAATGTCTGCCACCTGCACCAATGAGCATTCCCACAAAGCACCTATGGGATTTGAACCTTGGGCAGCCCATTGCTACCCTTGCAACTTAACCATTGCATTGCGGGCTCAACCCCAACTTATTAATACACCTTATTCAAAAGCAAAAAAAAATCAATTTTGTAGCATCATTACATAATGGTAATTTATTTATAGTGCCAAGCTCCTCCAATGCTATCAAGACAATTTAAAAAAATTACTTATGTGCCTTCTTTTTCCCTTCACTCAATAATTTACTTATGCATTTTCTTGTTTTGTGTTCACTTGTTTATTTATGTGTTTTCCTCCTTTTTCCTCCACTTAACAATTTACTCGTCTTTTCCTCTTTTTTCTTCCACTTAAACAATTTACTAATGTGTTTTCCTCTTTTTTCCTTGGCTTAAACAATTTACTTATCCACTTTCCTCTTTTTTCTTCCACTTAAACACTTTACTTATATACTCTCTTCTTTTTCCCTCCACTTACTATAATTATTTAGGCTCTATTTCATGATGATGTGACATGTAACTTTTTATATCTTTGTGACCAACTCAAAAAAGGCTTAGCTGTAGTATTCATTAAGAAATGTCTCAAAAAAAATAAGAATAAATTTTGTAAAAACTTAAATAAAAGAAGGTCAAGCTTATTGAAACATGAATATTTACCTTTTACAATTCTTCTAAAATGTTAGGTGGTTATTATTTATTCATAAATTGTTTGATTTACAAAAAAGGTTAACGAGGAATCAAATCTTATTCTGACATTTCAAAAAAACTAGATTAGATTTCTCTCTCAAATAAATCTGACATAATAGACATAATTATTGTTTTATTCATTATATAAAACAATGCTCAATTGATAGGTATCTAACAATAGTACATAATATGACACATATTCAACAATTATTAGATAAGATAGCTATTGATGAGCTCAATTAATGGCTCAATTTTGATAGGGTTCATTATATATTTGGTGTTGCTATCATAGACTTTGACACTTGGTTGTTGATATTTTCCATAAAACCATAGACCTTGGAAATAAGTTTATCTTTGTGACTTTGAAAGGAAATAGAAAAGAGCAAAAGGAAAGTACTAATGAATGAGCAATTGTTTGAAGGAAAGAGATTACCAAATAGATTGAAGTAGCCAAACCAAGCACCACCAAAGCAAGAGAGACACAAGAATTTGTTAAGGGGAAAAAACAAGAAAAAACCCCAATATTATGAATGGAGGCAAAATTCCTAAAGAATAATACAAAGAGAGAGAGAGAGCTTCAGCCTTAGCTTGCTTGCTTGAATCTTGAAGAATGAGAGGAGAAGCACCTCAATAAGTAGAGGTGAGAAAGAGGAGTTAGAATGTAACTCCCAACTCAATGAATGCCACCATTCATCTATGTGTGTGCAAAGTGTCACCTCTTAAGGAGGTGGTTACAAATATTCCTTAATAAAGGAATTAAAAAATAAGCCATCCTCACACATGTGAGATGACAAAAAGACAAAAGACTTGTAGGGATTCCTTTGGAATATTCCTACAAGTTAATAATAATTACAATTAAAGAATAACCTTTACCAAGTAAAGATTAATCTTCTAACATCCCCCCTTAAGCTTTACTTGGGGAGGTTACATCAAACCCTTCAATGGGTTGTAAACCAAGATTTTTACAATGAAAGAGAAATTTATCTTTACAAAGAGCTTTGGTGAGAATATCTGCAACTTGATCTTCACTTTTACAATACAAAAGAGAAATTTGCTTGTCTTCAATTTGCTCTCTAATGAAGTGATGTTGAAGAGCAATGTGCTTGGTCCTTGCATGAAAAATTGGATTCTTTTCCAAAGCAATAGCACTTTGATTATCACAATACAAAGGAGTAGGATCCTTTTGAGGTAGACCCAAGTCTTCAAGTAATCTTCTTAACCATAATGCCTCTTTAGATGCATTTGTACAACCTTTATATTCAGCTTCTGTAGAACAAAGAGAAGTAGATTGTTGTTTCTTACTATTCCATGAGATTGCACCTGATCCAACAAAGAAACAATAACCACAAGTGGATCTCCCATTATTGGGATCACCTTCTAAATCTGAATCAGTATAACCTTTTAAAGAAAAATCATAATTTGCATCATAAAAGAGACCAAGATTAAGAGTGCCTTTAACATATCTTAAAATTCTTTTTGCAACTTTAAAATGAGTTTGTTGTGGTTTAGACATAAAGCTAGAAACCAATCCAACACTTTAGGTGTTTGCCAAATTTGCATACCCAAAATAATGTAATAGGCCCAAATCACTCATTTGAAATTGTTGATTGAGTTGAGACTTAACATCACTAATCAAAAAGTTAGAACTAGAAGTGATAATTAAATCATTAAAATAATAATCACAATATCATTTTCACTATGTTTAATATATAAATTTGGACCATTTTTACTTCTAATGAAACCATGAGATAGAAAGAAAGCATAGCCCAAATTATAAAATGTCAATATATCTAGACATAGCAATAATAGTTCTAGGTTTCCTCTCACTACATCATTTGTTGTAATGTAAAGGGAAATTGTGTCAAGATTAATAATAAAAGACTTTGAAAATTAGTCCTAAAGATGGTTTTAAAAAAACCATATTGCCTTCAATAAAATAATGAAACATAAAGGTTTCAAGAACTTGATCCCCATCAATTTAGAAAATAGATCTAAGTTCATAAAAAAAATAAGTGCATACCATCAAAGTGGATGGAAATATTTTCCATGGGTCCCAAAAAAAACTCCAATGAGACTTGATAAAATATATGATTCATTATAGATAGGGCTCCCTATGCAACATTACTGCAAATGTGACTAGCACAAAAAATATATGTAAAGGCTCCATTGAGACTTGATAAAGTGATTAACTTGCAAAACATATATAGATGGAATAAATCCATCAAGAAGGCAAATACTCCAATGAGCTTTTAATTTTCAAAAAATATATAGATGAAATAAATCCATCAAAAAGACAAATTGACCAATAATGCACAATATCAGATTAATGAGACACAATAAAATATCAAATTCCCTTTTTCAAAACAACATAATTGTAGTTGAGAAGGAAACACTAGATTTGTTTTAAATATTGTAATAGATGAAAAGCCACAAATCAAGCCACCTTAAGTTATGAAAATTAATATTAAAAATAAATAAAAATTATGATGGAATAATGGGAATTGCATATTATGAAGTGAAGTATTATTAAGTATAAATAAGTCATTTAAGACGATATTCATGCATTCATGACTACATGAATATCCCCTTTTCATATTCCAAATATAATTGAGTAAAACAAGTACACTATTATTGGGTTGATCAAGTCCAATAATAAAGTACTTGTGAAGTTATTTAAAAAAATTATGTGAAGCAACATGATGAGATGCACCTAAATCAATAACCCATTCAAAAAGGTTTAGAAACATTCAAACTACATGTAAAAGCACATCTAGATTGATCACCATTGTTATGAAATTGTTGATTATTTTGATTCATAGGCTTTTTCTCAATTTTCTTTTTAAAACAAGTATTTTGCCAATGACCATCCTTATTACAATAAGTGCAATGTGGTCTCTTAGAAGAGTTAAACTCTCTAGGATCATTGCCATTATTATAATGAGGTTTGGAATTATAATGTTGTTGTTTAGAATGAGGTTTAAAATTTTGCTTATGCTTAGACAAGAAAGCATGTTCATTAGACTTAAGAGTACCAAACTGAATTAACTTAGCCTCTTCTTGTCTTAATAAATCACGAAAAATATCATAAGTTAATTGAGTAGCTAAAGAAGGAATAGCTAATTGAGCATGAATATTAGTAATGAATTGTTGAAATTGTCTAGGAAGACACTTTTTAAGAATAAGATGAATTAATCTAAGATTATCTAATTTAACTCCTAAACCATCCAATTGACTATTTAAAGCATCAAATTTCAATAAAAAATCATCCATAGATTTAAAATCAGAATACCTCAAATCTTCAAGTTGATCTTGAATTTGAATTTTTCTTGATTCATTTGTACTATCATAAATTGTTTTGAGTTTGTCCCATGCTTCATAGGCAGTTGTACATGTCCCAATGTGAACATAAAGTTTGGGTGACATGGAGATACCTATGAGGCCAAGGGCTTCCTCATTTTTAAGATTCCATTTTTCAATTTCATCTTTGGATGCAGACAAACCTGGTTTAGATTTAGGATCCGTTGCAACATCCAAAAGATGTTTAAATCAAAAAATGAAAGAAATGTGAGTTTTCCAAGAATGATAGTTAGAACTAGTTAATTTAATCTCAGGAATTAAAGTTGACATGATTGCAATAAAAAATTTACTTTATGAAAAAAAAACTATTGTAAATTTTTGCTTAAAGAAAAATCCCTCTTGATTCAATTAAATCTTTAAAAAAAAATTGTCTAAAAATAAATAAGCCCCTTTAAACTAAAATATTAAAAACAACTTTTTTAGAAAAAAAAATAATTAATTAAATTTCAAATGTTAAAATAAACTAATATATTATTTTAAAAAATAATAAATATTAATAGATTTAATATGATAAACTTTAGAGAAAATTAATTTAAAACTTTAAAAGTTGTAATAAAAAACATAGTATTAAAAAAAAGACTTTATTAAATTTTTTTGAGAAACCTACTTAATCGATTAAAAGAGGAAAAGAGTGCTTTTAAAAAAAAATCTTTTATCTTTTTAAAAGCTTAAGATATGCAAATCTCTTTTTGAAAAATAATGAAAAAAAAAACTTTTTATTTTCACTTTTTATGGTACAATCCTTTTGCATAATAAAAACTTTTATTAAAACTAGTATGCCTTTTTTTTCAAAAAAAAACTTCAAAAGCACATTAAAAAGGGAAAATGTCCAGCCAAGAGAATGGGTGGGAAGATTTTAAAAAAAAATCTTTTTGAAAGGAGATTAAAGAGCAACAGGTGGGAAATACTTTGAGGGTTTGATTTTAAAAAATTAAAAGAAGATAAAGATTTTATTTTGCATGAGTGCAGGTCTGGTGTGAGAACGATATGGCTGTGTTCTGGATGAAGGAAGGAGCTATGAACAGCGGTGCCAAAAGTTGCAAAAGCAAGATTTGTATGAGACAGAGCCTTCAAAATTTAGTAAACAAGATTTGGATTAAAAAGAAAATTTATTTTTCTTTCTTTAAAAAAATGCAATGGCTGAAACTTGAATATTATTTATTATTTTTAAATATTTTTTTGATATATATATATATATATTTTACATTTGCAGTCCAGCCACATTTCTCAAAGCTAAGGAGTCGCGCTGTTTAACGTGGCCATTGTGTGAGATATTTTGATATTTTATTATTCAAGAAAGATTGAGATTAATAGTAAAATAGAAAAAATAGGGATATTGAAATTGATTTTTTTTTTTAAATTGAACATGTAAATATGGAGAATTTTTACAGATATGTAAAAAAGTAGATTACCCTTTTTCTAAAATGTAAAATATAGTGATTTTATTTACAGATTTAACCTCATATTGTAAAAAAAAAGTTACAGATCTAAAAAAAATGAAATATAACCTTTTATTTGAGGGTTTCTAAAATTTTGCAAAAAATAAACATGCATACAAATTATAATCAATTTTTATACAAATCTAATGTTAAGATTTGTATAAACTATAGAAATAAATAAACTTTAAATTGAAAGTTGAAAAATAAGATAAACCCTTGTTGGGTTTTTGCACTAAATGCAAACAAATTATTTGAAGTATGAAATTAGAAAACTGAAATTCCTGCACAATAAAAATAGGTTAGAAAAGAATTTCTAAAAAAATTTGATTTTTTACAAGAATTTGAACATGCAAAAAATGGGTTTTTTTTTTTAAACTTGAACTATAACCCTTTATTTGATGGTTTAAAAGAAAAAAAAAACTGCATAAACTTAAGTATGCATGCAAACTAAAATACTTTAAAACTTTAGATAAAAAAACCTACACAAGGGTTAGAAGACAAAAAACAACCAAGATTAGGCACTAGATCTTCTTCTCCTCTTTGAGAATGTCTCCAATGGTGTGTTGAAAAATATGGTAAACCTTCAACAATATAGCTCATTACCAAATAAATTGAAGTAGCCAAACCAAGCACCACCAAAGCAAGAGAGACACAAGAATTTGTTAAGGGGAAAAAACAAGAAAAAACTCCAATATTATGAATGGAGGAAAAATGCCTAAAGAATAATACAAAGAGAGAGAGAGAGTTCCAGCCTTAGCTTGCTTGCATGAGTCTTAAAGAATGAGAGGAGAGGCACCTCAATAAGTAGAGGTGAGAAGGAGTTAGAATGTAACTCCCAACTCAATGAATGCCACCATTCATCTATGTGTGTACAAAGTGTCACCTCTTAAGGAGGTGGTTACAAATATTCCTTAATAAATGAATTAAAAATAAGCCATCCTCACACATGTGTGAGATGACAAAAAATACAAAAGACTTGTAGGGATTCCTTTGGAATGTTCCTACAAGTTAATAAATAATTACAATTAAAGAATAACCTTTACCAAGTAAAGATTAATCTTCTAACATTCTCTTCCCAAAATCATTTCCAATATTGAGAAAATTGCCTTGTTGCAATGGTGCCAAGATCATGCTTTGATACCACTTGATAAGATCCACACATATAATAATGGAAATAATATATTACAAAAGATAGATATCACAAAACAAAAGAGATGTTTGTGTGCCAATATGCCCTAATATCCAATATATGCCAAAATAGGGTAAACCCTTAAGGTAGGGTAACACCATACAATACTCCTTACAGAAGAAGCCACTCCACACTATATCTTTGTGAGATCCCAAATACAATATCATACTTCACACATCTTACAATGATAATAACCTTCTTTATATATACCTCAAGTCCTAATAATATAATGGAAGGGTAATCCTAATTGAAGGCCTACTCAAGTCATGATATAAATAATTATAAGCTATTCACGTGACTTAATATAGCTAACTTGAGGGATGTGTGCCACATGTTGGCATAGCCATCCACATAAATAAATTATAATATCATATCCCTAGGTACATAACACTTTCCCATAGGAAGAGACATCATCCTGAGATATCAAGTAAACATAATTAGAGTATCACAATATGCAAAGAAAATGGCTTCCCTATTTATTTATCTTTTCAAAATAGAGTAACCTTAAAGTATAATCATTAGTCAATTGTAACATCAAAACAAAAAAAAATCATGCACTCACAAAATACACTTGGCCAACTATATGCAAAATGTGAAACATGTGAACCCATGTGATGTGTGCAAGGTTCCATCATACTCACTAATGAAAATTGGTTAAGCACCCCTACCTTGACCATGTTCTTGTATTTTACATGTACTTCCACAAACTTGCACTTAATTTCTCATCAATAGTATTAGCCCACAAACCAAAATCGAAGAATATAGAAATTTAGCTCATAGTAATAACAAGATAACTATTTATATTTCATTGCTAAGCATCTAGTTTAAATTTCAAGCATTAAAATGGCATCTAATATAAATCACTTTAATTCATAGTCATTGCATATCCAATCAATATTTTCACCAAGTCTATGCATCAACATAATACATGCAACTCTAGAAGGATAACAAATGCTTCAACCAAAAATTCATTTGAACCAATCATCAAGGCTTTGCAATTAATGTAATTTGAACACAAAGCATAAGAGAAAGGTTCTAATCTTCACTATCATGACACTCACTATGACCCACCTATGGGTTAAACAATCCAACAAGAAAAAAAAATCATTATTGAAAAGAAGACCAATGAAAAATTCAAGATTTAACCAATAAGATTCGAAAAGATGCTCAATTTCCCAAATAGAACTACATCTACTTCTAGAATTAATCTAGGATCACCATTAAATGACCAAGGACAACTCCCAAATTCATCATAAAAACCTCAACTAGCAATTTAATAATGGTAGCTATATATATAACATAACATACTTCATAGTAATAAAAGTACAACAAGTTTGTGAATTAAATCTCATTTAACCATCTACTAGAACACATATTCAAGTACGTTGCAAACACAATTAGCTACATGTTTAAATTCACTTAGAGATCGTATAATTCCATAAACACTTTCATACAAGATTTGATTACACTTTACATGTACATTCACACACCTCAAAATCACCATAAAAATATAATCATTTCACAAATTATACTTCTATCTCATTAAGAAAAAGAACACAATTCTTATTATGCTAATTACATGAACACCAAGTTTCGACAAACTCTCTGCAATCTACTCCGTTGTATGTTTTATTAGAGGCTTGTTACAAATGTGGTAGGGAACAGTTCACATTACATAGAATAGGAATGACAATTTCAAACATTTTAGAATAGCCACCCAAAAGATTAAAATACAACCCTAAGGGAGAATTATCAATTCCAATAGTAAATCATAAAATACAAATAATGAAATAATAAGTCAAGTGTGACCAATCTCATAAAATAGAGAAGAATACTTTTTGTGACTACTAGATCATTCATGAAGAAAATTAAAAATTCAATGTTGATCCATGAATAATAATGAGATATTTTACCAATAAACCAAAAATAAGCATCAACTATGGAAACATGAATAAAGGAACTATCTGACTATGGTTAGAAACATTTAAGGGAGTGAGAACTGCATACACCTTGGGGCACTAATTCCAAAGTGTGTTAGAGAGAGTATGCTCAAACACCATACAAGCATAATGCATCGATTTCACTCAATCAAGCCCAATGAGAACCAAACTAGATCATACAGTTGATCTCTACATGATCACATTATAATGCAATAAGGTGTATGCAAGGTTTACCATAAATTCTATTCATATAATAGTAGGGCTTTACCCAACTACCACTTTCACAAAGATTTTTATAATTACTTTGACTGACACTCACATTTTTTGCATCATACATCAATACCGCATGGTAAAAAAAAGGGAAATCTAGATATTTCTTAGGGAACATTACAATTAATATTTCAAGAAAATTTAACATAATGCTAGTCTAACAAGCATAATTCCTTTCAGTTTAATTAATCATGCAGTTTATGCAAGTGGAAAACAATTTGAAATACCCATCTAGGTTCTTATGAGAATTGTAAGGATATCAAGATTTGGGGACATTAGTCATTGACCCAAACATTCTATTGTGATAATGCAACATTTCATCCATGCACTAACATAATAATTTCACACATATAATGATACTTCACTAAGAATATAATGTATAATGCACCTTCAAAATCTTTATTAGAAAAACACATTATACAATTCAAGCATACTCACAGTGCTCTCAAAGCATAAAGCACACAAGGTATTTCAAAATACTCTACAATGAGTCAAAATATTAACACCAATTTTAATGAATGCATCAATATAAATACATCTAAGGAGAAGGCACAAGTATTATCAAGAACCCTCAAGGGTTGCCATGGATTTAGACATAACATCAATGAAGACACCATGATCACAATCACACATGAGAAAACTTCTCAAAAAACTCAAGGGCCTAACTAACCCTCACTAGAAAGCATTTTAAAAAAATATCATATTAGGTAACTATGACAACATTACTTGTTACCAACAACATAAACACACATTCAAAGACCTAATCAAATCTCTCACATAATGAGTATCATGACAAAGAGGGATCATTCCCTAATCAAGGGACTAGCAACCAGGGGTATCTTTTCATCCCAAAAAATGCATTGAAATCTAATGCACAGTTTGGTTGACAAAACTCACTAAATTCCTCTCAAGGCACCCATACAAGGAGTCGCACGTTGACTCACCAAAACAAGTACTTTCACAAACCTTAATTAAGTACTAGGAACCACATGGATGAAACACAACTCAAAGATCCCAATGCTTCCATAATGGCTATGAAATGATCTGTATCAGATTTTACACCTTGCCATAGCAGGGCAAGGCCCTAGTGTTTAACCTAGAGCTCTGATACCAAATGTAAGGTACATATCTCAGATAATAATAAATAAACCACAAATTGGCAAGAAATAAATTCATTTACAATAATTCAAGAGAAATACCTCATTTCAATACAGGTCATCACTTGACATTACTTTCTTACATATGACAATTCACATAGAATATTGAGGTAAAATGATTGACTTAGGCATTTCATCACTAATAAGTCATAATAGTAAAATGAAAGCATAAATAATATAACAATATATAGGAATCATGCACATAAGATGTAAAATCTAGAAGTATATATGCCAATATAAAGTGTCATATTAAATGTGGAGATGCAAATATTTAAGCCACTGACCACCTTAGACTCACATAGTCATCTACAAATCATTAGATGAGAACTTGGTCAAAGTTCTTCTTTCACCTAACCATGAAGAATACTCTTCCTTGGAGAGTTCTTCCTGACATGAGGAACCATTGACACTACACAAGATGCTAATTAAAAAATATATCAATGTATAGGGTTGAATCTTGTGCATGCCTAGTATAACTACATGCACTTCTACCATTCTAGAACATGCTATGATCGATACTAGAATATAGCAGAGAGAAATATAAACAAAATAAACCCATCTATTTCAATGTTCGATAATCCCTTGGCCAAACATATAGATCTATACAAAAAAATAATAGGGTATGTGTAGGATCACGATGGACCAAAAAATGGCAATATCATGGGTATGTGGCTAATGAAATTTTTTTACCCAAAATTGATGAAACAAAAAGGATTTTTAAAGGAGATTCTCAGTTTTCCACCAATATAAATTATGCTTTACTTTGAATTTAATAAGTAATTATTATTCATTTTCTATTTGAATTATGACTAAAGTCCTGATTGATAGGTTGATTGGAAAACATCTATAGCTTTCAAGCGGTATCACATTTTTTAAATCCAAAACATGCGTTGCATTCTATGCTTTGCATACTATAGGATTAAAAAGAGAAAAATTGAATTTCATGAAGTTTTGACCAAGTTAAGGTGGTCAGACATATGAATTTTTTATATTTTTCAAAAGTTATAATAAAAAATTCATACTTAATTATTTACTTGGAAAAAAATTATGAAAAATATGCATCACATCGGGACATGAGTCCTCTACTTATATCTAAAATATTATAAAAATAATTATCATTTTATTGTGGTTAGGGTGGTTAGACAAACACCTACTTATTTTTTCCCTAAAATTTAAGTACTATTACATTGAAATTTCAAATTTTCACCAAATAGTTTTTTTTTTTTTTAAACAAACCTAGTAGTTTAGAAACTACATTCAATTTGGTACAAATTTTATTCTTACATATTTTTGAAATAATATAGATAACTTATTCAATTTTTTACGTCAAGTTGCCTAACTCTGTTTTTTCTGAATTTTTTGCCACTTAAGGGCCTATTTTTTCCATGATGATCCTGCACATACCTAATTTAGTAGAACTAGAAAAAATAGTCTACACTCCTTGCTACCCATATTTGACACCCATCTTGGAAGGTAAAATTTCCACAAATGCACAAGAACATAACAATTCATCTAAAAATCATAGTAAGAGAACATTCATAGAAGAAAGACCCATATATAACTATCACAATAGGACACACAAGAATATAGTTTCATACATAATAGTCAAGTAGTGAGAAAACACCCTTTGATCTTTGATTAAATTAATATGCTTCCTAAATTTAAATCTTCTATTCTTTAAATTTCAATTGTCTATTCTATGAAAGGGGGCATTACCTTTAGATATTTAAGAGTGCTCTACACCTGAATATGTCAATATCTTTGAACACTTCAGGTAGGATTTTCGATGGTGCTTCAACTATGAATGGATTGGTGGCTTCCCTTGTCGGATTGAATGAAATAGTCCCTATACTCCATCTCTGTCTACTCTCAGTGGTGCCCTTGCTGGAAACAATGGTTGCAGGTCTTTTAAAGTGAAACCTAGGCAATTTGCTATGGTTGCCTCCATTGTCAACAATCTTGTTGTGCAACCTTGCTCTCTGACTGCTGTTAAAAATGCTTCTACCAAGCCACTTCAAGTTATCACACGGGGTTGGATTCTAGGCTTTGGTGATGTAGGTGGCTCCTCCACACTGCCAGTTTCATGCCCTGGTTTAGCTATGGTTTCAAAGGTTTGATCCCTAGGAAATTTTATTTTGGATGACTCAATCCCTCCCCATCCTGATGTTGGGTTTCAGGAATCAACAGTCTCCAAGCATGGGGTTAGCCTATCATTTTGGGACATGTTGGTTGGTTCAAGACAAGAGCAAAAAAAATTTGTGGCCCAGGATGCTCGACCATTGAAGGAAAACTCAGTCTTGAAAGAACATGGGATCTCCATGAGCTGTCCAAAAACCCTCATAAAAAAGGCATCCTCCTCCCCTATTCTGGTATTTTAGAAGAAGCGAAAAAAGGAGGTCGACACTGGAAAACATTATTTTACATATAACGGTTTGATTGGAAAGTTCAATTGTTTGTGGCCAAAATTACTGGACCTGTATGACTGGATCTTAAGGGCTTGGAAAACCATGCTCAAAGGTAATGTATAAATCTACCCATGTGGTCAAGGGTTCTTTATTATGGTGTATGATTGTATCCAAGATAGGGATACAATTCTACAAGAGATATGGTGTTGGGGGCAAAGCCTACTCCTTCTCAAACCATGGTTTCTAGATCTTAAGGTCCTCCTACTGTAGCTTTCTCTATAAAACATATTTCAATTCATCTTCCAAATTTTCCATTACAATTATGGTTTGTGAATTGCTTTCAAGTGATTAGTGACTCTTTGGGTAGCTTCCTTGCAATGGATTTTGACACTATTAATTTTACCCACACAACCTTTGTCCATGTCTTGGTAGATATGGATGTCACAAGAGACCTTCTTGTTGAAATCGCATTCAAGTTTTTTGACCATAGTTGGATGCAACTTCTTGACTATGAAGGATTACCCTTCCATTGCAGGAAGTGTTGAAAACTAGACATATGGCTAATTCCTATTCTAGAATCATAAAAAAATTACTATAGTCTTAGTGGGATAATACTCTACCTCATCATTACTGAATCAATGCACCACCAAAGGTGAAGGAGGAGAAATTAGATTCCTCTCAGAAGCCTAGGCCCTCCCCAAAAGTTGGGGCAGTGATAGCTAAGACACATCAAACTACGAAACCTTCCTCATAAGTGAGTTTGGCTCAAAAGCAACATATTCAATTAGACAAGGAAAATTTAAACCCATCAACAAGTGATCCTCAGTTGGGGAAGGGGTGTTCATCAACTTTGGGTGGTAGGAGTAATCTATAGGAATATTTTGTGGACAACATTAAAACACAATAGAACTTGGATGAGGGCTGGAAAAAAGTACAAAATAAGAAAAAAGAAAATCTTCAAGTCAGATTCAAATGAGATTAAACTAAAATTGCATTCTCACACTAATTTTGGTGTCCACAATTCAACTTAGAATAAGAAAATATGTTTACATACCTCTATGATGCCAATTTTGCATGCTGACCATTGATTTTGATATTGGCCATGGTTAGCCAATAATTTACATTTTAAATTTAATCAATAAAACCTTATCTTATGTATCAAAAAAAAATATAATCTTTAAAATATAAATGTACAAAGCCAACATGCAATTATTTTGGCCAAGTAAATGTTATGACCTTTTTATTATGCAATGAAATTTTTAGAGACATTTTCCTATTACATACAAAAATTGTAGTAATTGCAACAACTATGAAAATATAATGCTACTTCCCTCTTTTGCAATATTTATCTAATTTGACTATCATAGAGTTTAACCATGAGAAAATAGTTTGAAATATTTAGGAACCCTAGGGTTGGGGTCAAGTTTAAATATATTTATGAAAATTCTAGCTTACAAAATAACATTTGGTAGACATGGCATGAAATAGATGTGAAAAAATGAGCTAATAATGCAATATAGTAGCCAATAAATTTTGCACTATATGCTAAAGAAATTTGTTGTGATGAAGATCCATAGAAATACATCTACAAACTCACTAATTTCCAATTCCTACCTTTTTCTGTATACAAAATTATTTTTGTTGAAATTTGATGAAAAGAGGTGCTAGCTAGTTTTAAGCAAAGTGCGGACCTAATTCATTTGCATATTTAGCCCCAAAATACTTTGCATTTTATGAATACAAATTTACATGTCAAAATTCAAAATTAAAATAAGCTTAGACCTTGATATGAGTGATATTTTTTATGATTTAAAGTATTAAATGGAATGTAACAAAAAATAAATTAAATTTCCATGTCATGGACTATGATGATATATGTCATCAAATATATTTTAGAGACAAAAATTTGTTTGGAATATCAATATATGAAGATACACAATCACCACATGTCAAAAATAAATAAGGTAGGATAGAAATTTGGGTCCAAGAATCAAAGAAAGCAAAAAAATGATATAATTCAACATAAGATTTTGTTGGAAGTTTACACCATTGGAAAGTGAAAAGAGAAGTTAGGAAAAACACTAACACATACATAATAGAAAATACTAATGGAAAATAGAAAACATAAAATGATACAAACTAAAAACCACACCTTGGTGCACAATGGGTATGCCAAAGATTTATGGAAGGTGAATTAAGGAAAATTTTGGTCTATTTTTTGCTTTCACTTATGCAATATATGAGGTCTAATCATAGCCTAGTTAGAAAATAATTCTTTTTGTGCAAAAAAGGTCTCAATGGAGTGTTGGTGTGAAAAGTTTGGTACCTAGTTAATTCCTTTACTAAGGACTTAGTGGACTTAATTCACATGTTAAGTTTACTTAGGATATTAGTTGTCTTATCTAGACTCTACACTTTCCTAAGTAGTTATGAGTTAGTTGTCTCATGTGATAGGATTAAGACACTTGTCATGATCTTGTCTTATCCTATCTCCCATCCTTGCCTTTATAAGTAAGGCATCTTTAGCATATTTTGCATTATACTCTATTGCATAGCATATTGATCATTGTATCATATTGCAATTCTTGTTTGGTGGAATAGCATCTTCCATTATTTCTTCTCTCTATCTCTTGTGGAGGTTATTTGGTGTTGTAGATTGAAGATCTTGGGTTGCTCACTTAAACATGGTATCATAGCTTTGAATCTTGCATGCCCCTTCCATTTTTTTTTAGAGTTTCCATCAAGTTCTACTATGATTTGAGTTTCCTGTATGATATTGCAAATTCCCCATATGCGAGCTTCTCTTGCATTTCAATACGATCTTGAGAATCAAAAAGGGTTTGCAAAGATTTTTTAATCCTATATTGCATGTATGGATTTTGGTGATATCTAGTGTTTGTAACATTTTTGGCTATAGTGGCAGTATTTTAGGGTATCCCATTGCATCCAGGAGGCTTCAGAAAGTTAGATTTGGCTTTTGTTTTACTTAATTTGGTCACCATTTGCATTTTTGGAAAATAAGGGTTTGGAGCTTAGATTGGTGAACAAATTTTTATAGGATCATTTTTGGAAAAAAATAACCTTTCCATTGCATCTAGGTATCCATTTGTGAGAATTTTAATATATAATTTTCCTATATTCAACAAAAGTTGTTTTCGGGGCAAAAAAAAATTAGCAAAGGAGGTTGTACGGCCCCCCTACACAGGTACGCGTGCATCAAAAAGTTTTAATCTATTTTTTTATTTTTAGCATTATTGGGGTAGCTTTTCCGAAAAAATTCAAATTAATAAATAACTAAATAAATATTATACAAGCACTTTAAATGTTATTTGAATAAAGTTTGTGCAGTCTTTTATAAAACCGCACACTTTTAAAAAAAGTCTACAATGTTTATAAGCCCGTAGGCTTTCACCACTAGCTATGGTGGTTAATAAACCACAACAACCTAAACTACTAATAAGTTGCTCCAAACTGTTGGAGTAAAGTTAGCTAAGTTGCCACCTAAATCGCTAGTATCTAGTTGCTTGCTAACCATCGAAGATAACCATTTGTATGTCACCAAGAGGACTCGATAGCTAGTAGTTTGTTAACCGCCATAGTTTTTTTGCCTTAGACCTACACATAGTCACGTGGGTGACCAAGTAATAGCCACTGGGGGCTTTATTTTTGTGCTCGGTTAGTGCACTTTTTTCCCCTAGTTAGTGTTAAAAGTCCATTTTTTATGGATTTTTTTCAATTTTGCATAACATTTTGCCACAATGTTGGATTTTCAAAAATGAGACATTGTCCAAAAGTTGGTTTGATGAACTTTGTAGTGGTGCAAGTGATTTTTCAAGATTTTGACACTCTTTTCTGGTTTTTCAGTCCAAAGGTAAAGGGACATTTATTGCTTGTAATTGGCATAATTGTTGCATACAAAGTCAAAATTGTTAGGGTTAGAAGGAAAATATCTAACAATTAAATGCAGATTTGATCAATAAAACATAAACATAAAACACATAGAAAATTATAGAAGAAACAAGACAACACAGAGAATTTAATGTGGTTCACCCAATCCGGGCTACATCCACAAAATCCCAGCCATCAAATGATTTTATTATCTAGTGTAAAACATATTACAATCTCGCTAATAATTCCCTACTACAACTCCCATCCCAACCTCTTATAGCAAGCTTTTTAGAAGCTTTCAAAATTAGGGTTTTACAAAGTTAGTTTTTTTCTTTTTGTTTGGTGACGATCTGCGAAAAAAATGGGAATTTTTTTTTTCTCAAGGGTTGATACATGAAGAGTGTACAACATAGCATGATCAATCACCACATAACAACAATCTACCACTTGGAGACTGATCAGGCACCACACCAAACAATCTCCCACTTGGAGACTAATCCTAGATGACACTGCTGCACTTATAGCTCCCACTAGAAATAAGCACCTTGGACCCTGCTGCTCTATTATACTTGAAGTCAACCTTGAAGACCAACTAAAGTTGAAGAGGAGCTTAGCTTCTCCCTTATCACTTCCTTCATAAATATATTTGCTAGATTGGAATTTGTATGTATCCTTTCCAGCTTGACCTATCCATCCTCCAACACTAATCGAATGAAATGATATCTCAACTATATGTGTTTGATTTTAGTGCAAGGAAAAATTCTTTGCAAGATGTATAACACTTTGGCTGTCTATAAACAAGTAATTTTTAGCCTTTTTTTTTCCAACTCTTCCACAAAAAGTTATAGCCATATAATCTCCTTTGTCACCTTTGTTGCAACAACATACTCTACCTCCATGGTGGATAAAGCAACCACCTTTCACAACCGAGATATCCAACTCACTATTATCCCACCAACAATAAATACATAACCTGTGGTACTCCATTTGATATCAATATCCCCTACTGAATATGAGTCAACATAGCCTTTTAAATCAGTATTAGAGCCCCCAAAACATAAAATTTTATTAAATGTACCTCTCAAATACCTGAGAATCCATTTTACCACATTCTAATGCTCAACACCAGGATGACTCATATACTTGCTAACAACTCCTACAACATGTGAAATATCTGGTCTTGTGCATACCATGGCATACATTAAACTACCTACAGTTGAAGCATATGGTAACTTGGACATTTTCTCTTCCTCCTCTTGTGTCTTTGTACACATATCCTTAGTCAATTTAACATGACTAGGCAAAGGTGTGCTGATAGCTTTTGCATTCTCCATATGAAATCTTTGCAACACATTTTCAATATAATTAGCTCTTGAGATAAAAATAATAATTATGGTTTTCCTATCTCTTGTAATCTTCATACCAAGGATTTGCTTTGCTGCCCCCAAATCCTTCATAGCAAATGAATTTTATAACTATTATTTTAAATCCTTTATGTGATTCATGTTAGACCTCTCTACAAGCATATCATCAACATATTAACATAAAATAATGTAGCTATCATCAACTAACCTCTTAAAATAAACACAGTGGTATGAATTACACCAACTATAGCCATGCTCAACCATAAAGCTATCAAATTTAATATACTAGTCATTTTTGAGGTGCTTGCTTCAAGCCGTATAAACTTTTCTTCAATATACACACCAATTTCTCCTGAGCTTTAACCTCAAATCTTTGTGGTTGTTCCATGTATATTTCCTTTTCCAAATCACCATGGAGAAAGGTTGTTGTAACATCAAGCTGTTCTAAATGCAAATCTTCAGTAGCCACAATACTTAAAATAGTATGAATAGAAGTTATTTTAACAACTAGAGAAAATATTTCATCAAAATCAATACCCTTTACAACTAATCTGGCTTTAAATATTTTCTTACCTCCATCCTCCTCTTTCAGCCTATAAACCCATTTGTTTAGTAAAGTCTTTTTACTTGTAGGAAACATGCATAATTCCCAAGTGTAATTTTTCAGCAAGGAGTTCATTTCTTCTTCCATTCCACGCTCCCACTGAACCTTGGTAGATCCACCTGCATAGCTTCATCATAACATTCTAGTTCACTAGCATCAATTAATAAAATAGAATACAAAGAGGGAGAAAATCTTTATGGAGGTCTAATTATCCTTGAAGATCATCTAACATTCACTAGGGTTTGTGGTATTTGTTGTTGTTGTTGTTACAAAGCATGATTAACCACTAGAACATCATTGTTTGGTGTATCATTCAGTACTACATAATCATTTTCTTTCTTCTCATGCTACTACAACTAATCTTTGTACAACACTTTCTCATTGAATATGACATCCGTGCTCCTCACAGTTTTTTAATTTTCAAAATCCCAAAGCCTATAGCCAAATTCATGAATGCCATATCCAAAAAATATACATTTCTTTGATTTTGCATCAAGATTGGTTCCATTTTCAAAATCTACATGTGAAAATGCTTCACAACCGAAGGTCTTGAGAAAATAATAACTCACCTTCTTACCTGTCCATGCTTCCTCTGGAATACCACAACCCAAAGGATTAGAGGGATCTTTATTGATTAAATAAACAACAATTTTTATAGCCTCTTCCCACATGTTTAAAAGCATCCCAACATGCAATCTCATAGTCCATGCATGCTCCATTATTGTTTTTTTCATGTGCTCAACCACTCCATTTTCTTGTGGAGTCCTTGGAAAAGTTTTTTTCCTACAAATACCATTAGAGGAACAATAATCTTCAAAATATTTGCTGCAATACTCACCACCATTATTAGATCTGAAACATTTTAACTTTTTACCTATGTCAGTCTCAATCAAGCTTCTCCATTTCTTAAAATTTTCAAATACATCAGATTTCTGCCTAAGGAAATAAATCTATACCTACCTTATTGCATCATCAATAAAAGTGACTTAATACCGAGAGCCACCGAGAGAAGATACTTGAGCTGGTCCCCATACATCTATATGCACAAACTCCAATTTTTCATCTTTCTTTTGCTTCCCATCCTTAAGAAAACTAACTCTCTTTTGTTTTCCATATACACAAATTTTCACAAAAATCCATATTAACACATTTCAGACCCGGTAAAACATTCTTTGAATGAAGTACTTTCATACCTTTTGCACTCATATGCCTAAGTCTATTATGCCATAGCGCTGATTCAAAATCCACAACAACTATCTAATTTTCTGCCTGTTGAACTGTAACAATTGTTCTTGAACATTGATTTTTATCTATAATAGCTAAAGTAAAAGGAACAATATGACCTATACAAACATATGAGGTACCTACTTTAACACCTTTTTCTACCACTAAGGAACCTTTTGTAACCTTCCAATTTTTATCACTAAATGTAACAACACAACCTTCATCATCTAGTTGCTTGCTGAAATTAAATTTCATTTTAACTTTGGAACATGCCTTACCTCATGTAGTAGCCAATGATTCCCATTATGCAACTTAATCTTGATTCTTCCCTTTCCAACAATCTATTAGGGTTCGTTATCTCCCAAATAAACAAGCCCAAAATCCCTTTGGACACAATCAAGAAAATAACTTCTATGAGGAGTAGCATGAAATAAATCCCCTGAATCTAACACCCAAGAATCATTAGCATTATCAAGGGAAAGAATCAAAGGATCCTCATTAGATTTATTACTTACCACATTTTTCTCTTTATTTCCTTCCTTTTTGTCTCCTTTATTTTTTTGAGAGCAACAATCTTTCTTTAAATAACTCGGCTTACCACAGTACCAACAATCCCTCTTGTCTCTAGATTGGGACCTTTTTTCCTTTGATTTTCCTCATGACTTCCCATGATTTCTAGAATTGTTTCATCTCTCCTTTGTTTTTCCCCTGCTTTCTTCATTCAAAACACTTCCTGATGTGGATGTTCCACCTAAGCTTTTCCTATGAATTTCCTCTCTCAAAATAACACCAACAACATCATAAAATTTCAATGTATTCAAACTAGAAATAGAATTGGTAACAACCATTACCAAGTTATTCTACCTTTCAGGAAAATAACACATAATCAAAAGATCCCTAACTTCTTCATCAAATTTTACATTTATAGAACTTAATGAATTTTAATCATATTAAACTCTTTAAAATGATCAGCAACTGACCCACCTTCTGTCATTTTCATATTAAATAAATACTTCATAAGAAATACCTTATTCGAAGTGGAAGGAGTTTTATATAACCTTTCTAGGGTTTCCATTAACTCTTGAGTTGTCTTTGCTATTGTAATATTGAATGCCATTGATTGTGCCAAGAATAAACGAATGGCTCCCAGTGCCTTTCTGTTTAGAAGATTCCAATCTTCATCAATCATTGTTGTTAGTTTCTTGGCTATTCCTTCCAATGGGCTCCATAAATCCTTCTGATAGAGATAATCCTCCATCTGCATCTTCCATAACTGATAGTTTTTCCCATTGAATTTAGCTACCTTCAATTTACCCTCGTTTTCCATTGCTCCCACTTAATCGTGAGACTCCCACTCAACTATGAGACTTTCCTACATATGATAATTGAACACAACCTGCTATGATACCAATTTTTAGGGTTGGAAGGAAAACATCTAATAGTTAAATGTAGATAATTTGATCAATAAAATAGAGAAATAAAAAACACAAAAATATAGCAAAAACAAGACAACACAGAGAATTTAATGTGGTTCACCCAATCCAGGCTCCATCCACAAAATTCTAGCTATCCAATGATTTTATTATCCAATGTAATACATATTACAATCTTGCTAATAATTCCCTACTACAACTCCCATCCGAACCACTTATAACAAGCTTTTTAGAAGCTTCCAGAATTAGGGTTTTAGAAAGTTGATTTTTTTCCTTTCTTTTTCAGTGATTTTTGCCTTTTTAGTGATGACACAAAATAAATGGGAGGATACATGAAGAGTGTATAGTATAGCATGACCAGTTGCCACATACCAACAAAAATTTGGCATTTTTTTTTTGAAATTGCTAAAAGAATTGCAAGGAATCTGTTTATAACGTTATTTTTTTAGTTTTGGAAAGCTTTTTTTTTCAAAATTGTAAAGAACACTTTATGTTATAAATGGTTGATTTGAGCTTGTCACTTGTACAAATTGCAAAATTTATTCATTGTAATTTGTTGGGGTGGTTGCAAAATTAGGTTTAGTACATTCTTGGAGGGTGAGAGGAACAATTTAACAGTCACTTTTTCCTCTTTCTATTGGTGTTCAAGGCTGATCTAAGGCAAAACTAACCACTCACTCCACATAATTATCATACATGGAAGCTAAAAATGACTCAATTGTTACAATCTAAGGGTCTATGGCCAATGTTAGTGTGAGCACCTAAAATCTACAAACACTAAAACCTCAAGCATGGGTTAGTAGCCTACAAATTCATCAAAATGCTCCTATGAAATAACATGTAAATAATTCAAAATGCAACAAATAACAAAAAGGATTAAAAGACATCTAAGAGCATAACATGTACAGATTCCATAGTGGATTGGTGTCAAATGTACCAATGACCCTTTCCCAATCCTTGCTAAAACTTGAAATGATGAAATGCAATGGTCGAGAGAAAAATTAGTTCTCAATTCAAGAGAGTAACTTTGCATAAGAGTTGTAGATGGATTTGATGAAGAATCAACCTCTTATTTATAGATTTTCAAATTGGAAGAGAGCTCAAAAGAGAGGAATGTGGGATAATGAATAGACCAATGAGATGAGGCCACTTGTCAACTTGTCATAGGTTGATGAATGTGCAAGTTTTTGCCAATGTGCCCAAGAGAGGGAGATTCAAATTTGAATTTGTGAAATAAATGTTGAGTGGGTGACATGAAATAGAGAAGTTATTGCAATGTTGGAAGGGACAAGTCAACTTGTCTTCATTTTCAAACTTGAGGGAATATTCCAAAAAGGTGCTTTGTTGAGGGAAAATGATGAATTTATAAATGAGTTAAAATACTTTATTGGTGCAAGTAGGAAAAGCTAGAGGATGTGATGGGTGATTAGGTTAGGTTAATCAAGATTAGATTAGCTTAGGTGATGATTAGGTGATTTTGACCTTTTTGACTTAAATATTTTGATTTATTTAAATAAAAAAGGGATGGAATATGCATTTGGATTTCAATTTAATAAAGTTTGGTTTATTTAATTAAAATGTTGATGTTTGATTTATTTCATTTAAATGAACAACCTTAGGAATGAAATTAATAAGTTTAATTTACCTAATGAATGGATGAAGGTGAACTAAGTTTAATTGATGAATGAACCTAATTAAATGCATGATGCTAATTTTGAATGTCTATATTTTGCCCCTCTTTGAAGCAATGCACTTGCTACGTTGGTTCAAAGAATAAATTTGACGTGATCAAAATTCTTTTTTTTTTTAATTTTTTCGGATGCCCCAGTGGAAAGAAGTACACTAGTACATTTCCCCCTCGAGAGATCAAGTGAAAAGATTCTATTTGAGGGTCGATCTCATGATAAAGAGGTTTAAAATGGATGGTTATGGATGATGATGCAAATGAGATGATTTTAAGATGCTTAGAATAACAAATCTATATTATCTTAGCCAACTTAAATGATGATATGATGTGAGATGGATGAGATTGATGATGTGATATGCTATGTAATGGATACAAGTATATGATTTATGAGATGCTTAGACTAACAAATCTATATTATGATGATGAACATGCATGTGGGATGATATGCAAAATACTAATGGTTTGTGGATGTAGGATGGATGGACTAGTGATGATGATAAACTACTCATGATGTGATGTTAGTGTGGAAAATAAGACATTAAATGATGAAAAAAGGATCCAACAAGCGAACTTTATGAGAGATGATGATGATAGATGGATGATTTTCTTATCAAGGATTGGGATTTTAAAAGGGTCACTTACCTTATGTTTGATAACATGCCTAAGCACGATGCATCAAGGTATAAAGGACCAAGATGGTGTTGTACTTAGTGTGATGGACTTTGAATTGACAAATAGATAGGAGTATTCTTGTTCACACTTGATATACGAAAACCTTGCTAGGATGCACTTTAGAAGTTTCAAACATCTCAAACCAAAACACAGAAAGGTATAACTAGTCAATGCAATAGTCAACAAGCTGTCCAAAACATCCTCTATACATATCTAACAAAGAAAGTATTCACCAAAATTATTTTACAAGAACATCCAATAAGCATAGTAGACAAAAGGATAATGATCGTTGGCCCATTCCTATCTCTCTAAATCCTTCTTTTGGATATCATTGAAAGGTCCTTAGATTGAGCGCAATAAGATAAGTCAAAAAATAAAGATAAAGCACACAAACAAGCTGATGTTCTTCAATACCGCTAACCAAAATGGAATGTGTTTTAAGGATAGGAACCAAAACTATTGCCAAAAGATAATGCCCATTGTAGGAAGGATACATCCTAGGACATGTTAGTGGATGGCGGCACGCCATTTCATTTATCCTAAGTGTTCTTTCTAATAAATAATGCCCCTTGTAGGAAGATTCATCCTAGGACATGATGTTATCAGATGATTGATATGGGACTATTCAGATGATGGACTATCGACACAAAGAATTGACCAACTTGTTTACGTACTGACTTAAACCCGAGACTTGAAGTTTTTGAGTTTTACTTTTAAGCTGCTAGACTTGTTTCTAACTGTTTCACCAAAGGTTGAGGATGACTATCAATTTATTATGGATGGTGTTATTGAGGGTGCAAGCAAGATGAGGTGGATGGATTTTTCAAATATTTGGATGTTTTTGGAGTTTTTCAATGTTTTTGTTGGAGTTATCAACCCAAGATCTTCAATCTACAACACTAAAGAACCTCCACAAGAGATAGAGAGAAGCAACAATGGAAGATGCTATTCCACTAAACAAGGATTTCAGTATGATACAATATGATCAATGCAATACAATACAATGCTATATGTAATTCATGCTAGAGATGCCTTGCTTATAAAGGCAAGGATAAGAGATAGGATAAGACAAGATCATGACAAGTGTCTTAATCCTATCACATGAGACAAATAACTCATAACTACCTAGGAAAGTGGAAATTCTAGATAAGACAACTAATACTTATCTAGATATGACAACTAATATCCTAAGCAAACTTAACATGTGAATTAAGTCCCCTAAGTCCCTAGTAAAGCAATAAACTAGGTACAAGACTTATTCACACCAACACCCCCCCTTAAGTGCAACTTAGGGAGGTACAAACCAATGAATACATGCAAAAGATGGGTCCTGACAACTAGGCCTGATGAGGTACCTATGTACAAAATAAAAAAACTCTCACAAGCGGAGAAAAGGAGAAAAACCTTATGGGAGAAAACTCCTCTCTAGAAGAGAGAAAGAAACAAAGAAAACTAATGAAGGAAAGAGGACTCCTCAAGACCCCCCAAGGACAACTTCCTTCACCCCAAGCATCGATCGCAACTGAAGATAACGAGGCGATGCCAAAGGTTTAGTGAAGATGTCTGCAACCTGCTGATCTGTAGGAAAATACTCCAAGCTGAGAACACCATCCTGGATGAGCTGCCTGATGAAGTGCATGTGGATCTCAATATGCTTAGTCCACTGATGCTCCACTAGGTTGCGTGAAATATGAATGGCACTCTAATTGTCACACCAAAGAGTAGTGGGCTGAGTGGAAGGGAATCCAAACTCAGTCATCAATTAACAAAGCCACAAAACCTCCTGACTAGCCAACATGACACCTCGATACTCAACCTCTGTCGATGATAATGCAATAGAAGTCTACTTCTTGCATGACCATGCAATCAGACCAGAACCAAGGCAAAAGACAAAGCGAGAAGTAGACTTCTGATCATTGGCATCACCAGCCCAATCTGAGTCAGTGAAGCCCACAATCTGAGATGCACCTGAAGTGTAGTGAATGCCAAAATGAGTAGTGCCTTGAATGTATCTCAAGATACACTTGGTGGCCTTCCAATGACTCTCATGAGGCTCCCGTGAGAAGCAAGAGACAAGTCCTACCACAAAGGAAATATCAGGACGAGTATGTGTCAAGTACAAAAGAATTCCAACCAACTGCCGATACAAGGTAGGATCAACTGTAGGAGTAGTGCAACTGGAAGACAGTATAACACCTAACTGGAATGGAGTAGAGGTAGGCTTGCAATCAGCCATGCCAAATCTCTAAAGCAAATCAAGAGCATACTTCTGCTAGAAAATGAAGATCCCCTCAAAAGTCTAATGAATCTGAAGACCAAGGAAGTAATGCAAAAGACCAAAGTCAGTTATATCAAATCGCTCCATTAATGCTCACTGTGTACTCTGAATCATGGAATTAGAACTCCCTGTGAGAATCAAATCATCCACATAGAGCACAAGTATAAGTAGATCCTCTCCATGTCTCTGTGTATAAACTGTGGGATCGAAATGACAACGAGTGTAGCCAGAAGAAAGCAAGAAACTATCCATCTTCTCATACGAAGCCCGAGGGGCTTGTTTGAGACCATATAATGAACGTCGAAGCCTGCAAACAAGTGAGGAGTCCCACACAAAACCTGGTGGATTCTCCATATAGATCTCCTCATGAAGATCCCCATGCAAGAAAGCACTCTTCACATCCATCTGAAATACTGACCATCCTTGTGATGCAGCTATAGCAAGGACAAGGTGAATAGAATCCATCTTGGCAATAGGAGCAAAGGTCTCAAAATAGTCAATTCCTTCAACCTAAGAAAACCCCTTTGCAACAAGACAAGCCTTGTACTTGTCAATGGAACCATCTACTGCATACTTGGTATGATACACCCACTTGCATCGAACCAACTTTCTTCCCTTAGGAAGAGGCACAAGATCCCAAGTATGATTCTTCATCAAGGAAGAATACTCATCATCCATAGCAATATCCCACTCTAGAATACCTGAAGCATTTGAAAATTTTTGAGGATCATTGGAAACTGCATGACTCAAAAGACTAATTCAAGAAGTCTGAGAACGAGTGCGACGAGTGTCTATGGGATCACCAACAAGAGAACCAGCCTCCTCAAGAGTAACTCGAGCCCATCGTGGCCTAGTGGGTGAATGAGGAGGAGGTTCATCAAGAACATCATCAAAATATTCCTCAAGTAGCAAAGTATCATCAACTAAAGAAGACTAAGTAGGTTGTGATGAAGAAGAAGTCAAAGGAGGATCTAGCTGGGTGAAGGACTCAGAAAACTGAACATCACGTTGGAAATGAACCTCTCGTGTGTCAGGATCAAACAATCTGTATGCCTTCACATCCTCACAATAGCCAACAAAGATGTACCGCTGACTCTTCTTCTCCATGGATTTACGCCGACCATTCAGAATGAATGCCCAAGCCTTCTACTAAATACTCTGAAGAAGGATAGATTAGGCTTGCGATGAGACCAAGCCTCCTTAGGGGTCATATTTCACATTGCCTTGTGGGGCATACGATTCTGAATATAGTTGGCACAATTGATAGCTTCAGCCCAAAAGGCGGGAGCCATGGACCTAGACTGAATCATACAATTGGCCATTTCCCTAAGAGTCCTGTTATTTCTCTCCGGCACACCATTCTGTGGAGGAGTGTAAGGAACTGTGTGTTGATGAAGAATACCATGCTCACTGCAAAAATCCTGAAATGCCTGATTGACATACTTCCCCCCATTATCTGTGCATATCTGCCGAAGAGAAAAACCTGACTGCTTCTCCACAAAGGTTTTGAAGGTCTTAAAGTTGGTGAGGACTTCACTCTTGAGCTTCAGAAAATAGACCCATGTCTGGCGGGAAAAATCATCAATGAATGTTAGCACATACTTAGCCCCTAAAAAAGGAGTTGGGAATGACATGAGATCACTATGGACCAACTCAAGGGGTGTGGTTGCACCTGTAGCTTGACCCTTAGGAAAAGGATCTTGATGTTGCTTGCCAAGAACACATCCTTGACAAACACCATCTTTGCAAGTGATATTTGGACAACCAACCACTAAGTTATGTGCTTTCATTTGCTGAAGATATCTATAATTCAAGTGCCCAAATCTCTCATGCCAAAGCTTGCTCATTGAATTAGCATGAGCAACCAAACATGAACCTGATGAAGACTCAAATCCATCAAATCGATACAAATGATTCTCATGATCAACTATCCCTATAGCAACAACCTTCTCATGATCTTGCAACTGTCTAATAGTCACATTCTGTGGAGTAAAATCAACTGATTTCCCATCTCCAGAATGACAAATCTGATATATGGAAAGAAGATTCATTGAAATATCAGGAACAAGAAGAACATCCTCAATGCACCCATCTAGCATCTGAATGGAGCCTGTCCCCAAAACTGGAATCTATGAAGAGTTCCCAACTGCAATATGAGAAGTAGAAGTATGAACTATGGAATCAAGAAGATCACGTGAATTGGTCATGTGATGTGAAGCACCTGAATCAAGAATCTAACTATCTTAAGGTGAATGCATAGCTCATGTTGAAAGAGCTTTCCCTTTGCCCATGGAAGAAGGCTTAGCCACTGAAATATTGTGCTTCTTCATAGCTTCCTCTAAGGCCTCTAATCTCTTAAAGCAATGAGATTGAGTGGACTTTTGATTGTTCTTTGGCTTTAGTTTGGAGGGATTCTCACTACCAGAAGATGATTTTTCTTTCGGCTTCTTCTTGTTCTTTCCTTTACCCTTAGATGATTGAGCCATTAGAGCATGATTCTTAGAATTAGGTAAGGCATCCAACTAAATTAACTTGGCCTCCTCCCTAGTAAGACACTCACAAAACAACTCAAATGTAGGCATTTTGTAATCTTTCCCCATTGCATCCATAGTTGAATAGAAAGTAGAAGAAAACACTTGATAAGGGCCCTTTAACCTAGATAGAATCAAGAAGATACATTCATCACTAGATACATCATGTCCACATCCTTTCAACTGTGACAAAATCATCTTGAATTGTGCAAGGAAATCCTAAATTGAAGGAAATGCATCTGGAGAGAGGGATTGTAGTTTAGCTTGAAGTTGCAAGGTTCTGAAATGATTTGTTTTACCATACAATTCTTCAAGTTTATCCCAAACATTCTTAGGTGTCTTGCACTCTAAAATATGAAACAACAAATTATCAGATACATGTAAGCCAATGAGCCCTTTTGCTTCATCCATTTTACATCTATGGACAAACTTTTCATAATCCCTTGTAAATTCAGGTTGTTTTGCATCTAACATTGGCCATAGACCCTTAGATTGGTACAATTGAGTCATTTTTAGCTTCCATGTATGATAATTGTGTGGAGTGAGTGGTTCAATTTTCCTTAGATCCGCCATGAACACCAAAAGAAAGAAGACTATGTGGCACTTAAATTGTTGCTTTCACCCCCCCAAAATGTATTAAAACTGATTTTGCAACCCCCCCAGCAAATTACAATGAAGAAATTTTGCAATTTTAACAAGTGACAAGCTCAAATCAATCGTTTATAACACACAGTGATTTTTACAATTTTTAGAAAAAAGAGCTTGTTGAAACTGAAAATAGAGGTTACAAACAAATTCCTTGCAATTTTCTGATCAATTTTAAAACACAATTTGCCAAATTTCAACTTCGTTTGCAAAAGTTACACCAAGAACAAGCAATAAATGCACTTGTGCCTTCAAGCTGAAAAACTGGCAAAAAATGTCAAAATCTAGAAAAAATCACCTGATCACTATGAAGTTCGTCGAACCAGCTTTCCGATGATATCTTGTTTTTGAAAAACTGACTTCGTGGCGAAAAGTTATGCAAAATTGAAAAAAAGGCCTATTTTAGGCACTGTGAACACTAAACAGGAGCAAAAAATTGGCCCTCGGGGGCTGGTAGTCGGTCACCTACGTGACCAGGGGCTTCACAGAGAAAAAAAATAGGGCAGTTTCGGTTAACCGCTAGCGGTTTTCGAGCTTCGACGGTTTTCGGTGGCGATCGGCGGTTAGCGGCTCCCGTGGCCGTGGGGGTTAGCGGTTCATGTGGCGGTGGCAGTTAGCTGTGGCCGTTGGCTACGACTAGCGGTGGCGGTTTTTCAACCACCCGTTGGTGGGTTAAACAAACCCTGCAGCCAGTGGTTTATAAGGGCCGTGGGCTCCAACAGTCCGTAGACTGTTAAGGTCTGCGGTTGTTAAAAAAGCTGACAACGCTTAAGCGCTTTAAATTTTTTTATTTTTTTTTTTGAAATTTTTTTGAAATAAAATGCCGCCGAATCAAAAAATTTGAAATATAATTTTTTTGAAAAAAATTTTCTGATGACGTCGTACCTACGCGAGGGGGCTGTATGGCTCAGCTAAAAAAATTTTGCCCCGAAGACAACTTTTACCGAATATAGGTAAATTATATATCAAAAAACTCAGAAACGGCCACCCGGACACAATGGAAGACTTATTTTTTGCCCAAAGTGCTCCTATAAAAAGTTGTTCACTAGATCTGAGCTCGAAACCCTTCTTTGCCAAAGTTGCAAATGGTGACGAAATTAAGTGAAACAAAAGCCAGATCTGACTTTTTCGAGCCTCCTGGATGCAATGGGACAACCTAAAATACTGCCACTATAGCCAAAAGTGCTGCAATCACCAGATCTCACCAAAATGCAAGCATGCAATATAGGATACAAGAAAGTCAAAAATCACAATAGAAATTGATGGAAACTCTCTAATAAAGAAATGGAAGGGGCTTGCCAGATTCAAAGCTCTGATACCATGTTGGAGTTATCAACCCAAGATCTTCAATTTGCAACACCAAAGAACCTCCACAAGAGATAGAGAGAAGCAACAATGGAAGATGTTATTCCACCAAACAAGGATTTCAGTATGATACAATATGATCAATGCAATACAATACAATGCTATATGTAATTCATGCTAGAGATGCCTTGCTTATAAAGGCAAGGATAAGAGATAGGATAAGACAAGATCATGACAAGTGTCTTAATCCTATCACATGAGACAACTAACTCATAACTACCTAGGAAAGTGCAAATTCTAGATAAGACAACTAATACTTATCTATAAATGACAACTAATATCCTAAGTAAACTTAACATGTGAATTAAGTCCCCTAAGTCCCTAGTAAAGGAATAAACTAGGTACAAGATGTATTCACACCAACAGTTTTGAGGCTGTTTTTGGTATTTTTCAAGATTTTCAAATGTTTTGATTTTCAAAATTTCAAATCTTTTTGGGATTTTCTGAAAATTTGACCAAGAGACTAACCTAATGACCTATCCTAGGGGCCTCGGGGGCTGATCAACATATTAGCCTTTCCTACGTTATACACCCAGAGACCACGTAGTTCGACTGACAACTTGACCGATTTACAAATGAAGATATACATGATGAATTGTCAGTTTATTATGACAGACTCCTAAAGGACTGACCTAAGTATCTCAGGGGATGATCAAAGATCAACCTTTCCTATGTTCAAGGTCAGAGATGATGTAGTTGACAAGACGACTCTATTTTTGACTTTTTGAATGACTTTTGACCTGTTTTGGGATTTTGATGATTTTTTTATTTTTTTTGATTTTTTGATGTTTTCATGTTTTTGGATTTTCTGATATTTTGATGTTTTGATTTTTTTGGATTTTTTGATATTTTGATGTTTTTGGATTTTCTGATATTTTGATTTTTTTGTATTTTCTAATATTTTGAGGACTTTAAGAATATACACGAATCCGATCCAGTAAGAACATTCCCCCAACGTGATGCAATATACTACTTCGATAAAGGCAAGAAAAACTAACCTTGAGGATGGGCCGAGTAGTACTAGGAGGGATCATGATACAAAAATAGGATCAATCTATGGTGCAAATGCGAGTGGATGAGTGATGGATGGAGATCTGGATGCGATGGATGATGGAAGGGAAATGGATGGATGATGCAGAACAAGCTGTAAGGATCTTGGTGGATGGAAAGTGCTTATTTACACAAGGTCCCTGTTTTCCAGGTTTTCACCAAGGTACTTGCCCAAAGTGCCACCAAAGTGGTTTTCACTAGACGACGATTTTTCTCTTTTTTGATCCTTTTTCTAATTTTATTTTTTTTGGATTTTTTTGTTGTCACCAAGACACCTGTTTGCCGGTTTTTGCCGAAGTGACCATTTTTTAGGACATTTAATGATTTTTTGGATTTTTTTGTTCTATACGTTGAAAGATTTAGGCATAAAACTTTTTGAGATGAGAGCTATTCATGGGCTCTTGCAAAGGTTCCCCTTCAGGTTTTGATAACTGATATGCCCCTGATTTGTAACTTGCTGTGATGATGAATGGTCCCAGCCAATTGGGTTCAAATTTTCCTTTGCTGCTTGGGTTTGGGACATTCTTCTGATTTTCTTTTAAGACCAGTTCTCCAACTTGGAATGTCCTGCTCTGATTTTCTTATTGTAGGTCCTTTTGAGTTTATTCTAATAGACTTGCAAATGATTCAAAGCATATATACATCACTCATCCAGTAGCTCCAGCTCATTCAATCTTGATACTCGGTACTCTTCATTTGTGATGAGTTTTTGCAATGATATCCTAAGTGATGGGAGCTCAATCTCAATGGGGAGTACTGCTTCTGATCCGTAGACCAGGGAGAAAGGGGTGGCACTGGTGGGTGTGCGGATACTGGTTTGATAGGCCCATAGGGTGGGATTAAGCTGTAAGTGCCAGTCATGACCTGTGTCATTGACTGTTTTCTTGAGGATTTTTCAAAATGGTTTTGTTTGTAGCTTCTTCTTGGCCATTGCCTTGGGGATAGTATGGGGTGGAGAAACGATGTTAGATTTTGAATTTTTTGCACAAATCACAGACATCTTGATTCTTGAATGGTGTCCCATTATCTGAAATAATGGCTTGTGGAACACCATAATGACATATGAGATAGTTCAAGATGAACTTCGAAATCTGCTTCCTAGTTATATAAGTCATGGGTATGGCTTCCACCCACTTAGTAAAGTACTCTGCTGCGGTTATGATGAATTTTTGGCCATTAGATGAGGTAGGTGTAATTATGCCAATGAGATTGAGTCCCCACTGTTAAAAGGGCCATGGTGTGATGATAGGATGAAGCTCATGAGTTGGATCATGGATGAGGTCCCCATGCTGTTGACATTGTAGACACCTTCTGGCATAGTCATGTGCTTCTCTTTCCATTGTGGGCCAATAATACCCCATCTTTAGTAGTTTCTTAGCTATGGTCATTCCACTTAAGTGTGAACCACAGATACCATTGTGTACTTCAGTTAAAGCAGCCAATTCCTCCTTAGTGTTTAAGCAGCGTAGTAGGGTTCCTTCTATGCTCCTACGATATAGGGTATCTCCTAGGATGAAAAATTTGGATTCTTTTTGACAAAGGTTCATTTTAGGTTTGATGGTAAATTGACAAGTATGACTCCTATTTGAAGGTATGTGTAAATGTTATGATACCAAGGATCACTGGGACCAATGATTTCACACACGAATTCTGATTTGGTACCCCAAATGTGGGTACAAGAAGCTACTCTATCAGGAATTCATATTTTGGAACAAATAATAAACACTAAAACCTTAAGCATGGATTAGTAGCCTACAAATTCATCAAAATGCTCCTAAGAAATAACATGTAAATAATTCAAAATGTAACAAATAACAAAAAGGATTAAAAGACATCTAAGAGCATAACATGTACCTATTTCATAGTGGATTGGTGTCAAATGTGCCAATAACCCTTTCCCAATCCTTGCTAAAACTTGAAATGATTAAATGTAATGGTCACTGAGAGCAAAATTAGTTCTCAATTCAAGAGAGTAACTTTGCATAAGAGTTGTAGATGGATTTGATGAAGAATCAACCTCTTATTTATAGATTTTTAAATTGGAAGAGAGCTCAAAATAGAGAAATGTGGGATAATGAATAGACCAATGAGATGAGGCCACTTGTCAACTTGTCATAGGTTGAGGAATGTGCAAGTTTTTGCCAATGTGCCCAAGAGAGGGAGATTCAAATTTGAATTTGTGAAATAAATGTTGAGTGGGGGACATGAAATAGAGAAGTTATTGCAATGTTGGAAGGGACAAGTCAACTTGTCTTCATTTTCAAACTTGAGGGAATATTCCAAAAAGGTGCTTTGTTGAGGGAAAATGATGAATTTATAAATGAGTTAAAACACTTTATTGGTGCAAGTGGGAAAAGCTAGAGGATGTGATGGGTGATTAGGTTAGGTTAATCAGGATTAGATTAGCTTAGGTGATGATTAGGTGATTTTGACCTTTTTGACTTAAATATTTTGATTTATTTAAATAAAAAAGGGATGGAATATGCATTTGGATTTCAATTTAATAAAGTTTGGTTTATTTAATTAAAAGGTTGATGTTTGATTTATTTCATTTAAATGAACAACCTTAGGAATGAAATTAATAAGTTTAATTTACCTAATGAATCATGGATGAAGGTGAACTAAGTTTAATTGATGAATGAACCTAATTAAATGCATGATGCTAATTTTGCATGTCTGCATTTTTCCCCTCTTTGAAGCAATGCACTTGTTGTGTTGGTTCAAAGAATAAACTTGCTGTGATCAAAATTCAATTTTTTTTTTTTTCCCAATTGTTGCCATGGCGTCTGTTGCCCTATTGTTGGATCTAGGTATCTGCTCAAATGTAATTTCAAAGAAGGATTCTTTGAGAACCTCCATTGATTTCTTGTATGGAGTGAGCTTATCATCCTTGGTCTGGTATTCATTGTTCACCTGATTTATGATCAATTGGGAGTCTCCGTACACTTTAAGAGCTATGATGTTCCACTGCACTGCTATTCTGAGACCTATGGTCAAAGCCTCATATTTTGTAATATCATTAGTCCAAGGAAATTCCAATTTGTAGGACCTTGGTATGCAATCCTCTTGTGGGGTGATGAAGAAGACACCAACTCCTTATCAATGTTGTGTGTATGAGCCATCAAAGTATAGTTTCCAGTGGTCAGCTACGTTGAGGTTGAAAATAGATTCATCTGGAAACTTTGAGACAAGAGGATTCTCAGAATAAATAGGTGCTTTTGCTAGTTAGTCTGCGATGACTTGGCCCTTGATTGCTTTCCTCTCCACATATTCAATGTCGTATTCTAACAGTATCATCACCCATTTTTCCATTCTTCCTGTGAGCATTGCCTTTGATAGTAGATACTTGAGAGGGTCAATTTGGGCAATGAGTTTTATTTTATGTGCCAACATGTAATGTCTGAATTTATGAGATGCAAACACTACTGCAAGACATACTTTCTCAATGAATGAATAGTTTAGCTCATGACCAACCATTGTCCTGCTGATGTAATAGATAGCCCTCTCCATTCCGTTTTTGTCATGCTGAGCTAGGAGAGCTCCAAGGGCTGCTGCTATTGTTGACATGTATAAAATCAATGGATTTCTTGGGATGGGTGGCATTAAGACTAGTGGTGTCAGTAGATATTCCTTGATTTTATTTAATGCCTCTTCACACTTGGTATCCCATTTGTACAGTACTCCCTTATGGAGTAGGTGAGAGTATGGGTTTTGTTTGTCCACTAGTTGTGCTATGAGTCTTTGAATGGATTGTAGTCTACCTTGGAGACCTCTTAGTTGCTTTAATGTTTTTGGTGCCTCCATCTCGAGGATTGCTTTTACTTTTGCTGGATGTACGTTGATATCCCTCATTGACACTATATATCCTAAGAGCTTTCCTGATTGTACGCCAAAGACACACTTCTTTGGGTTTAGTCTGACCTTGTACTCCTCTAATCTATCAAAGATGGCACTTAGGGTTGCTATGTGATCTTTTCTCTTTTTGGACTTAGCTAGAATGTTGTCAACATAGTCTTCGACTATCTTATGAATCATGTCATGGAATATCAATGTCATAGCCCTTTGATATGTTGCTCCTGCATTCTTTAAGCCAAATGACATCATGCTCCAATAGTATGTTCCCCATGGACAATTGAAAGATGTCTTATGTTGATCCTCTTTTGCTATCATGATCTAATTATATCCTGAGAATCCATCCATTAGTGACAACATCTCTTGTCTCGCTGTCATGTCTACTATCATGTTGATGTTGGGAAGCAGAAAGTCATCTTTTGGACATTCCTTGTTCAAATCCCTGAAGTCTGTGCAGATTCTGATGTTTCCATCAGGTTTTGAAATAGGTACCAAGCTTGATACCCATTCTAGATAGTCTATCGGTCGGATGAATCCTACGTCTAATAGCTTTTTTAGCTCCATTTTGACTAGCAGGGTGATTTGAGGGTGTATTTTTTGAAGCTTTTGTCTGATGGGCTTTGCTTCTGGATACACTGCTAAGTGGTGAACCATGATCTTTGGATCAATTCCTAGCATGTTAGCATAACTCCATGTGAATTTTATCTATCTTTCCCTTAAGAAGGCTACTAGGAGCTCTTGCTCTTCTAATAGTAGTGATTCCGCATAGAATGTGATATGCGGGGTCTCCTCTATTCCTAGGTTGAAAGGATTGCATTTTTATGCCAAGACTACTGAATTTTACTGATGAATAGCTCTTAAAGGAAGATTGAATCCCCCATCCTTGGGCACCTCAAAGAGGTTTTCACCATTGGACGTGTCCTTTCTTTTTATTTTTTTCTTGTCAGAGAGTGCCATAGTGTGGTTTTCACTCAAGGACCTGGATATTATTCTTAATTTCTCACTTTTGCGACTGAAGGATTCAATCATTTCCCATAATAGGCATGTGTGTCCAACTCCATTATAAACCCCTCTTTTTGATTCCCATATGGAATGTTGTCCTGCAATCCCATGAATTCTGAGAACGCCTCATCATTTTCGAATTTATCGAGAATTGGTGGTCCTTGTTGGTCATAGTCGATGAGTTGGGGATATACTAAGTGGATCTCATGATTTTGATGGTTTGTTTAAAAGGAGAGGGTGCTAATCATGCAAAGGGCGGTATCCTCAAATAACCTAGGTAGATTGGTCATGGTATCCTCATCATCATTACTATTATAAATGTAAGTTATAAAGTTATGTATGTCTCTACCTATGGATATTGGTAAGCGTACTTCTGCTGTGGTTGGATGAGGAGGAATATTAACCATTCTAACTGGAGGACTTCAGCCATGTATGCTTATAATCAGAGGTTACATCCAAGGCCAAGGTTTGTTATCGGTCGTGTCTCTGGCATGATAGGTATTATGAGCCCATTATCGTTTTGTCCCAATCTTTGATTTCTGTCATATCCCATTGCAAGCATCATTTGCAGACCCTTACTTCTGTCATCCATTGGTAGATCAGGTGCTAGTCTTTCATCTTGATACAACATGTGAGATGGATCTGCCTCAATAACTTCTCACCCAAGATCCCCCCAACTTGTAAAGGTGGGATAGTTTTCAGGAGACATTTGGGATGTGGAGGCTTCATTTATTTGTGGTCATCCCCGTGATCTAGGAGATTGTGGTAACTCTCCTACCACAAAAGCATTTTTATGGATCTTGTAGTTTCCATAGCCGTTATCTTGGATAATGAGCTTGATGTCAGAGATGGTGGGAATGGCAAGAGTGGCGGGTGTCTCTGTCACAGAAGTGGATGCGAGAGTGGGGGGATCGATGTATGGTATGGATGGGCCCTCATCATTTTTTGGTACTTGGGGGATTTTGTAATACTTTGCTTGAATATTTTTGCAATAGGAAAAGGGTTCAAGGTCTCCGTGGATGGTAACTTCTTGTCCCTCATGTGTGAATTTCACATATTGGTGGAAGGTTGATGCTACTGCCTTCATTGTATGAATCCATGGATGTCCCAAAAGGATGTTATATGGTAATTCAAGGTTTAGGACTTGACAAGTGGTTTCCATAAGCACCAACCCTACTTCAATAGGGAGTTTGATCGTGCCTTGGGACACTCTTTCTTGATCGTCATATGCTCTTATTGTGATACCCTTTCCTTTGTCAATAGAATCCTCTAGGATTTTCAATTGTTTGATGAGCTTGAGAGAATATATATTCAAACCTGTACCTCTGTCCACCAAGACCCTTTTGACTTTGCTCTTATGTACTATGAATTCTAAGTGCAGTGCACGGTTGTGAGATGGCTCAGTGGGGAAATCCTGGTCAGAGAATGTGAGAAGATTAGGTGTAATGATATTTTTGACCATAGCTTGGAATTGCTCCGCATCAAGATCTATGGGGATAGTGGATGAGGCCAACACTTCTTCAAGGATTTTCCTATGGGCAGATGAGATTTTTAGCAACTCCATGATGGATATTTGCACTAGCATTCTCTTGAGTTGATCTAGGACATTGTAGCCATTAGGAACTGATCTATATGTAGGGACTTTTTTTACCTAGGATGATCCTGCGATGGTGATTTTGCCACCTCTTGTGGTGACTCCACAATCGGCATGGGCACTCTTGATGGTGATGACTGTGCAATATTCATCTAGGGAGGCAACAATAGTTACGTACACATGGTTCATGTTTGTGTGGGTGCCTTTCCCTTTATCATTGTTATTCCCTTTGTTACCATGATTCGACATTAGATTCATATATATCTTAAGATCCTGATTTCTTGTAGGTTGTTCCATGTTTATAATTCTTTTAACGATGAGATCTTGAACGATTTTTTTCAATCTCATGCAACTGTTTGTGGTATGGCCTTTGATTTTATGGAATTCACAAAGTTTATTCTCGTTAGACCAAGGAGGTTTGACATCTAGTTCTTGGTAATTTTCAAAGGTAGGAGCCTTGATAAGTTTTTCGTCTATCAAATTTTTCATTATGTCTTCAAGTGGTTCCTCCAAAGTGGTGTATTTTCGCTTGGGATAACTCTTGCGTTGGGGTGGTCCTCTATGCTCATTGAGATTATTGATTGTTGGATTGTTGTTTGGTCGGTGTGTTATGTGATGATTGTTTTGGTGTTGTGTTTGGATTTGTGGTGCAGGTGTATGTTGGCGAGCAACACTAATGACCACCTTGGAATTGATGACACCATCATTAGTAATGTTTTTGTTCCTTGCCCACGTGTGAGGTTTATCATTGTAATTCGATGGTGGGCAGTTGTTTTGTTGTTTGGGGTATGATGTTTATTTTGCAGGTTGAGTGATAAGGGCTCTTTTGATGCTAAGCGCCTTGGGGATCAACTGATCATATGTGGTGATGCCTTGAACCTTGAGATGAAATGCCAAGCGGCCTTCAAGGTTGGCTATGATGGTGCAAACTTGTTGTTCTTCTGGCATGTTCCACTTGCTCTGATTGGCCTTGGATCACCATCGTTGTAGGAATGAGGTGAATGATTCACCCTTTCCTTGTTCCAAAGTTGAGTTCTTCTAGACTAACATCCATTGTAGTGTTGCATGCATAATTTTTAAAGAATGCATCTATAATTTCTTGAAATTTTCTAATGCCTGAAGGCAGACGAGAGAACCATTCCATAGCGTGGCCAGCCAAACTCCTAGGAAATAGCCGCATCAAATAAGTATCGTCGTATGTGACTTCCATGCAATGAACCTAGAATTCCTTGTTATGATCTTTAGGGTTTCCTGTCCCTTGATATTTTTCAAATTTGGGGATCTCAAATCCCTTGGGGAATGGTTTCATTACTAGTCTCCTATCAAATGGATACAGACAAGTTGCTTGGTGTCTTTGTTGTTCACCCTGATTGAAGATCAAGCACTTGTTGCGAGAGCAACCTGATTTGTTCTGTCACATCATTTTGCGGATTAGGGGGTGGGATGAAAGTGTTTTGGGGTGTTTCAATCATGGGTTGGATGGGTGGGTTGGTCAGTGTGTTGTTCGATGGTATCTGTATGTTCTTTCGAGCTAGGTAGCCTTCCACCTGCTTTTGTATGAACAATGCCTGTTGTTGATCTTGTTGTTGCTATGCTAAGATTTCTGCTTGCTGTTGTGCTTGTTGTTGTTCCAACAATGCTTGTTGTTGTTCGAACAACTCTTATTTTTTTGCTTGTTGTTGTTTCAACAATGCTTGTTGTTGGACTGCCAATTCTGTTGCTTCTTGCTACTCTTGATATTGCTTTATTACTTGCTGATATGCTTGCAATTACGTTGCTTGTCTTTGTGCAAGAAGTTGTGCTTGTGCTTGCGCTTTTTGTGCTTGATATTGTAATAGAGATTGTGCTTGAGCATTCTTTTGTGCTTGTAATGTTTGCAATGCTTGAATGGCTTGGGCGGCTTGTTGTTATTGTTACTGCAATAAATCTTGGGCTTGTGCGGCCTATTGCACTTGTAATGTGGCTTATGCAGCTTCGGTAGCTTGCATTGAGTAGCTTGCTGAGCAGCTAGGTGTATGGATTTTTGTTTTTGTACTTGTTTAAATCCCCTTTGAAAAGTAGCTTGCAATGCCACATTGTATTGGCTTGATGTGGTGGAAGTTGGTGGTGGTGGGAGTGGTGGTGGTTTAAGAATGGCATTTGATAATGTCGTGTTGGTGTTTTGAGTGATGGATGGTGGTATTGATGTGGTGGTTTGAGTGATAAGCGGTGTCGTTGATGTGATTGGTCCTTGAGAGACCATGCTTTGCGATGTTATGGGGATGTTTTATGATGTTTCAATTGTTTGTACGTTTGTCATCTGTTGTTGTGATATCGACAACAAGTTTTGAGCATTTGGCATAATGCTTTGATTAATGCTTGGGATGTTTGTTTGATTTATACTTGGTAAGGGGGGATGCCCTAAGCTAAGGAGTAGTGTGGATGATGATGGTAATGGTGGGAGAGGTGGGAATGTGAGGGGGGAAAGTTCTTACAAAAATGTTGTGGTGTCAAAGATCCCCCCTGGTCCGAACATGTCTCCCTCCCCTTGCGAATTTGTGAGGAGATAAGTTTGGGGTGTTGCGTAAAAAAATGATGATGATGGACCATGATGGAAAGTGAGAGGAACATTTTTATGTAATGGATTTTCGGATATGTTTTGTTCCAAGGTGGTATTTTCATCCAAGATTTGATTATTAACAAGGGAGTGTGTTTGAATATCATTGAGAAATGCATTTCCCTTATGTTAGGTTGGGTTGGAGCAAAAGATGTCATGATTTGTGGAATGTTTTGGATGATATTTTGGGATGGGGGTGTGGATGAAATGGGAATGGTGGATGAGATTAGAGGAAATGATGTCTTCACTATGGTACTCACGTGAAAATCCAAAGGTAACTTGGCCCCTTGTTTTGCTAGCTCAAGCATGTAAAACGAAGGGTTAAGTCTCATCATGATGTTGATGATTTTATGGTTCTCTAGATTTTGGAGGATTTCAGTTATTTCTTCGTGAGACATTCCAAAGGTAAGATCCTCTCCTTGGTTTTCCTCTTGCGGGTTTTGTGATGATGTCAAAAGGTTAACTGTGAGAGTTCCAGACCCAATGGGATTCATTTCAGGAGTGGCTTAACTTAAATCACTTGAAGCGGATGTTTCTTTGTTGGCTTCCATGCTCTTCTTGTATTGAGATCTGGTTTGAACCATAAAACAAGGATCAATTTTTAAGAATGGGAGATGAATCTCTTGATTCTTTGGATTGATCATTATTTTATGTCTCAAAGTGGAAAATTTTAGGATATCTTGAGGATCGAAAGGTGATATGGTGATGATGCAAAAGATGGATGATGTGGATGTTATGATCTTTTGGTAAATCTTGAAGGAGATACTAGGCTTTTGGGACTTTTAGATATGTTTCAGATTTTGATTTTTATTTTCCCTTGGGATTTGTCCTTGATTGATTTTGATTTTGAAAAAATAGACCCTAAGATGTTTGGATGATTATCTACGGGATAGATTTGATCAAAGGATGATAATTTGAATATGTGCGAGGAGAAGGATGCATCTACCCACACCTATCCAAACAAGATGATAGTTTCACTAAGCATATGAAGAAGGATTCATCTACATATACTAAGATAAACGAGATGATTTTGATAACTTTTGACTAAGCATATGCAAAAGGTGATTTTGATAATGTTTTCAAGGATTTAGTCTCAATGATTTTGATGATTTTGATTTTTCCAAAAAGCCTAGCATTAAGGATGATTTCAAGATTTTCCAAAAGGTGATTGTGAGATGATGGTTTTTTTTATGTTTGAAGGATGGATGAAAAATATTTTGATTTGCTTTGATCCTAAGATGAACCTAAAAAAGACACTTTGTTTGCCTAGACCTAGGTATTGAAGAACAAGCTTTTCTCTAAATAAGATGTTCAAACTCTCTAAAAAGATTTGGGTTTTGGCAGTAATAGAATGAATACAAACCAAGATTGTTCCTTGAAGCCTTTTTGTAAAAGTTAAAAAGTAGTCTTTGTCTGACTTCGTATAACATAGAGAGATGTTCTTGATTGGCTTTCAGACTAAGGGCTTTCACCTTTGGTTTCTTGATCTTGATTTTGCGTGAAATCATTGGAGACACATGTGTGGGGTTCAATTGTCTTTAATCTTTGCTTAATGGATTCTTTTTACCACAAACACACTCTTGATTAGATTTCAAATCCAGATGTCTAATGTCTCAACTTTCCCCTTATCCCGCAAAGTGTATTATGTGGAAACCAAGGAAATTTGAGGCAAGAGTTACCTATTGTTGACCTTAGTAGGAGAAAATTGAGATGAAATCCAAATGTTTAGAAGCCTCTAAGGACATGAATACCAAAGGCAAGCAATAACATGTGAATTTTTTCAAGGATATTTGCTTCTCCTAAAGGGTTTGAGATTTGATGCTCATGTTGAATGTTGGTTTTCAATGTTTTCAATCAAAGCACTGTGTTTTCAAACCAAGAACAAGTACAACCCTACGGATGTGAAAGAAAATATTTGTTGGATTCCCACTTGGAAAAGTCCAACTACGCTTATCTTTAGCGAATGGTTAGATGCTTGACCCCACTGGCTCCCCTCCACGACTCATTAATGTCAATTGGGGCAGCGAAGCATTAACACCCATGAAACTCTCATGGTATTTTTTCCATTTCTACTAAAGACTGTAAAAGTGTGGGGTGGCTTCACAATGACCATTCTTGCACCAACAAATAGATTAAAGAATTTTGGAAAATTCTAGCACATGGGTTTTAATAAGGACTTTTCATTTGTGGAGATTGACCCATATGGCAAGAGTCCCCTTTTAGATCCATCTTGCCAGAATTAACCGCGTGATATTGGCATTTACACCTATATCCACATTTATATCCCAGTTGGAAATACTCTTGGCTTTAGAGTGTTATCGGTTGAGTCGTTCCCTTGGGTGAGTACTTTTTCCCCAAGGAAGGCCCTTTAGGATAAACAAAAGCAAGTAAAGAAAAAATCTATAACTCAATCAATCTTTGATGGCAACAAAGAGAGAGAATATATGCAATAATTCCCCCACTCACACTCGCACAAGATCTTGTTCAATTTTAAACCCAAATCAAAGTGTGGAGGTGTTTGCTTTGTCTCAACGTAAAGTCATGAAAAAGGCCTTTTGATTCTCAACATCGCTATAAAGCGCGAGAGAAGCACATACATCCTTTTTCAACGCCTTTAGTTTAAGTAAGCCTTCACGAAAAAAAAAATTGCACTTGTTCTTTTTAAATCCACAAAGAAAAATGTGAGTTATTTTTAAGCACCAAAAGACAAGTGAGAGATACTTTGTTCAATTGTTTATCCAAAAAAAACTCTAATAAGTGGTATCCCTAATGTTCGTTTTAGCCTTTGCAAGAAGAAATTGAAAGATTCTTTTAAAACCCAAATGACATTAGTGTTCTAAGAAAGAAAAGATAACAATTTCTTGAAGAAGTGTTTAAAAAAATAGCTAAAGCATTTAAAAACACTTTGATCTTTCAAAATATCGTCCTCATGCTTCTCCTCCTTTCGTTTTCCTTTCGCCTTCCTTTGTTCTCCTTCGTTAACTTTTTACCTTTGTTGTCCTTTGTTATCCTCATTTGGTTTTCTCCTTCGTTTTCCTTCTTCGCTTTCCTTTTGCTTCCCTCTTTTTCTTTCCTTCCTTGTTTTCCTTCATTATCCTTGTACTTGTAAACAAAGATAAATCCACCAAATTACGTAATTAAAGTCATTGCCTCCAAACAATAAAATGATTTTAAGAGGAAAAGACTAACTAATAAACAAAGCATTAATAGTAACCCCATTTGTTACAAAACTTTTACATTGAAACTTAATTTAGAAGATACCACTTCCCAATAAAGTTCAAAGCTTCTTAGAAAGTCAAAATGAACAATTCTTACTCAAGAGGATGCCTGCGAGAACAATAAATGAGTGGTTTTAAACAACAAAAATGCCTATAATAGACCATAAATGAGTAGTAGACAAAGTAGATATACAATTATTTATTAAAGTATTTATTATCCCTTGTATAAATATCTGAACCATTCCACATTTTAGTACATCAACCTATTGTGATGTCGTCCATGGGACTTAAAAGTGACTTTGATATTCATTGTATAATCCAAAAAAATACATATAATAATACATGCACAAGATATTCCTCTCACCTATCTCCAACATAAATACCATTACCATCTCCAATCTACTCAAGACATTAATTTCTGAGAATCCCCAAATTTGTCACATCAAAATAGACAGAGCCAATAATATCTTCGAAATATTTTCACTTAAGTCATAAATGATTAGCTTGTTGCTGGTCGCACCCCTGTTATTACTGTAGACACGCAAAATATGCATATACGTCAATCCAATGGTTTAATCAAATAATAACATTTCATCTCTCATAAATCATTCAACCTTTATCTTGCATCATCCATTTAATTAAATAAACCAGGACTTTATTTAATTAAGTCTCAAAATTCATATTTCCCCTTTTCTGATTTAAATAAATCAAATATTTGAGTCAAATTAGTCAAAACATCCTAATCATCATCCTAGCTAATTAATCCTGATTAAATCTAATCTAATGCATGTCACATCCTCTAGATAATCCCACTTGCACAAATAAATCAATTTATTGATTTATTTAAATCAGCATTTTCACTCAACATGGCATCCATGAGGAATATTCCATCAAGTTTGAATTCAAAAGGCAAGTTGAAATGTACATCCAACAGGGCATTTAATAAGTCTTACATGTCTCTTACATGTTCCCTTGCACAAGTCAAACTCAACATTAACTCTCATTTAAATTTTGAAATTTCCCCCTCTTGGGCACATTTCCCAAATCTTGCACACCCTTCAGCCTATCACAACTTGACAAGTGGACTGCTCTCATTGGTCCAATATTTGTCCCACATTCATCCATTTGGCTATTTATCTCATCCAAATAATCTATAAATGGAAGGCTTTATTCATCATCAAATCCTCCACAATTTCATCTACAACTCCTATGCAAAGTCACTCTCTTCATTTGAGAACTGATTTTTCCCATCTTATCATCATCTAGCTTATCTATCAAGAATTGGAAAAGGGCTATTTTCAACAATAGCACCAATCCACTATGAGATATAATTTGCTCCATGTTTCATTATATGCTTTCAATTTATCTATCTAGATCTTTGTTGGTTTGATTGCATTATTATCATGTGGAGTTATTTCATAGGGATGTTGATGATTAGTTTGGTTTTAAAATGCTAACCATATGCAGATTTTGACATCCACAAAATGGCACTAGAAGGAGGGCATGATATAAATTTTTTGTTTCTATTCACCTCTGTTTCATGCAGTATATAAGACTGTAAAAGTCTCTTTTTCTGGTTAAATAATATCAATTTGTGTTTATGCAGGACTGTAAAATCTCTAATCTCTGGTTCTTTTGATATAGTATCAATTAATGATCTAGATGGTGGTGTAAAGTCTTTGCATCTATAAAATCTCTGTTTCTTTTTATATATCCACTATAGTCAACAATTTAAAATAGTACAATGATGCAATGGGCCCTACTATTCAGCAATCTGTGGTGATATCTTTTCGATGACACATTGGTTAACTAGTTTATTGGCATTTTAACCTTTTAATGAACTTGTTGTGTTTTCATCTTTGTGCCCTTGTGCATATTTTTGCATCACTTGCAGATGTTAGAGTACTCCCATATCATTGCAACTTGATAAATTGCAACCTCCTTTCCATTTTGAGTAAGACTTTGATGATCCCAGGCTATCTCCTATCGCTATATTAAGTTAGCATTAAAACATTGCTACTTATCTTCTATACCGTCCATCTTTTGCTGGGTCTTTAACTTAGGCATGCCATGCTCTCATTTTCTTGTTTCAATCTCTTTAAAAATATACTAGCTTTTAGTTGGCTAATCTGGGCATGCAATCATCTTTCGTCAATATAGTTATACGCCATGTGCATTACCTAACCACTAGCCTTATTTATATCCAACTACTTCTGCATGCATCACTATTTTTGCATATAGGGCTACCACGTCAGTTGCATTGCAAGTTCTCCTTATGCGGGCATAAAGGATGCTCACAGTGGAAGTGGTAGTATAATTTATTGTTTTTAGAAAAATATAGTGCTTCAGATTCTCTTTCAAGCCGACTAAGATGCTCCAATCTCATTGTTGTGATAAGCCATTGATCCAACTAGCCGACCCACTCAATTAAATTGCATGTTTCCTGTGGTCCCTCCTACCAATCACTTTAGCAATTACATATTGGGAAGTTTCTAAAGAATTTTTAGCAAGCATCTGATTGGTCTCATCAAACACAATAAATAGAACATCTGACAAAATATTTTATATACATTTTTTTAATGCTATATTCATTTGCGCATAGGTAGGGAAGGAATGCTAGCAAAGGCTGTAGAATTCAGCCTTAATCCTGTCAAATGCATCTTCTTGATAAAATATTACACCTTTTTCTTTTGTGTAGGCTGGGAGGACACTCGTCAAACATGTTGTAATTATTGCATTCTTGTTGAAACTATGGAAATTCGGTTTTACAACTGTCATATATGATTACATTTAGTTTAAAAGCTTTTTTCTTGAACGATATTGGGGCGCGGTTTTTTATACCTGGCAAGCATTTGCTTGAAAGCTTGTAAAAGCATTTATTCATTTGTCTTCTCTGTGTGTCTGGTATTAGCAGTTGCTTGAAATTTAATTTTTTCATCAGATCCTCTTGCATAGATTTTGACATCTACATTCTGGGATATTAATTTCAGAGCGTACCCAATTGGAAAGAATTATCAATATTAAATTTTAAATAGAAATCGAATCTTATATTACCCAAATTCAAAAGGTGCACAAGTGGTTTGAAAACATGCCTTTAAGCTCACAAATGCATGCAGTGCAACCGTTGTTTTATTACTGTGTTTCTCAGCCTCTACTAATTAGATGAAATCATTGCATCTGCTTTTGTGCTAAGTATCCTATGCTCTAATGTTTACTTATGTGTTTGCTTCTATGAGATTGGATATGGCTGACATTGATCTTTAATGCCACTGCTTAAATAGTCACTAAAATGGGCAGGGAGGCATGGGCAAGTCGCAAAAGTAAATTGAGAAGAGAGTGAAGAAGATTGGTAGGCTGGAAATTAATGTCACTTACCTGTACTGATAGAGCCATGCATTCCTGTTTGACTTGTGTTGGTCAATCAAATTTAGAGAGGCGTGAAGAAATTGGTTACCTCCATTATTGTGGAAGACTTTTAGTTTTATCAGATATTCAATATCTGTTGTTTTTTTCAAAGCATAATTTTTATCTGATAGCTGTCAATGGCTTTTAATGTAAATAGCTTTTGATAGGATTGACCCATACTAATTTCTTATTTTGCAAGCAAACTTTGATTTATGAATCGGATTGATCCCTTCAATGTGATAGGTTGTACTTGTATCTTAGAGTATGATTTTTTGATACTATAATCATTGTTTGTTTTATTATAAAAACTTTACATGACAAGTTTGCATATAGAATCAATGTTGATCTCTTTCACACTGGAATCAAGTCCAAGCAAAGCTTTGTTGTAAACTGAAATTAGATGTTACCTGTCAAATCCAAAGGGGAGTTGTAGATCTTTATTTTTCATAAGATATTTTTCCTTGTCTTGACAAATTTAAAGAATTTTATTGGTTTGAAGTTATGGTTATTATGAGATTATCATTGATTTATTATCATAACTCTTATTAGTGATAAATTTGTATTGTTTGATAGGAAAATGATGAAGGTACAAATGAAGGAAAGCAAAGAATGTACAAAGGATAACAAAGGTACAACAAATCGAGGAAGGATAACAAAGGGCAAAGAAGGAAAAGGGGAAACGAAAGGAGAAGTGATGAAGACAATGTTTTCAAAGATTAAAGTGTTTTTTTAACACTTTAGTGTTTGTTTTAAACACTTTTCATGGAATTGTTATCTTTTCATTTTTTGGGACAGTAACTTTCATTTGGTTTAAAAAGAACACTTTGATTTTTTATTTGAAAAGGGTTAAAATTGAAACTTAGACACCTACTAGATTTCAATTTGGGCTAAAATTGGAGAAGCAATCTTCATCTTTACTTTGGTGTTTTAAAACGAATCAAATCATTGATTTGAAGCATAAAATGAATGTGTGCCTTTATTGTTTTGCAATTATTTACACAAAGTAATATCATCAAAAGATGTATGTGCTTCTCGCGTGCCTCACGGTGATCTTGAGAATCAAAAGGCTTTTGGTGACATTAAGTTGCATAAATAATTGCCCATACACACTTCGATTTGGGTTTAAAATTGAACATCTTGTGCAAGTGTGAGTAAAGCATCATCACATATATTCTCTTTCTTTGAGTAGTCAAAGATTGATTGAGTTACAGATTTTGTCTTTGCTCGCTTTTTTTATCCTAGAGGGCTTGCCTTGGGGAAAAAGTACTCACCCAAGGGAACGACTCAACCGGTAACACTCTAAAGCCAAGAGTGTTTCCAGCCGGGATATAAATATGGGTATTGGAAGAAACGCCAGTATCATGCAGTTGATTCCTACAAGATGGATTCAAAAGGGGACTCTTGCCATATGGGTCAATCTCCATGAATAGAAAGTTTGAAATAGAACCCTTGTTTTGTAGTGACCAATTGATCCATTGAGTGAGTTTATCAAAGTGGTGTATCGGAACTTAGATTCCAAGAAGTTACTTGCCATGTCCGATCTTGGTTGAAGTATAGAGGTTAAGACTTCATTCTTAACATACCTTTATACTCTTTCCTTGGTTGCATGTAAAATCATCTCTTCTCTGAAGGGCATGAGGTAAGTCCACCAAGAAAAATGTACCAATTGAGCTAGGGTGTTATATTGCTTGTGAGTCAGTTTGAAAACACAGTGTGTGATCCAAAACATCGAAACCAACATTCAACGAATCATCAAAATTGCAAACCCTTTAGGAGAGGCAAATATCCTTGAAAAAATTCACATGTTATTGCTTTCCCTTGGGATTCGTATCCTTAGAGGCTTCTAAACATTTGGATTTCATCTCAATTTGCTTCTACTAAAGTCAACTTTAGGCAACCTTTGCCTTGATTTCCTTAATTTCTGCATAATGCACTTTGTAGGATGAAAGGGAATTAGGACATTGGACATTCAGTTGAAAATATAATCAAGAGTGTGTTTGTGGTAAAAAGAATCCATTAAGCAAAGATTGAATTAGTTGGACCCCACATATGTGCTTGGCATCTTTTGGTCATATGGTTTTCATGCAAACATTGGTCTTTTGATTTTGAATTACTCTTAGAGAAAGGCATGTTCTTCACTATCTTGGCCTAGTAAACAAGTCCTTCTTAGGTTCATTTAGGATCAAATAGAACACTTCATCCATCTCAAAAATTTATCATCCCATCCCACCAAACAACTTTAGAGCTTTTGAAAACATCATTCTAGACTTGGGTAAATCATCAAAATCTAAACCACCTTGTTTAGTTAGGTGTATGGGAATGCATCCTTTCTCATACGTTTAATTGAATTAGCGAACCTTTAAACAAATTCATCCTAAGATAACATCCAACATCTTAGGGTTTACAAGTTCATTATCCAATCAAACCAATCAAAATCAAACCCTAAGTCTAGCATTAATCCAAAGTCCCTAAACGTTCAAACACTCATATCATTTCCCCTTTTCATCCTTCATCTTGTCATTAGTCCTAAGAACCTTAGAGGTCACTTTTGCAACAAGGTCAAAACACAAGGAGAACATGGAATACAAACTTGATCCATACACCATGAGTAATCCAAATCAATTGAACTTTCAAAGCCTTACAATGCCAATTGATTCTCAACACTCACATCTATACGAACCGTACATGGGATCATTACCTTCGACAAATGTTAATAGTATATCAAGCAGTTGGTCCTAATTCCATGCACACTTTCATATCCACCCATCATTGCTCATCTTCCCAAGTTTGGAGAGTCAATGATTCCAAACTATCAACCAATCCATCTTTTATCCCTAAAAACACTACATCCATGCCTACACACATGATATCCAATTCTCACATTGACCATGTATTGGAAACAACCCTTCATCATAAGGATTCAGAAGGAAATCTATCGCAATGTGTGCATAAAGACTAAGTCAACTTTGGTATCAACGAAGCAGATCAAGAATCCCAAAAGTTGCATTCAAGTGCACGTACCTTAGCAAAGCAACTTCTTCAAGCAGGATATCGATGGCACATTATGACAGGGGCATCTACATCAGCAACACCTTGTGATTCAGCATGAGCTTAAAATCTTTCAGAAAAACCAATAAAATAAAATAAAATAAAATAAATGAAAATCCAAAAAAATCAAAAAAATGATTGAAAACAGTAAAGAAAAAAATCATCCTCTAGTGAAAACTGCATGGGTGGCACTTTAGGCAAGTACCATGATGAAAACCTAGCAAACAGGCATCATGTGTAGAATTGAGCATCTATGTGTGCTATTGCATATGAAAGCATCTCATCCCATCCATAATAAATCGAGCATTCCATCCATCTTATCCATAATAAATCCATTTCATCCATAATCCATTGATCCAATCCATTTTCATCCATCTGCATCCATAGTCCAAATTATCTTGATCTTGATGAAAGTTTGTGGCACACTTTATGCTTGCTTACGGTAAACATCTTGACATGGGTCATTTTCATTGATCCTATCCTATTCAACATTATCTAAGCCATGAAGCATTATCCAATGAAACATTCCTTCATTCAAACACCTTATCTCATTGCAAGATAATCCATATCCATCCATCCAAATGCCTATCCAAGCATCCACCCATCGCATTCCATACATTGCTAGACACTATGGGAAGATATGCAAATCTTGCTTCAGAAACAAATTTTGATCTATATCCTCCAACTTATGTGGTGATCCAAACATTAGAAAATGTGAAATAAAATTGGTCCGCCACTTGTGAGAAAAAATCTGAATCATGCTAGCCCATGGCATATTTTGATGAAAAGACATTCCTTATCAGGCTTCATCTTTCATCTTTCATCAATCTAAATAATCACTATCAGTCGCATCAACTTTCATTTCAAACATCACATCCAATCATTTGAAACATCTTTTGTTCCAAATCAAGCTTCAAAATCATGATCAATCAAATCCAATCAAAAAATCATCATCTCGAGATATCATTCCCAATCATTGTGTTGCTTAACACTATTCTTGCATTTTTGTGTATCCTCAACAATGTTATCGTCATCAATCCTAATCAATCAAATACTTGCATTGTTATGTATCCTCAACAATGTTATCATCATCATCAATCCATCGATTTGATCATTCAACCTTAGCTCGGTATTCAACAAACTCCCAAATAGAGCACTAATATCATATCCATATCCAAATCGTCAAAATATGTGAAAATCCAAAAACATCAAAAAATTAGAAAATCCAAAAACATTCAAAACATATCAAAATGCAAAAACACTCAAAAAGTCAAAAAAATATAAAAAAATAAATTGGAATCCGAACTACGTCGTCTCTGAGCTTAAACGTAGGCAAGGCTAATCTTTGATCAGCCCCCAAGATATCAAAATCCAAAAACATTCAAAAAACATCAAAATCCAAAAACATTCGAAAAACATCAAAATCCAAAAACATTTGGAAAACATCAAAATCCAAAAAAATTCAAAAGACACAAAATCCCAAAACATTCGAAAAATAAAAAATCAAAACATTTGTAAAATCTTGAAAATACCAAAAATAGCCTCAAAAACATTCCAAAAATGTAAAAAACATCCAAATATTTGAAAAATCTACCCATCTCGTTTCGCTTTCACCTGCAATAATCAATCATCCATAACAAACTGATCGTCACCTTCATCCTTTGGCAAAACAAATAGAAACAATCACAACAATCGCAAAAAGCAAACTTCAATCGTAAAATCTAAATCGAAGCAAAAAATCATTAAACACAAAATCAAACTCTTGATCACTTTCAAACATGTCAGTCAACCTTATATCAACAGCCTATCAATCAACTTATCAAAACCATCATCATCCTATACAATGCATGTCCTAGGATATATCATTCTCACAATGTGCATCATTTTTGGATATCACTTTCGATTCTTCTCCTATCAAAACAAATCCCTTTGGTTGAAGGTATGAAGAACATTGACTTGTTTGCGTACTTGATCTTTTCTTTTGATTTATCTTATTGCGCTCATTCCAAGGACCTCTCGATGATATCTAAACAAAGGATTTAGAGAAATAGGAATGGGGAAACGATCATTATCTTTTGTCTGCTGTGCTTGTTGGACGTTCTTGTAAAATAACTTGGTGAATACTTGCTTTGTTAGGTACGTCCTAGCAAGGTTTTTGTATGTCAAGTGTGAACAAGAATACTCCTATCTGTTTGTCGAGTCAAAGTCCATCGCACTAGGTGCAACACCATCTTGGTTCTTTATACCTTGATGCAATGTACTTATGTGTGTTATCAAACATAAGGTAAGTAGCTGTTTTAAAATCCCAATCCTCGATAAGAAAATCATCCATCTATCATCATCTATCATCATCATCATCTCTAATAAAGTCTCATCAGATCATGGACTTGTGGGATCCTCTTGTCATCATCTCATTTCCACACTAACATCATCATCACCAATGCATCCATCATGCATCCATCCTGCATCCACAAAACTATCAACATACCACATATCATTCATATCATACATAATAGGAAACATCGTTCATTTCACATGCATTGCATTTGCATCATCATCATAATATAGATATGTTAGTCTAAGCATCTCATAAATCACATATTTGCATAAAGCATCCATTGCATAATCATAGCGTATCACATCATCCATCTCAACTATCTCATTTGCATCATCATCCATAACCATCCATATTGAACCTCTTTATCATGAGATCGACCCTCAAATTGAATCTTTTCACTTGATCTCTCGAGGGGGCAATGTACCAGTGTAATTCTTTCCACTGGGGCATCCGAAAAATCATTTTTTTTTAAATTTTGATCGCGACAAGTTTATTCTTTGAAGCAACACATGTACATTGCTTCAAAGAGGGGAAAAATGTAGACATGCAAAATATGCATATAGGTCAATCCAATGGTTTAATCAAATAATAACATTTCATCTCTCATAAATCATTCAACCTTTATCTTGCATCATCCATTTAATTAAATAAACCAGGACTTTATTTAATTAAGTCTCAAAATTCATATTTCTCCTTTTCTAATTTAAATAAATCAAATATTTGAGTCAAATTAGTCAAAACATCCTAATTATCATCCTAGCTAATTAATCATGATTAAATCTAATCTAATGCATGTCACATCCTCTAGATAATCCCACTTGCACAAATAAATCAATTTATTGATTTATTTAAATCAACATTTTCACTCAACATGGCATCTATGAGGAATATTCCATCAGGTTTGAATTCAAAAGGCAAGTTGGAATGTACATCCAACAGGGAATTTAATAAGTCTTACATGTCTCTTACATGTTCCCTTGCACAAGTCAAACTCAACATTAACTCTCATTTAAAATTTGAAATTTCCCCCTCTTGGGCACATTTCCCAAATCTTGCACACCCTTCAGCCTATCACAACTTGACAAGTGGACTCCTCTCATTGGTCCAATATTTGTCCCACATTCATCCATTTGGCTATTTCTCTCATCCAAATAATCTATAAATGGAAGGCTTTATTCATCATCAAATCCTCCACAATTTCATCTACAACTCCTATGCAAAGTCACTCTCTTCATTTAAGAATTGATTTTGCCCATCTTATCATCATCTAGCTTATCTATCAAGGATTGTGAAAGGGCTATTTTCAACAATAGCACCAATCCACTATGAGATATAATTTTCTGAATGTTTCATTATATGCTTTCATTTTCTCTATCTAGATCTTTGTTGCTTTGATTGCATTATTAGCATGTGGAGTTATTTCATAGGGATGTTGATGATTAGTTTGGTTTTAAAATGCTAACCATATGTAGATTTTGACATCCACAATTACTACATACAAGTATTTAATGGTGGAAAACAATGGGTACTATGCTATTGAGAGTAAACAATCAGTTTTGTAGACATTTAGGCAGGTACTATAATAAAGGCAGAGCAGGAAAAATTGATGCAAATCACCGCCTAGACCAGATCCCCTCTTATTGCGCTTATCCTCTGCGCACATTAGTTGGTAAATAAAAGATATCATACAAGAAAAATCATGATCGAGGGATGCCAAATGATGGAGATGCCTATCGATAAGATAGTAATCAACAAGAGAATGCCTACGTGAAGTCTTTCTGCCCCTTATTAACTGCGCACCTAATATTGTGACATGACATTATTGACTGCACACATGGTATTGTGACATGACGTTCATGATATTCCCAGGCTTGTTTCTTTCGAAGCTTTACCGAAGGAAGTATGCAGAACCAGACTTTCAATCTATCAATTTTTTCCTCTCCTAAGTGGCATGCATTGTGAACACGTCTAGTCCTATGGATATGTTCTTAAAGAGGCAGCCAAAGGAGTCAATTCAGCTACCGAGTGAGAGTAAAATAAAGGGCACTGGGAGTTAAGAACAAATCAAGGTAGTTGCAACGTGGAGAGCAATGAATGAAGCGAGCAATAACGATATTGAATAGAAATGACCTATATCAACGAAATAAAGTGATCAAATTAGACAATATTGATCACCAATATCAAAAAAATTCAAGCATTTAAAGTCACTAGGCGCAAGGTCAAATTCCTTAAACTTTTTCCACATTCCCTATGCCTAGTAGATCTTATATGCATCACACTGAAACATAGATAAGGTACATGAACTGCTGGACATAATGCCTAAAATAAAATATTAACTCATGGAATACATTGATTGCAGAATATGTTGAAGAAGCGTTAGAAAAGTTTCTTTTAGGCAAAAGCCATTGACAGGTGAAAAACTAGATACCACAACCTTTTTCCATAAATGGAATGATTGTATAACCTACGCTAAAAGGGATTTGTTGAAAAGAAATTAATTTTCAATCAAATGATAGTAGCAGGCATAAATACAATCTTTGACAACGACCTTTCTACCTGTACTAAAAGGGAAACTATGATTTGAGCTATTCTTGCCACATAAATTCACAGATTGAAAGGATTTTTTAGCTCTGAAAACTAATTCTTATGCATAAATATAAAGAGAAATTACTACCCAAGTCTTGTGAAACAAAGCAAAAGCTACTTTCTCCTAAGAAATCATTGACTCTAGTCTCTAAAATAGATTTCTCTCAACATTTTTAGCCACAGGTTTACATTTTTTTGAAACTTTGAATACCTATGTCACCTAAATGTTGGAGAAAGTTTCTACAATTCAAACAAGAAAACCAAATCCCTCCTTCTAGCGCCATATGTGAGCACCTAAAATTTGCAAACACTAAAACCTCAAGCATGGGTTAGTAGCCCACAAATTCATCAAAATGCTCCTATGAAATAACATGCAAATACTTCAAAATGCAACAAATAAGAAAAAGGATTAAAAGACATCTAAGAGCATAACATGTACCTATTCCATAGTGGATTGGTGTCAAATGTGCCAATGACCCTTTCCCAATCCTTGCTAAAACTTGAAATGATGAAATGCAATGGTCAAGAGAAAAATTAGTTCTCAATTCAAGAGAGTAACTTTGCATAAGAGTTTTAGATGGATTTGATGAAGAATCAACCTCTTATTTATAGATTTTCAAATTGGAAGAGAGCTCAAAATAGAGCAATGTGGGATAATGAATAGACCAATGAGATGAGGCCACTTGTCAACTTGTCATAGGTTGAGGAATGTGCAAGTTTTGGCCAATGTGCCCAAGAGAGGGAGATTCAAATTTGAATTTGTGAAATAAATGTTGAGCGGGGGACATGAAATAGAGAAGTTATTGCAATTTTGGAAGGGACAAGTCAACTTGTCTTCATTTTCAAACTTGAGGGAATATTCCAAAAAGGTGCTTTGTTGAGGGAAAATGATGAATTTATAAATGAGTTAAAATGATTTACTGGTCAAGTGGAAAAAGCTAGAGGATGTGATGGGTGATTAGGTTAGGTTAATCAGGATTAGATTAGTTTAGGTGATGATTAGGTAATTTTGACCTTTTTGACTTAAATATTTTGATTTATTTAAATAAAAAAGGGATGGAATATGCATTTGGATTTCAATTTAATAAAGTTTGGTTTATTTAATTAAAAGGTTGATGTTTGATTTATTTCATTTAAATGAACAAACTTAGGAATGAAATTAATAAGTTTAATTTACCTAATGAATGGATGAAGGTGAACTAAGTTTAATTGATGAATGAACCTAATTAAATGCATGATGCTAATTTTGCATGTCTACATTTTTCCCCTCTTTGAAGCAATGTACTTGCTATGTTGGTTCAAAGAATAAACTTGCCCCAACCAAAACAGGTATATTTAAAGTCTCCCAACCATTATCCAACATCCACTAACTATATATTGAAAGGATGGATGTTGGAAAACAATTAATTCATGTGTTTACCTCTAATTTCCTAGTTAAGGCAATATATGCAATCTCCTACCAACTCGACCACCAAGAGCCTTCAAAATGTGTCAAAGGAATTTAAAACCTTTCCAAAGAACAAGGTGACTCCCCTTAGGTGTCTAGATACAGTAAGGCATCTTTCTTTCTTAATTTTCCAAGGTGCACTAGACTTACAAAAGGAGGATGGAGATCTTGTTTATACAAAGGAGTTGGTCATCAAGACCAAAAATTCAACCAAAATGTAAAAGACATATTAAAAAACATTTGAAATGGTCCTTAGGACCTTATTCCACCATAAAAAACCAAGAAACAAAAAATCACCAAGCATATTAGGTGCCTTGGACCCCTAGGTGCTCTTGCACCATTCTCCCAAGGAAGAAAAAGATCTCAAGTCCTCTTTGAGATCAGGTCTTCCACAGTAGTCCCATGCTGTTTAATGTCAGTTTATGAAATCCAAGTGGCATCTTCATTAGGGTGACCTTGCCACTTAATGAAATAGTCCTTATTGACCTTCCTTCTAGTCCTCTTTGTCTCCTTGGTGTCTAGGATGCATTCAAGAGTCATAGATTTGCTAGGGGGTAGGTCCTTTACCAAAGCTTCATCCTCCATTGCAGTTGTACCTACTTCATCACCTGCATTCATAGGAGCTTTGAAAGGATACAAATCATAAATGTTAAAGATAGGAGAGATTTCCACCCTAGGAGGTAGCTCTATTTCATAAGCATTTTGGCCAAACTTGTGGACCACCTTGCAAGGTCCTATTTTCTTTATCATGAGTTTGGTATACTTTCCTTTTGGGAGTCTCTCCTTCTTCAAGTGTGCCATCACCAAGTCTCCAACCTTGAATTGGACATTCCTCTTCTTTAAATTTACCTTTTCTTTATACTTCTCAACATTCTTTTGAAGGGTTTCCTTCACTTGCTGATGAATGTCCCTGATTGCAACAGAAAAATCCTCTCCTTGAGCACTTCTTCTATCAACTCCTTGCAGATCTCTTAGTTCATAGACCCCTCTAGGGTGCATACCATAGACTACTTCAAAAGGGATTCTACTAATGCTCCTATTCATGGAGTCATTGTATGCAAATTCAGCCTGAGGTAAAATCAAATCCCAAGGTTGTCCATGCTCCTTGGTAAGGAATCTTAAGAGATTTCCCAAAGATCTATTTACCACTTTAGTTTGTCCATCCATTTGTGGATGGTATTTAGAGCTAAAGGACAAATTTGTGCCAAGTTTCTTGCACAAGGTCCTCCAAAAGTGACCAATGAATTTAGAATCCCTGTCGGAAACAATGCTTAAAGGAAGTCCATGTATCTTAACAACCTCCTTAAAGAAGAGACCTGCTATATGAGATGCATCATTGGTGCATTTGCAAGGAAGAAAATGTGCCATCTTACTAAATCTATCAACCACCACAAAAGCACTATCAAAACCTCTTTGGGTCTGAGGCAACCCCAATACAAAGTCCATACTTACACTTTCCCAAGGCCTATTGGGAATGGGTAGTGGCTGATAGAGTACTACATTTGATGAAGTTCCCTTTGCTCTCTGACATATTGTGCATCCTTCCACATACCTTCTCACATCCACCTGCAACTTTGGCCAATAATAAAATCTCCTAACTTGTTCCAAGGTCTTGTCAAGGCCAAAGTGACCTCCAAGACTCCCACTATGTTTCTCCTTTATGATATTCTCCCTCATTAACCATATAGGCACACAAAATTCGCTTCCTTTGAAGAGAAAACCATTCTACAATAAAAATTTAGAGTATTCACCATGAAAACTATTCAAATGATGCTCACAAACATTATATACCTCCTTGAAATTTGAGTCTTCATGATACGTATCTTTTAAAGCATCAATGCCCATGCTTTGGAGTTGGATCTCTTGCAATACAAGTTCCCTTCTATTGAGAACATCTGCCACCTTATTTTCTTGTCCCTTCTTATGCTTTATTGTGAATGTATAGGCTTGCAAAGACTCTACCCACTCCATGTGCCTATGAATGAGTTTTTCATGTGCATTCAAAAAACTCAAGGAATGATTGTCAATATAAACAAATTCTTTAGGTAAAAAATAGTGCCTCCACTTTTTGAGGGCTTGGACCATAGCATATAGTTCCAAATCATATGCAAAGTACTTTCTCTTAGCTTCATTCAACCTTTCACTGAAAAATGCAACCAACCCACCTTCTTGGCTCAAAACAACCCCTATTGCTTGATTACTAGCATCACACTCAATGGTAAAAACTTTATCAAAATCAAGGAGCACAAGTATAGGTTGGTGTGCTACTCTCTTTTTCAGATATTCAAACCCTTTATCAGTGTCATTGGTCCAAGAAAACTTACCTTTGTTACCTCCTTCGACGGTGTCCAAGATTGGTGCACAAATCTGGCTAAAGTTCTTAATGAAATTCCTATAGAAGCTTGCAAGTCCATGGAAGCTCCTCACATCTCCCATGGATTTTTGTGTTGGAAAAGTAAGAATAGCATCCACCTTTGAAGGATACATCTTCAAACTTCCCTTGGAGATGACAAAACCAAGGTAGACTAGTTCTTCCCTCATAAACTCACACTTTTCCATGTTGATCAGCAGCTTCTCCTCTTGTAACCTCCTTAATACCATGTTAAGGTGCTTCAAATGTTCTTTTTTGGACCTACTAAAAACAAGAATATCATCTAAATAAACCACAACAAGCTTTCCAATGAAAGGTATCAATAGCTCATTCATAAGGCACATAAAAGTACTAGGGCCATTTGATAAACCGAAGGGCATCACCAACCACTCATAGAGCCATTCATTGGTATTAAAAGTTATCTTTCATTCATCCCACTCTCTGATCCTTATCTGATGGTACCTGCTCTTTAAATCAATCTTGGAAAAGTAAGATGCTCCTGATAGACAATCCATGAGGTCCTCCATTCTTGGCATTGGGAACCTATATCTGATTTTGATCCTATTAATGGCTCTTGAATTAGTACAAAGGCTGCAATTCCCATCCTTCATTGGTGATAGGACAGTAGGAGCAGTACATGGACTCAAACTCTTCCTCACTAGCCCTTTATCCATCAACTCTTGCACTTGTCTTGCAATCTCCTCATTTTGAGCAAGTGTCATTTTGTATGCAACCTTACTAGGAAATGTAGCCCCTAGAATCAGATCAATATGGTGGCTTATATCCCTAATGGGAGGTAAGGAACTAGGTAATTCATTCACTGTTATGTCCTTGTACCTTTCCAACAACTCTTGGACTTCCTTTGGTGCATCTTCCTTCTTCTTTGTGGGTAGATATGCTTCACATTTTGGCTTCATAATCAGGAAGAATCCTCTTCCTCCTCCTTCCTTCAAGGTCTTCATGAAATCCTTCTCACCCACCATCAAAACACTAGGACCTTCATGCTTTTCCTTGTCTTCTTCTAGGAGAGGCGAAAGGTTGTAAGTCTTCCCATCCTTCATAATGGAGTATGTATTCTTCTCCCCATCATGCTTGGTATTACTATCAAACTGACAAGGCCTACCAAGTAGCAAGTGGCACACATCCATAAGGATGATTCCACATATAACCTTATCTTTATATGGCCCAATGTTAAATTCCACCCATAATTGTTCATCCACCAAGACCCGCTATCCTTTACTAAGCCATAAAACTTTGTATGTGTTAGGGTGATAAATCCTTTTCAAATTTAATTTTTCTACCAACTCAATTGAAGCAATATTATCAGTTGATCATGAATCCACTACTATCCTACACACTTTACCTTGTACCTTGAAATTTATTCTGAAGAGTGCTTTCCTTTGTGGGGGTTCTTATGGATTGGTACCTTGAGTAATGTTCTCCTAATCAAGGAATCTCCAAATTTTGATGTAAGGTTTACTGTAGGTGAAGTTACACTTTCTTCATCCTCATGCACTAGTTGGTTCCTCCTCTCTCCACCATGAGAGCTTGAGCCTTGTTTTTCAAGATATTTGAATGTTGGATGTCCAGGCTAGTTACAATTGTAACATCTCCCTGAAAACTAATTTGAGCCTCTTTCTCCATTACATTTTCCCTTGCCATTGGGTCTCCTACCCATGAATCCTCCTCTATTGCTTGATTCTCCACTTGATTCATTGTGGCTAGATTCTTCTTGATTTTTTTGAGATTGATTTCTGCCCCTACCTCTGAAATTTCTTCCTCTATTTTTCTGCCCTTGTTTCCTTCTTATCTTCTCTTCAGCCCTATATGCAACTTGTATGCAATCTTCCATAGTCTTTGGAACAACCAAATTGATCTCATCTTGAATATTAAATCTTTGGCCATTGATATTCTTGGCCACTTTTTCCTTCTCACTTTCTTCATGACTACATCTCATACTCAACTTGTAGAATTGCTCAGTGTAGGATGAAACATCCATGTCTTTTTGTTTCAGATTCTACCTCTTTCTATACTCCTGCACTTCATGATCAGTGGAAAGGAATTGTGCCTTCAACCTATGCACCATCCTATCCCATGAGTTAATCATGGATTTTCCCATCTTGACCCTTTCTCCTTGGGTGAAATTCCACCATGTCAAGGCGGATCCCTTCAACTTTGTTCTGGAAAAAAAATACTTTCTTATTCTCTGCCATGTCTTTGTATTCAAAATAGTTATTTAGAGCCTCCACCCACTCTAACACTTCATCCACATCCATCTTTCCACTATATATTGGAAAATCAATCTTTTCTTCAAAGGATTCTCCTCTAGATGCTTGCAAGGCTTTAAGGAGTCTTCTCTCATGAGGGGGTATCTCTTCCCCCTAAGGGTTATATTCATCTTCTTCACCCTCTGGCTCTTCTTTAGAGGAACTCTCTTCCTCAACTACCATTGCTCTTCTCCTTTCTCTTGCTTTCAAGGCCTCTATCTCTTATCTCAAGGCCTTCAATTCTCTTGAAACCACTGGTCCAATTTTTGGAGGCATGATGTATTTCCTTCACAAAATACCTGCAATCAAGCTCCAATGCCACTATGATGCAGAGTGGTAGGGAAGGAAAACTCACAATCACAAATGGCAAAGTCACTCCACTCAATGCTTTACTCAAACACTCTTATGAGGAGTCCTAAACTCCACTATTCCTTCAAGGAAGAAACCCCTCACACCTAGGGATATAAACACAGACCACCTAAAGGATTTGGGAACACTTGAAACATTTCAACACATACCAAATCAAGGTTCAAAAACCCACCTTGCACCTAGGGACCATCCTTTACTTTTCATTCCAATGTTTTAGGCCTCTTTTACATTTAAGGCCTTTAACTCCACTTGGTAGGACAGCCAATTTAAATTCCACATGGAGGACTACTATGACACCAAACCACTGAATTTGGAATCCCAAAATAGACTTCTACAAAGCCTCAAAACCATTTTTCTTGACTATCTATGCAAAATCCACCATGGCCCATCCTAGCACTGCTCCAAGAGGCCTATTCCACAGACCTACAACTAGGCTTGTCTTGATTACCTAGGGTCTCCCCTACACCCCAAAGAAAAAATAAAAATCCTATAGGCTATTTACACCTATCCCCATCATCCCTAAGTGCTTCTAAGAGCAGATCTTCAATTACAATCAAAATTCAATCTCTTTTGCTTACTTACCAGGCTTGCCACATAGAGATGTCAAGCAAAAACTCATGCACAACTTCCAACACCTAGCCTTCCATTCTCCAATGTCATGAATACATGATAGTACACTTTGATATCTTCCATCCCACCAAGTTTTAGTAATCGAACAATGTGGGAATGGAAGAAACTTGCATTTTTCAACCAAAACCCTAGATTTAAGGCTTTTCAGACCACCCGATAGAGAAATGAGGATATCTACCTCATTTATTAATGAAAACTCACCACTCCAATGCTGAAATGAAGATTAGTCAATCCTATTTCCAGAAATTATAGGATTGCAGTATAAAACTAAGTCTACAGGACGTACCAAGCATGGGAGCAACAAACTTTGCACAGAAAATTAAGAAAATCCAACAAACTCTTTATTGAATGCCTTATTTTCTCCGTCAACAACCTTTCCCGAACCAAAAGAGGCATATTTAAAGTCTCCCAACCTTCCTCCTATTTCCACTGACTATATTTGGAAGGATGGACATTGGAAAACAACTAATTCATGTGTTTACCTCTAATTGCCTAGTTAAGGCAATATATGCAATCTCTTACCAACTCGACCACCAAGAGCCTTCAAAATGTGTCTAAGGCATTTAAATTTTTTTCAAAGAACAAGGTGACTCCCCTCAGGTGTCTAGATATAGCAAGGCATCTTTCTTTCTTAATTTTTTGAGGTGCACTAGACTGACAAAAGGAGGATGGAGACCTTGTTTATACACATGAGTTGGTCACCAAGACCAAAAATTCAACCAAAACCTAAAAATTCTATTAAAAAACATTTGAAATGATCCTTAGGACCTTATTCCACCATAAAAACCAAGAAACAAAAACTCATCAAGCATATTAGGTCCCTTGGACCCCTAGGTGCTCCAGTTAGCAATACATATTTGTTTGATATTGTGAGGATGTGAAGGCATATAGATAGTTTGATCCTGACACATGAGAGGTTCATTGTCAATGTGATGTTCAGTTTGTTGATTCCTTCACACAAAAGATCATCCTTCGACCTCTTCATCACAACCAACTCAATCTTTTTCAGGTGATGATGTTTTTCTACTTGAGGAATATTTTGATGATGGTCTTGACTCACCTCCTCCTCATTCATCCACTAGGCCATAATGGGATCGAGTTACTCTTGAGGAGGTTGGTCCTCTTATTGGTGATCCCATAGACACTCGTCACACTCATTTGTAGACTTCAAGAATTAGTCTTTTGAGTCATGCTATTTTAGATGATCCTGAAAAGTTTTTGGATGCTTCAGGTATTCTAGAGTGGGATAGTACTATAGCTGATGAGTATTTGATGAAAAATCATACTTGGGATCTTGTGACTCTTACCAAGGGAAGAAAGCTAGTTCGATGCAAGTGTGTTTATTGTACCAAGTATGCAACATATGGTTCCATTGAAAAGTACAAGGCTCATCTTTTTGCAAAGGGGTTTTCTCAGGTTGAAGGAATTGACTATTCTGGGACCTTTTCTCTTGTTGCCAAGATGGATTCTATTTGCCTTGTCCTTGCTATAGCTACATCATAGGGATGATCTATGTATTAGATGGATGTGAAGAGTGATTTCTTGCATGGGGATCTTCATGAGGAGATTCATATGGATCAACCACTAGGTTTTATGCAGGACTCTTCACTTTTTTTTAGGCTTCAACGTTCATTGTATGGTCCCAAAAAGGCCTCTCGAGCTTGGTATGAGAAGATGGATAGTTTCTTGCTTGGTTTTGGATACACTCGTCATTTTGATCCCATAGTTTATACTCAGGGACATGGAGAGGATCTACTCATACTTGTGCTCTACATGGATGATTTGATTCTGATAGGGAGTTCTACTTCCATGATTCAAAGTACACAATGAGCATTGATGGAGTGATTTGATATGACCAACCTTGGTCTATTGCATTACTTCCTTGGTCTTCAAGTTCATCAAAATTATGAGAGTATCTTCACATTATAGTAAAAGTATGCTCTTGATTTTCTTTATAGATTTGGCATGGATAATTGCAAGCCTTCTACTCCATTCTAGTCAGGTGTTGCACTATCTACCAGTTGCACTACTCCTACAATTGATCCTACCTTGTATCGGTAGTTGGTTGATTGTATTTTATACTTAGCACATAGATGTCCTAATATTTTGTTTATGGTTGGAATTGTCTCTCTCTTCTCACATGAGCCTCATAAGAGTCATTGGAAGGCCTCCAAATGTATCTTGAGATATATTTAGGGCACTACTAATTTTGGCATTCAGTACATATCTGGCGCATCTTAGATTGTGGGCTTCACTGAATCAAATTAGGATGGTGATGTCAATGATCAGAAGTCTACTTTTGGATTTTTCTTTTTCCTTGGTTGTAGTCCGATTGCATGGTCATGCAATAAGAAAATTGCTATTGCATTATCATCAAAAAAGGCTAAGTATCAAGGTGCAGTTTTTGTGAGTCAAGAGGTTTTGTGGCTTCAATAGTTGATGGCTGAGTCTAGATTCCCTTCCACTTAGCCCACTAATCTTTGTTGTGACAACCAAAGAGCCATCCATATCTCTCACAACCTAGTGGAGCATCATCGTACTAAGGATATTCAGATCCACATTCACTTCATCAGGAAGCTCATCTAGGATGGTGTTCTCAGCTTGGAGTATTTTCCTATAGATTAGTAGGTTGCAAACATTTTCACTAAACCTTTGGCATCGCCTCATTATCTTAAGTTGTTATAAATGCCTAGGGTGAAGGAATTTTTCCTTATGGGGTCTTGAGGGGTCCTTCCTTCTTAAGTTTTTCATCTTTATTTGCATCTTTATTTCTCGTTTGGAGAGGAGTTTTCTCCCATAAGGTTTTTCTCCTTTTCTAGACTTGTGAGAGTTTTTTGTTTTGTGCATGTGTACTTCATCAGGCCTTGTTGTCAAGACCCATGTTTTGCATGTTTGCATTGGTTTTTCCCTCCCTAAGTTGCACTTAATGGGGGGTGTGGTGTGAATAAGTCTTGTACCTCGTTAATTCCTTTACTAGGGAGTTAGTGGACTTAATTCACATGTTAAGTTTACTTAGAATATTAGTTGTCTTATCTAGACTTTACACTTTCCTAGGTAGTTATGAGTTAGTTGTCTCATGTGATAGGATAAAGACACTTGTCATGATCTTGTCTTATCCTATCTCTCATCCTTGCCTTTATAAGCAAGGCATCTCTAATGTATTTTGTATTGTACTCTATTGCATAGCATATTGATCATTGTATCATATTGCGATTCTTGTTTGGTGGAATAGTAGCTTCCATTTATGCTTCTCTCTATCTCTTGTGGAGGTTATTTGGTGTTGTAGATTGAAGATCTTGGGTTGCTCATTTTAACATGGAGAAGTAATAGCTTCAAATAAACTATGCATCCACTTATAGGGATCCAAACTTAGGTTTGATCATGAAAAGGCTCATGTTATGTTTGCAATAGAGAGAGAGATAGGGAGATAGAGATAGAGATAGAGATAGAGAGATGTAGATAAAAAGAGATCGAGAGGAGAAAAAGGGAGATAGAGAGAGATCGAGAGAGATAGAGTGAATAAGAGAGAGATCTGTAGAGATAACATGATATATAGAGACAAAAAGAGAGATATATGAATATATAGAAAGAGAAGGAAAAAAAGGGAAAGAACATAGTAAAGAAAATTAATAGAGAGGGAGGTATAGAAAAAGAGGGACAAAAAGATAGAGATCCCAGGGAATGAAAGAGATAGAGATAGGGATGGTGAAATAGGGATTGTGTGTATGAGGTAGAGAGAGATATGTTGAGAAATATCTAGAGGGAGATATATATAAATAGATAGAGAGGGAGGGAGAGAAATAGAGATAGGATAGAAAGAGGTAGGGAGAAATAGAAAGAGGGGGTGATAGATAGAGATAGGGATAGGAAAAGGGAGAGATAGGGATAGAAAATAGATATAGAGATATATATAACTTTGGGAAGAGAGAGAGAGGGGGGGAGAAATAGAGATAGAAAGATGAACACATTGAGAGATGGGGGATAGAGAGATAGAGAGATAATATATAGTAAGTGATATATAGATAGGGGTAGAGAAGGATATTTATAGAGAGAGAGTGAATAGAAGAGAGATAGAGATAATAGTGAGGTGTATAAATGGTATAGATATCATAAGTAAATCTATATTTAAAATGTAGAAAAATATCAATATTAAATTAATTTATTTTACTTGAGGACTATTTAAAGACATGGTTAACAATTTAAATGATAAATCATAAAACGTGATCTATATTATTATTGTAAAAAATTATAAAAAATGAATATAATTTTATTCATAAAATAATATATATCCTTTGTTTATTTACTTTTTAATTTCAATGTTAATTATACTTATTTTTAAATTGGATTTTTTAAAAATAAATATAATCTAATCTAATTTAAAATGGTATAAATGGTATTATAATATAAAATATTAGAAAAAATAATTTTCAATATAAAAAAATAAAGTATAATTTAGAATTATATTAAATTTATTATAAATTCAAGCAAGTTCATAACTTCCCAAAATGTTTAGATTGTTTATATGTTAATTTAAATTGTACTATAAAATAAATAATTTTTATTATAGAATATTATATATAATAATAATAATATAATTTATATGTATAATATTGTAGCAATAAATACTATTATATTATATACAACTTTATTTGTATTATTTCAAAATATATTAATTATTAAGTATAATTGTTTTACATTTATATTTACTAAATTTTGTTATTGTAGAATGTAGTATAAAATATTATATATAATAATAAATATAGTTATATTATATATAATTTAATTTGTATTATATAAAATTGATATAATGTATTTATTACAATACAAATTATAGAATATAATATTATTTAATTTTTTTTATATAAAATATAAATCATATATTAATTTTATATTATATTATATTTATATGTTAATTTTACTTTTATTATATTTAAATATATGAATGATTAATTATAATAATTTTACATTTGTATTTAATAATTTTATTATAGAATATGATATATATATATATATAATATTATATTATATATACTAATTATATATTGTAATATATTTATTGGTAATAATTTATGTTATAAAAATATTAACTAATTTGATAAGAATATTACATATATTCCAATGTAGTAACAATTTGCCCACAATTGTGGAGGGGATGCAGGGTGTTAACCCCAAAATTTACATGGATTTCACCAATTCGTGGGTGGATGGGACTGTTATTGTTTGCAATGTTTCTTTTATGGTGACCCCTGAGCTTATTGTGGAGGTCATGGGGCTTTTCCTGGAAGGGGTTTGCATTCTACGCAAGCCAAAGAACCATTACCAGGAGGACATGAAATGGTTCCTGAAAGAGGGTGAGAAAGTGAATAGGTTTCAGAATGGTTTCAACTGCATGGACCTTCCTAATGTCTGGGGCGCCATTGTTGAAATTCTCATGAGGTACGCCACTCTTGAAGGAAAATTTCACTACTTCCATGCCAACATTTTCCCTATCATAAATCATCTTAGGTACAATATTAAGATGGATTTCTCCCTTTGGATTATGTCTTCGCTTGACCAGACTATCAAGAATGTCCAGGAGAAATGTAAAAAAATTCCCCTCCACCAGGGCCATATATTGCACTTATGCAAGTTTCATGTAGCATTGCTTCCCTCCCCTACTACTATGCGTAAGAACACCTTGACTACCCTAGACCCCACTAATCCCCCTGGGGACCCCAACCCTTCTATCACTATGGACGAAACTCCTCCCACCATTCTTTGCAGCACTCAAGCTCGAGGTAAAGCCCCTGCTAATGATAATACCCCTCGCATCCCTATCAAATGCACTCCTATTGTCAGATCCCACACCCACGACCATTTCTTTTGATTCAAGGGATTCTAATAACTCCAATGATGATGATGATTTGTGGAACCCCACCCCAACTAATTCTCCCATTCACTCCTCAGCTTGAGGCCATGACTCAGAGGTTCCCAACACCCCACCCATTTCAAACCCTAGCCCTCATAATTCTCCCAACCTTTGCATCAATCTAGAGGAACCTGACACTAAACCAAGGCCGATTGGTATCCCTGCCAATCCCATAAGCAAAAAAATTGAATGAAGTTTCAAAGACTATTAATGTCTAGAAGGATATTATGAAATGGATTTTGGATCAGTTGGTTACTGTTAAAGAAAGGATCCAAATCTTGGAGGGCAAGGTTTTGGAACAACAGGTCGTGTGGCATGGGGAGGCGGATAATAAGATGCATTGAGACATGATTACGTCTTTGGCTAGGTCCTTTGAGAGGTGGGAATTGTGGGAAAAAGAGATGGATGATCTTTGGACCATTGTTGGTTCTAACGAAGAAAATAAGAATTTATTAATTGAAAGTGATGCCATACACCAGAACCAAGAAAAGACCATGTAGTGCTTGAGGGTTATCACTTACTACAAGAAAGAAACAATGAAGAATATTGCCCTCACTCTTTAGGTTTTTTAGGATGAGATAAGGAAGAGCTAGGTGAAGCGGCTAGTGGATGGGGTGGAAGATGGTCACACATTGAATAAGAAGGGCAAGAAGGTGGACACCTTGGCTTGTGATGTCACTAAGGATACCTAGGCCATTCTTTAGGGGCTTGTGACTTTTGAGAAGAAGCTCGAGTTCTTGTCTTAGGAGTGGAATGCGATCACTGGTCTCAAGCTTTTAGGAGACCTATAGGTGTCTGGTGGTTTTGTGTTGGTCCTGGTTCTGTGGTTTCTTTTTGTTTTAATCCCATTGGTTGAACTGTTTAAGCTTTAGTTTTGGTTTACTTTTTTGGTTTTCTCACTGCTCATAAGTCCCTAGATTGCCTCTATTGCTATTTTGTAATGGGTATTGGTCTTTCCAGTTTTAATATAATCAAAACAATTTGCTTGCAATAACAAAAAATAAAAAAAGAAAAAAGAAAAAGAGAAAAAGTAAAGAGTCTGAAGAGGTAAAATTTGGAAAAACAAAGTGATAGCAAAAAGCAATAGACACGAGAAAAAATAAGCTGTAAAAATTGAATGATAAAATAAAGGGATCAGATAATTTTTATCGTGTTGCATTTTTAAATAATAATCAAATAGGAAGTAATATAAAGAAAATTATAACCAACTTTTCGATTGATCACATATAATATCCTAACTTTTGATTGATCACATATATATGTATGATATTTACTACCTCTTTATTTATGTCGATGACATTCAAATCCTTATACGGAAATTCTTTTTCATGTATTCTTATTGAATCTTTATTGGGTTTTACCTTTTGTTATGAATAAGAAAATTTAAATAACTTTAGACTCGTCAGAACCGACTTTTATCGTAACCTTTTAATTTTGCACTAGGCTTATGTTCTAGATCTATCGATTTTCTTTTAATATAGTAGTGACTTGGTATCACCGGTTATGCAACTTAAAAGTTCTTCGACTGTGAAATACTACGAAGCGCCCATAGAAAGCCCAACACTTTATCTAAATGGGTGGCCAACTTTGTGTACCCAGCACGTGCTAGCCATTGGATGCTCTCCTTGCCATCTTTATGTAGTTGTCAGTATTCAAGCAGACGAAGCTTTTACGTACTACTTTATTTTCAGTAAGTGCCATGCAAGTGCTTATGCCACCACTTTGCCCCGCTAAAGCATTGAAGTCCATTGGTAACTCACTTTTAAATTGGCATCTCAATTTAAAAGCTGCTCTCCTTTTTCCAACTGCCAGTTATCTCCACTGTTGATCTTGACTGGCCTCTCATAACGTGCCAACCTTCTTTCCCACGCCGCTACTAAGACTGGCGGTTGGAATACAAAGCAAATGACGTGCACGAGCCCATCTGAGGTTTATTCTCCATTGCTTTCGCATCGGTACACGTAGACCATAGACCATTTCAGGCCTGTGTGTTTTGCTTTATGAAGATGCTTTGTTGTGTTTAGGCCTGTTCGCTATATTATTGTTTACTCCATGGTTGCATACATATAGATTTCCGGTCGTGTAGAGGTATAGGGGGGTCGCCTATGGTTGTTGGAATGTGTGAATTTCAACGGTCAAATCTTTGTATCTCCTGTTTCTTTAAACTTCGTCTGTCCTGATATATTTGGAGATTAAAACATTTGTATGATTGATAAAAACTTCTTTTTAATTGTTATGATCAATAAAGAGATGAATACTCTACTTGGCCCTTTTCTATATTAAGTTACAACAATGAAGAATTCAGTTTAACAACCTTTTTATTAGGGGAAAATTGACTTGTTTGAACACGATGGTAGGATAGAGAACATAGAAAACCAACTCCAAGGAGGGTCTAAAATTGGAATCAAAAGGATTTATCGTTAATTTTAAATTAGGTCAAGAAAATTCAAAATTTCAAGATCTTTTCAACACCAAAAAAATAAGGGATGATAAAGGACAACCAAAATCTACACAGTCTATTTTCAAACAACCCATTAAAGTATATCGTGCCTCCATTTAATCTTCAAGACTTATTGTCTACCTCAACACCTCCAAATCTAATTATTGACCTTCAAACAAATCCTACATTGATTAGATCTTTACATCATTTTTTTCTAATAAGTTCTCAATTGATAACAACTTTATGTTTTTAATCAATGGTAACTCAAATTATCATCACATCAAAAAAACAAATGGCTTCTCTTATATGATTAAGAGGGGATTGTTACCCCCTACAATGAGATATAATTATTCATTATTTACCCAATAATCCCAATAGCTTCTACTCCAAGTATTCCGTGGAGGAATCTAAACAATAGAGGAGTACATTGAATCTTTTAAAATTACTATTATAAGGGCTCTAATTGATATAGAATATTTTTCTTCCTATTTGTTCCCATACACTTTGGATGATAGCTCAGGATACCTAATGGTTCACTTAAAAATTGAAATCAACTAGAAATTATATTATTGAATAAGTTTATAACACTAATTGATCCTATGGTTTTATGCCGCACAATCCAGGAGGTGGTTACACTGCCTAAGGAGGAAGGGGCCCATGAGAGGAACAAATAAAAAATAAAAAAAAGATGTTGTAATAATAGAAATAGGCATAGAATTAGAGGGGAATTCCCTTGGTGATGATGTATGAGCACCAATTGTACAACCTTATATTTTACCAGCACTTTTGACTTTGATTTAGAAGACTTTTTTGTTGCCAAAGAGATGAGAAGAAGATTTTTGAAGAGCCCTGTCTCAAAAGGGGTTTTGTATACAGAGGAGGTAGGAGAAAAAAAATTAGAGAAAGAGGAGAATTTTTTTTTGGAAGAAAGGAATACAAATAAAGAACTACAAGAAGCCTTGTAAAGAACTAAACAATTTAGAAGACTTACTGAAAACATATCATCAGAATGATAGTGAGAGAGATGCAAGAATCAAGACGTTAGAAGAAAGACTCCATACATTTGAGCATGGATCTAAACCAAAAATATTGGCATAACTTGCCATGGTGGAAATAGATGGAAAAGATCCAATTCCAAAGAGCTCAATTGGACCTATGAAGACCCCTGCTACACCAATTGTTGTATCATTAAGTATTGAATCGTGCAAGAGAAGACAAGAATTATCAAAAAAAAAGAATGGGAAAGAGAGAAAAACGAAACGATGCCTAATCATTCTAGGATAGTTGAGAAGCAAGAAACATAGCTGAAGAAATTGAAAGTAAAAATTGAAGTGATGGTAAATAAAATAGTGCAACTAATGAAATGTAGATCACCTATTAGAGTTTATACCCTATTTTTGCAAGATTTTTTTTTATGTTTTCAGTTTAGTTCGATGATTATTGACCTACTTGTTCCCATGAATAGGGAATTTTTATCCTTATACACTTTCTAGAAGTCCACACGAGAAATGAAAGACTAATTGTGTGAATTCTACTTGCACAATTTGGTTCTTTCAAATAAAATTGCATGGAACCAATTAATGATTGTAAGAGATCTCCAAATTAAGGCTTTGGCTTCTTATGTTAGAAATGAGAATTAAAGTGGGAAGATTTTACAAGAATATCATGAGAGAGAGAAATATCTCCCTCTATAGCTAAGAAAGGAGGTAGTAGACCCAAATACAAAGATAGATCAATTGTGGGATCTCTCAAAGTATAGGGGATTTGGAACAAAGATAATGGGTTATAGAGAAAATTATTACAAAAGAATGAAGGGACTAGTAGTAGAAGGCATAATCAAAAACTTAACTTTTCTCAAGGTAGATGGGGGAGATCATGTGAGAACTGAAGATGAAGGAACACCATTCCATTTATAACTATGTGGTAGTAGTTGGTAGGTCACATAAATACATTTCAATTACTTATATAAATTGAGTTTTTTGGTTTGCACTCACTTTCCATCCCCTTACCCTCCTATTTCATATACTACACTGGATAGGGAGGAAACGAGAGGAAGAAGCAACAACGAAAAATAAGCGGCTGGCAAAGCTCTTAGATAAAAAAGGTTACTACTTGAAGTAGAGAAAAGGAATGAAATATGTGGTGGATTTTAGAGAGATGGCCCTACAATATAACCTAAAACCCTAAAGTTTTTGTAGGACAATAATTAGATTTAGTTGTGGGAGAAATGATGACCTCAATTAATGACTACTTCTCCTTTACTATTTTATGTTTTTATCATTTCATGTGCTAAGTTTCAAAGACATTCCCAAGACCTTATATATCTTTTATATGCCTTCCATACACTTTAAAGAAGAATTAAGTATGTGGAAATAGAAATATGTTATGTTGATATATGCTTGTAAGAATGCATGAATGTTTATGGAATTTAGTATGATTATATGTTTAAAGTACGATTATTAATAATTTGGATGACTTAGACATGAGACTTACATTGTGCACCAAGAAAGACTATTAACCCACAATAACACATTTTCCAACCCTCAACATAAGGACTATAGATGGTTGTAGAGGAAAATTAAAAAAGCCAAAAGTGTGACACTTTTAGAAGGAATGAAGGTAATCATTTATTGATCAGTTGTAAGTCACCACATCATATTTTTTCATAATGATTAATACCACAAGGAGGATAAGGAGTCTATTATTAGGAAGAATGATTTATGACTAATACCACAAGTGTGGTAGGAAGAGCAAAGATAGGAGATTAGATTCAGATCTTAAACCTCCAAAAATTCATACGGGTACTAATACACAACCTTGGGAATATGAGTCCCAATACTACCATTTTCTAGGTTTCAAGAGATTTAGTTTAAGCACTATCAAATTCTAATTTTGGCATAGAAAACCCAGTCTAGGACTAAATCTCCCAAATTGATGTATGAGTTCCGATGGGCACAAAACATCAATTTTTCAAGGTTTTGAAGCTTGTTTTTATCTCATCACTCTCTTAGGTGCACCTCTATTCATTCTTACTTTGTTATTCTGCATTTCAGTTCCATTTCCTAGGTCATTTAGTAAGGTTTTGCATGGTACTTTGCATGCCATTTACATTCCTTATCTCTCCAAGCCCTAGCTTGGTGGTGAAACCTCTTTTAGTCTTTAATCCCACCCTTGGATACCCTATTGTAGTTCATTCTCCTTCATTCCATCCCTAGTTTGAGATCTATAGGGGCTCCTTTGAATGTGATGTTAGCTAAATAGGAGGATTCTTATATCCCTTGTTCCTTCTTGGAAAATGTGGGACCCTATTTCCTACACTACGATAATAGAGCTTACTAGTTTTGTATATGTTTATCATTCGTGCATGTAATCAACTATGCATTTAAAATTTCAACAACTTCTCAATTATCCATCTATCATTTTCTACTTCATAATTGAGAATAATTAGCACCTTTAGTTGGTGGTGGGGTATTCAAAGGCCATAATCATTAGTTATTTCTAATTTTCTGTCATTTTTTTTTTTGACATTCTCAAAGTGGAAACAAAGTGTTCAAAAGTTCATAAGTAACTTGAGGTATCTAGTAGAGAATGAGGTGAATTGGGTGATATAGTAGAACATAGAAAAAAATAAGTGACTTTAGTTGTGTTACTACGATGGGAAGAGACATATTGAGAAGGGAACTAGTAGACTATAATTTGTTGTTGGAAGATAGACAATGCCTACCTATCTTCAAATGGGCTGACTAGTTGGACTAATTTTTGAGACTTGCACAATTCAATGAGTTATGACCCAACAATTTTCCAATATCTTTACAAATTATGAGACAATTATTAGGGATTTGAGAGTAGACAGATCAAAATATTTTGTAGAAAAAGTGTCAAGTCTTCCAAGGGTGGGAGAAAAATTTATAGTAAGAGAAGATGGAAGTACAACTAGGAATAAATTCTCTTTCCTAGGGGAGAACTTGGACTCTTCCTCACAAGGTACCAAATGCTTATGTTTTCCTTGAATTTAGGCCTATTTAGATTCTCATAATATTAGGTACAAGTAACATGTTATGGAAGACACTCACTATTGTACATAGTTCATTTTAAATTACTTATTCATATATGCTACCAAAAGCATATGAATGCTTCAAATTTTCTAAATAACTTGTTGAAAAGAATTTCCTGTTAGTATAAAAAAAAGGAAATTAGTTAGCATTATCACATTTTTGTTTAGTTACTTTATTGGTTAAAAGAGGCTTTGGGGCTGAATTTACCAATGTTTTCTAACTTATAACAACACTCTTCAAATACATAATGAAGAAGATAAGGGTTAGGAAAGAGAAGTAGAAGAACCTATTGTGGATGATCCTGAGGAAGAAATACCCTCGAATTGTTAGGGTAAATAGGATATTTACCATGCTTAAGTTTTTCTTAGGAAAATATTATTCTATATTTGATTATTTAGGTACATAGTTATGTCCATATAGTTTTTTCAGTTATTTCTCTTACTGACTTGCATCTTTCCTTCATAAGCAATATTGTACATTATGTAAATTATCTCATCTCAATTTTCTCATCTCTAGTGAAATAGCCTTGTGTTTCTTCTCTTGTCTATGAAGATTTATTTGTAGGATGTGCTCCTAGGAGGTTGTTGATACCAACATTGTATTAGAGGCTTCAACCTACACCTTCTTCCTCCATTGAGAGTTTTCATCTAAGTTTTTTTGAGATTAGTTATTTTTTGAAGATTTTTTTTTGGCATTTGAAATTTGTTACATTTAAAAATTTCCATTATTTCTTATTATTTAATTTTGTTATTGTTGGCAATTGGAGGTTCCATTTAAGGGTAGCCTGGATGTTTTAGTTTTTAGGATGTACCATCATTGAGGTCACACCAATCAATTTGGGGTGAGTGAGTTCTTCCCATCCCATGACTATTCACAACCTATTTTCCTATTGAAGAATTATTGATTTTGTGAAGTAGGGTATAAATTTTCTATATGTGGATTTCTTTCTTCATTAAGGAGGGCTTGTGTGGAGAGAAAAAGAAACTAATGCATTTTTTTGTTGAAGGCATGTGAAGGCCAGTTTGAGGACATGTTTATGTAGAAGAGAGGTGCAATTTTGGAGGCCCATTTTTTTTCTATATGAGCAATTCATTTGAAAGAGGCATTATTTTCTATTACAAGGAGGCAACAAAGAATTTAGAGGTCAATTCTTAGTTTGAAGAGATGTTTGGAACCTAAGATGAGGGTGTGATTTTTTTTCTTTGTGTTTCTTGCACATTTTCAAGTGTTGTAGAGGCCATTTTTCCCATCACAAGCTAGCATTTCAAATGTACAAGGGGGTACTTTATACTTTATAAAGGTTTAATTAAAATATTTCATTTTTGGGTTCCAAAGTGTGCATTAGAGGAAGTGGGACCATGTTCTTTGAAGTTCTTTCTGAAAAATAATCCCACATTGGTAGCATGGGATATATTTTTGCTATTTAAATAGTGTTTCAGTGCCTTTGGTGGTTGTGAGAAAGTTTCATAGGAGGCTATCTTGCTTGTGTGCTTGGTGGATTTTTCTTGGTGTTGGCATGGAGATCAGGAAATGAGCCCCACCAACTTGTGCACCAAATTAGGTTTAATTCTTTTTTGGAAGTTTTTATCCTTGAGAAAGCACTATCTTTAAAAAATTTGAAGAATTATGGTTTCTTTGGAGAAAGGGAACTTTAGAAACTAGAGTGATTTTATTCTCACTCATCTTTAATGAGAAAAATCTATTGCCAAATTTTTATAATGAAGTTCCTATTTCAGTCACACATAGTAGGTATATGATTTAGAAAGGATATAGGGCTCATGTCTTTAGGGTTATTTATGAGCATCAAAATGACAATGACCTTTTGGATTCACTTTTTCATTTTGAGTTCCCTTACGCTCTTTGGACTTACATTCAAGAATCATATGGAGATCCTAATACTCCACCATCCGTCAATGATCCTCTTTCCAATACCAATGTTCTTCTTTATTCTTTAGAGAAGATAAACCATGCTTGTGATCTTTTGGAGGTTTTTGAGACTTCAAATGAGGTTGCAGTTGCTTCAGAGGTTCTTGATTGTTTTCTAGAGATAGTTGATCCACCTTTATTAAGTACCTCCATCATTCCTGAGTAATACGATTATGATTGTCTTCCTAATTGGGATTTGTATTTGTTAGACATTGATTCATTGTTCATCGAATCTCACAATTATGACTTGGAAGACACATTTAAAGGATTCATTTTCCTATTTTATGATAGTTGTAGTAAAACTTTTTTCACTCCATCTTTGTCTTTGGAGAATGTTCAAAATTAGTTTTTAGTGGCACCTTATTTGTCACATTCTATTGTGATTGGGCATGTTCTTGATTGGTTCGTGGCATCATCTTCCAAGGTCTTGGCAACACATGAGTAGATTTTAGAGACATTATCATCCTACATTTGGATTTAACTTACTAATTCCTATGTAGAATGGGAAGCGTACCTGCCTTTGTACTTGGTTTTGTTTCTTTCAAAAGGGAGACAAGTTGTTTGTTGACATTGGATTATGCTTTGTCTTTAGGAACTTATCATTTTTGTAGGTGATTACACATTGTGGGGGGCCTACATAAGCTTCATTGATTGTGTATACATGATGTATGTAGTCCTTGGGGGTGTTATTTAGTCCTCCATCTATGCATCTTTCTTTTCTTTTCTCTCTTTTGGAGAGTAGCTTTTTTCCACAAGGTTTTTCTCCTTTTCTCTAGTTGTGAGAGACTTATTTTTTCCTATACTTATAATTGTAAATGGGTACATAACATGGTTTTGTAGCCAGGACCCTTATTGCATCTTCATTTTGCATAATAATCTCCCTAAGTTTCACTTAAGGGAGGTGTTAGGGTAAATAGGATATTTACCATGCTGAAGTTTTAATTAGGTAAATATTATTAAATATTTGATTATTTAGGTGCATAGTTAGGTGCATATAGTTCTTTTAGTTATTTCTCTTAATGGAAATGATTAGTGACCTAGTGAAATAGCCGTGTGTTTATTCTCTCATCTATGAAGATTTATTTGTAGGTTGTGCTCCTAGGAGGTGGTTGACACCAACACTAATTCCCTAGTTGCAACATTTCCCATAGCATGGAGAAACTAGAAAAGAATGGTCTACAGGAAATATAACCTCCAACCTCCACTAAGTAGCTCATGCTTGAATAAAATCGAGAAACCCTAGCTTTGAGTAAGAGGCCAACAAAAAAAAAGAAAAGAAAAGGAGTGTGGCCTCTACCTCTACACATACAAAGGGATAGAAGATCCCCACACAATCCATGAGGTGATCAAATCACCTAAGGAAGAAGAGGCCCATGAGACTTGAAGTAATAGAAAGAAAAAAGAATATGTTGAAATGATAAAAGAAAACACAAACTTAGAGGGGAATGTTGATGGTGATGATCTGAGAACACCAATCAAATATAACCTTTTGTATTTTACAATCATGTCTAACTTAGATTCAAAAAAAAAAAAATTCAAAGAGATGAAAAGATCTTCAAATAGCAATGCCTTAGAAGGGTTTATGTATACAAAGGAGGTAGGAGAAGAACAATTTCTAGAGAGAGAAGAGCAATTTTTCTTCGGAGAAAGGAATAAAAATAATGAACTGCAAGAATCCTTGTAGATAATTAAATAATCAGAAAACTTATTGAAAGCATATTAGTAGAAGAATAGTGATATGGGTGCAAGAATCAAGGAGTTGGAAGAAGACTCAATAAATTTGAGCATGGATCAAAATTTTAAATATTGGCACAACTTTCCATTATGGAAATAGATGGAAATGATTCAATTCCAAAGAGCTCAATTGGACCTATCAAGAACCCTGCTGCACCAACTATTGTGTCATTAGACATTAAATTGTCGGAGAGAACACAAGAATTCTCCCAAAAAGAAAAAGAATTATAAATGGAGAAAATTGGAATGATGTCTAATCATGTTATAATATTCAAGAAGCAAGAAACACAGGAGAATAAATAAAATAAAAAAATTGAAGAACTGGTAGATAAAAAAGTACATCTAGATAATGAAATGCAAACTGCCCACCAAAGTTTAATCCCTATTTTTGCAAGACTTTTTTTTGTGTTTTTAATTCAATCAGATGATTAGTGACCTAGATGTTTCCATGAACATAAAAATCTTGTTCTTAGAAAATTTCCAGAAGTCCACACTAGAAATGCAAGACCAAGTGTACAAATTCTACTTGCACAATTTGGTTATTTTAGATAAAACTACACGAAACCCATTAATGTTTACATACAATCTCTAGATCAAGGAATTGGCTTATTATGTTGAAATTGAGCATGAAAGGGGGAATATTTTACAAGAATATCATAAGAGAGATAAATATGTCCCTTTATAGCTATGAAAGGAGGTAGTAGACCCTGATATAATGATATCTATTAATGAATTGATCTTTTAGAGCACAAGGGAGTTGGGACAAAGATAATGGATTGTCAACAAAAAGATTACAAAAAAAGGAAGGACTAGTAGAAGAAGGCATAGTGAAAGAGACAAATAACTTTTCTCAAGGAAAAAGGTGGGAGCTCACACCAGAATTGAAGAGGAAGGAACCTCATTCCATTTACAACTATGTGGAAACAATTGGTAGGTCACATAAATAAATTTCAATTTCCAATAGAAATGTATTTCATGGTTCCCACTCACCTTCCATCCTCCTATCCTCGTATTTCCTATACTACACTAGATAGGGAGGAGATGAGAGGATGAAGTAGTGGCAAAAAAAAAGAGGTTTGTAAAGCTCTCAGATAAAAAAGGTTACTACTTGAAGGAAAAGAAGTGGATTGTTCGGTGGATTTTAGACAGATGGATCTACAATATCAATGTCAACCCTAAAGTTGCTCGAGGACAAGAAATAAATTTAGTTAGGGAGAAAATGATGGTCTCAATTAATGGATAGTTTTCCTTTACCATTTTATGTTTTTATCATTTCATCTACTAAGTTTTAAAGACCTTGTATGTCTTTTATATGTCTTTCATACAGTTTAAAGTAGACTTAAGTATGTTGAAATAGAAATTTTTTATGCTGATATATTCTTGAATGAATGCATGAATATCTATGGAATTTAGTATGATTCTATGTTTAAATTATGATTGCTAAAAATGTGGATGCATTAGTAATGAGACTAAAATCTTGTAGTATGAAAGACTATTAACCTACAACAATAAGTTTTCTAACCCCTATCATAAGGACTATAGATGGTTGTAGGGAAAAAACCAAAAGGATAAAAATGTGACACTATTAGAAGGAATGAAGTTTATCATTTATTAATCAACCATGAGTCACCACATCATACCATTTCTCACTGAATACAAACACCAAGAGAAGAAGGATTTTATCTCAACATGATTGATTTATGGTGCAAATGTTCGCATGAACTTATCTCTATCATAATAGTTAACCATTAGGCATAAATTTCTAAATTAGTTTCTCTAATCCTATTTGATAATTAATATTTTCTATTTTTGAATAATTCCTCTCCCTATCTTTGAGAGGAAGGGAATAGTTACTTTATGATTTCATTTTTATTCCTAGAAGAATATAACTCTTCACATACCCTATATAGTAGGGTCTATAGTTGAGGAACACATCTAGTTGCTAGTAGTTGTTCTAGTTGTTAGTTAATCAAGATGCTAAGTTAGTTTTTTCCTGTTACTAATTACAACTATGTGTGTGTGTGTGTTTGTGTTCTTAAATAAGAAACCTTTACCTAATTCTTGTGGGGTTGTATGAAAGAGTTGAGAGTTTATATGCAATAAAGATAATTAGTTGATATTGTGAATTTTTAATTAAGAAAATGTTGAAAACTTTGTTTAAGCAACAACTCAAGAAAGGGCCACTTGAGGTACTGTTCATTCACTTTACTTTTTCTTATTAGATTAATTAATACATTGTTGAAGTTACTTAGTAGTTTCTAGCTATATGTGTTTTAATTCATGAATGACATTATGTACTTGTGGATTGAATTCTATAGCTTCATGTTGGTTTCATACTTTGGAGGAATTAGCTAGGAATTAGTTTTTAATGGTACATATACTTACAATATTAAATTTTAGATACCCTTAGAATTTAAGGTAATAGTTTATATTTATTTCCCTTATTTTATTAATTAGCAATTCATTTTATTTTGTAGATTTTGTAGTATTTTGTACACATATAATTACCTATACTCCATTGATGTGGGATGTGTCTAGATTCCATGAATGCATATATTGTGCAAGCACTTTCTAAATTTTATGAGTCTCTTGTTGATAGTTAAATGTAGCCTCTTGTGAAAGATAAACTATTCAATTAGGATTCATCCTTTGAGTTGTGTGTATACATACTAGTACCAAGTTGATTAGACATTAGAGAGGATAAAATATCAATAAATATCAAGCCTTGAGTAGTAAAATATCAAGCATGGACATTCGTGATGGGGGTATGTCAATAAGTCAAATCTCATGAGATATCCATTAAATGGATAGGGTGATATGCCTCCCTTAAAATGCCAGTATACTTTCTATATTGTTATTTTAAGGAAAAATAGGAAGATGGGATCCTTGAAAAGAATATACACCTCCTAAAACTAGTTATCCTTGTCCCCCAAGTGTAGAGGAAAGAACAACCACACTAGAGACTACCATGTTTCTACCATGGAAAATCTAATTTCACTTAAGATTGTACCACCATGAATGACAATGAGAAAAAATATGAAGCTATAAATACCACATAGAGAGGAGAAAAACCATAGAAGATATCATTATTATTGAGTGATTAGGTGCACCAACACATGGAAGAGCACCACAATAAAATAATTGTATTTTACTACTCAAGGCTTGATATCCATTGATAGAATTACCATGCACTAAATAATATGCACAAAAGGAGATATTGATATACAATTTATTTTATTTTGGAGGAGGAAGAGTAATCAAGCGGGCTTTGATAACCCTTAATAAAATATGTTATTTTTCTCTTTTGAAGAGATGCTTACTTACCATATGATGTTTTAAATATAGTAGATGATGGAAAATGAAATGAATATGAAGAATAAGGTGGGAAACCTAAACCCATTTTTATTGTAGAATTCACATGATTCTTATCTCATTGTTCCATATTTTCATTGATATCCATTTTTTGAAATGTATTTTATATCCAAGCCCATAACATTCTCTATCTTATATGGAGGAGTCTTATCTAAATGCTTATTAGAAGAAATAATTCTTTCACAAGAATGAAAATCCTTTTTGATATTGTTAAAGATAGATATCACCAACTCATGAGGGGAAAAAACTAAAGAACCCCCATCACCATTGAGGGTTGATGTTTTTAGATATTTTGATGTAGAAAAAGATTGAGAAAATAATTAAAAAAAATAAAATTAGGATTTCATTGTGAGATTTTATACTATACAACAAAGGAGAGCATAAAATATAATGGATCCCAATTGTCACGAAAATATGTGTTTGAAGATGAAGCAATATCATGATCATTATGTGTATTTAACTTTTTTGGACTTTTGTGGGGAGATTTTGGACTCCCCATTAAAATAAGGTCTAAAATCTAATGACCATAATAATCATCTAAAAGATTTGTTATAGGTGAAATAAAATCATCACTATCTTCATCATCATGTATGGGTTCCACCTTTGAAGTTGGGATACAATTGTTAAGAGACTTGTTAACTATGTATATCTTGTTATTGTATTCACAAATCATCTTGCAGTGGAGAGTAGATAGGAATACATTCATGCCATGAATATATGGTCTACATAGGAGAATATTATAAGTAAATGGTTGTGACATAATATTGATAGGGGTAGGAAAGACTACACACCCTACCATAATGGGTAGTGTGATTGTATCTAATGGTTTTCTACTAAATTTTTTAAATCCATGAATATAAAGATCATTAGGTTCTATAAGATTCTTATTGACACCAATTTTATCTAGAAGATCAATGCTATAAACATTAAGACTTGATTCATTATTGTAGACACTTGAACTCAACCACTCCCATATTGTCAAATTTTCCCTTGCATTGCTCTTGTTCCACATCCCTAAGCCATCTTAATTAAATAATTTATTGATTATTGAATATTTCATCTTAGCTTTAGGTCCCCTAAGGTATTTAATTAATCAATAAAATACATTACCTTATTCCTCTCTAAATTAAATAAGTAATTGAATTTATTTAATTTAATCACTTTATCCAAATGAATTAAATCAATTTTTAAAATCATCTTTTTCTCTATCCACATGTCAACATCCTCCATAATCCACTTTTACTCCAGATTAATCTAATTAATATGCAATTAGGGTGTATACATCTCTAATCATCATTAGGGTCACATCCTCCATAATTTTCCACTTACCTCTAATCTCCCCATCAACTTAATTAATCATGCATTCGCACAACCTTAATCACTAATTATCCCCTAACCTCACCTAATTTCATGTATGGCATGTACCCTTAGTCAACCTTCATAAATACTTTCTCCTTTTGGAGAATTCACCCTCTTACCCACTTGAATTTTTAATTCAAGTTTATTTCCCCATGAATTGTGAGGAATTTTTAATTCCTTTTTCAATCCCCATGAGGATTTGTGGGGAATTTTTAATTCCTCACTTTTCCTCTCATTTTACATGAGGACAAAGACCTACTTTATGAGATCTTTTCCATTCCCAAGGTACTTCCTAGTACCTCTGCCTCACCTCCACTTCATCCCCTTTTGTCCACCTCATTTGACATATGTCATCATGGGATGGCTTGTGTATTCTCAACTCACCCTAGCCATTGATATTCCCCACCTTGGATGAATCTGAATTCTCCATTCATTTAGAGGTACTTCCCCTAAAAATGGTGGATTTTCCCTTATTTTGGTATCACTCAATCATTTACACTTAGCCAACTTTAGCTCTCACATACACTACCAAGCATACAACTCTGATTTTTGTAGCAATTTTGAGCCATCATCTTACACCAAATCAATTACCCACATTCGCCATTGCATTCCTTATCACTTCACGATCATTTAGAGCTATGTTACATGCCATTTTTCTAATCAAGGATCACAAAAATCGACCATCAAAAGGGCCAAGCAACTCAACAATTCAAACAAGGTAAAATAGTTTTATTTTCTTGTATTTTTGTTTGAATTCAACTAGGATTATATTGAGGTGTTGTTAGTATTTTCCTTGTTTGCATTTCATTTAGTTTTACAATATTAGACTAGGAAATTCACTTACAGACAATTATGAATAAGAGTATCTCTAACCATAGTTTTATTAATCCTAACCATTATAATTAGAGCCTCATGTTTTTTTTGAACCTCAAGTGAGGGTAATTCATGTTGAGGGAAGGTAAATATCAAATTTTATTATTTGTATACAATCAAACAAAGCTAATAAATCATTCAACTTTATAGAAGCTGAGATATCACTATTCTACAAAGCTTCTTGGATCATCTTGTGGTATGTTGGTGATGTTTGAATCAATCCTCAAAGAGATATTTTGGCTAGAGTTTTATGAAGCTCCTTAAATAGATCATATTTTGTGCCACTATGCTAAGGAAGGCTAGATGAGGGTGGGAGGTATAGTTGAGGTAATGAAATATATATTTTTGTTCGTTTTGGTTTGTTATTACTTCTAGTGTTATATGTTTGAGAAATTACATGATTACTTTGTTTCTTCAACCTCTCTCATTGCACATGGTTACTAGTGAGTTATTCTGCAAAGTTTAAGATATGACCATGAGGTTCAAAAGGTTCTATAATGAGAGGTGGTTTAGGAGTTTCAATAATTAAAGGACTTGTAGGAGGTCCATCAATTAAATTTTGACATATAATTTCATATTTTTTTCAATCTTCTATCAATAAAGGACCTAATATTAATTTAGAATCTTCATCTATGACATCCATTAGACTATCATTTGAAGAATGAAATTTATCAATGATTACATTCTCGTGTGCCATGATATTTCCAAGTAGGAGAGGTAATGGTAGAGTAAAAAACATGATTGTAATGATTCTCAATGATTGTATCCTCTTGTTCCATGATAATCTCACAAGTAGGAGAGGCATTGTGATAATAGATAACATAATTTTCATGATTGATGATGATTTTATTTTGTTTCTTTAGAGTGTTCTCACATAGGTTAAAAATATAGTTATGTAACTCATGCGTTACCATACTAAGACCACATCTTTGAAAAGGAAACATGTTGTTAGTTTCCCTATGAATCAAATGAGTGATGCACAACAAAATCAATCATGTTTAAAAAATTAAATTCCTAAATAGGAACCATATTTGAATAGAGACCACACATAAGGATGTGTACATCAAATTTCACCCTGCACTAGCTAGTCTAAGAAATTTGGTAACCTAGACTAGGCAAGTAATTTTAAAAAATAAAAAATCTAAAAATCATTCATAGTGTCTAAGGGTTTTGTGTTTCAGAGGTTCAATTCTACTAGTAAAAAATATTCTCAAAACACACCAAAACCTAAATTTTTCTATATGAATCACATAAATGCATGCAATTTTTTATATTTTTAAGGAAATTGAATACATTAAAATGATAATTTTCAAAAATTGAACACAATAATTAAATTATTTTTCCAAAAAATATAGAAAAGCAATGCTTTTGATATTTTAAAATTAAAATACCATGCAAAATTTTCACATTTTCAATGTTTTTCACTAAAATATGAATACATATAAATGATAGAATAATTTCACAATTAATTGTCTCAATGAAAATTGGATTTAAGCTTTAAATAAGAACAAACAAATTTGAAAATTTATGCAACTTAATTCATATTATTTTTCAATATTTCTGATGAACAACTAATTAAAATGGATAGTGTTTTTAAAATAAATGGAAATTATCAACAAGATTTTCAAATGACCTAGGTTTTGAATCAATTTTTATAATTTTTATACAATGAAAATTAGATAATTTTAAGTGTAGGATATGTTAAGATCACCAAAAACTTTAGTAGGAAAATTGATCTGAGATTCGATTAGATTAACTAGGATTACCCCCTTTTCACTTGACTAAACATTTAAACATACATGGACTAGGGTTTTGGTGATTGGATTGCTACAAAAATGGATAGCCAATCCCATATTTTTTAATGTTTGTAATGTGTAAGGATGATAAATTTAATGTGTCATTTAAAATCCTATTTGATATGCAATCCTAGATCTAAAAATATGAAATACTTGCATAAATTTAAACAAAAAATCAAATTTCAAATTTAGATCTAAAAAGGAACAAAGAGGAAGGGACAAAGAGGAACATGCTCTAAAAAATTGAGCCAAAATTGGGTGGAATAACTAGCAGTGTTACCTAAACCTAGTTCCTTCCTTTTTTGGATCTTCAAATATTTGATTGTAGGTTAAGGTTTGCACTCTACTTCCTTGGAGTGACATTCTCTAAAACCTTCATATTTGACTTGCACACATGAAAGTGGGACAAAGGGTGGATTTTTTTGGTACATGGAGCCTAATTAGACTCGAAGGTTAAATTCTCCCCACTTTTATTGGTGTGGTTTCACCTCAAATTATTTAACGGGGGTTTTGGGGAAGCGCATCCAAGATGGGGTCAAGGGGCAGTGGGAGTTACTTTTTCTATTGGTTGACATAAAAAAATACCTATTTTGTAACCGACATAAGGCTAAGGGTTAGGGTTTCCGTTGATATTGTATTGTAGCATTTGCACCAGTATTGAGTCACAAGGATTGCAGGTTGTAATTGATTCAATTTGTTGGATAATAATATTGGAATATCTATTGGTGGATGCAACTTGAGTTTTGGTTTACCATGTTAAAAATTTTCATTGTTATTATTTATGTTTTTTTCATTCCTTTGTTTAACATTTATTTGTATTTAATTGATATTTTATGCATACAATTCCTAATAGTTTTGTATAGGGGCTTGCCTAAGTAAAACCCCATGTTGGTATTTTTACCTCCATGTACAATGATTGATGGTGATAAAGAGGACACACGTTAGGTTGAGAAAAGGAAAAAACAATAATAATTTAAAAAAATGATGAATGATAAATGAGAATTTTTCCTTGATGTGAAAAACTTGAATAAGAGATGCCACACATAAGTTGATTGATGTTGGTGGATGGATGCCTTGAATACTTGATAGGGATGCAAAAAGGTTGATTCTCACACACAATTTTTACTATCATGTAGATGATAACTCAATACATCTTCATGATTTCACATGATTGATCATAATAGATCCTTGACCATAATTGCTTCCCATATCTTGATGTCTTGAAAACTTGAACCTGATTTATGAAAGTGGGGTAATAATATTTCTAATTCTCCCCTTGATTCATTTTAGGATCTTTTATTTACTCAATTGAAGTGATATGATTAAAATAGTGAAAATAACTTGTATTTATATGAAATTATTTTAATTTCCCAAAAATCAAACACCAATAGCTGACATTTGAGACTATAAATTAAAATAATAAATTACTAATACCAACATGTTCAACTTTGGGGCCAAATTAGGTGGTCTAGGGTGCAATGAACCCTAGACTAAATCCAAATTTTGTAGGGAATAAAATTCTTAGGGAAAAATTATTAAATGCATAGTTTGATTTCGTATGTTCAATTTCTCATGAAATGCTTATAAAATGGGTAATTAATGCATAATAAGTCTAAGCACATAGTGGGAGAAAAACCTACAATTAAATTATTAAGGGTGACAATTTCGAGGCTACAAAATAATTGAGATATTACACAACACTAGAGATGTTTATGGGCTAATATTCCCTAATATCAAATATATGTTGAAATATTGTAAACCCTTGAGGTAGGGTAACACCATACAATACTCCTTGTGGAAGAAGCCACACTACACTATATCTCCAAGATATTCCAAATAAAATATCATATTTCACACATATCTTACCATGATAATTTCCTCCTTTATATAGACCTCCTCCTAATAATATAATGGATGTGTAATTATAATGAAGGCCTTCCCAACTCCTAATATAACTAATTACAGAAGTTATTCACATGACTTAATATAACTAACTTAACAGATGTGTGTCATCTATTATAATCTCCATCCATATAAATAAATTATAATGTCATACCCATCAGTACATAACACGCCATTCCTCCTTGAGATTTTTATTCCTCAAAAGATGAGAACAATAAAAATAGTATTACTGTCACAAGTTATTGGAAATATTATGCCATGACCAATCATCTAACCATCCATAGTTGATTCTTGTTCCTTTTTCTTTATATTTCTTAGATCCCATCCTTGATCCATATTATTGTGTACCCCTTTGATTTCATTCCTTGTTACAGTAAGCCTTGATTTTCTTCCCTGAGTAGCCATTACTTCTATGATACCACTAATTGGTATAATTTTTTTTTTGATTTCATGTAGGTCTATCATAGTTTCCTTGTCAAATTTGTATACTATCATATGTCTATGATGGTTTCCTCCATGATTCTTGCATCCAACAATGATGTGGATGAATATATTACACCCTTTTCCATCATTGGAATCTTATTTTGTTCTTCACCATTTCATGCTACTTGTTTTTATGATTCCTTAGTAGAATTATTCTTCACTTCATTTTTATGAATATCTTGATCGTCTTCCTTTTCTTCTAATTCATTATTCCAATATTCATGAGATTCTTGAATTTTCTCCTCCTTGACTTTCCTTTGAAATTATCTATGTTTAATATCATGTAATGTAATTTTTTTCCTTCTATACCAAAGCTTCATGAACTTCTTTCACACATTGATATTTATTGTTCCCAAAGATTCTAACCAAAAATAAGCAAGAACAATATCCAAACCATCCATATCCAAAGCATGAAATTTTGAAAGTGAAACATGCTTATCTATAGAGAGCTTTAAATTTTATTTTTTTTGAATGCTTATACCTAATAGTTGACCATCCTTTATGTTCTTTTCCTATACGTTTAAATTCCTAGCTAATTCCTTGATGAAGTTATAATACTATGGCTTATAGAGACAATAACCTTTTCCTTTTTAATGCACACATGAATTTGAAGGATTGAATCTTCCTTATTTGGAGCTAAAGTACATGTACCAATATCATATCCTTGTTATTTTATGTTTTCTAATTCTCCTTATTCTTCTCCATCATATTTTCCTTCTTCATCCTCATCCTTGATTTCTTCCTCTTCTTCATTTTCTTGCTCCTCTTGTCCCTTTAATTTATTTTCTTCCTCATCTTCTTCATTTTCTTCTTCCTTTTCTTTATTTTATTCCTTCTCTTCTTCTTCATCTTCTTTTGGAGACCATCTATGTAATAAAGCTTTTTCTAGTTCATCCAAGGAAGACATATCCTCATATAAAGCTTTATACCATTTTCTAGCTTCACCGCTTAAACTATAATTAAAGTATACTTTCTATGTGAAATATTTTCCAAGAGATATTTTATATTTATACCACCATTCTAATGTATGTCTCCACTTCCATAAAAATTAATAATCTCCATTGAAACTAGTGATTAAGAAAAAAAAAAATTCAATAGATAACCATTCTATCTATTAAACTGGCCAAAATTTGATATGACCAATATATGATGAAGTTAGACTCAAATTAAAAAATAAAATTAATAGACACCTAATGAATTTTTATTCCCCTTTACTAGAAATGTGAAAAGTTAGAAAAAAAAAAACCTTGATTTATGGCCTAGAAGGGAAAAATTCATATCCATTTGAAAATTATAGGCAAATATTTAAAAACAATTTTCATCGACCTTTTTCCAAATTGATACTCTCATACCACTTGATAAGATCTAAAAATATAATAATGGAAATATTATAATGTAGAATATAGATCTCACACAACACTAGAGATGTTTGTGGTCCAATATGACATAATATCCAATATATGCTAAAATAGAGTAAACCCTTGAGGTAGGGTAACACCATACAATATTCTTCATTAGAGAAGCCACATTGCACTATATCTCCAAGAGATCCCAAATACAATACCATAATTCACACATCTAAAAATCATAATAACCTCATTTATATAGACCTCCTCCTAATAATATAATTGAGGGGTAATTCTAATGAGGCCCTAATGAACTCTTGATATATTTAATTACACAAGTGATTCACATGACTCAATATCTCTCTCAAGAGATTGTGCCACATGTTAGTATCTCAATCCATCGAAATACATTATAATATCACATCCCTAGGTACATAACAAATAATTATTTTTATGTATTAAGGTAAAAGTATATAATTCTTGGACCTTTTGGATTTGATGGAAAGGTCATTTTTATCTAGTTTACTTTGAAATATTAGGTACCCACTAAGTCTAATATGCAAATCTAAAGTTTAAACTATTATAGATCTAGCTTTCATTTCTAATTTGAATAAAATATAAGGATAATTTGACTTTCTTGGACTCCTTGGACTCTATGGTGAGCTTAAAGTTACTCTAAAAATATCTCAACAAAATATATAATACAAAACCACAAATAAGAGCTCCCTCCAAATCTAGTATTCCTTGTTGGCTCCATGGTTCTTGTTGCACCAAAAGATCTACATGTTAATGCTTAATACAATTGCCAAAGTTAACGGATCCATGGGAGCGCAGTCCATGGGAGCACAATTAGTCCGTGTCATGAATCCTTAGGGAATTGTTGATCATCTGCCAACAATCTCCCCCTCAATGTTACCCAGGGAGATTCAAACCTGGAACCTTTCGCTTTGATACCAATTATTGGCCCCACAGTTGTTGTTGCACCAAAAGATCAACTTGTTGATGCTCGATACAACCACTAGAGTTAACGGATCCACATGAGGTGGTTAGTCCATGTCATGAATCTTGAGGGAAGCACTAATCATCTGCCAACATTCCTATGCATCTTTTATTTTTCAAAAATATTAATATAATGAAACCTCACAAACTTTTCTACTACCCAAAATTTTGTATATGATATTGTATACATTATTTTTCTATAGAAGTAGCCATTTAAGATTTAGGAGTTCCAATGAAAGCACATGATAGACCCAACGAGAGAATAATTATTTTCTATCAAAGAATTGAAATACATAATATATGTCCATGGATTATGATAGATTTTAGTATTACAAAGAGAATGCATTCATTGTATAGATCAACATGAGACATAGGACACCATAAGATTATGTCACATCTCTTAATCTTATGACTTGAGACATAACATGAAACTTCACTAACTAAACTTATATTAACTTGTGTGAATCTAACCTAGTAGGGAAACTAACTTGATAATATATTATGTTCATGCTAATACTTCTAGTAATTATTTGCAAGACAATATGTATGAAAAGCTTATATCTTGCACTAATTAATAAACATGAAAATGAATTATGTCATTTGTTCCTTTGTAAATATGACTTATTATGAATACATATGTGATGTATTATGAACACGATATACATAATTTGTGTTTCCTTGAGATTTGGATTCTAAGCAGGTTGCTGTAGATTGAGTCGATAATTGCAAGTATGATAAAGAGTCATTCTTTTGGAGTCTACCTTTTTAAGAGCTAACCTTTGAGTTGATGACCTTTTAACACATTTGGAGATATATAGGTATAGTGCAATACTTATGAAGATATGTTACTATGTTGCTAATTTAGCTTGGGGGAATCCTTAGAGACCATATTGTTGTTGCTCTTGCGTCACTCCCTTAGTTTTTTTGTGAGACAATGGAACCTTTGAACATGTATTTTACTTTTCAACGATTTTCGTAATTGTCATACATGTATACTTGGCATTCATGCTTTAGTCTCTCGTATTTTGCGTCTTGGCCACTTTATCCCTCTCTATGCTTTTTGAGTTTTATTATTTGGTCTACGTTCTCTTTGGGCCATCCTTTCATATTGCTTTGTATCTGCCCATGGATTATCATTTTTGTTCTCTCTAGTCTCACGAACCAAATTAGATGATCTTCTATTTCATTCATGCTTCAAATTTGTGATATATTATGTTTGGTATTCTCACTATATCTACGCATGCATGTCTCTTTGATGAGCTCTTATCCACATATTGCACCTTAAAAGCATTCCATTAGTTTTCATCCACGTGTATGCATTGAAATGTGTTTGTTTGTTCTTCACAAATCCAACGTTTCATTTCTTGATGCCTACATTTGATATGACTTCTGTTATAACAAGAAGTATCGAATTACTTACATTATGTTTGGTTGTCCCTACCATCGTACAATCTCTCGCAAGACATTACATAATATGAAAATCAATTGAACTTATTGAACTACATTGCTTTCAGAAATTTACACCTATGCACAAATGACACTTATATAAATTAAAATGCAATTTTACATATTATAATTTTATTTTTATAAATTTCTAATTATCTGGAAAAAATTATGAATGAACTTGTAATAATAATACAATCCTCATGATTAGAAGTTATTAACATATTTCTTAACTCTTCTAACTTGTTAGGACCTCCCTTTCACTCATACTCTCAATAAAATTCATACCAGTCTTTAACCTACATGACAAGGAAGCAGAGTAACCTCAAGCTCCTTAGTAACAGAGCTTGAAATTTTGGGTAAGATAACTAGGATCACCCTTTCTCTTGTACTCTCTATAAAAATCGTACCAGTTCTGAACCTACATGACAAGAAACCAAAGTAAGCTCAAGCACCTTAACAATAGAACTTGGATTCTTTTATGTATTTTTTTTTATGATAACTAGGATTGCCCTTTCCCTCATACTTTATATAAAGCTCATAGCACTCTCGAACCTGCACAACAAGAATGTTGTGTAAGGTCAAGCGCCTTACTAATACATCTTGGAGTTTTTGGTTAGATAATGATATTACATCTGAGTCATAATGCACGATACTCTAGAATAACTCATAGGCTTTACAAGCAAGAAAACTGACCGCAACTGACAATTGCTAATGAGTAAAATTAATCCCAGCTTTGGGATAATGGTAAAAATTGTCAGATAGCATTCACAAAATAAATGTGAAGATTTTCGAAAAAAGAACTTTAATCTAAAGAAATATGACATGATTAAAGCCTCCTCTAAACTTTTAAAGTCAAAAGTCTAACAGAAGATTCATTCACCAGCATACAATGGCTGTCACAAATTTGTGCATTCTGGGATTTAGGAGATCAGGAGAAGCCTCAATTTTTAATAATACAGATGTTGATGATATGATCCACACATCACAACATAACCAAATGATAATAGGAACCAATTGGTCTAAACAGGAAGTTCAATAAGGGAAACATAATAACATTGCTCTGTAAGGCATTCAAAAAACCTCATGTCAGAAGCTAGTTACAAAGGCTTCAATTGCAGTTATTCTCGATCAAGAAATGATTTCCTCACAAAGCCCTTTTGCTAGCATCCTCAGAGCCTGTCAGAAAATGGGAGCTTTAGCAAAGGGTATAGGCATCCATCAAAGCATAGCATAAGGGGTATATTTGTATGCCTTCCTAAATTTAAACAAAATGGCAATACGTACTGTTTTACAGAACTTCTTGATCAGCGCCATTGAGCTCCTCTTCAAGCCTCGCTGGAATATTCAATGTAAGGACCATGAAATGATAATCAGCCATAAACCCTTAAACTCATAAAATAACATAAACTCTAGTCCTAGGGTTTAATTGGCACCTTTGAAACAATGTCGTGCATGCATAGGAAAAAGACTTCTGCACAGCCGCCACATCTGGATCAATATGTATTTATACCATAAACACAATACCTGAAACCTCCTGAAAACTGCACCAGATAATTGTTTGTTTCAGACATGCTTCCGTTAGTACAGGGCCCCAATGCTTGGTTCCCTTTTATTTTACCCAACTTTTAAAGTTCTCTATTTGGAGCCATGAATTTTAGAAACCCATAAAAAAATTCCTTGCCATTGCACATGAATTTATATCCTTTTAATTACTGTAAATTTAATTTTCTTCCAAATAAAATTTCTTCACACCAATTCCAAAATCAGATTACTCTTTTTGCTGAGAATAAGAACTTAAAAAGTTACAAACTTTGAAAAGACAGATTAATTTTGACAGACAATTTTTGAGGCAGACTAATTTGAAGAAAAGTAAAACTACATGCAGTGAAGACTTTAGTATTTCCTGCCGAAGGCAGAGAATAATAGCATAAACCAATTCAATGCCTACAGTACACGAGCAAAATCTCTGTACATTATTTTACATGTACAAACATATATCGCCTGTCAAGGTCGGAAGAAATTCTGTTAACTTTCTTTAAGATGTAAGCAGCAACAATAATAAGCCCAAATATGGCGACCACCACCACAATGATCACAATAACTAAATTGCTCAATTGGATTTCGGATTTAGAGGAATCCTCAAAATCATTGTTATTGTCTGGATCATAAAGACGAGGAAAAGGAGGTGGTGGTGGTTGTTGAAGCTCTGGACAAGGCTGAGAAGGTGGTGTAAATTGTACTGCACCAGGCGGAGGTGGTGTAATTTGCACTACACCAGGCGGAGGTGGTGTAGACTCTACTGCACCAGGCGGAGGTGGTGTAGATTGTGCAGCATCAGGCGGAGGTGGTGGAAATTGTACTTCGTCAGGCGGAGGTGGTGGAAGAGGAAGAGGACTAGGACTGTTTTCTTGTCCTTTACAACCATGATGGTCTACAAGACATAAAGCAGCTGCCAGTCCCACAACCACTAACAACGTGAAGCGAAGATTCATTTAAACTAATTGAAAAGAATCCTTTTACGAGCACTAAGTAATAGCGTACTTTCTATGAATTTGGACGATCTAAAATCTCAATTCAACTGATTAGAAGTGTTGAGATAGATAACTTCCCATGAAATCTGTTTGTTGCACTTCTACTTGTATGATATCTTGCTACTTAAGACAAGTCTTTATACTCATTTTTCTTTTTTAGTCTTTTGTCTTATGCTCTCTACCTACCCGTCAAACGTTTCTTTATCCACCTACTAGTATGACTCGAGAAACTTTTTAACTGGCAAGTTATATGTTGTCATTTATTTATTTTTTAAAAATTGAGTCACCAAATTTTACTATTTGAAATTCTTTACGTGTGTCCCATTCAGCTATATTTAGATAATTATGTATATTTATTTGATTGTTTAAGTTTTCCTTTCTTCTTAAACATGGATATTATTAGAACTCTGACATTGTTAATTAAAAATTAAAAATTCATATAAATAGAGGGTCTACAATTTATGAAAGGAATTGAGCTTAAATTAATATTTACTATAATCAAATCATTGATTGGATTTATATTTTAATGTTTAAATATTATCCCTCTATTCGAGGTCTTTAAAACGCAAAATTATATTTTATGAGAACATCAAGATAATCAAAATAGACCACAATGAGTTAATATTCTTTATGTTTTTAGAAACCCATTAGCAAAAGAATAAATAGAAGGAATGATTATCTATTTTTCATTACACATAACCTCATTTAAAGAAACGCCAATTGCATTAACATGGCCATTTAGTTCCAATGGTACTTTCTCTAAAAATTGCGTTGTTAGTCATATGGAAGACTTAAATTCTTCAGTGAAATGGAATCTTGTCAATATCTATGCACTGAATTCTAGACTTTCAAGAGTTTCTCTTTGGAATCATATTTCTTCTATAATGCCAAGTCAGAGGGGGGATTGTTGGATGATGGGGGGGGGGTGGTTTCAATACTCCTTTATACCCCACAAAGAAGCTTGGGAGTTTTGTTGACTTCTCAAATAGTATGATGGACCTCATGGATTTCCTTTCAGTGAATGGCTTTGTAGGCATTGACCTACATGGGTCTTTATTCACTTGGTCCAATAGGCGACATGGAAACAATCACATATAGGTTAAACTTGATAGGTTTTTGATATTTAATAATTGGAATATTTTTTCCAAGTTAACTCTCTCTACACTCCCTAGAATTGGTTTGGACCATAATGCTATATTCTTTGACTAGAAAGACACTATTGTTAAAGGACCTTTCCCCTTCAGATATTAAATGAAGTGAGTTACACATCTTGACTTCAAAAACCTGATTCAAAGGTGGTGGAATTAGCCATGCTTGGGACATCTATGTTTCATCAAACACAAAAACTAAAATGGGTTAAGGAGAAGGTTAAGATATGGAACACAATTTCAAAAAAAGAAAATTATCCTATCTAGCCTATAATTCATTCAAAAAAATATGGAACAAGGAGACAAGGAATAGGAGACCTCAGTCAAAGAATAACACTTAAGAATATAATGGTTTAGGCTCTCAAAAAGAGAGGAAATTTTCTAGAAACAAAAATCAAGATTTTAGTGGCTAAGAGAGGGTGATAGGAATAATGAATTCTTTCATCAAGCTATCTTGAGACACAAAAAAAGAAATAGGATTAACTCTCTATGCATGAAGATGATACTATTCTAAATGAGGATAAGGATATTGCAGAGGCTGCTATATCTTTCTTTTAGGACTTCTTTGTAGGCCAAAATCTACATGATTCAAATTTAGAAGATTTCACTAATATTATTCCTAATGTAATCAATGAGTAGGAATTTAAGAATTTGGTGAAGCATGTGTCATACAAAGAGTTGAAAAGTGTTTTTTTTTTTCATTTGGTCCTTACAAGGCCCTAGACCCTGATGGTTTTAACCTTATATTTTTGAAATATTTCTAGGAGACAACTTTTGTTGATCTTCTCATTGTTGTTAGGGACTTCTTTAGATTAGGAAAGTTGCTAAAGCAGTTGACCTCTATGTACATTGTACTCGTTCCTAAAAATGGGGATGCCCTTACTATGATGGATTATAGACCCATTAGTCTATGTAAAATAGTCTATAAAATATTCTCTCAAATAATCATCAATAGACTGAAAGGGCTTCTACATGAAATGATCTCTCTCAATCAAAAGAGAATTTGTTTCAAGATAAATTATTGACATTTCTTTAGTAACTCATGAGTACATCCATTCTATGGAATACAACAAGAAACCCACTATGGCTCTCAAATTAGACATCTCCAAAGCATATGATAGAGTTTTTTGGAAATTCTTGATGGTTTTCCTACATAAATATGGGTTTAAGGGAATATTTCTAAATCTAATTAAAGCTTGTGTCATTTCCTCAAGTTTTTCTATTCATTATGGTGGCTGAAGTTCTTGGGAGGAATATACAAAAACTACTTGACAAGAGGATTCTTAAATGCATTAAAGCTTCTTCCTCTCTTTTCCTTGCTCCCAACCAATATTTTTTTTTATGAGATAATTTTTTTTTGGTGCGACCTCAATGGTGGAAGATTCCCATTGAAAAATTTGTTGGATGCTTATGCTCAAGCCTCAGGTCAACATATTAATTTGATAAAGAGTAAGCTTAATTTCTTCAATATAGACCAAATAATTAAAGAGAGAGTCACTATAATTTTGGGATGTCAATCTGGTCCCCTCCGATTTTCTTACCTTGTTTTTCCTTTAACAACCAAGAAGCCTCTAAATTCATTCTAGAACAACATAATAGAAATAATTCAAAATAAACTTGCTAGTTGGAAGGATGAATTGCTCAACCAAGCTAGGAAGGTTCAACTTCTTTAAGTCTCCCTTCAAAATATTCTTATTCATTTCTTTTCCTTACTCAAGATTATTTCTTATGGGTCGGTACAGGAACATGGGGGTCCAAACTAGGCCCTTAAGCAACAATAAAAATTAAAAAAACAATGTTAGGAAACTTGACATAAAGAATCAAATAGTTTATTAACATAATTTTAAAAATATGTAAGAAAAAATGTTAGCATATTGTTGTGATTGATGTCAAAAGGGGAGAAGGTGTGAGATGGAACTAATCTTGCATGAAGGGAGTTCCGACATTGATGTCAAAATGTTGTCATTGATGTCTGAGAAAGATGGTGTGTTGTGAATCTAGTTTTGGAAAATGGAATGTAGGTTGGAAAAGTTGCTCAAAATGTTGCATTATTGGCATGCAATTTTGTCATGGTATTGTAGTAAATTCTTCCAGGAATTTGAAGTGAAATCAAAGGCTAGATTTGATATGGATTTTTAAGAGCATCTTAGAAATGTGTCCTGTAGGTCCAAGGAGTGAAGGATGAGCTCAAAAAAGAATTACTTATGCCCTAAAAAAAATTAGGGTTTATTAGTTAAACCCTAGTGTTTGCAATCATGGTGCCTTAACAGTATTTCTATTTTACTATTGACTGCTTGTTGGAGGTTGCAAGTTGCATAAGTTATAACTTATGCCTTTAACCTAATTCGATGATCGGCCACATTACCTAGTCACTCAGTTGATGTTGTTGATATGTTCCTTTGGAGATTGAACGGTGCACGTTCAAAGTTAGTAAATATGATGGTTATCACTAGATCTCATGCATCGTGGAAAGCCCTTTGAAGTTGGCTTGCAGTTCAGTGATATGTGATGGAGATCGTTCAATGACCACGGCCTAATTGATCGGAGAATGCACGATCAAGGAAAACATACTTCAGTGGTTCTAGTAGACACGTGGCATAATATCACTCGGTAGCTTCACATCACTATTGTGAAGCGAAGTGCTTGGAGATTTTAGCGATGAGTGATGAGTGATGAGTAGTAGTGGAGAATGGCGTAAGAGGTAGAAACATGGGATTAGTTTGCCAACTCAAGGATATTTTGTGGGATCATTGTTAGAGCTAATAAGATAGTGAGGGATGGTGCAAATTGATCGATGGCCCATCCAACAATGATCACTATGTCTCAGTACATCACGAAAATAAATAATGTTGCTAAAATAAAATTAGTGATACATGATGGCTTTGGTTGCTGAGGGAAAGAGATCTATGGTGTAGGTTAAGAGGTGTGCAATCAAATGGTGATCACTAAACATATTCACACCACAGATATGTAAGGAAAAGCCATAAGTAATATCGTGATGCACGATGGTTATGAAGGTGATGAGATCAATGGAGGACACTTAAAGACCACTTATCAGATAGTCAAGATTTAAAGGTGTCATAATAAATGAAGGACATATGATCGTGGTGTGAATGCAGTATAGATCAATGGTTCATATTTAAAAGTGAAAATTGATAACAACTAAGTTCGTGTAAATAGGGTTTTGCTTGTGAACCGACATGGAGGTGAAAATTAATGTTCTACCTGAATCAACAATAGTTGTAATGAGATTTGATGCATAGATTGGTGGCACAGATGGCTACAGGGGCAAGGATCAAGATCAGATCGAATGGTCAAATGGATACATTTAATGAATATCCGATTTTATGGTTTGACAGAGAAAATGAAAGAAAATTATCTACACCAAAATTTAATGTTGTGTGGCTCAATACAACTACGTGATAGTGGAGAAGATATTTTGAACTCTAATAGAAGATTAGGAGGCAGTGGAGAATCTTGAGACAATGATCATCAGTAAGCTCTACACAAAACACATGTGAATATTGTCTAAGGTGGGAAACTAAGTGAAGCTAGGAGAGGAGAGTGTACTATGCAAAAGTGATTTTGAGCTCCAGAGACAGATAGAGAATATACTAAATTGAAAAGGAGAGTTGCAGAAGGGTATGGTGGTGCATTGAGGTAGACTAAGAATGAAATAAAGAAGAAAGGGAAGAACAAAACTGAACCAGTGGGGTGCAAAGCAGAGAAGAGTGTTGTTGTGAAAGCAACACATAGTTGAGTAGTTGTAGAGCAACTTGTAACATTGATTTGAGTTCCTTGGGAACAAAATTGTAATTATTGTATATGTTGTAAATCTGATAGGATGGTGTCATTCGATAATTGCGTTGGTGCTCAATTTAGGGGATTGGTGTCTCCTTAGGGTTGAAGCCCTTAAAAGTTGTAACAGAAGGTTTCCTTGTGAGGCTAGATTAGTACAGTAACTCCTAGTAGCATTTTAGCAATGTGGTTTTTCCCATCTTTGGTTTTCCACGTATACCTGCTTTTATGTGTTGATCTTTTATGTGCATGTGTTTGTCATATCTTTTCATGCTTTAATATGGAAATCCAGATTTAAGTGTTGTGTCTACACTTAGGTTAAGAAGGTTAAAATTTTTAGTATCTACTAATTCACCCCCCTCTCAGTAGACTATTTTTTTCCAACAATTAGTATTAGAGCTTTAGGTTCCTTAGGAGAATCTTAACCAGCTCGGGTAGAATCTTGGGTTTGTGAACATAATGGCTAGTCAAGAAATTTCTTCCACAAAAAATCCATCCCAGTTTGATGGAATTGATTATACCTTTTAGAGTTTATTGATGAAGAGATACTTGGGATTATTAGGATTTTATGTGTGGATGTCTATTGTAAATGGATACATACCACCAACCACACCCCCTACTGATGCTACAAGAAAAAGAGATTATGAGAACAATGAAAAGGCATGGTTTTCTATTACAAAAAATGTGTCTAGATCTATGCATAGTAAGGTTATGTATTGTAAGAACACGTAAGATGTCTGGGACACATTGAAGAAGATGTATGAAGGAGATGACAAGGTAAAATTGGCCAAGATTGAAGTACTAAGGGCCATATTTGAAGGTCTAAAGATGATAGAAAAAGAGAATATTGTAGACTATCTTCATAGAGTTACCAATATAGTGAACTCCATTAGAGGATATGGAGAAGAAGTAAAGGAGGATGCCATTGTCCTAAAAGTTATTAGGTCTATGACCTACAAGTGTGACTCTAATATCTTAGAAATAGAGGAAGGAAAAGAAATATACAAACTCACTCTTAATTAGCTGCATGGTATATTCATTGCTTATGAGATGAGGATGGGAGATCGAGAGCCATCCAGAAAAAGTTGCTTTCAAGGTTTTCAACAAAGTAAAGGATGAAGCACCTAAGAAAGATAAAGCTAAAAACACCACATCTAAACAAGGAGATACTGATGAAGAAGAAGCAAACTTTATTAGAAGGCTAAGGAGAGGTTCTGGCGAGTACAAAGCTAAGTTACCTTTCAAATGCTTTGATTGTGGTAAAGTATGAAATTTTGCTTCTAAGTGCCCCTACAAGAAGGATAATCTTGAACAATAAGAAGACACAAGAAAAAGAAAATCTATTATCCTAAAAAGAAGAGTTTTGGAAAGAAGAAGAAAATCCTATACATTCAAGAAGGAAGTGATTCATCTAATGCTAATGATAGTTTAGATGATGATCTTGATCATGCTCTTGTGATGGAAGAAGAAAAGGAAGAATTTATTCTCATGGCTCAAGAATCAGTGAAGCAAAAGCATGATATGGGTAAGCATCTTGGTGAAGAAGAAGCTAAAATAGATATGGAGGGAGAACTTATTTCTACCAAGGTAGAAGATCTTGATGTTTTGAGAGATGAAGTAGAAGGAATAAAAATGGTGAATAAGAAGTTGTCTAAAGAGCTTAAGGAGTCTAACCAAATGGTTGTGAGCTTGAAACTTCAAGCAGAAGAAGCTAGACAAATGGAAGAGGTGATGAAATCCAAAGTAGGATCTAAGATACACAAATTTATGAAGCTTGAGGTAGAAGTAGTTGCTTCAAGAAAGGATATGGAGAAATCCCAACAACAAATCGAAAAAGGGTTAAATTTGAAGGAATGATCAAAGATCCTTGATGAATTATTAAGAACACAAAAACCTACAAATAAAGAGAAATATGGTTTAGGTTCTGGAAAAAGGAAAGAATTCCTTTGTGAATGAGTTTTCAAAAACTTTATGAATGGTTTAGGGTAGCAGAAAATTCAAGTTCAAATGATGAAAAATCATGTAAGGAAGTTGCTAATGGAGAGGAGAAGCAATATACTAAGTTGAAGAAATCAGATGAAGTAGTAAGCACGTGGTAGATAGGAAGAATAACCAGTCAATCTAGGATCAACAAAGGAAGAAGAAAAGTATGACACTTGGATGGATGCTAATGGTTTCACAAGAGTACATGATCCAAGTAAGTCAAGACAAAGAAGGCCACCTCATCCATCTCAAGGAAATGCTATGACCAAGTATTCTTGATACTTTCATGGATATTGTTACACATGTAATTAATTTGGTCATAGGGCTAGAGAATGTAGAGTCAATCCTAAGGGAAGTACAAATTATGTAAGAAAAAATCCATTTGCTCCCTTAGTTGATATGAATGTAATTTCTTACAATTGCAATAATTTTGGTCATATAGCTAAAAATTATAGAACAAAGTTTATAAGAAGAAACATGTTCGATTTGAGAAGACAAAGAACACTAGCCCCAAGACAAAAAAAATCCAAGGTTCCAAAGGAAGAGGGAGAGAAGATTGAAAAGAAACCTAAGAAAGTGTGGCAAGAAAAAAAAAAGTTCCACAAAATCTATGATTTCCCAAACTACACTACATGCAAAAAAATAAAATATGTGGGTAATTGATAGTGGCTGCTCCAAGCATATGACTGGAGATAAGAGAAAATTCATTGAGCTCAAAAAGTGTAAAGAAGGCTCAGTAAGCCTAGGAGATAATACTACCGTCAAGATTTGTGGTAAAGGAATCTTGAGCCTAGATGGAAAGACCAAGAAAAAAAATGTCTATTATGTTGAAGGATTGAAACATAACTTTCTAAGTGTCAGCTGGAGATGTATGACAATGGTTACAAAGTTACATTTAACTCTAAAGGCTACAAGATAAGATAGAATGAGAAGAAAATTACACAAGGTGTAAGAACTGATAACTATCTCTATAACCTTTGTGAACTGAAAGGCCAAAGTTATCTGATAAGTCAAGCGTATGAGAGTTGGCTATGGCATAGAAGCTTGGGGCATGCTAATTTTGACAATCTGGTTAAAATATGTTCAAGAAGGCTAGTAAGAAACTTTCCAAAGATAACCAAGCCTACAAATACTACTTGCAAAGGATGTCAGGAAGGAAACCAAACAAGGGTAAAATTTCCAACTAAATACTATTTGACCACAAAACCCTTGCAAATAGTTCACACTAATTTGTGTGGTCCCATGAGACAAGAGGGATGCAAGGTGAAATGTATTCCATGCTTCCAATTGATGATTATACTAGAATGGCATGGGTGACATTTCTAAAAGAGAATGTTGGGCCATTTGAAAAGTTTAAGATATTCAAGAAGCTGGTTGAGAAGGAAACCGGTAGGAGAATTAAGTGCTTAAGATTAGATAGAGGAGAATTCATATCAAGTGAATTCAATAGGTATTGTGAAAACCATGGAATCAAGAGGCAATATTATGCACCAAGAACTCCACAACAAAATGGAGTTGTAGAAAGAAGTAACAGGATAGTTAAGGATATGGCGAGAGCAATGTTGAGTGAGGATAAATTGACATAAAAATTTTCTAAAGAACCAGTTCACACTATAGTATACAAACATAGCTCTTCTAAGAGAAAATAGTGGCAATAATCCATATGAACTATGGCATGGTAGACCTGCGTCTATCAAGTACTTCAAAGTATTTTGAAGCAAATGTTACATAAAGAAAGAAGATGAAAATTCGGGGAGCTTTGATTCAAGATGTGATGAAGGAATATTCCTAGGATATTCCACCCAAAGAAAAGCTTAAAAGTGTTAAAAAAAAAGGCTACACAAAATGGTGGAAAGCATCAATGCCAAAATTGACGAGATATAAATCAGGTCAAGCCCAACAAAACCAACCTTGAGATTGAGTCAGAAGATGAAGGAGAGGTTTTTGTTGATGAAGAAAATGAGGAAGAGGTATGTGAACCAGATAATGAAAGAGCACCTGCAAAGTATGTGCAAAAGGATCATCTAACAGACTAAGTAATTAGTGATAGAAATGAAGGAATTCTAACTAGGCAAAAAATTGCAAAGAATAAGGAACAAGTAATTTTTTCTCTCCTATCACAGATGGAGCCAAAAATATTCTATGAAGCTAGTAAGGATGAGAGTTGGATAAAGGCCATGGAGGAAGAGTTAAATCAGATTGAGAAAAATAAAACATGGGAATTGGTTCCTAGATCCCTAAGCAAAAATGTCATTAGCACAAAATGGGTGTTTAGTGTGGGATCCCAAATCAATAGATGTAATGAATCCTAAAGAGTAGCCACTCTCTCATATTCAGACTCAGAGATTGATTTGGCCAATGAACAAGATTCAGTCATAGAAACTAAAATCTTCTACACTTCTGGCTCTATTAATCTAGGGAGGGTAATCTCAATCAGTATATTTATATATAATTGTGTGCTAAAGTACCAAATACACTATAAACAGATGGTTATCCTCTAATTGTTTGAAAGACACAGTACTCTAAAGGCTTGGCTGACCTCTACAGTAAAGCCTCATTTAATCATGAGAGATGTGATTCATTAAAATGAGCTCAACACACAAACAAACTGGGACTGATAAGTAATATGATTTAAAATTGTAATCAACTGTTGAATCAACCAATAGAGTGTAACATAAATAACCCACTTAGATCAGTGCTTCCTTCATTAGAATGGAGTCAACCTAGACACCCACATAATCTGATAACAATATTTAAACCTGGCATCATATGAAGTTCTGAAATGCTACATTACAGTATTTTAGCATAATATCCTGACCACTACTTCTTATCAGAATCCTAGCACTCAATTTAATACAAATTTACAGCCATATTCAAGTACCTACATTAATTATTTGAATTAATAGACAAAAAAGAGCCACACATCTATCTGAAACTAATGGAGACAAATAAGATAACCTTGATTATATTATTCATAACTTGCAAAACTAGTACATAAGAGAGTAAAATGGCCTTGAAATTGCACTATCCAATATTATCTTTCTAGTATTGCAATCAAAATTACATAGATATCAACTGACTCCAACCTAAAATAAAACCTCTGAAATGTTTTATATTCACATTACAATAAACTCTGTGAATAATTAGAGAACAATCTCTCAAAATGGAGTAGAAATCAACACGTAAGGAAAAAATAAAAACCCTAAATGGTGATCTCCCAAAGACACGTGGCACACTCAACACCATAGATCTATAACTAGCTTTGCTTGCTAAATAATAGCCTCATCCAACAATTTGATTTCTTGGACCTCACTCCACTGCCCTACAATAGAAAAATATTCACCACGGGAAGACTTCATCCTTCATCATTATGCCCTCAGCTTTAAAAAATCTATTTGTGAAAGATATAAAAATTCCTTCGTGAAAATATTTCACTTTCCATTCACCACTTTGTTGTAAAAATCCCTTTCACCTGTTCATTTTTTTCTTTTACTGAGCAACACAGAAAGCATTTTCCTCCATCATGGTTGAAAAATAATTACTTGCTTGTGAAGACTTTACTCATCTTCCTGGGCAACAAAATATTTTACCTGTGCTTCACCTTCAATTTGCTCAGCAATTAAAATTTCACCTTAGTTTGTGAAAAATTTAATTAAAATTATTCGGGCTGCAAAAATTCTATTCTCGTGCACTTTGCACATTTGATTATTTTTAGCCGCTAAAATTTGTGAAGGTTTTAATCTTTTACTCAGCTTTACAAAATATATACCCTTGTATTTTTCTTCACAAGTTTCACTTTACTTCTACCACCATCGCACATCTCCATTACAATGAAAAACACAAAAACCAAAAAAGTGATGCACATTGGAGAAAATGCATCATTGTGCATCACAGATGTATTAGGAGAGAAGGCATGAGAACAACGATGAGCGATCCATCACGGTTGCTAAAAAATATTTACTTGTGAGGCTTTACTTTAATCCGGCTATGAAAATATTTACCTATGGACATCATATTTTAATTATTTCTCAGCAATTAAAGATTTTCATTTACTTGATATATCCATTATTTCTTTTTCCATAGAAGACTTCATTTACCTGTAGATTTTCACCTTTGCTTATTTCCCCACCATTGCCATAGAACTCAAATATTTTCCATTTTATTTTCACGTGCCGAATAGTTATCGCATATCGTGGATATGATCAGAGAGAGATAAAACAAAACAACAATGGGAGAAATAAGGAGAGGATACCATCATGCATCACTGATTTTAACTTGATTTTCCATTCAAAATGGAGATGAGTGCTACAATCCTCGTGAGAGTTGCTGTGAAAAACATCCAATCAGAAGGAAGGAATAATTTTTGTACAATGAACATTTGATAATATTTTATATTATTCAAACTTGCTGCTCACATGCGAATGAAAAATCCATCACTCCAGGAAGGCCATCATTGATTTATTTGGAAAGAAAGGCCACCAATTAGCGATGGGCTCAACAACCATCGCTCATCGCTAATTTAAACTCAACACCAATGATCGCCAATTTGATGAGGAAGGAAACTCAATCCGCGATGGGTGATGAAGAGCAATGCCATCATTGATCACCAATTTGATGAGGAAGAAGAAAACTCAATCTGCGATGGGGGATGAAGAACAACTGCCATCACTGATTGCCAATTCAAATGGGATATACAAATCAAAAACATTTGAAAGTTGTGAAAATTGTCTTTCAGCCAATCACAAGTAAGAATAAAACATGCTTTTCCTCATAACATTTGGAATTATATTTTATGTTTTCCCTAAATGCCTCTTTGCATTTTCCTAATATTTAAAATATTCAAAATATTTTAAATATGAACATTTGAAACATTATAAAAATTTGTGACTTCTAATTACGCCTACAACCCATTTGGAGGAAATTCACTACGGGAAAGTCAGGACACCTGGATCTAATATTTTTTATGTGCGGCCATAATCAATTATTTAGAGAAAACCCATTTGCTCAAGCTTTGGCCAGCCATAAAAAATCAGGCACCTCCTTTTTAAATTGGCCCTTGAGACATGTTCGCCACACCAGAAATGCATTAAAATAACACATCATATGACCTCCATTTTTGACACAAATGCAGTTGTAGACATTTTAGACCAAGAAAATAAATGGGTTGTCCTTATATTTTCAAAATTTGAAACTTTTTGGAACACCCATTTTGGCCATGTTGCAATCAGAAAAGGATTAGTTAACCCATCAAAGCTCATCCAGGAGGTGCGAAACTAAGCATGCATGTAACCATTTGAACCAAAAATCTAGTGCAACAAATGGCATGTAAAAATTTAACCTAAGGTGAAAAATATTAAATACCAAAGTGGCTCACTCAGACTTTTCTACATTTTCACCTGTCAGAAACTAACTCGAGCACACCAAGTCACCTCCTTGAAAAATTATCAAATATTCTCCCGGGGAACTTCCACTGGACACACTAGGTCATTTGGGTACACTAAATATGTGTGTAATAGGGCTTCCCTTCAACCATCATTCATCAAAATATATTGAGGATAAAAGTTGACCACTTTGAAAAGTTATGAAAATGCAGGTGTGAAAACAGAGCAAATTGCATTTGCTTTTGGCCTGGTAAAAATGTCAAATCTGATCATGAGGCTTTGAAATCGGATCAGGGAGTACATTAAAGTAGGGAGAGTGGAGAGAAACAATCCATTTTACATGAAAATTATTCAGTTGCAAAATATAAGCTTGAACGGGAGGCCACTTCGTAGAACTAAGAGTTCACAAACAACATAAAAGTTTCAAAACCCTCTAGCTTCACCTTTTAAAACACTATCAAAACTCATCATGGGAAGCTGAAAAATGACTTGTATGTTCACATATGTCACATGAGTGTTTCCAGAAAGGGGTTTGGCTTGAAAATAAACCGGCTCCAAGTTATGACCCTCCAAAGTAGGTCACAAGGGAAGATTTTTCGTGTGCACTTCTGAGTGTGCAAATCAAATTTTTTCATCAAGGGCACTGAAAATTTGAAAATTTTGAAGGTGCCATCATTTAGAAACAAGCTGAATGAAGATGAAGTTGTAGTAAGGAATAAGGAAAGATTAGAGTGCAAGGGGTATGCACAAGTTGAAGGCATTGATTTTAAAGAAACATTTGCACCTATGGCAAGATTAGAAGCAATACAAATGTTTCTTGCATTTTCAGTGTATAAGGGATTCAAGGTATAACAGATGGATGTCAAATATGGATTCTTGAGTGGAAACTTAGAAGAGGAAGTCTACATCGAACAATCAGATGGTTTTCAGTTGTCAGAAGATGATGATTATGTGTGTAGGTTAAGCAAAGCATTGTATGGTATTAAACAAGCACCCAAAGCATGACATTCTAGATTAGACCAATACTTGCAACAACAAAGATTCATGAAAGGATGTGCAATTAACAATCTATACTTTAAATCAGAAGGTGAGCACATGATTATTGTTGTAGTATATGTAGATGACAACATTTTTGGAGGTAGCAATGATAAAATGTGTAAAATATTTACTACACACATGCAAGATGAATATGAGATGTTAATGTTAGGAGAGTTGTCATTTTTCCTTGGCTTACAAATTGTACAAATTGATAATGGGATATTCATATCTCAAACTAAGTATGCCAAGGGGATTCTCAAGAAATTCGGCATGGGGATAGTAGACTAGTTGGTACTCCCATGATAATTGGCTACAAATTGAGTAAATCAGATGAATCACCAGAGGTATATCAAACAATGTATAGCTTAATGATTTTCCAAGCTTGCTATACTTAACTACATCAAGACCGAATATTATGTAAGCAGTGTGTTTGGTTTGCAAGGTTTTAGGTTGCACCTAGAGAGTATCATGTCAATGTAGTAAAGAGAATCTTAAGATATATTAAAAGAAATATTGACTATGGGATTTGGTACCCCAAGAGAAAGTATTTTTCCTTAACAACATATATAGATGTTGATTAGGCAAGAAGTGTAGATGATAGGAAAAGAACAAGTGGTGGAGCATTCTTCTTGGGAAATAAGTTAGTTTCCTGGATGAACAAGAAGCAAGAATTAGTCACCCTATCCACTATAGAAGTAGAGTATGTGGCAGCGGTAGCATGTTGTACTTTGGTCCTATGGATGAAGCAGAGACTCAAGGACATCGAGGTAGAGTACAAAGAACCTATCTTAATTCTTTATGAAAATTCAAGTCCCATCAACATATCAAAGAATCCTATTATTCACTCTAGAACAAAGCACATATCTATTAAATATCACTTCATAAGAGAGAAGGTTGGAGACAATGATGTCAGCATGGATTATGTTCCAACTAAAGAATAGGTAGCTAACATTTTCACCAAGCCTCTTCCCAAGGATCAATTTGAATATATAAGGTAGAAATTAGGATTCATTTCTCCCACAACATATCACTAGTCACTAGTGATAGGGCATGAGTCTAAGGGGAGCTTCTTTTATACTTCATTCATCCCTATAAATGGTAAGGATAGATCAAGTCAAGTAAAATGTTTTTACAAATTTCTAATGACATGATGGTTGTATGATGGTATCAAATTCCAACTTTCTCTTTTATCTTTTCAAATGGGAGTAAAGTGTCAGAGGGAGTCTACACCTTGTCATTGATGTCAAAGGGGGAGAAAAGAGATGCAAATTCTCAAGATAGAAAAGGGGAGCATGGTGAGAAAGATAGAGACATGTGAGAAAAGAGGAGCAATGTGAGTGAATTGCTTAGAAAGTCCAATTAGTATAGAGCTCTAATGTTACTAATGTCAATTGGTATCAAACCATTTCAACCAATTAGTATGAGCATTTAGTTTTGTCATCAATGAAAAAGGGGGAAATTATTAGCATATTGTTCTCATTTATGTCAAAAGTGGATCAGGTGTGAGATGGAGTTGATATTGGGGTATGTGCAGGATCATCATGGAAAAAATAGGCCCTTAAGTGGTGAAAAATTTAGAAAAATGAGAGTTAGGCAACTTGATGTAAAAATTTGAATAAGTTATCTATATTATTTCAAAAATATGTAAGAATAGAATCTGTTGAAAATTGAATGTAGTTTCTAAACTACTAGGTTTATTTACAAAATAAAAAAATCTATTTGGTGAAAATTTGAAATTTCAATGTAGTAGTACCTAAATTTCAGGGAAAAAAAAGAAGTAGATGTTTGTCTGACCACCCTAACCACAATAAAATGATAATATTTTTTTATAATATTTTAGATATAAGTAGAGGACTCATGTCATGATGTGATGCATATTTTTTTGTAATTTTTTTCCAAGTAAATAATTAATTATAAATTTTTTATTACAACTTTTAAAAAATATAAAAAACTTGTATGTTTGACCACCTTAACTTGGTCAAAAATTTATGAAATTCAATTTTTTCTTTTTTAATCCTATACTATATGAAGCATAGAATGTGATGCATGTTTCAGATTAAAAAAATGTGATACTGTTTGAAAGCTATAGATGTTTTTCAATCAGCCTATCAATCAGGACTCTAGTCATATTTCAAATAGAAAATGTATAATAATTATTTATTAAACTCAAAGTAAAGCATAATTTATATTGGTGGAAAGCTGAGAATCTCCTTTAAAAACCCTTTTCATTTCATCAAGTTTGGGTAAAAAAAAGTCGCCATCCACATACCCTACACATACCCATCATATTGCCACTTTTTGGCCCATCTTGATCTTGCACATGCCCATTGCATGAAGGGAGTGCTGACATTGACGTCAAAATGTTGCCATTGATGTCTAAGAAATATGGTGCATTGAGAATCTAGTTGTGGAAAATGGAATGTAGGTTGCAAAAGTTGCTCAAAATGTTGCATTGTTGTCATGCAATTTTGTCATGGTATTGTAGTAAATTCTTCCTAGCATCTGAAGTGAAATCAAAGGCTAGATTTGATATGGATTTTATGAGAGAATCTCAAAAATGTATTTTGGAGGTATAAGCAGTGAAGGATGAGCTCAGAAAAGAATTACTTATGCCCTCGAAAAAAATTAGAGTTTATTAGTTAAACCCTAGTGTTTGCAGTCATGGTACCTTAACATTTTTTCTATTTTACTATAGACTACTTGTTGGAGGTTGAAAATTGCATAAGTTATAACTTATTCCTTTAACCTCGTTCAGTGACTGGCCACATTACATAGTCACCCAATTGATGTTACCGATATGTTCCTTTGGAGATCAAACGGTGCACGTTCAAAGTTAGTAAATCTAATGGTTATCACTAGATCTCATGCATCATAGATAGCTCTTCAAATTTGGCTTTTAGTTTAGTGATGTGTGATTGAGATGGTTCAACAACTACAATATAATTGATTATACAATGCATGATGAAGGAGAATAGACTTCAGTGGGTCCAAGAGACAAGTAGCGTAATATCACTCAGTCACTGCACATCACTGTTGTGAAGTCAAGCTCTTGGAGCTTTCAGTGATGAGTGATGAGTGATGAGTGCTGATTATTAGTGGAGAATGGCGTCAGAGGTAGAGACATGTCATTAGTCCACCAATCCAAGGAAATTTTTTGGGCCTATTGTCAAAGCTAATGGGATAGCAAGGGATAGCGCAGATTGATCAAAGGTTGATCCAATGGTGATTTCTATGTCTCATTACATCACAAAAATGAATAATAATGCTCAAAGAAATTCAATGATACATGATGGATTTGGTTCCTGAGGGAAAGAGATCTATGGTGTAGGTTGAGAGGTGTGTGATCAAACAGTGATCACTGAACATATTCACATCATAGATATGTAAGGAAAATCCATAAGTAATATCATGATGTGTGATGGTTATGAAGGTGATGAAATTAATGAAGGATACCTAAAGACCACTTATCAGAAGGTCAATATTTAAAGATGAGATAATAAATGAAGGACATAGGATCATGGCATGAAGGTAGTAGATCAATGGTTTAGATTTAAAAGTGAAGAGCGATAACGACTAAGTATGTGTAAATAGGGTTTCGCTTGTGAATCGACATGGAGGTGAAAATTAAATGTTCTACCTACATTAACAAAAAATTTAATGATATTTGATGCATAGAGCAGTGACATAGATGGCTATAGAGGCAAGGATCAAAATCATATTGAATGATTAGATGGATGAATTTAATGAATATTTGATTCTAGGGTTTGATAGAGAAAATGAAAGAAAATTCTTTGCACCAGAATTTAGTGTTGTGTAGCTCAATATAACTCCATGACTATGGAGAAGATATTTTGAACCCTTACAAAAGATTAGGAGGCAGTGGAGAATCTAGAGATAATGATCATCAATTAGCTCTACACAAAACACATGCGAATATTGTCTAAGGTGGGAAACTGAGTGAAGCTAGGAGAGGAGAGTGTATTGTGTAGAAGTGATACTGAGCTCTAGAGACAGATAGAGAATACACTAAATAGAAAAGGAGAGCTATAGAAGGGTATGGTGGTGCTTTGAGGAAAACCAAGAATGCACTAAAGAAGAAAGAGAAGAACGAAGATGAACCAGTGGGGTTTAGAGTGTAAGGAAAGCTCAGTGTGGAAATACCTTCCAAATAAAAAATTATTAGAATAGAAGTGTAGAAAACTTCACTTAATTTGAGTTACAAATTATTAAGATGCACATTGAGAAAATCAATAGAGTAAATCAATTAGACAACAGACAAAATTGTACACTATATTTATTTGGGAAAACCCTTGTAGGAGAAAAACCCACACCAAGTAAAGACACTTTGTATTACAGTAAATAGGATTACATACAAAGTTATAGACTCCAATTTCAAGTGTCAATTCATAGCAACATACATTTCCCTAATCAACCTTGTATACAAATTCTAATTATAGTTGTTCTCTAACACTATTACAATGTTCGTATAGCATGCAATCTAGAACATCACCTGATCAATACAAAATTTACTTGTAGAGTATGACAATATATAATCGACATCTAGCCATGGTCACTTCACTTCTAGGAAACCAAATGTTTAGTTCCCAACTATTATTAATCACATTGAGCCATTGAAGAGACTCCCTTCATGTTCTCTTCGATAACATCAAGTCTCTCCAATGTCTGAATTATCTGCCAAGTAATTGCCATTTAACTATCAACATTTAGCAACCAAACATTGCTCTCTAGGTAGGGGTTTCACCAACACATCATGGGCTAGCAGGTTACAACATTCAACACACCAAACACCCACCACAAAATTGCAAGTATCTCCAAAACCCTATCATAGTAAGGCGGTACAAATACCACACTATCACCAACACCTTAAGTCCACCCTTGTGGGTTAGCAACACCACCATACCACCAGCTCTATTGTGTGCTGTGTGTGGGGTGGCGGTAATACTGCACTACTACAAGCATGCCAAAGGCTTGGCATGGGATAGTGGTAAGAGGTAGAATGCATAACTTGGAATGACCTAAAATTGTGATGGCCAAAATTAGGTTCTAACCAGTGAATTTGAGGCACATATTCCATCATGCTCCCACTTGACGAACAATTCACTAGACCCTTTCCAATGCTTGAAGTTACTATAAATCATAGGCCCCAAGGAGCATTGAAGTCTCACACAACTTGTACTTGTTTTTTCTCACAGGCTTTGTCAATGCATCAGTGAAATTCTCTAGAATATCCACTATTTCAAGAAATTAACCTTTCCATCATGCACCATATCATGAAAAAAATGATACTGGACATCGATATGCTTCATCCTAGCATGGGAAGTGGGATTTTTTTCCAAATAGATAGCACTCTAACTATCACAACAAACAATAATCTTCCCTACATTAAACCCAACATCAGAACAAAAGTGTCTAATCCAAATGGATTCCTTATAGTTGTGTGTTACTACCATGTACTCTACCTCAGTAGTAGATAAAGTGACTATAGCCTGCCACTTGCTCATCCAACTAACTGTACCTCCAAATAACATGAAGAGTATCCACTAGTGGATCTTCTATTTTCAATGTCCCCTGCCCAATCAGAATCCACATACCCACAAATGCTTAGAATAGATCTTTGTGATCCAACTAATTTGGCATGATAACACAAAGAATGCTATGAAGTACCCTTCAAATACCTAAAAGCTCTTTTCATAGCATCCCAATGCGATCTTCCTAGATTAGCCATAAACTGACTAAATACTCCCACTACTTGGGTGATGTCTGGCCTAGTACAGACCATTTGTACATCAAACTACCAACTGCACTTGCATAAGGCACCCTAGTCATGTCCTTCATCTTAGTGGGAGACTCTAGACAATCTTCAACAGATAGCTCCATTCCTTGCAACACTAGAATGATTAACTGCTTGCAATCTATCAGACAAAAACTCTCAAGGACAGTATTAATATACTTATTGTGGTTGAGCCAAAGTTTTCTACTTCACCTATCCCTTCTAATTTCCATACCCATGCACCATAGAAAAAAGTACCTCTTGCTTGACATGGGAATAATTCATGAGAAATTAGACTTAATTAGGCCTTGATTTAGGTTTTGTGAGGCATTTTATGCATCCACACTAGGTCTTGGACCCTTGCAAACTGAATAATATGCATTTAACGATGTCTTGTAAAGGTGTTGTAAAGTCTTGTAAAGGACTTTCATGCTTTTCTAGACTTAATGAACCTATTTCTCCCTAATTCAACATTATAAAATGTGTTTAATAACATTATCACATCAATCGTTAAGGATTTTGAATTAAACTTAATGTTAAACTAGTGTTGTAATGTGTCTTGCACATTCACATTGGTTCTTCTACCTTCCTAGGCTATGTGGACCTCATTTTAGTGTTGTAACGTGTATTTAATCATGCTTTCACATTGAATTTGGTGTCCCAAGCCCTAATTGGCATTCACATCATCACTAATAGGTCCTTATTAACCCATATTGTGCATCTCAAGGTAATATTTGATAAAATACCCGACAAAGTTGCAATTTAAACCTTATTTCCTTATCTCCTGGCATCTTAGTTGTTAAATTGGCCCTTATGGGACCCATTCATCATCCATGGTGAATCAGTCCCATCCAAGTGGGACCCATTCACCATTGCTGGCGAATGAGTCCCATTTGGCCTAGTTTTGACCTTTGAGCAAGAAAATTTGAAATTTAAGTATGTTATTTTCACATGTCGGCCTTAGGGATCCAATTTTCAGGAAAATAAGGTGAAATTCCTATAAATATAAGTATTTTAACCATAATTCACATCTCTTATCATTCATTCATCCACCAATCTTCCATCTCAAGTCAAGCAACATAGGGTTTTAACATTACAAGCCATTCAAGATCAATTTTTAGACATTCAAGGGAAGATTCTTCATGTTTTTATGTGGAATTTCAAGATCAAACATCATGGTAAGGTAATCAACTCCATTATTGCATGTTTCATTATGTTATTTTAATTACCTAAAAGGGGTTTGACCAAGGAAAACCCCCATGCCCTAACATTCAACATTTCTCTCTCTTGCCTTGCGTGTTTGCAGATTTAGGTCTCTTGGAAGCTTGGAAATCATTAAGAATCAAGTTACAAGGTTGCTTAAGTCTTATCTTCAACTCAACAAGTCAAAATACCAACAAAAACTCATTTTCAGGTTCATAAATCAGAGTTTTAGAAGCAAAAACTTGTAGAGAATCAAAGTGCAAATAGAGAACTCTAGATTCCGCCTTTGAATATTTAGAAATTGAAAAGTGGAGTAATTCACCATCAGTGGTGAATGAGTTCCACTTCTAGGTCAATTTTGAGTTTTCTGCATTTTTAGATACCCTTTTGCCAGAAATAGGTTCCAGAATAGTTTTGCAGAACTCGGACTCATTTTCCCAGAATCGTGAATGAGTCCCACCAGGCCTAAAAATCAACATCAATAGAATTCTAGAAGCTATTTCAAATCTTCATCCATATTCTAGGTGCATACTTCCAATTTCGTCAAGTTTTGTTGCAATTTGCATTAATTTCTAGGTGGTTTTGCATTACACAATGTGTTTTCAAACAAGATATTTTCCTTTAGTTTCCATTCATTAATTAATCAATCTTATTAGTTTCTTGCATTCAAGAATTGCATATAGGTATATTAAATCCATATTCCATCCATATTGCATTGATATTGAATGTGACATGAGCATTTTGGCCTCTCTTTCTCCTTTTAGGTGAAAAACCCTAGAAATACTAGAAAGCAAGTGGGTGCCAAAAATCTATGGTACAACCCAAAATATACCTTGTTGCACCTAAATATTTCATTTCAATCTATGCTGACAATTGAGATTTTAGATCAGAAATCATACTCTTACTATTCCCAAAGAATAACATATCATCCACAAACAGGGCAATAATAAGTAAACTGTCATTTTTAGTTTTGTAGTACACACAATGATCTAATTTTGATCTTACAAATCTGAATGACAACACAAACATAAAAAAAATTTGGTACCACATTCTAGGTGATTTCTTTAAACCATATATATATTTCTTTAACTTTCAAACTAGACTTTCTTTACCTTTTTCAACAAAGTACTCAAGTTGGGACATAAAATTTCTTCTTCTAGATCTCCATGGAGAAATGCTATCTTCACATCCATCTACTGAACCTGTAGGTCATATGTAGTTGCAAGTAACAAAAGAAATATGATAGATGTCAGCTTAGCTACAGGAGAAAATATTTCTCCATAATGAATTCCATCCACCTAGGAATAACATTATGCGACCAACCTAGCTTTATACTTCTCAACATTGTCATCTAGACCAATCTTTTTCTTAGATACCCATTTGTAGGCAACAAAATTTCAACCATCAAGCAGAGGTACAAAATCCAAGGTTTCATTCTTTTTCAATGTCATTTCCTCATTCATGGCTTCAAACCAATAATTTTAATTAGACATATTAATAGCCTCTTTGACATTCCTAGGTTCATCAGTGCTAGTAATCAAAGCATAGGCACAGTTCAAATCCAACATAGAAAATCCATACTTATCAGGTTGTCACTTTTCATGTGTAGAATTCCTCATAGGCTAAGGTGGAGGTTGTGATTATTTTTCCTGTTTAGAACTCTCAGATCTTCTAGAGTTCTCCATAGTTTCAAGCACATTTGAATTCATAGTTCCTCTTTTTCTGGTGTTAGAGGAATTTCAACTACTGCATCCTTCTTTTCTTTTTCTTTTATCTCTTACTGTAGATCAACAATAGAAGGTTTTAGCTCTTGAAAAATTACACACTTCTATTGTATAACTCCTCTTAACAAGATTCCAAATCTTGTATCCTTTTATTCCAATTCCATAGCCAATGAAGATAAATTTAACAACCTTGTTTTCCAACTTAGATCAAGTTTCTCATTCAACACATGAACATATGCTTCACAACCAAAGAAATGAATATGTCTCAAAGAGGGATTCTTACCAGACCATGCTTCCATATGTGTTATGTCAACAAGAGTCGCACTAGGTGAACAATTAATCAAGTAACATGCTTAGCCATAGCCTTAGCCCAAAACCTCTGCTCTAGACCAACACTACTCAACCTACTTCTCACTCTTTCCATCAGCGTCATGTTTAACCTTTCAACAAATCCATTTTTTTGTGGAGTATAAGAGATAGTTTTATTCCTTTTAATCCCACGGTATTTACAATACCTCTCAAAATCTACATAACAAAATTTACCGCGATTATCCATCCTTAAGCATTTAATTTTCCTTCTAGTTTGATTTTCTACCGAGTTTTTAAACTCTTTAAACCAACTAAACACCTATGATTTACTTTTAAGAAAATACTCAAATTCCCTTCTCAAATAATCATCAATAAAAGAAACATAATATTTAGACTTAAATAACAAAGGAACATTCATTGGATCAAATACATCAGAGTGAACATAATCTAGTATACCAGAAGACTTACAATGACTTGAATAAAATGAAACATGGTGTTGCTTTCCATAAATGCAATGTTTGCAAAAATAAAACTCAAGGTTACAATCAACAAGCCCTTTTGGGTATGTGTGGGATCATCATGGAAAAAATAGACCCTTAAGTGGCAAATAATTCAGAAAAATATGAGTTAGGAAACTTGACATAAAAATTTGAATAATTTATCTATATTATTTCAAAAATATGTAACAATAGAATCTGTAGCAAATTGAATGTAGTTTCTAAACTACTAGTTTTATTTTAAAAAAACAAGGAAAATCTATTTGGTGAAAATTTGAAATTTCAATGTAGTAGTACTTAAATTTCAAGGAAAAAATAAAGTGTCTGTCTAACCACCCTAACCACAATAAAATGATAATATTTTTTTATAATATTTTAGATATAAGTAGAGGACTCATGTAGCAATGTGATGCATATTTTTTTGTAATTTTTTTCCAAGTAAATAATTAATTATGAATTTTTTATTACAACTTTTGAAAATATAAAAACTTGTATGTCCGACCACCTTAACTTGGTCAAAACTTCATGATTTTTTTTTTAATATATAATATGCAAAGCATAGAATGTGACACATGTTTCAGATTCAAAAAATGTGATACCATTTGAAAGCTATAGATGTTTTTCAATTAGCCTATCAATCGACTTTAGTCATAATTCAAATAGAAAATGAGTAATAATAATTTATTAAATTCAAAGTAAAGCATAAATATATTGGTGGAAAGTTGAGAATCTCCTTAAAAAACCCTTTTGTTTCATCAATTTTGGGTAAAAAAAAAGTCATCATCCACATAGCCTACACATACCCATCATATTGCCACTTTTTGGCCCATCATGATCCTGCAAATACCCTACTACCAGGTTTTTATTTTTCAAGGATTTTTATCCTTTTTCTCCTATGTGACCAAGTCTATGATGCCACAATGTGGTTTTCTCTATTGGGAGTTTCACCTCCAAATAATTTTCACCCAAAGGAATTTTGTTCTCCTTCTCTACGCAAGAAGCCTTGCTTGACTTTATAGAGACATTGTTACATTGAGCAACCTGTGCATCCAGCTTGTACAGAGTGCCTATGCAAGCACCCTTATCCAACACTATCGAGCCTCTAGTCATCTCATACCCACTACTTGAGAAAGAAACTTGCACACCAACATCATTCAACTTACTAATAGAAAGAAGATTACGAGCCAAAACTAGTATGTGCATTACACCATCAATTCATTTTATTCTTACATCAGGAAATTGGATTCTAACTCTTCCACGACCAATAATTTCAAGAGATGAATCACTTTCCAGGTACACCTTTCCACCATCATACTTTTCATACTTCATGAACCAATCTCTGTGAGATATCATGTGAAAAGATGCTCCTGGGTTAATCAGCCAGACATCATCTGATGCCTAAGTCATCAAGGCTAAATGAAGCAACATGCATCGCTCTAAGAAGAATCATTATCCGAAGAGTTGTTGTTTTTCTTCTTTTTCTCCTCTTTGCAATCCTTCTCGACATGTCTAGGTTTCCCACAATTCCAACATTTCACCTTGGACTTATTGCTTGGAGAATTTGATCTCCCTTCATATTTGTATTTAGACTTCTTATCTTTCTTCTTGCTTCTTTCCTATGATTTACCTCTAACAACAATAGCCTCCTTGGCCATTTCAAAACATTTCCTCCACATTTATTCTGACAATAACGAAGCAACCATGTCTTCCATTTTAAAGGTGGTTTTTTTACTTCCAATAGCCATCACCAGATGGTCCCATGTGTTAGACAAGAAATAGAATAAAATAATACATTGATCCTAATCATCAATATTTACACCTACAGACACCAACTGAACAAAAATCATGTTAAAATAATTCAACTAGTTTGCTACAGATGCACCTCCCCCCATCTTCAAGGAGTATAAATTCTTCCTCAGGAATAACTTATTCACGAGGGACTTGCCTTGATAAATATCACCAAGTTTCTTCCATAATGAAGATGTAGTCTTCTCCTCTCCTCATGGATGTTTAAGAGAACAGAGTCTGCCAAACAAAGTCTTATCAATCCTCTAGCTTTTCTATCTACGAGGTCCCAATATTCTTGTTTCATACTTGAGGATTTAGTTCTGGACACAACAATCTAGAGATGTCTATCCACCAATTGGTCTTCCATTTTGAGTTTCCACTTGACTCAAAATTTCTGCCATTGAAAATTTCAATTTCTACTCTTCCTAATGTGCTTGCCATCTCAATATGTAATCAAGACAATTAGTTTTCTCTGCAAGACTCCCACTGATCAGAATTAGCACAATAAACTAGTCCTACCCACAAGGATAACACAACTGGCTAGGGTCTGATACCACTTGTAAGGAAAGCTCGATGTGGAAATGCCTTCCAAATGAAAAACTCTTAGAAGAGAAGTGCAAAAAACTTCACTTAATTTGAGCTACAGATTATTAAGATGCACATTAATAGAATCGAAAGAGTAAATCAATTAGACAACACATAGAATTGTACACTAGATTTACATGGAAAAACCCTTATGGGAGAAAAACCCAAATACCAAGTAAAGACACTTTGTATTATAGTAAGTATGATTACATACAAAGTTATAGACTCCACTTTCAAGTGTCAATTCATAGCAACATAAATTTCCCTGATCAACCCTGTACACAAATTTTGATTAATATTATAGTTGCTCTCTTAAATTGTTACAATACTCGTATAGCATATAATGTAGAACATCACCTGATCAATAAAAAACTTTGGTTATTACAAAGTATCAAAATGTATAATCGACATCCAACCATGGTTTCTTTAGTTCCAAGAAATGAACCGTTTAGTTCCCAACTACCATTAGCTATGTTGGGCCATTGAAGAGACTCCTTCCCTGTTCTCTTCGATAACATCAAGTCTCTTTGATGTTTGATTCATCTGCCAAGTAATTTCCATTTAACAATCAATATTCAACAACCAAGCATCACTCTCCAGCCAAGGGTTTCACCAACACACCAAACACCCACAGAAAAACCACAAGTATCTCCAAAACCCTATCACGGTAAGGCGGTATGAATACCACACTATCGCCAACACCTTAAGTTCACCCTTGATTGTTAGTAGTAGCACCATACAGCTAGGGTTGTTGTGTGCTATGTTTGGGGTGGCTGTAACACTGCACTATGGAAATCATGCCAAAGGATTGGCACGAGACAGTGATAAGAGGTAGAATGCATAACTTGGAATGACCTAAACTTGAGATGGCCAAAATTAGGGTCTAAACAGTGAATTTGAGGCACATTTTCCAACACAAAATAGAGTAGAGTGTTTCCATGGAAGCAACACATAGTTGAGCAGTTGAAGAGTAAGCTATAACATTGATTTGAGTTCCTTAGGAACAAAATTGTAATCATCCTATATGTTGTAAATTTGATAGGTTTGTGGCATTAGATAACTGAATTGGTGCTCAGTTCAGGGTATTTTTGTCTCCTTATGGTTGAAGCCCTTATAAGTTTTAACAAAAGGTTTCCTTATGAGGCTAGATTAGGACACTAGCTCCTAGCAAAATTTTCTCACTACAGTTTTTCCCATCTTGGGTTGTACACCTATTGTTATGTATTGATATTTTATGTGCATGTGTTTTTCATATCTTTTCATGCTTTAATTTGCACATCTAGATTTAAGAGTTGTGTATGCACTTAGGTTAATAAGGTTAAAAATTTTAGTATCTACTCATTCACCCCCCTCTCAGTAGATTATTGTGTTCAAAAAAAAAAAGTGTAGTAAATTGAATGTAGTTTCTAAGATAATAGTCTTTTTTGGAAAAAACATGAATCTATTTGGTGAAAATTGGAAATTTCAATGTAGTAGTACTAGGTTTTTAGGAGAAAAATAGAAATAAGGTGTATGTCTAACCAACCTAAGTACAAGAACTTCTTTTAAAACTTTCAACATAAGTAGAGGACACATACTCGGATGTGCTACAATTTTTTGTAATTTTTTTACAAGTAAATAATTAGTTATGATTATTTTATTAGAAAGTTTTAAAAATATTAAGAATTGCTTACTTGACCACCATAACTTGGTCAAAAACTTATGAAATTTAATTTTTATTGTTTTCATCCTATAGTATGAGAAGAATATCTAAAATGTCACATCTTTTGGATTTGAAAAATGTGATTTCTTTTAGAATTATAGATGTTTTGAATCAGCCTATCAAGCAAGACTTTAGTTGTAATACAAGTAGAAAATCAATAATAATTATCTATTTCCTCTTTCCTAACAATTTTCTTGATAAACACTTTTTCTTTCATCAAATTTGGATGAAAAAAAGTTGTCAATCACTTTTTTGTCATATTGCCACTTTTGGACCCCCATGATCCAACACTCGCCCTTATATACCCTCAAAAAGTCAAAAAATTTAGAGGAAATTCCTATGGATAGGAACACAGGAGAAGTCCAAAATTGCCTTGGTTAGTTGGGGAGAAAGTTTGCATACCAAAAAAGGTAGGAGGTTTGGGTATTAAGGGATTCAAAATTTTCAATAAAGTGTTGTTTGCCATATATGGTTGGTTCCTTTGGAATAAAGACAAAGACTGGGTAGCAATTTTCAAAGTGAAATACCTTGGTATTGAGAATCAAAATAACTTCATGGGTTCCAAATTGTCATGTGGCTCAATTCTATAGAATAACCTAGTGAAAATAAGGTGTATTATTTAGTAGGGGACTAGAAAAAGAGTGGGAAATGACCTAAATAAAGGACTTTGGGAGGATATTTGGTCTAAATTCCCTACCCTTTCCTACTTAAGTCAATTTAAATATATTAAAACTAAGCTAATATGGGCCTATAGTGATTCCCTCAATAACTATATTGTGTGGAACACTCGAAATACTGAGAGGAGGGTGAATCAGTATTGTATTAAACCATTCAAACATTATCCATTGAATTACTAAAGCATATTCAATTGGAGTAAGGAAAGAAAGCATGAAAACATCCACAACATCACATAACACATGAACACTAGGATTTTTACGTGAAAAACCTAAAATAGGAAAAACCATAGGGAGGGTTAGCTAACAATATATTATAACCAGTTATAGTATATTACCGAAATGCTCACTATAGGTTGACTCACTGTCCAAGGGGACTCACTACCCATAGAGAAGAATATAGAATAAAGAGGGGTGGATCATAGCCTATTTTGAACTATTAAAAAGCATCTACAATATGCAGGAATACAGTTCCAATGAAGCACAAATAGAAACTTTGCATTGATCTATATCAATGCTTTGCATTTAAACAATTTTGATCTCAATATTCACAACTTATCCTTGCTTTGATCAAATTATTATCATATATATCTTACTATTACCTATTTTTACATTCCAGGTGAAAATTGTACATTAAATGGTTAATAGGTCCTATTCTAGGTTTTACGGGGCCTCCATGTGCAAAGATTTATTAAAAAGGAAAAAAGAGATGCCAAAACCTGCCTTTATTGCCTAAGGTTTAAAACATATTTCAAATATATTTTGTTTTAAATATTATCATTTTGTGAAATGATATTGTCAAAGGTCAAGCATTTAAGTCAAAGAGCTTTTATTTTATGACAAAGATATTGAAAAGGTGTTTTAATTATTTCATGGGGTTTATTTTCATGATATTCATGTGCAAATGTGAAAACAGATTAAGTTTCATCTTTTATTTTTGAGCTTGGAGGTAAATCCCATGTGAGTTTCCATTTTGCAAGATGTTTCTTGGAATTTAGACAAGGAAAAGGAGGAAAGCTCAATTTCTAAAGGAAGTTGCAACTTTACAAAGGGAAAGAGCTTCAGCTGTGCAACATTACAATTCTATTTTTCATAGATTTTTTTTCTTGAGAAGTATTATTGCTCCATCTCTATGTTTGTAATGAAAAATGGGTGTTCTTTTCCTCTTTCATTGCACTTTGAAGGAAATTTTATTTGTTTCAAAGCTCATTCCTTCTAAACTCAAGCTAGGGTTTTATACCTTTATTTAAAAGTGTTTGATTCATGTTAAAGCTTCCTTTAAGACCTTGTGTTGTTTGAAGTCACGAGAAAGCAGTATCTACAAATTGTTGAGCCTTATGTTTCATAAGGATAAACCCTTTTTTCTAAGAGCTTGCTGATTGGTAAGGTATTTAAACCATACACATAGAAGGTGCGTCAGTTTTTGCAGGGGCAACCCATTGATGTAGGTATAGTAATTGGTCTCACTATTTTCTTTTTGTAATGATATGCAAAGACAATGTCATGTTTTGACATACAATATTTTCATGAGAGGTATCTTGCAAAATGGATAGTAGATCTGAAGTGACAGCAAGAGGAATTCTTTTAAGTGCTCTTGATTCATAAGTAGTAAGACTATGAGATAAGGATGACATTCTAAGGGTAGGAGGTAGTAGATTGTTTGGAGTAGCACTATCAAATATTGATGCACAGTCCTAATTATGATTGGAGGGTTATGTGTTCATATCAATCTTATTAATAGGGGAATGGGTGCTTTATGGCCTAGGTCATATAACACCACTCTTCTCCAATTATCATTCAAGAATACCCTAGGATACAAAATTAGATGGACTATCAACACAAAGGTGAGTCAATTCTCAACAAGGAAGACCTATGAGGGGTCCTTTAGGCTTTGAAGGGTTCACCACCAAGAAAAATCTTGGAAAATAAAATTTAACATTCAACTCACAAAACCTAGTAATGTAAGCCGAATGATGGATGCAAATGACAAAATTAAGTAACAACATGTTAGGATGTATGTAACTAGGAAGTCTGGAAATGTGATAAGGATTTTGGAAATTCATAAATGTTGTCAAAATATGCTAAGGAGGAAAAAGACACCCTTACTGTTGTCTTAGTCATGTTGCCATTTTTTTGGGGGAAATGCAGAATCTTTAGATGTTGGAACAGAATTTCAAAGAATCCCTATAAAATACCCTTGGGAGGACTAGGACACCCTTACTACCGACTTATTCCCAATCTAAATTTTTGATATCTCTGAGTGTGATCTTGAGGTTTAATGTCTGCACTTCCTTCTTCTAAGATCTCAAGTCTTGAAACCTCCATATTTGGCCTATAGGTAAGTTTCTATGAAGATGACAACTTTTTAATGCAACTTTACATCTTCAAATGATCTTCAACCTAATAAGCAAACATAAACACTCAAGAGAGGAAAAACTTGTTGATTGTTAGTAAATGGGGGATTTCCTTGGTCAAACCCCTTGTTGGTAATTATATTAGAAAAATGGGGAATCATAGTCTAAGTCAAAAATGAAAAATTATTCACACAAAATAATATTATTTTTATATTCCACACACACATCTAATAATATGATTACATATTTATAGTATTTTTAATATCTTATTTTCTAGGAAACGATATTCCTAAATATATTGAGTTGTTTCAACAACTCAACAAGCATAGAAACAAGCATTCCTTAATTTTTTTTTTAGTTTTGTGAGTTGTTACAACAACTCAATTTTATTTTCACTTCAAACACATTATTATACAAGTTACTAATGTGAACAGTAACATGACAATTCCCAACATTCCCCCCCTTAGTGTGAACATTGTAAGAACTCACACCGTCTATCTGTAGTAGGTCCAACTTTTGTGGGTCATGATCTTGATTCAAAATGTAAGGAACCTCCAATCAACCTTTCATGGTTTTCACACAAGTTTACCCGAAACATGGACATGAATAGGAACCCATCCATTTGTTCACCTCATGTGGTTTTCTAGATCCTACTACAAACCCTTTCAAGATCCATTAACTGCATTACACAGGTGCTTTTACTCACCACTATGCTTGTACATTAGGGAAGTTATATAGGAATCAATATACATATCATAAATCTGAAAAACCCATACTAGAAAAAGTTTCACATTACATTCCATAAGAACACAATGTTCTTAATTGTAGTCACTATTGTTGATCGCTGCCACTCAATCTCAAACAACATAGACAACCATCACCACCACTAGAAGCTTCCTTTGACTTTATCCATTTTTGCACGAAATGGGAATGAAGCATTGGTTGTTATTGCCCCCCACCATGTGAAATTTCCATTTATTCACATAACCAAGAACACTAAAAGAAAATCATATCAAGCTGCATACTACTGTCTAGATCTTGTTGCACATGATCACTATTTCCAATGAACGCATTCATTGACCAATCATCTTCTAATGAAGTACAATAGTAAAAGGATCACCATAGTTAGAGGATCTTTGTAGTTATCTACCATCCTATACAATTTCTCTTCCATCATCCACCACACAAAGCACTAAGAACACTACAAACATAAAAACACCACACTGCAAATTTATTTTTCACCATATCATGTGTTGAGCCTCATTGTTGGTGACTAACGAGAGGTCTCTTATTGACCTCCATTCTGATTTTCTACTTAAAAAATTTGGCATTGAAACTCAATTTGTAGTTTATGGCCCCTAGAAGATGGACGCCACGTACAAGTGATAGTGTTTCCAATTACAATTGAAGCATTTTTTATTTCTTTCTACAATTTTTGACTCTAAGAATTTATGGACCCAATTCCAAAAACATTTACTTGCTTTGAAAACATACAATATTTTACTTGACTTTTAGACTATGAAAAACTAATACTTGACATTTCTAGATTGACATAACTAATAAATAATAAAATTTAACTTCTATTTAAAAAAAATCATTAAATACTTAACTATAAAGAAGAATTTGAAAACCTAAACTAAATAAAATAAAATTACTAATTTAAATTACTAGACTCAACCATGTGATCTTCGTCCTATTCAACTTATCATGACACATGTTCATATAATTCTTACTAACTGCTTAAAAGATGCTTCACATTTTATATGTACACCATGCTAGAAGAGATGAACATCCCAACATTACCAACTCTAGCTTCATGCATTGATAAAGAAACATTAGAGAAAGAACCTTGTGTTTGAATAAACCGTTGATGCTAAGATTTTCCTAAGGAAAAATCTTGTCATTGTAGCTTTTGATGGCTTCGATCTTGTAGTAAGAGAATTATCTTTACCAAACACGATTTATAGAACAAGTCCATGAACACAAAGACATCCAAACATATTACTTTGAGCACACCCATCATATGGTAGCAATTCTAGAATATTATGTGATAATCACACTTTTATGAGCGACATCCCATGGATTGCATGGTCAAAATCCACTAGGGTGTGGAGAGATCAAATCACACATCTATCCACAAAACTAGTGAATGGATCATCCTACACTGGTTTGCATGAGTAGTTGGAGCACGCTATGAATGTCATGGAGACTAAAGACAATGTGACCTGATCAGTAAAAGACACTAGTCCAATAAGAAAGCTTGATCCCAAGAGAAAACACCACAAGAGCCAAAGATATCACAACCAGTTCATGTTAAATTTGAAAGTTAATCCACCAGACAATATGTGCTACCAATATGACATTCTGTATAAATTACAGTGAACAAGCAATTGAATGAGCTAGGGCCAAAAACACCCATCTATTCACTAATAGGCTAGTGATAAATAAAACATAATTAAAATGGTGACTCTTTCCATAGAAAAAATATGCAAAGTAATGAGAGTATGTGATGTTCTAAAACACTAATGAAAGTGCCGATGGAAATAACTGGAGTCATTTGCAATGATAAAGGATCAAAAAATTATAGGCATAGAATCCTCTTTAATACCTTTAAATCATGCTTGCTCTGATACCATATTAGAAAAATGGGGAATCATAGAAGTCAAACATGAAAAATTCTTCACACAAAATAATATTGTTTCTATATTCCACACACTCATCTCATAATATGATTACATATTTATAGGATTTTTCATATCCTATTTTTTAGGAAACAATATTCCTAAATATATTGAGTTGTTTCAATAACTCAACAAACATATAAACAAGAACTCCTTAAATATTTTATTAGTTTCATGAGTTGTTACTACAACTCACTTTTATTTTCACTTTAAATAGATTATTATACTTACTAATGTGAACACTAACATGACAATTCCCAACAAATTAAACCTTGGAGTAAAATAGAATAATCAAGCAAAATGATGAATGAACAAAATGCAATGTTGAAACTCACCAAACCCTTGTTATGAAATCTGCAAACTTGTGTGAAGTGGCTAGCTTGAATGTAGATCTTGACTTGAATTGATTGCTTGAATCAAAACCCTACATCACAAATATTAGCTCAAAAACACACATGATGCAAGAAAATATTTAACATGATGCTTGAATCTTGATGATGGCTCCAAAATTTTGATGAATTTCTCTTGAATGCTCTCTTGATCACAAACTTGCTATAATGCATGAATACTCAATTTTCTAGGATGATCTCATGAATGCTTAGGATGTTAATGAGTGAAAGAACCTTGTATTTATACTTATATATGCTTAATATCCCAAAATTACACCACACCAAGCTGAGATATGAATTCATTAATTAAATTCAAGGCTAAATCCTGCCAAGATTTGAAGTTAAATCTCAAAAATAACTTAAGGGGGACTAAAACACCCTAGGTGGAATCTTAGTCCTGAGGCTTAAAATTGGGGGCACAAACTCTAAAAAGGGGCCCATTTAAGGTGCATTTGAAATCAAGGTCCCAAGACCTTTGGAGGATAAATATGTACTGGGTGACATCTTAGCCCTAGTCCAAAAATTAGGGACACATAACCAAAATCATTAAATTATCATTCACCCTTTGATGTTTGTCGGGATTAGCCATAAAAAGATACAATTTATTAGGCTTGTGGATGCAAAATAGGACCAATTAAGACATAAATAGGGATAAATAAAGCACATAATGCCCAAATAAGTGTGAAAATGATTAAGGGTGTGCATTTTCCTACACTACACAATCTAGCTTTGAGGAAGGACATGTGTATTATAGTACTTCCAAATAGATGATACAAAGGGGTTGGATTTCCATTAAGGACTAAGTTGTGAGAATATTTTTCTAGGAGTAAGATAAAAGGAAGCACTTCTTGGTGTCAGGGAAGTCTTGCCTCAGTTGTGTGAAGGGCAGTCTTAAAAGGAGTATGATGAATTTAATCCAAATGATAGTCATACTAAAATGCATAGTTACAAGCCATATTAAAATCCTTTACCACATATTGCAGCCTATATAGGGGTCCATGTAGGTATTTGTTTGGATTTTCTATCATTTTTTAGATGTGTGTTGCAAATGTTGTCTCCAAGGTGCAAATGCATAGTTCCTATCATCTTAGAGATATCCGATATTGGAAGTAGACTGAAAAAATAGTGCTAGAGACAAGGAAAATGAAAGGAGGGAAGTGATTGTACAAGTGAAAGGTTGTAGTGACAAAGAAAGGGTAGTAGGTGACCTACCATGTTTTATATCAAGAGATCACAGTGGTATCAAGCACATGACATATGTAATTTTCAACCTCAAATGCAAAGTGGCAATCATACATGAAAGCATGACATTCCATTGTCAAAGGGATCTATGTAGAATCAAATCAAACATGATCAACAAGGTTTTGTGACAAGTTTCAAAGGAACATTCACTGTACAAGAAGTCAGAGATAGTCATTATGTTTAAAGTTTGTTCTTCATTGATGTTTAGTATCATAGGAATTATTAAGGAGTACATTTGATAATTAGGAAATAACTCCTATGCAGTATGAATGTATGAATAATGAGCTGAGTTATTATGATCAAGAGTTTAAATCTACCTTGTAATGATAACCAATAGTTTGACTAAACTCTAGGTTTTGGAAGGGAAAAAACTCAATCATGAAGAGGGTGATGCAAAGGCATGGTTTCAAGTATGTTCATTATCTAGGTTTTAAGGATGTCATGGACTAACAGTGCTATTGTAATGTCAAAAAAGGAAAAGACTATGAAGATTGTGACATTGAGAGTCACTATCACTGCGAGTTTAATGGCTCCATGCAAGGTTGTAAAGATAGTGATTAAGGAGGATAGAGAAATAAGCTTCATGGAGATTGCCTCCTTCACCCATTTCTTAGTTAGGAATCAAGTTAGGAATTTGTTTCAAGCATAGGATATGCATGCTAAAGTGTGTAAGATAGTAGATGAGAAGAGAAGATGCACTATATTCCATAAGGGTCGATATCATGAATAATGGTGTAAAAAAATGTTGGATGTGTCCACTTTTTTCTTGTTTCATTTGAGATCTCATAGGGTAGTACGTATTTTTTATTGCAAAAAACTCTTTAAAGCCATGTGCTAATGATAAAGTGGAAAGTAATGGTACATTGTCACAGAGGTATGCATAGGATATTTTAAACACCTTTAGGGGACAATTACATATCAAGTACAGTCTTATATGTAATGGGTGGCCATGTTTGTGGTGCAAATAACATGAAGCAAAGCACTTAATGTTGGAATTGAAAATCATGATTTCAAGGTAGTTAGTAGCCTATTCAGTGGTAGTAGCTTATACAAAAATGGTTGTCATATGACTAAAGAACACTATTTAGGGGTGGTAGAAAATGAGTTATCAAGCTCCCTGTTGAAAGAAAAGTCACCCTGATAAACATGCATATGCAAACCTATAGTGCTTGTGATAGAGAAAGTCACAACTATAGTGATACCATGAGCATAGTGTATTTGATCTTAATAATAGAGGAAATTTTCAAGATGTAAAGAGAGAGATCATGATGAAAGTGACTCTAAAAATTCATCCAAGATTAGAGTAGATTTTGGAAAGCCAAAAAACTGAAAACTTTAGAGTAGACAAGCTTGACAATGATGGATTTCCTTTTATTGGTTCAAAATTATATAGTAGGGACATATTAATTGGAAAGGTGAGTTCACATCCTTCTGATGCAAACTTTAGCATCAAGTTGAAGCATACTTAACAAGGAAGGGTTCATCAAGTTTTAATGTCAAATAATAATGATGGAAGGAGTTGTAGGGTTTATAGAAGAGTAAGAAAATGTGCCTTCTACAATAGAAGGAATTGTTCCATAATTTTATCATAAATCCACATGCACTTTCTTCAAGACAAACACCTGGATAAATTTTTGAATGTTCCTTATCAAAGATAATTTTGTCAAGTGGAATTGTTTGTGATGCCACACCTTTTATTCCTATCACCATTGAATCCAATAGTGAACAACTTCATAGAGTGTAGAATGTAGTGACAGTGATAGGTTTCAAGGAGCTTTCCAAATGAAGGTTTGAATGTATGGGTTTTGGAGATGGATACAATCATAGAGCCAAGTGAACATGATGCATATATATAGTCATACTTGGTTGATAGGGTGAGGTGACAAGGCATAAAGAACTCAACTAATTGATGGAAATGAATAACAAACAGTTCCTACTGATTGATTTCCTATCATGGTGAAATCATAACTTTGCTACTTGAGCAGTCTATTGACAAAGAGAGATATCATGGAATTCTCTCAAGGTCAAATGTGTTTGTGCATATTTTAGGAGCTTATTAGGGGTATGCTTACCTAATTTAAAGGAATATTTCAGAGCTTTGATAGCAAGAATTGATTTTCATGTTAGAGCTAATCATGCCAGGATGGAAACATTAAATAGATTACCTAATTTTAAGGGATTTTGGTACTAATTTTCTGTAGGGAGATTGCAACAAGGAGGGTTTCAATCACCAACCTTGATTTCAAGGAGATTTCAATCATCAACCAGTTGTCATTTTGAGATTTTTGCAACAATCAAGGGTTAGTAATCAGCTTCAATCAAGCTATATGATTGGTTTTCATTTCAAAATCAATCAAAGATGGATTTAGAAGTTTATTTTATTTATAAAGGAAAATCCAGGGCTTTCTATTTTTTATTTCTTTCTTTCTTTTCATGCTTATAGTAGAAAATATTGTTCTTGTAACTCATTTATAAGATTCACTATAAAAACCTTCCTTTTGACTCAATGAATAATGGCAACAATTCCCTCTCACTTTTCTTTTGTCTCATATTTCAGATGAATTAGTAGATGATTAGTTGTGATATAAGTTTAATTCCTTCTTTTTGTCCCTATTTAATGGGAAATGATGGTTTACCACCATGAATGAACAAGATGATAAACCACTAGGCCTTTCTCCTATTAAGAAATTCAATTATGAAGGAAAAAAGATGCAAATAGCAATTAGAAATGATACCTAACTATTATAGAAACTATTAGGGAAGGTTTTAGAATATAAAAGGCTATGTACCTTGTCAATTTTTTTTGTTTTTGGGCTACAAAGGACTTATTCGCCTTTAGTGGAAAATGGGTTCCTATTAGGGTTTCTAAAATTGAGATCAAGGCTCTGTTGCTTGATATTTGCACTCTCAAAATCCTAGTTATCAACTTGTGGAAGTCTATAGATGATTTTGTAGCTTCAAGTCTTTGATTTTGCACTTTAGATGACAACTTTTGCAACTTTGACGATTTTGCTCAAAACTTGCTTCACTTGATCTTCAATCTGTAATTTTGCAATCACACATTCAAGGGAAGAAAAACTTGTGTTTTTTTAGTGAATGGAGGTTTTCCTTGGTCAAACCCCTTGTAGCTAATTAAAAAAAATGATTAAATAGAGGAAATGAAGCATGAAACATGAAATATGCAATTGATATCACCTTGGATGATGTCATGTGAAACAAATCTACAAACTAGCATGTAGTCACCATGAAGAATGTAGATCTTGATCCTTGAATATGATGCGAACAATGCTTGCAAGTAGATATTCAATGATACATCCACTTTATTAGCTCAAAAACATACATGAATGCTTTAAACCCTTGTCATGATGATATGATCTTGAATTACTGTAATAAACCCTTGAAATCTACCTTGAAATGCCCTGAAAATGCTCTTGTAATGCTCTATAATTCTCTCTTGAAGTTCCTAGGATGTCTCATAAAATTTCTAGGAGAAACAATGTGAATTAACCCCTTATTTATACTAAATTAGGAGATTAACCTTGAAATTCAAACAATTAAGGCCAACACCAGATCTGGAAGTAAACTTTATTAAATTCTCACTAGAATTAAATTTGAAAAAGGGTTCCTCATTTAGGGAGAATCCGTTCACCACCAAGGGAAAATGAGTCTTGGCTTAGTTATCTAGAACCTAACCCCGAGGGATGGAAAGAGCATTAAAAACTCATTTCAGATCAAGTGATAAAGAGGGGTCCTAACAAGTGAGGACCCATTCACCACCTAGGGTGAATGGGTCTTGGCACCATTTTATAGGACCTAATTTTTCCCAATCAAATGTTATATTATTTTAATCATGGATGCCAGGATAGATTTTTGGGAGGTGTCATAAATAAGGTATAAAGTTGAATTAAAAGGGTTAATTAACTCTAATTAAACACAATTAATTAATACCACCCTAGATAAATGTGAAAGTGCTTTACAACACTTAACAACACCTAAATAAGGTACAAATTTGAATACATTTTATTAAGAAGGGTCCCATTAAGCTAATTAAGTAAATTAATCCTAGAAAAGTGTGAAAGTGTGTTACAACACTTTACAAGACCTTTGAAATGGAAAAATTAAAGGATGTTTAAATCAAATATAAAGGTCTTAAAATGATTTGAATGTGTACAACACATTACAAAACTACTCCAAGACACCATTAATTCAGTTTTAATGTCAATTATGAAACCAAGAAAGGGAAAACAACTACTTTTTCTATTACTACATTCCCTTTTTATGCAATGTTTTGGAAAATAATGCATTTTTAAGTGTAGGTTATATGTTGTATGTTAATTTCAGCAGATTGTAGTTGTGAAATTTGTCTTTCCTTCAAGTAATAATTTGAAACCATCAACTTCATATGAAATATTTATGTGCTTCATGTTTTGATTTGAGTTGTGAACAAGTTAGAACCTTATTAAGTCATATTGTGATATGGTTGTAGCAATTCAATATAGATATTTTGGTGCATCACCTCTTTGGAGATAGTTGTTGGTTTCAAGCAATCTCTCTATCCCTTTTTCTTGGAGTTTTCTATAGTTTAGGTGATCCATCAAGGGAACCAACCTGCTCTAGAGATTCATCCTCACTTTAAGCAACCCATAGCTTGAGGATGTTTCCATGTTGCATAGGATGGTTGAGTGCAACTCAACTAGGGTGCAATACTAAGTGATAACACTTAGATTCAATACTTCTCTATTGTAGTGTAGGAAAATGAATACCCTTGCATTTTAACACTTGTTTGGGCCCACCTTGGTTTTTTTATCCCTATTTATGTCTTAATTGGTCCTATTTTCCATCCATAAGCTCAATGAAGTATATCTTTTTATGGCGAATGTTGACAATCATTAGTGGATAAATGATAATTTAATGATTATGGTTGTGTCCCTGATTTTTGGGTCTTGACTAAGACGCTACCTAGGGCGTCTTTGTCTTCCAAAGGTCTTGGGACCTTGATTTCAAAAGTACCCTAAAGTGGTCCCCTTTTGGAGTTCCTTCCTTGACTTTCATGCCTTGAGACTAAGATGCCACCTAGGGTGTCTTAGTCACCCTTGAGGTATTTTCAAGATTTAATTTCAAAATTTTGCAAGATTTAGCCTCCTTTAATTACTGAATTCATATGTCGGCACATGTTGTGGTGCAATTTTGGGATATTAAGCATAGATAGGTATAAATACAAGGTCTTTTCGATCATTTCATCCTAACAAGCATTCAAGTATTCATTCCTAAGGAAATTTTATGTGATCAAGAGTAATTCATCAAGCATTTGGAGCCATCATCAAGATTCAAGCATCATATCAAAGATATTGTTGCATCATATTTTTTATTGTGCTAAGATTTGTGATGTAGGGTTTGTGATTCAAGCATGTGTTTTATGAAAGATCAACATCCTTCAAGTAAGAGTCAAGAACCACATCCCTTGTAGCCATTTGAAGAATATTTGTAGTACCTTATTACAAGGGTTTGGTGAGTTATAATATTGCATGTTTTTCATTCATCATTTCCCTTCATTATCTCATTTCATTTTAAGGATTAATTAACAAGGGGTTTGACCAAGGAAAACCTCCATTTACTAACAATCAACAAGTTTTTCCTCTCTTGCTTGTTTGTCTTTGCATATTTAGGTTGTAGATTTGAAGATTGTTTGAAGTACAAAGTTGCATTGTAAAGTTATCATCTTCACGAAAAATCACCTACAGGCTAGATCTAGAAGTTTTAGAACCTGAGATAAGAGAATAAGTGCAGATCTTAAGCCTTAGGACCACATTCAAAAATTCCAAAAATTTAAGACGGAACTAAATCACCACCTAGGGAATCTTAGTCCTCTTGAAGTTATTTTGGAAAAATTCTTCCAGATTCAATTCCAACAATCAAAGATTTTTTATCTTCCCCAAAAACCAATGGGACTAAGAAAAAAGTAAGGGAATCTTGGTCCTCCATAACACTTTTTGACAGTATTTTTGCAATTCCATACTTCCCAAGTGTAAGGCGCCCCATGCATGTGATTAGTAAAGTTGTGATCTATATTATGTGTTCCTAGATAGCTGGCAAGATGTATTGTGGATGAAAAATAGTGTGATTATTTGATAACATTCTTTCTTTCATTCTAACATTTTACTTATGCTACCATGAAGGAGTTAGGAATCATAAATTGTGAATATGAGCTTAAATTGTAAATGAAATGGTTGCAAACTTAAACCTTATTCTAGTTACCAGAATAACATGATATATGATTGTTTCTTATGGTTTCATTGGTAATGTGCAGGAAAGGAAGAGTCAGTACAAGAAGGGAAGACCATTGAGTATTTCAAAAGACATCTTCTTATGGTCATGAATTTGACCCCCTTTCAAGGCTTAGAAGGAAATAAAGTTAACAAGTTGATATAAAAGGGATGATTTATATTTTGGGTTGAGAAGGTATTTATTTGTGTGCCAAGTGAGTTGTAAGTTGGGGGATAAGGTTTAGAAACCATTATCCAAGTTGAAACTCGGATAGGTCCTTAAATGGGTCTTTAAAGAGGGTGGTTGGTCAATTTCTTGGGTGGGGATGCAAAAATAAACCCCCTAGGGTCTATACCATAGTGGTAGGGGTCAAGTAGGCATAAAATAGTGCCCCTAGGAAATGATTTCACCCTTGATAAGTCCTCATGATGGAGAGTGACGAGTTTTGAAGAGAGGATGGGATGGAAAGATAGAGGGGTTGTCCAAGTGCATGTTTCCTATTTAATAAAGAAAATACTCTCATTGATGGAGGTAGGTACACTTCACATCTCCCCACCTAAATTTGCAAGTTGTAACTCCTATATAATTGAGAGAGGAGGAATGAGTGGGGTGTTACCCACTTCTCCTTTTGTAGAACTTTAGAGAAGATGGTAGGAAGAATGAAAAGATGAGAGGAGTCCATTTAGAGAGAGAGTGATACAGATGGCTTGACTTGGAGAGGAAGGAAGAGAAAAAGAGTTAATTCCTCACCTAAAGAAAAGAGATAAGTTCTTCTTTACTTCTATTTCCCCTTCTTTTTATTGCTGTAAAAACAAAATGGCATGTTGTATATCATGTTTGAATCATATAGTAGAGAATCTAGATTCATGAAATTTGATGCTAGGTAATTCGTATTCCATTGTAAACATTTGAAAAAAAAAACCTCCATGCATCATCTTGGAGCTAAGATAATTCCTTGCTCGGGGGTATGGCTACAACCCATGAGGCTCCATGATGCCATTATGGTAGGGTGGAGAGCAAGCCTTACTTAGTAGTATGTCATGCATTGTATTTCTTAAAATTAGTTGTGATATGGAAAAACCAATGACTATTGTAATATGAAAGAAAATGGAGAAAAGAGTAAGCCTTTATATAGTGTTTTGTTAGTCATCTAGTTTCTACGTACATTATAAGGAGATGCCAATTATTGTAATAGTTAAAGGAAGTCCACTCCTTCAAAATTATTGCATCATGATACTTATTTTGTGAGATTCTTGAGAGAAATATTGGAATCATTTATCTTCAAGTTGAGACATTTGTTTGTAAAGCATATATTCTGAAATGTTGTTATTATCTTGTTCACAAAAGAATAAAATGAAGTAAACAGGTATTTATGGTACTAAGAAACTTTTGATCATTTTTGTTACTGTATTAAATAGTTTCCAGATAGGAGCTGAATTAATAGAAGGTAAGCATATTTTGGTTTATTAATTTTGCAGAAATTAGAAGAGTTAGTAAGAGAATGTTTTTGGTGTGTTCTTCCCAGGAATAATATCTGGCTATAGTTTCAGTTGTTTCATAATAGTTAAATATGTCTGCAAGTAGCTTTAAAACTTAAACCATGTGTTAACCACTTTTTAAGCCATTTCCAAGAAAACGTATATTGTGTAAATCCAAGAATCACAATGTTGCTCGTGTGTTGGTAATTAGATAAACACTGTCACATACATAATTAGAGGAAAAGAAAAGAAAAAATAATAACAATGTAGGAGTGAAACCTTTACCTCATGCCTTTTTCCCCTATACATCTACCACAGTCAAATAAAACATCTATATCGTTGATAGTTTCTGCCAAGAGCATGGCCAAGAAAATATTACACACAAACATTGACAAAATAATATTAATCAAAAGTAAATCATGATTGTGAAGTTCAGAACTAAATCTTCTAATTGTGTAGATCAGAGGCTCATTAGAAAACTTCAACTGATACAATATAGTCGATTGAGCTCTTATCTTGCAATGTTTGAAATATAGAGATTTTATTTTGCAATTCAAGAGTCAAGGCATCTTGTGCTGCATACCTCTGCCTTAGGAAATAAAGCAGAAAATTCTTTTTACTCAACTCGAGAAAATAAGGTACGTATGTCCAAGAACATTAAAATAAGAGGACAGACAAAAGTAGTATAAATATAAAAAAAACAAACAAATATAAGTCAAAACATGTTGCTACCAGAATCTTGATTCAAATGTACCAAGAACACTGAAAATATTCTCAAGAAAGCTTGAAGAACTTATTTGCGATTGAGAAATTCCTAGAAACAAAACCTCTAAACAATTTACAGTCCTAAGATTGAGCTACAGTAAAAATAAAATAAAGAGGAAATAGCTTGTAGTTCTTGCATTAACAAAACAATCATGGAGCGAAGACACAAGCAACGCCACCATTCGTTATGTATGCACACAAAACTGAAAGAGCAGCAAAGGCGCGAAAATCCCGGCATGGCGTGTGATCTATTGGAAAAGAACCTGAATGGAATAATGGAGTCCTCCTTGGAAATAATCTATATCAACCACACACCAGAAAATTACTTGCCAATGTGAATTGACCCCTTTAACCAAATAAATTCTTAAACTAATCTTAAAGTGGTCTAACTACTAACATCAGTGCGAGGTGAATGGATAGTAGTATTAATGCTTTGTCAGACTGCAATAAAGATGAGACGGTGGTGGATAGTGGCCTATTGAAAGTAAGTCCAACTCCATCTTCCTAGGCAGCTCGTGCCATAAATTACTCTGTCATCCCCATCATGGCGTGTAAATCATGAGTGAGGGGAAAGTATAATAAGTATTGTACTATTGGAAGTATAAATCATGTAAGTCCCAGTCAAGCAGAAAACTGTCAGAAATATATTCATATCCTCTTAAATCCCCTACTTACCAGCTTGAATCATTACGCCTTCTCCTTTATGCACGACCACACCTCAACACACTAGGGAATAATGCCAGTGGTTCGATTTTGACAGAAGTTAATATAATTATCATATATAAGTGAATTTATTTGAACAAATATGCCTAAATATTCATGAAATAGTAAAATAGGATTTAGGTTCATAATAGCAGCATTAGTTGTGATGAATGTATTAGAAAAGTATTGCTCATAGCAGATAATAAGTTTATAATTTGACATGTTGATTATGATATTGTTAATGGTGTTAAAAGTCTATTTATATCTATGTCTAGGCCACCGTTTTATATCTATGAGGGAAGATCTATCGATTTGGAACCAAGAAAAAAAAATAAAAATAAAAATAAAAGAAATAAAAGAAAGCACCGTTCAGCGAAATAAGTTTCTGTATCTAAGATTCTTTTATTTAACGTTTGGAACTGTAGGCATGCTCGGTGTACTCACTCCCCAAGAGAAATGTTCTGTGTTTGGAGAGCTGTGAGGATGGGTAAAAATGAGTGTTGTCCTCTTACCTCGAAAACACCCTCTTCTCTTTAAAATTACCCACCCCTTTAGAAAAATACACTCCTTTATTATAGTGGACGATCCCACTAGTCTAGAATTAAGCACTTTTATAGATCCTTATATATTTATCCTTCCTCTTATATGGTTAAGTATTATAATGATAAGGGAATCCATAATAAATGAAAATAAATAAATAATATAATTAATAAATAATAATAAAGAGATATTTGTATATATAAGAGAATTAAAATAAATAAATAATATTACTAATAGGAAATAATAAATAGATATTTGTATATAAAAGAGAATATAATAATATTAATAAATAATAATGAGGAGATATTTGGAATGATAATATTAATAAATAAGAATAAGGAGATATTTCATATATAAAAGAATAAAATTCGGCACATAAGTTCTAATATTTACTTAATATATTTTATTTTAAAGGGCACTTCAACATCTTTTAAATGTCTTATTTGAGGGTAGAGTGAGATTCAAATAATACATGATTAAATAGATAATGAAACTCACTACGAATAAGAAAAAAAAGGATAAATCCAATTGTGGTCATATTAATGTTTTTAACGAGTGATGTTAAAATCGATGATACAAATATTAGGCAATTTTCAATCATTAAGGATAGTCTTATTGTGTCAGCAATGGGAATAATATTAGTGAGGCAAGTAATATTGATGTTAATAATAAGTGATATTTTCCCAAACACTTAGATTATCTATTGACTTGCATTACTATCAATTGTCACCTTCATACTAGAGTTGAATGTCGACGCCCCCCTCGATAGTTGAACGTGAGCAGTAATGTCATGAACACCCTTATGCTCCATAATGATATTATAGTGTTAGTGAAATAACCCTTTTACAGTGTTGTAACAATGATGTTATTGATGCAAAGGTTACAATTACTTTTAGGTTGGTTTTTATGTTATACATTTGGGTGATGTTGGCATAGCAAAATTTGGGTGACAATTGCCTTGAGCATAGTATCATAATGGCGTGTAATCCTAGGGAATACAAGAGTTGGTGTTTATTTATGAGTCATGTAACCTAAGTAGTTATAACCATATTATGGCTGAATTTCATAACCAAATCAAATAAACTTTAGTCTTATAAGACTTGCCATATTCATTACAAGACTCATGTTATTTAGATAACCCAAGAGGGTACAAGAGTTTGTGCGTTAGGAGAAACCCTAGCAGTGTTCGACATACAAATTCTATAAAGGTAAATTTTATCACTTGAATTGAGAAGTGACTCAACCTTGGGTGCTCAATTCATACCAAGGCTAGTGTTGCACCTCAAGCACCTCGAGTGATGTTTAGTTTAATGTTATCTTTATAACAAAAAAAAAACAAAAAAAAATTTAGGTTTCCTTGGCGAGAAATTTATGGGCATGACACTTGGTATTAGAGCCCTAGGTTGTAACACTAGGGAACTCTGGATTAAATTAAGAATTAAGTAGTGTGAGTGCGGGGAGAAATCGGAAAACCACCTCATGTGATAGTTAGAATAAAATGTTCATAAGAGGAATTCTAAGGGACTTAAATGGTGCAATAAACAGGAACTTAGTGATAATTATCCAACCCAACTAGTTTGTAAAATCCTAAAGGATCAAGAATTGACCATTATAAATGGGTCAACAAAGTATTTATTCAAGCAACCCCAATCTAAACTCGATCCGTCATTTCAAGTAAATAAGGTGAATAACCTGAGTTACATATTGGACCATTTAGCAAAGGTTATGGCACTAATTAGTCTCTTAACATTAAATTTCCTTGAACCTCAAAAAGATAAAATGGAGCTTCTCAAGCATAGCTTTTTAAAATACGTGAATAAGTCATCACGATGTGTATTATTAGAGGAACACTACCTTTGTTGACTTCTTAGGACCATAATTCTTAAATATAGTAATGTCATAACTTCTTAAAAAATTGGGGTGTTTAGGAAGCAACACATTTTCTTATGCAAATTGTGGTATGAATTGAGGAGGGAACATCATAACTACATATGGAAACATGTAACTAGTGAAGAGAAAATAATTATATGACCATAAAGGAGTAATGCATTAAGGGTTGTAATTAAATGATCCTTAAGTTCTAAACCCCTAAATTGATTAAATCAAAATGATAACAAGAGTGAAAACAATAGAAAATCTCTTGACCTTGCATTGAGTACGATTTGAGCACTCCATACATTTTGGATTTAAAATACTATCAAAGATCATAATTAAACTTTAAAGGTGTAAATGGATGGACCTAAGTCTAAGGAATTGCTCATAATTTGGGTATGGATTTGATACACCCATGAAACGCTACCTGATATGCCTAAGACACAAATAGCCTAGCCTTTCCTATTACTCTAGATTTTAATTTACACATAAGGACTTAATTTGTGTTCTTGTGAAGCAACTAATGATTCACCTTATAATTGGTAGGTAAAAATTTCATGAATGATAACATCAACTAATGATCAAGCCTTGTTTTTTTTTATTGTAAGTTTAACTTGGAAGAGTGGTAAAAATTGAATTCTACCTTGAATTAAAATGATGAAAATTTAGAGCTAATTAAGCACTTTCGCAAGTAAACGGTGACCTAGTTCACTTAATGTAACAATAAAAAACTATCAAACTACTACGTTCTATTGTTTTAAGATTAAATAGTAAATGAAATAATAGGGTTTCTATGATTTAAGTCAAAAGTGAAGGCAATAGAAGGATACAATTAAGATAAGATTGTTGAGGACCAATAAATATGGTGTTGAAACTATCCCCTTGTAATAAGTAAACATTAAAAAGATTTGTGACATGAGACCTTGTCAAATGAGAAATTGGAGTTAAAACATTATCTTGAACTCATGTTATTACTACTTCCTTAGGAGACTTGTTGCTTCCCAAATAAGAAAGGGTGCATGCCATGCATATGAAGTAATAACACACTCAACTACATGTTGAACTTGAAGGTTGTGTGCATGTCATCAGGATTGAATAATCAATTGTATGAAGTTATAATTAAAGAAATGAATTATGTGTGGTTCACGGTGTATTATGTGATGGGAAAGTTAAAATATATAGATAAGAGACACTAAAGTAGACTTGTGTATTATGTGATGGGAAAGCTAAAATATATAGATAAGAGACACTAAAGTAGACTTGTAAAAGCTCCAATTAATTTTGTGTATTCTAAACCATTGACTATGCTTACTCTTTAAGGAAAAACATTCACACCCAAATGTAAAGGAGAAAACTTCATAGTAGGTCAAACTTTTAGGACTTTTACTCGTTGTGCACCTTTATGAGGTTAGATAGAACTGTGATTGTAAAAATGATGGTTATAACATGTGATTAAATGGTTCAACCCCGGATAGCAAAATGTAAGTCTTGTAAAAGGATATCAATGCGTAGTAAGAATCACTATTTTATGAATTATCATGTGTTTTATACATTGAGTGTGCCTTCTTTTCTCATACTATAATGTTTCAAATGAAAATGGTTTACTCTACTCCTTATTAAGTAGGAAGTTTTTTTTAGCATGTTTGAGAAAATATCATGGAATTACCCATATTGATATGTCGGTGAACATAACAAATGTAGTTGAATAAAAGGGGAAGAGTGGTATGGATATATATAGAAAAAAAAATTCGATCATAAATGTGTTGTTAGTAAGATAGGAAGTATGGTGTACCATGTATTGCTAATTGTAGGAAAATTGAGTATTACCTAAATTACAATTATGAATTATATGACAATTTATTTTACAAGTATGCAATGCATAGATGTTAACAAAGTGAACATTGTGTAAAGAAAATAAAGTGTGTATGGGTGTATCAACATTTGTGTTAATAATGTGAAAAACCATGCGTTGCTAAGTTCAAAGAAATGGGATGATATACCTAAGCTATAGTTGCATATCTTCTAGTGATTTCTTGTACTTATGCAAAGTGAGTAGATATTTCCAAAATTGAAACAAAAAGTAAATATTGTTTGTACAAAATAGGATATGTGTAAGTGCACTACTCTTGTTCTATGGTGAATTATGTAAAGCATGTTGTGTTAGGTCATGTAAAGTGAAACCAGTAAATGTATTGTGCCCCAAGAACAGGATATAGGGTATCTGACTTGGGATAAGGGTGAGGGAGGTCAATTACGATCCCTTATGAGTACCCTTTGTGACGGACCTTATGTAAGCTAGCTAGTTGTGTGTTTATGTAAACATGTTAAATGTGCAGATGTGTATTTATTAAATGAAATGTGATGTATTCCTTTGTGTTAGTCTGATTTGTATGGTAAATGTGTACCCCTAGTGTTTGGTTCCCCCCTTATGGGAGTGTGATGCCAACTAGTGTAAATAGGGGTTGAGAGGCACATGTTCTCCCATTGGGAAATTACAAGCTCAGGGTGTTGTCCCTAATCCTAACAAAGGATCTATGTCGAGTCATTGTAATCCTCCCATGGATGTTGACCATAGCCTACTCCCCAACATATAAGAGCCACACTTGTTGGTTCATAGTGCAAACCTATTCCTTGATGTTATAACCCATGGGTAAAGGGTGGAATTTTATGGACTACCAGTTACTTATAATTATGTGGTCAGGGACCACTAGTGATTTATATTTATGTGGTTGGGGACCACCAGTGATTCATATTTATGTGGTCGGGGACCACCAATGATGCAAATTTTTTGTGGTCAGGGACCACCAATTAGTCATATTTAAGTGGTCAGGGACCACCAAATTATTGCATGCTATTATACTTATGTGATTAGAGAACCACCATTCCCCTCCTCCCCTTAGGTGGCTTATCAAGTCACATGGTGCTCGTAATGTGCAGTTTTTATTGTTGGAATATGAATTATTGGTAATTCTTGATTGATGTTTTATTTTATTATGCACCAGCAGAGTGGAATTTTGCATTTATTTTATTAGGGTATTTAGCCATTTGAAGGTTGTCATAGTCCAAATTGCCTCAAGGACTTATTTAATTTCATTTTTGAATTAAGATTAGAATGTTGAAATGTAGCTACAATTTATCTTTATTTGGTTTTCTCTTGATTTTATAATTTTATGTTTTATTGAAACATTGGTTTATGATCTTATGATTTCTTAACTTGAGGCTTTCTTAATGTTTTCTAACTATTGGTAAATGTGGTGTAATGTGACATATGTAAACTTCCATATCACGAGGGGTTCCCTGGCAGGTCGTAGAGGGGAGTAGATGTGCTAGGGAATTATTCTTGAAAAGGGGTTGTGAATGGGACCGGTATGGGATGGTCATTAATCCATTCTTCCCCTCATTCTATGATTATTCTTATGTATTGGAGGATTCCTTAGAGAAGGGCGTCGAGTGGTATCCAAGAATATCCATCCTTGTAAACCCCATTGAGCCTAGTGATGTGAACTATGTGTAATTGTTGTGATGTATGGGTAAATTTGTAAATAAATTACATATGGAAATACTTGACTATTATGTGAGAAAGAAAGTGACAGATAAAATTGAGACTACTAGTTTTGGGACATGAATTGATATTAGAACAAAAATATTTTCTAACATCATGAGTGATGTTTATAATGCAAAAGAGAACCTTGAAGGGTATCTAAGGATGTTAATGTGTTCGATACATATTGATTTCAAGAATATTAACTACATGGATGACTACTAAATTTTGTTATTGTAGACATGTCAAATTTACATTATGCATAATCATATTCCATTCATCAAATAAATTAGGACTTTATTTAAATCAAACCCAAATCATATTCCACCATTTTTTGATTTAAATAAATCAAGTATTTAAGACATAAAAGTCAAAGCATCCTAGCTAATTAATCCTGATTAAATCTAATGCTAATCTCACCCACTTGCATTCTCTAGATTTGGCCACTTGCACATGAAATTGCATTTATTTGATTTATCAAAATCTTTATTTTCAACTTGGCATAAAGGAAGAATATTCTCCAAATTTGAATTTCCCCCCAAGTGGATATGTATACCCGACAGAGCATTTATGAGGCCTTACATGTCTCTTACATGTCCCCTTCCAAAGGTCAAACTCAGCATTCATTGCCAATTTGAATTCAAATTTTCCCTCTCATGGGCACTCTTCCCAAATCTTTCACAACCATTGGCCTATCATCACTTGACAAGTGTCATTCTTTCATTGGTCCAATCTTAGTCCCACATTGGTCTCTCTTCAGCACTTAGCATTTTGAAAATCCTTAAATAGAGGCTTCTTCCTCAAGCAAATCCTCCACAATTTTATGCAAGGTTACTCTCTTGGTTTGAGAAATAATCTTGCTCTTCATCTCCATTTGCATTTTATCATCTTGAGCTTTGATCAAGGGTTGGGAAAGGGTCACTAGCACATGTGACACCAATCCACCATCGAATAGGTAACTTGATTTTGTTTTCATAATGTTTTAGTCTTTCTATTATCATTTGTTGCATTTGGAAACATTCACAAGGTATTTCATAGGGTCATGTTTGAAGAATTTGTAATTTACTAACCTTGTATGAAGCTTAGTCTTTTGCAGATTTCAAAAACATGCACCACATTTGGCGCTAGAAGGAGGGCACAAGTTTAGATTTGTGAAATACATGGCATAAGCTGTGCAAGAAGTCTACTAATATTCAACATGAAGTTTAGATGAAACTACCTTATGTTGTATTTATTTTGGCTTTAAAGCATCGCTTACTGCTGCATTGAATTTTTAGCTTTACACACTGACAAAAAAATTTAATGGTCTTGATTACTATAGTTTGTCAACCATGCTCTGTTGGTCATTATTTACAAGGTCATATTTTGTTGTTGCACATTTTGTAATCCATAAATCTACGCATCTATTTCAGGCATGTTGTGGAGTTCGTTGAATTTTAAGCCAGCTAATAGCATTTGCTTGAAAACTCCCTATGCCTTAGCCTTTATGCGCAAGTCTTGCATTCATTGCACTTAGGAAAGTTTGCATTGATTGTATTCTTGCCAAATCCATTTGCTGGAAAGTTTTAAACTTTTAAATCATTGTCCCTCAATGTTGCGTGCAGAACTCACCAAGAACATCATTCTTTGCTTTCAGATATCAACTGATAAATTATACGGGAAGCAAAGTGTGCATTTTATTTTATCTTATTTTTTATCCTAAGATCTGTGCATTTATCCCAAACGCGTATGTGAGGGCATGATCTGCTAGTGAAAAATGAGATTTCAAGACACCTAGCCCATGTGACTTGTAGCTAGTCATGCTTTACACTTCGCCATTGGAAATCTGCCCAACGCGACTGCATATCTCAGCCTGTATGCAACCAATACTCTCGTTGCAAAATTTTGGGGCACCATTCCATCACGTGGAGGTGTAGCAGTTTGGACAAAGGAGGGGTGTGATTAGTTTCGACGTAGGTCACAGCCTTGGTAATGGATATCAAATTTGGAGTGAAGGCACTCCTCTGCCTATATGTAGCTCAAGAAGCTCAATATCCAATAACTTGAAGCATGTTACTTCATTTATTGTCATCATTGTTAGGCTGAATATTCAATCTGTCTTTTAATGAATTCAAGCGCATTTTGGACAACAGTTGTTTAGCGTTTTACTTGAAGTTTCATTATGCCTTTCACTTTTTTCTGCGCATATCTTCTGACCTTACACTTACTGATTTATAGTAGTAGGGACGTCATGGTAGTTGGATGTGTTCCACGTTGAAGTAAAGGCTGGTAGATGCGCTCTAAAGAACCTTGAATGTTGTGACTACGACAGTGTTTTATACGACTGAGTATTGGGTGTTCACTGTTGTGAATGGTGACAGATTTTATGCGTTTATCTATGATTAATATATTTATATATGTTGTTTCTTTCCTCATTGCCAATGGTTTCTGCTACACCAAACTCTCCCTCACTGGTATTAACTTTTTTCTCCAATTTGGCGAGCTGCAGCATAGCTTTCATAACTGCGATATGAGTAGATCTTTCCTAAGGTCAAATCATGGATATTGATTTAATTATGTTGTAGAGTTGCACACTTAAGCATGAATGTTCATTGTGATTTTTATGATAGCCAACATTTAGAATAGGGAGGGTGCCTTTGAAAGACATACTCTTTATGATTGATAGTCAACATTTGAAAATAAGGAGAATACTTTTGAAAGATTTGACCCATTGATATAGTTCATTGGCATTATACTATGAATCATTTTCATCATTATGACCATGCTTAAACTTTGAAAATTATGATGATGCCTTTTAACTGACTCATTGGCCCGATACCTTTGATGATGTGGACTAGGATAAGTGAAGAAATGGATCTAACAAGTGTGATATTTTTTCAATGACATTACTATCAAAGCAAAAAGTCACTTTTAAATCTCTCTTTTATTATCATTGGTTTTCTTTCAATTAATATCATGCTATTGTTTAGAGTTAATAATCAAAAGACATTTAATGTTTTAAATCTCACATGATTTGTCTTTTTGATGGAACAGGTACAAGGAAAGCGAAAAATCAACAAGAAGGAGGCTATCAAACGAAAACGAAAGAGGGGAATTTTTTTTTTTTGAAAACACAATGTGTTTTTTAACACTTTAAGTGTTTGATCAACACTACTTCACGAAGTTGTTTATCTTTTCATTTTAGAACACTAATTTTCATTTGGGTCTAAAACGAACAATTTGATTTTCATTGCAAAGGGCTTAAAATGAATCTTAGGACAAACTCATTAGATTTCGTTTGAGGTTAAGAATTGAACAATCAAACTCACACTTTTCAAAACACAATTGAAAGGAAAATGAATAAGTTGAATTGTGTGATTTTGTCTTTTGAGTGCGTATCCCTTTGCCCGTGCGATCTAGGGTGCAAGAGAAACAATCAAAATACATTTTATTGCTTTGAAACACTTGATTTGGGCTTAAAATTGAACATCTTGTGCGAGTGTGTAGGGGAATTTTTGTGCATTCTCTTTCTTTGTGCCATCAAAGATCGTCGAGTTACTGGATTGTGTCTTTACTCACTTTTGTTTATCTTAGAGGGCCTGCCTTGGGGAAAAAGTACTCACCCAAGGGACGACTCAACCGGTAACACTCTAAAGCCAAGAGTATTTCCAGCTGGGATATAAATGAGGGTTTTGGTTAAATGCCATAATCACGTGGTTGGCTCCGACAAGATGGATCGAAAGGGGACTCTTGCCGTATGGGTCAATCTCCACGAACGGAAAGTCCTTACTAGAACCCATGTGCTAGAATTTGCCAAAATCCTTAATCTATTTGTTGGTGCAAGAACGGTCATTCTAAAGCCACCCCACACTCTTATGGTCTTCTAGTAGAGATGGAAAGCATGCCATGGGAGTTTCATGGGTGTTGATGTAGGCCCGATTGACGTTAATGAGCCGTGGAGGGAGCTAGTGGGGTCAAGCATCTAACCATCCGCTAGAGATAAGCGTAGCTGGACTTGTCCAAGTGGGAATCCAACAAATATTGTCTTACACATCCATAGGGCTTGTAATTATTCTTTGTTTGAAAACACAGTGTTGTATTTGAAAACATTTTGCAAACAAACATTCAACATGATTCTCAAAATTTCAAACCCTCTTGAAGACAAATATCATTGACTCAATCCATATGTTACTACTTTCCCTATGGATTCACGTTCGTAGAGGTTCCTAGGCATTGGATTATACCTCAATTTGTCTTCTTGAGTAAACAATAGGAAAACCCTTGCCTTAAGTTCATTGAATTTCCACATAAAATATCTTGTGGGGTTTAAGGAAATTAAGACATTGCTCATCTTAGTTTGAAACTTTAATCAAAGAGTGTTTTTATGGTAAAAAGTACTCATTAAGCAAAGATAACGAATTAGACCCCACACATGTGCTTGATATCTTTTGGTCATAGTGGTCTTTTGATTGCTCTTAGAGAAAAGTGTGTTCTTCAATACCTTGGCCTATTAAAAAAAGTCTCTCTAAGTCTCTAAGGATCAAAATCAAACACTTCATCCATCCAAACATTTATCAAAATTCATCCATCCAAACAACTTTAGAGCTTTGGAAACATCATTACCTAGACTTGGGTACATCCCTAAAATCACTTGTTTAGCTAGGTGTGTCTGGATGAATCCTTCTACGCACGCTTAGTTAAATTATCAACCATCCTTTGAAAAAGTTCATCCTAAGATCACATCCAACATCTTAGGGTTTACAGGTTCATCATCCAAATCAACCAATCGAAATCAAAATCCCTAAGTCTGGCATTGATACAAAGTCCCTAAACGTTCATCATTCATATCATTTACACCTTTCGTCCTTCATCTCATCATTGGTCCTAAGAACCTTAGAGGTCACTTTCGCAACAAGGTCATAACACAAGAGGAACATGGAATACAAACTTGATCCATACATCTTGAGTAATCCAAATCAATTGAATCCTCAAAGCCTTGCATTTCCTATCAATTATCAAAGTCCACGCATGGGATCATTACCTTCGACAAAGGTCAATGATACAACAAGTGTGAGTATGCCCAAGTCAATGTTTGGAACACATTTCCCAATGATAGATCTAAGTCCAAACCGACAAATCCACCAACCGAACAATCAATCCATGAGCCTTCAAATGAACAACGTCATTCCACCAAATCCCTACAAACCAAATGTGGATGTACCAAGTGCAAGTTTTCGAAACATGAATCCTAACTTGGAAAACTTTGGAAAAATGATTCCCAATACCAACAATGTTCATCCTATCATGCCAAATTTGAACATCATCCCAAATCAGAACATTATCCAAAGTCAATTTTCCCATAATCCCATTCAAAAACCGCAAGTAGGCATCCCAAATCCGCTTAAACAAAAGCTAAATCAACTATCTTAAGTGAGTCAAGATCAAAATCAAGAACAAATTTGGCGAGATCAAATTGCAAAAATTTCCAAAATAGTTGAGGCATTGCACCAAGGGAAATCTCCACCACCCATATCAACATCATTCATTGGTTTAGGGCTTCCCCCTTTACCTAACACCAATCATGCCACCCAAATCAATCCACCTAATGTCAATCAAACCATCATGTCAAATCCTTCGAATATACCATCGACATCACACCAATGGATGGTATCTAATCAAACAACATTGATCCCAAATCAAAATATGGTCTCCCAAGGACCTATCACCTCGGTCATTCCAACCATCACTATCCCTTTAATCATTCCAAACACCACTATCACACCCATCACATCTCAACCCCTCACTACCATGATCACTCCGAGCATATCTCAAAAACTTGTCACTACATCCAACATGATTCTAAATCCACCACCACCCCCACCACCACCAACTTCCACCACATCAAACCAATACAACGCGACATTACAAGCTACTTTTCAAAAGGGATTCCAACAATATCTAGCCATGCAACAAGCAACACAAGCTCAACAAGTGAAACAATCCTCTCAAATTGCCCAAGCCTCTCAAGCTACCCAACCAACACAAGCACAAACACAAAAGATGACAACTATTGAGAAAAAGGATCAAGATCAATCCATCAAAGAGCACATTGGAAATGTTTCTATCTCATCCAAAGATCAAATAAACATAGGTCAAGAGTCACTTTTCAATCGTGATCAAAATCCACCAATGATACCTAACAATGAGCCAATTCAAGAAATATCAACATTACTTGACTCTATGGTCAAAGACATTCACAATCTCTCCACCGTAATTGTCGAAAACAATGATCAAAACCTCTCCATCAAGGAGCACATTGAGGATGTATCTACACAATCCGATGATCAACTTACCATACATCAAGAGCCACTTTTTAGTGATCTCTTTCAAGGAGTGTTAGGATTATTTGATCCAATTGACATAATGCACAATCATTTCACCTATGATCATGTTGAAAATGTCTCTACATCGCCTTACGAGTTAGAGGACATATCTCAAGAAGTTATTCCAAAGCAAGATCAAAATCTTTCACTAAGGTCTAGCAATGGTCATTTTCAAAACATGTTGATCCCCTTTGACCTTATGGTTACAAATGCTGAAGGAACCTTGAACTTGACCATGCGTAAGGTCAACATCCAAAAGTCCTTTGTAAGAAATCTATCCTTTGAAGCTGCCCCATGTCAAGAACTTGATCCAAAGCATGTCGAAAGCAACTCCGAGATTAATCAAGATCAAGAATTTGTATCTTCAAGATACTACAATAATCTGATGGACACTCTCCTATCTATGCAAGATGATCATATCCATACTCCTCCATCTACCCATGAGATGCTTTCTTTGGATGGAAACATAGATGATCGTTATTCAGAACAGGATCCCTTTATTCCTGACATTATTGTACAAAAAGAGCAGATTCTTAACTCCTACAATCAAATGGATTTGTCAACATCAAGATCAAATATGTCCCAAACTCAGATTGAGGACATCATGAATAAAGATATCCATCATTATCCGCCCAAGGAAACAAGTCAGATAGAACATCCAGAGTTAGCAGAGTGGCGAATTGAAACAATGTCATCTACAATGGTCATTTGTCAGAGCATGTTTATTAAACAAGATATCTCAAAATGAGCAGAATCAAAGCATGAAGGTACTACTACCACCATACTGGGGGCAAATTCATCTTGTGCAAATGTCAACATAGGGAGCACAAAGAGTTCTTATGATGAAACCATTGCCAATACTACAACCAGCCACACCATGAATCTTCATCCACCTATCATCCCATCCACGAATTGGGACCAACACCAAAGGAAAGTGTTAAATCAAAGTACGAAGAACGTTATCAAATCAAAAGAAACTGAGAAGAATAATGGACAAATCAAATACATATGGATACCAAAAAATACAAAGAAAGATCATCCCTATCAAACTCCATCAGTCAAAGAAACTGTGGGGAAAACTAAAAGAGGGACAAGTACCCATCAAAGATGTCCACAAAAGAAAAAGCAGGATTTTCAAGAAATGTACAAGGTACATCAAGCAGTTGGTCCTAATTCCACACACTTTCGTATCCACCCATCATTGCTCATCTTCCCAAGTTTGGAGAGTCAAAGGTTCCAAATTATCAACCAATCCATCTCTTATCCCTAAGCACACTCCATCCATGCCTCCATGCATAATATCCAATTCTTACATTGACCATGTGTATTGGAAACAACCCTTCATCATAAGGATTCAAAAGGCAATCTATCACGATGTGTGCACAAAGACAAAGTTAACTCGGTATCGACAAAGCAGATCAAGAATCCCAAAATTGTATTCAAGTGCACGTATCTTGGCAAAGCAGCTTCTTCAAGCAGGATATCGATGACACGTCATGACGAGGGGAATCTACGTCAACACCACCGTGGTTCGGCATAAATCTAAAAATCAAAAAATCAAAAAGCAAAAAAAGAAAAATCCAAAAATTAGAAAAAGGATTGAAAACAGTAAAGATAAAAAATCGTCCTCTAGTGAAAACCACTACGGTGGCGCTTTGGGCAAGACCATGATGAAAACCTGGCAAATAGGCGTCATGAGTAGAATCGAGCATCTACGTACGCCAGTTCAGATGAAAGCATCTCATCTCATCCCATCCATAATAAATCGAGCATTCCATCCATCTTATCCATAATAAATCCATTCATCCATAAACGATTGATCCAATCCATTTTTATCCATCTGCGTCCATCATGCAAGTTATCTTGATCTTGATGAAATTTTGGAGCACACTTTATGCTTGCTTATGGTAAACATCTTGACATGGGTCATTTTCATTGATCCTATCCTATCCTATGTTATCTGAGCCATGAAGCATTATCCAAATGAGCATTTGTTATTTGAGCACCTTATCTTATCGCAAGATAAATCCTTGGCATACTTTGCGTGCTTACCATATCCATCCATCCATACACTTATCTGAGCATCCACCCATTGCATTTCATACATTGCTAGACACTAGGGCTAGATATTTACATCTTGCTTCAGGAATAAAACTTGATCTATGTCCTCCGACTTATGTGGCGATCCGAACATTGGCAAACGTGAAACCAAATGGGTCAAAACACTTGTGAGAAAAAATTCCAAGTCACTAGCCCATGGCATTTTTTTGACAAAAACATGTCCTTATCAGTCTTCATCTTTTATCGAACATCTATCCAAACAATCGATATCAGTTGCATCTAAGCTGCACGTCAAACGTCACATCAAATCATCCAAACATCTTTTGTTCGAAACCAATCTTCATCAAACATGATCAATCAAATCCAATCAAAAAATCATCATCTCGGGATATCCTTGTGTTGCTTAACACTATCCTTGCATTGTCGTGTATCCTCAACAATGTTATCATTATCAATCTTGATCAATCTAGTCCTTGCATTGTTGTGTATCCTCAACAATGTTATCATCATCAATCCCATCAAATCCTTGTGTTGCATAACACTATCATTGCATTGTTGTGTATCCTCAACAATGTTATCATCATCATCAATCCATCGATCTGATCAATCCACCTTAGCTTGGTCTTCAACAAAATCCCAAATAAAGAACTGATATCATCACACACATCCATATCGAAATCGTCAAAATCATGCGAAAAATCCAAAAACACTCAAAAAGAAAAAAACATCAAAAACATTGAAATCTGAACTACGTCGTCTCTGAGCTTAAACATAGGCAAGGCTAATCTTTGATCAGCCCCCGAGACATCAAAATCCAAAAACATTCAAAAACATCAAAATCCAAAACATTCAAAAACATAAAAATCCAAAACATTCAAAACACCAAAATCCAAAACATTTGAAAAACATCAAAAATCAAAAAACAACCTCAAAACACTCAAAAAATGTCAAAACATCCAAATATTTGAAAATCCACCGTCCGTTTTGCTTTCACTCGAAATAATCAATCATCCATAATAAACTGATCATCACCTTCATCCTTTGGCAACACAAACAAAACAATCATAGCAGTCAGCAAAAGCAAACTTCAATCGTAAAATCAAAATTGAAGCAACAAATCTTTAAAACAAAATCAAAAGTCTCAATCATTTTCAAACATGTCATCAACCTTATATCAACAGCCTATCAATCAACTTATCAAACCATCATCATCCTATACAATGCATGTCCTAGGATATATCGTTCCAACAATGGGCATCATTTTGGATATCACCTTGGATTCTTATCCTATCAAAACAAATCCCTTTGGCTGAGGTATGAAGAACATTGGCTTGTTTTGTACTTGATCTTTTCTTTTGATTCATCTTATTGCGCTCATTCCAAGGACCTCTTGATGATATCCGAACGAAGGATTTAGAGAGATAGGAATGGGGCAAAAATAATTATTCTTTTGTTTGCTATGCTTGTTGGACGTTCTTGTAAAATAACTTAGCGAATACTTGCTTTGTTAGGTACGCCCTAGCAAGGTTTCCATATGTCAAGTGTGAACAAGAATACTCCTATCTGTTTGTTGAGTCAAAGTCCATCACACTAAGTACAACTCCATCCTAGTCCTTCATACCTTGATGCATCATACTTAGGCGTGTTATCAAAAATAAAGTAAGTGACCCTTTGAAAATCCCAATCCTTGATAAGCAAATCATCATCATCATCTATCATCATCATCTCTAATAAAGTCTCGACCAATCATGGACTTGTTGGACCCTCTTGTCATCATCTCATTTCTGTGCTAACATCATCATCACCAATGCATCCATCATGCATCCATCTTGCATCCACAAAACTATGAGCATACCACATATCATCCATATCATACATCATAGGAAACATCGATCATTTCACATGCATTGCATAATCATCATCATAATATAGATCTGTTAGTCTAAGCATCTACATAAATCATCCATTGCATAATCATGGCATATCACATTATCCATCTCATATCATATCATCATTTAAGTTGTTTAGGATAATATAGATTTGTTATTCTAAGCATCTTGAAATCATCTCATTTGCATCATCGTCCATAACCATTCATTTTGAACCTCTTTATCGTGAGATTGACCCTCAAATCGACTCTTTTCACTCTATCTCTCGAGGGGGCAATGTACCAGTGTACTTCTTTCTACTAGGGCATCCAAAAAATCAGAAAATTTTTAAATTTTGATCGCGGCAAGTTTATTCTTTGAACCAACACAACAAGTACATTGCTTCAAAGAGGGGAAAAATGTAGACATGTCAAATTTACATTATGCATAATCATATTCCATTCATCAAATAAATCAGGACTTTATTTAAATCAAACGCAAATCATATTCCACCATTTTCTGATTTAAATAAATCAAGTATTTAAGTCATAAAAGTCAAAGCATCCTAATCATCATCCTAGCTAATTAATCCTAATTAAATCTAATGCTAATCTCACCCACTTGCATTCTCTAGATTTGGCCACTTGCACATGAAATTTCATTTATTTGATTTATCAAAATCTTTATTTTCAACTTGGCATAAAGGAAGAATATCTCTCCAAATTTGAATTTCCCCCCAAGTGGATATGTACACCCAACAGAGCATTTATGAGGCCTTACATGTCTCTTACATGTCCCCTTCCAAAGGTCAAACTCAGCATTCATTGCCAATTTGAATTCAAATTTTCCCTCTCATGGGCACTCTTCCCAAATCTTTCACAACCATTGGCCTATCATCACTTGACAAGTGTCATTCTTTCATTGGTCCAATCTTAGTCCCACATTGGTCTCTCTTCAGCACTTAGCATTTTGAAAATCCTTAAATAGAGGCTTCATCCTCAAGCAAATCCTCCACAATTTTATTCAAGGTTACTCTCTTGGTTTGAGAAATAATCTTGCTCTTCATCTCGATTTGCATTTTATCATCTTGAGCTTTGATCAAGGGTTGGGAAAGGGTCACTAGCACATGTGACACCAATCCACTATGGAATAGGTAACTTGCTTTTGTTTTCATAATGTTTTAGTCTTTCTATTATCATTTGTTGCATTTGGAAACATTCACAAGGTATTTCATAGGGTCATGTTTGAAGAATTTGTAATTTACTAACCTTGTATGAAGCTTAGTCTTTTGCATATTTCAAAAACATGCACCACAGTTATAATGTGACTATATTGAATAAATGATCTATGGTGGAAAATTGTGTTGTAAGCATTTAGATGCTTGATTCATGAAAGGGATTAATTTAATATCTGCTTAATGGTTGAATGCTATGATTTCTTTTGCAAGAAACTAGAGTAATTTATATTATAATAGAGTTATGTGCATTGCTACATTGAGATTTCGTTCCTTGACCTTAACAACATAGAGGAGGAAGTCTAAGCTAAGGGGAGGGGGATGTAAGGCCCCACCATGCATGTGATTAGTAAAGTTGTAATCTATATTATGTGTTCCTAAATAGATGGCAAGATGTATTGTGGATGAAAAATAGTGTGATTATTTTGATAACATTCTTTCTTTCATTCTAACATTTTACTTATGCTACCATGAAGGAGTTAGGAATCATAAATTGTGAATATGAGCTTAAATTGTAAATGAAGTGGTTGCAAACTTAAACCTTATTCTAGTTACCAGAATAACATGATATATGATTGTTTCTTATGGTTTCATTGGTAATGTGCAGGAAAGGAAGAGTCAGTACAAGAAGGGAAGACCATTGAGTATTTCAAAAGACATCTTCTTATGGTCATGAATTTGACCCCCTTTCAAGGCTTAGAAGGAAATAAAGTTAACAAGTTGATATAAAAGGGATGATTTATATTTTTGGTTGAGAAGGTATTTATGTGTGTGCCAAGTGAGTTGTAAGTTGGGGGATAAGGTTTAGAAACCATTATCCAAGTTGAAACTTGGATAGGTCCTTAAATGGGTCTTTAAAGAGGGTGGTTGGTCAATTTCTTGGGTGGGGATGCAAAACTACACCCCCTAGGGTCTATACCATAGTGGGAGGGGTCAAGTAGGCATAAAATAGTGCCCCTAGGACATGATTTCACCCTTGATAAGTCCTCATGATGGAGAGTGATGAGTTTTGAAGATAGGATGGGATGGAAAGATAGAGGGGTTGTCCAAGTGCATGTTTCCTATTTAATAAGGAAAATACTCTCATTGATGGAGGTAGGTACACTTCACATCTCCCCACCTAAATTTTCAAGTTGTAACTCCTATATAATTGAGAGAGGAGGAATGAGTGGGCTGTTACCCACTTCTCCTTTTGGAGAACTTTAGAGAAGATGGTAGGAAGAATGAAAAGATGAGAGGAGTCCATTTAGAGAGAGAGTGATCAAGATGGCTTGACTTGGACAGGAAGGAAGAGCAAAAGAGTTAATTCCTCACCTAAAGAAAAGAGATAAGTTCTTCTTTACTTCTATTTCCCCTTATTGTTATTACTGTAAAAACAAAATGGTATGTTGTATATCATGTTTGAATCATATAGTAGAGAATCTAGATTCATGAAATTTGATGCTAGGTAATTCGTATTCCCTTGTAAACATTTGAAAAAAAAAACTCCATGCATCATCTTGGAGCTAAGATAATTCCTTGCTCGGGGGTATTGCTACAGCCCATAAGGCTCCATGATGCCATTACGGTAGGGTGGAGAGAAAGCCTTACTTAGTAGTATGTCATGCATTGTATTTCTTAAAATTAGTTGTGATATGGAAAAACCAATGACTGTTGTAACATGAAAGAAAATGCAGAAAATAGTAAGCCTTTATACAGTGTTTTGTTAGTCATCTAGTTTCTACGTACATTATAGGGAGATGCCAATTATTGTAATAGTGAAAGGAAGTCCACTCCTTCAAAATTATTGCATGCTGATACTTATTTTTTGAGATTCTTGAGAGAAATATTGGAATCATTTATCTTCAAGTTGAGACATTGGTTTTGTAAAGCATATATTCTGAAATGTTGTTATTATCTTGTTCACAAAAGAATAAAATGAAGTAAACAGTTATTTATGGTACTAAAAAACTTTTGATCATTTTTGTTACTGTATTAAATAGTTTCCAGATAGGAGCTGAATTAATAGAAGGTAAGCACATTTTGGTTTATTAATTTTTTCTAAATTAGAAGAGTTAGTAAGAGAATGTTTTTGGTGTGTTCTTCCCAGGAATAATATCTGGTTGTAGTTTTAGTTGTTTCATAGTAGTTAAATATGTTTTCAAGTAGCTTTAAAACTTAAACCATGTGTTGACCACTTTTTAAGCCATTTCCAAGAAAACGTATATTGTGTAAATCCAAGAATCACAATAGTGCTCGTGTGTTGGTACTTAGATAAACACTGTGACATACATACTTAAAGGAAAAGAAAAAAAAAATAATAACAATGTAGGAGTGAAACCTTTATCTCATGCCTTTTTCCCCTATACATCTACCACGGTCAAATAAAATGTCTAGATTGTTGATAGTTTCTGCCAAGAGCATGGCCAAGAAAATCTTACACACAAACATTGACAGAATAATATTAATCAAAAGTAAATCATGATTGTGAATTTCAGAACTAAATCTTCTAATTGTGTAGATCAAAGGCTCATTAGAAAACTTCAACTGATACAATATAGTTGATTGAGCTCTTATTTTGCAATTCAAGAGTCAAGGCATCTTGTGCTGCATACCTCTGCCTTAGGAAATAAAGCAGAAAATTCTTTTTACTCAACTCGAGAAAACAAGGTACGTATGTCCAAGAACATTAAAATAAGAGGACAGACAAAAGTAGTATAAATATAAAAAAAAACAAACAAATAGAAGACAGAAGATGTTGCAACCAGAATGTTGATTCAAATGTACCAAGAACACTAAAAATATTCTCAAGAAAGCTTGAAGAACTTATTTGCGATTGAGAAATTCCCAGAAAAAAAACCTCTGAACAATTTACAGTCCTAAGATTAAGCTACAGTAAAAATAAAATAAAGAGGAAATAGCTTGTAGTTCTTGCATTAACAAAACAATCATGGAGTGAAGACACAAAAGCGACGCCACCATTCGTTATCTATGCACACAAAACTGAAACAGCAAAAAAGGCGCAAAAATCCCCGCATGGCATGTGATCTATTGGAAAAGAAACTTAAGGGAATAATGCAGTCTGCCATGGAAATAATTTGTATCAACCACACACCTGAAAATTACTTGCCAATGCGAATTGACCCCTTTAACCAAATAAATTCTAAAACTAATCTTAAAGTGGTCTAACTACTAACATCAGTGCGAGGTGAGTGGATAGTAGTATTAATGCTTTGTCAGGCTGCAATAAAGATGAGACGGTGGTGGATAATGGCCTATTCAAAGTAATTCCAACTCCATCTTGCTAGGCAGCTCGTGCCATAAATTACTCTGTCATCCCCATCATGGTGTGTAAATCACGAGTGAGGGAAAGTATAATAAGTATTGTACTGTTGGAAGTATAAATCGTGTAAGTCCCAGTCAAGCAGAAAACTGTCAGAAATATATTCATATCCTCTTAAATCCCCTACTTACCAGCTTGAATCATTACACCTTCTCCTTTATGCACGACCATACCTCATCACACTAGGGAATAATGCCAGTGGTTCGATTTTGACAGAAGTTAATATAATTAGCATATATAAGTGAATTTATTTGAAAAAATATGTCTAAATATTCATGAAATAGTAAAATAGGATTTAGGTTCATAATAGCAGCATTAGTTGTGATGAATGTATTAGAAAAGTATTGCTCACAACAGATAATAAGTTTATTATTTGACATGTTGATTATGATATTGTTAATGGTGTTAAAAGTCTATTGATATCTATGTCCTGGCCACCATTTTAGATCTATGAGGGAAGATCTATCGATTTGGAACCAAGAAAAAAAATAAAAATAAAAGAAATAAAAGAAATAAAAGAAAGCACCGTTCAGCGAAAGAGGTTTCTGTATCTAAGATTATTTTATTTAACGTTTGGAACTATAGGCGTGCTCGGTGTACTCACTCCCCAAGAGAAATGTTCTGTGTTTGAAGAGCCGTGAGGATGGGTAAAAATGAGTGTTGTCCTCTTACCCCGAAAACACCCTCTTCTCTTTAAAATTACCCACCCCTTTAGAAAAATACACTCCTTTATTATAGTGGACGATCCCACTAGTCTAGAATTAAGTACTTTTATAGATCCTTATATATTTATCCTTCCTCTTATATGGTTAAGTATTATAATGATAAGGGAATCCATAATAAATGAAAATAAATAAATGATATAATTAATAAATAATAATAAAGAGATATTTGTATATATAAGAGAATTAAAATAAATAAATAATATTACTAATAGGAAATAATAAATAGATATTTGTATATAAAAGAGAATATAATAATATTAATAAATAATAATGAGGATATATTTGGAATGATAATATTAATAAATAAGAATAAGGAGATATTTCATATATAAAAGAATAAAATTCGGCACATAAGTTCTAATATTTACTTAATATATTTTATTTTAAAGGGCACTTCAACATCTTTTAAATGTCTTATTTGGGGGTAGAATGAGATTCAAATAATACATGATTAAATAGATAATGAATCTCACTACGAATAAGAAAAAAAAGGATAAATCCAATTGTGGTCATATTAATGTTTTTAACAAGTGATGTTAAAATCGATGATATAAATATTAGGCAATTTTCAATCATTAAGGATAGTCTTATTGTGTCAGCAATGGGAATAATATTAGTGAGGCAAGTAATATTGATGTTAATAATAAGTGATATTTTCCCAAACACTTAGATTATCTATTGACTTGCATTACTCTCAATTGTCACCTTCATTCTAGAGTTGAATGTCGACCCCCCCTCGATAGTTGAATGTGAGCAGTAATGTCATAAACACCCTTATGCTCCATAATGATATTATAGTGTTAGTGAAATAACCCTTTGTACAGTGTTGTAACAATGATGTTATTGATGCAAAGGTTACAATTACTTTTAGTTTGGTTTTTATGTTATACATTTGGGTGATGTTGGCATAGCAAAATTTGGGCAACAATTGCCTTGAGCATAGTATCATAATGGCATGTAATCCTAGGGAATACAAGAGTTGGTGTTTATTTATGAGTCATGTAACCTAAGTAGTTATAACCATATTATGGCTGAATTTCATAACCAAATCAAATAAACTTTAGTCTTATAAGACTTGCCATATTCATTCCAAGACTCATGTTATTTAGATAACCCAAGAGGGTACAAGAGTTTGTGCGTCAGGAGAAACCCTAGCAGTGTTCGACATACAAATTCTATATAGGTAAATTTTTGCACTTGAATTGAGAAGTGACTCTCCCTTGGGTGCTCAATTCATACCAAGGCTAGTGTTGCACCTCAAGCACCTAGAGTGATCTTTAGTTTAATGTTATCTTTATAACAAAAATTTTTTTTTTTAAAAAAATTAGGTTTCCTTGGCGAGAAATTTATGGGCATGACACCAAGTACACACATCATAACTTCCTATTGCATAATTTTATCATTTGCATCCTTTATCTAGCTTGCATTACTAGGTTTTGTAGGTTGAATGTTAAAGTTTCTTTCCCAATATTTTTCTTGGTGGTGAACCCCTTTTAGCTAGAATGAATCTTTAGAGATCATATGTTTGACCAAAATTAATTTTTAGTTAGAAATAGTTAAATTTAGTTGTGTTGATAAGTTGGCTGAAAGTGTAGCACAACTTTGTGCTTTTACCCGTATGTAGGGATAGAGGTTATATTTATAGCCTACTTGACTTTGAGTATATCCTAAAGTTTGAGAATAACTAGTCATTGTAGGAACATGGCCATCAATAATATGGCTAGGCTACGAACAACCTCTAATCCTTGAGTGTCATCAAGCATTTTCCTCATGCTATCTATGATAGGAACCAATCTCCCAGTGATATATTATGTAGTCAAATAGTTTTAAATTTTTCCAAAGCTTTGTCCAATTGTTTGAGTTTCTCTTGAGATACATGGGAATCACTAGTTTCAACATCAATGCAAGTGGTTGATGGTAAGGTTTTCATGGAAAATGTGCTATTAGGGATGGAGTCCAAAATGGGTTGAGTATTGTCAATGCTTCACATGAAAGAGTTAGAAAACTCAAGATCCATAATGGATGCACCAGCAATGGAGGATGCAATGAGTCTCAAACTATATCTCATTGAAGTATTGGTAGTAGGACACCAAGTTGTGAAAATCATGCAAGTTTCACAACACCAAAAGTGTTCCCAAGATTAACACAAAAATGCTAAATAAGTATAGCAAACACTCCAAAATAAAAAGCATCAAGTAGAAGCAAGTAGGAAATGCAACAATAAAGGTCTCAAAAAGAAATTTATGCGCCCATACAAGGACTGGGTCACCCAAGGGAAAATGGGTGTTTGTACAAGGTTCTAAAAATTCAAAATTTGACTATAGACGACATTGCTTAAGGATATTGATTCTACTTGCAAACAGTTTTGATAGTAAGTAAATTTCTAGAATTTGTTGTAATTTATTTCCCACTTTAAAGCACAATGCAAGTATGCAAGAATGTTATAGATTCTTGAACAAACATTTATGCAATTTTTAGATATAACATATGATAATTGATTGATGTAAGATGCAAAGACCTAAAATGATGATTGTTGAATGAATTTTTTTTATTTTAAACAATGCACTTTCTTTCACTAAATGAAATAAATGAAAAATGCTTAAAAGCATGAAATTATTGATTCCAAAATAGGGATATGTAAGTACACTAAAAATGAGTAGATAGAGACTAAAGAGTGTGAGAAATTTTACTAAGACACCTGCAAAAGGACTATGTTTCCCAAGGGTGAATGGATCTTTGTATAGGGTTCTGAAGAATAAAAAATTAAATGTCTATGTTTCTACTTAATTTTACTATTTTTATTGAAAAGTGTTTCTATAGTGACTATTTTTCTAGAATCCTACAATGAAATGTGAATGCAAATGTATTATAATGTGCAAATGAAAGTGACAATTATGAGTGTAATTTTGAATGAAAGATTGATCTAAAGAACTAAAACACACCTTAATGCAAGCTATAACACAATATGTATGCAATAATTTTGGATTCTTCTATGACTTTTTATGATGTAAATATGCAATATGCAATCATAAATAATAAATGCAAGAAAAATTAATGCAAAAAATAGATCTAAGGTTTGAAATACTACAGAGTTAGAAAGTTATGTTGTCAAATGTTGAGTTCACCAAAATGAAAAATAGAAAAATGGGGTGGGGAGCTCTAAGTACATAGTGTTTAACACTCAAAATACTTAGAGGGGGGTTAATCAATATTCATTTAAACCACTTCAGCATTTAAACATTCAATCCTCATAGCATAATCAATTTAAAGTAATGAAAGAAAGCATGAAAACAATCAAAAACATCACATAACACATGAACACTATATTTTTACATGGAAAATTCAAAATGGGAAAAACCATGGTGAGGATTAGCTAACAATATATTGGAACCTATTATAGTATGTTACATATGTTCTCACTGCATGTGGACTCACTATCCAAGTGGACTCACTTCCCACTGAAAGAAGATATAGATAGAAGAGATTATGACACATCCATTTTTTGAACTGTTACAATTGTATCTAACATATGAATGAATTATAGTTCCAATGAAGCTCATAATACAAACTTGACAAACTTCATATTGATATGAATTAGTACTCTTCTCTGCTTTGCATTCACTCTATATTCACACAATTCACATCCACCCACTCTTATCACTTGTCACTTCTTTCTAAACATAAAAATGTATCCTTTTTATATATTCACTTCACCCAAAACATCACTTAGGTCTGCCTAATTGGATGTAACAAGGAAAATATAACTTACAGGTTCAAGATCCAAACATACACGCTTCACACAAAGATTCAAAATCTCATAAAAATTTTAAGTAGGTTGGAATGGACCCAAAATATCACCCATGTAATGGATCAACACATAATTAAACTCTGTAATACATAAAACTCATTAGGTCGACACAATTAATGACCTAATAACAAAATTTTCCAACTGTATACCCACATTCAGAAATGCCCGCCTCAAAACTCTATGTCATTTGGAATATACACTCTACTGACACTTTTCAAAAACTCTATAAATCTATAAGGATTTATTCCAATCTAGAGACAAGTGCAGATTCATGAAAACATATGCACCGAATTGGTACACATCTGTTACTATTAGGTTGATACATTCTCACTCATAATTTCAACATCAAGAGCCAAAACAAGAGGAAATTTTGGATTTAGACTCTTCTAACAATCATCAAAATTATCCAAAACCATATAAAGCAATATATTATATAGTGAAACTTAGTCAATTTTCATGTTGACCAATTTCATCAGATTAAACTTTCTTGCAAAATTTCCTTTCATAATCATCATCAAACATGTTCAAGCCATCCAAACTAATCTACACAATTTTGTTCATACCGGAATATAATGTTGACATCAATGACAACACTACAATACATAACTATATAACTTGTGCTCATCCCACATGCTCATGTTTCCAACAAATGCATCAATGACAAACACTTTATTCTTCCAACGATCTCCCCCTTTGTCATTGATGGCAACATGCCATAAAAATATCCAAAATGACTCTCCCCCTTTGACATTAAGGGAAAAGGGTGCATAAAATAGTATTTCTTACGTACCAGATCTCCCCCTGATAAATATATACATGTATACAAATTAAAAAACTAAAATGACTCCCTTGAGGAGTTGTATCCAAAAACAAATTAAACTGGACATCTAACTTATACCATTCACATATGTACACAAGAATCTGAAATAGTAACTGAAATGCATAAAACAAAAAGAAATATTGTCAACTAGAAGAAGTTGACCCTTTTAGCTTCTCAAGGTGGGCTTCTACTCTTGCTTTCCTTCTTCCCAAATCCTCTTGGCTATGCCAATAATTCTACACTGTGTCTCCAACTCCATCAATAGCTCTTCACCTTCTTCTAGAGTGTTAGGCATCAAATTAAGCTTTATAGCCTTATCAACACTCAATAGGGCACTAGAAATAGATATGAACTTTGAGTTCACCAGATCCTTGAGGTTTCCAAACTACATAATGATCTTCTCCTTCTATGCTTGTAGTTGGAAGAACTGCTCATGTAAATGTTCTATAATGGACCTTTTGCTTCCATCTAGATCATGTGTCAGATCATAGGTGATGGAAGCTTTACTACTATAGGACTCAATTGAGTCCATTTCATCCTTTATGCTTTTTTGTGGCTCCAAGCCACTTCAAACAAAACTAATATAAGGCTTTGACCTTTGTCACACAAGCCTAGAAAACCTTTTGAATTTCTTGAAATTTATTATGTGCATGGGTGCACTTCTCCTTTACTTCCATCAGTCTCTTCTCATCCATCTTCTTATCTAATTATTATTTTTATTTTCCTCTTAACCTAGCAGCATATTCTTTAAAAGAATCAATCAAAATTTTCAAAATTTTCATATCAGAGAGTGAATTTTCAATGGTTTCCCTAGGAATAGCTTCTATAAGACCTTCACAACCTCATCAATCAATTCTCCACTATTTTGATGAGTCACAATTATTTATTCTTAGGAAAGTGCATGGAAGAAATCTGCCAGTTGAATCTTGTGGAGTGGTGAGATCTTATCCAAGTCCACATTTCCTTGTTGCATAGGAAATTGTAGTAGTTGGGTAGACACAATAGGCTAGAACTGCAATTGCATGGTAAGTAAATCATTTATAGAATCTTTAGAGGTGCTAGAATATTCACTAGTTGCCTTCAAGTTCTCCTTTGTATATTTCTCTTTCAATTCCATCTTCTTGTCACTAGTACTAACTAGTGTCTCCACATCTATCTTTCCTTCTACACCACTATAGGAATCTTCACTCTTTTTCTCATCATCCTCACTAGTAACATTCTCTATGTTCTATGGAGGAGTGACTATCTCCTATTGGTCATGAACCTTTTCAAAATGTGTTTTAGATACTAGAGGAGGAATAGAAGTATTCTCCTTTGCAGTGTCTTCTTTGATAGTTTTTTCCTCTTCAATAGAATCATCTACACCAACATTTTCCTTTGTAGTTTCTTCCACATTTGGAAGAACATTATCTTGTGCATTCCCTTCTTTGGTCTCATGCTCATGTTGAGCATCATCAAGAAGCACATATTTTCCAACATTCTCATCCAAAGTAGGAATCTCCACATGCATTTATTTTGTGCTCTCTAGAGTCATTTCTAATTTATGTGTTATTTAAACTTCCTGCTCTAAAGTCTTTTTTTGGAGCCTTTTCTGATCATTTTGATCACTACGCATGAGGGTGGTGACTCTCTACTTCTACTAGAATTCCTTGCTGCATAGTTTACCCAATGTGTATTTATTATCCTTGGAGAGAGATGTAACAACCTTTTCCAAAGTAAAATATTTTATCTTTACTTCTTCTACTATGGCCTTTTTCCTTCTTGCAAGTATCACATTCCAAATATCTTTAAGAAATTTCTTCTCAATGCTTTGCATATTAACCTCAAAAAAAATAATGTATTTTATAATGGCTTCTAAAATATACACCTTGTCCACCTCATCAACCTCAATTTATAATGTTATCATCTCCTCAAGCAACTCATTCTCTAAAATACCATTGAATAGGGTATCCAACTTCATAGGATTATGTGTCCTAACTAGAGGTTTCTTTTTCTTCTTCTTCTCTTCTGGTGTTTTCTTCTTCTTTTTAGACTATTCTTTCTTTTGTCTCATCTCCATTCTAAAGCATTCCTTCTCCTTTTCAGCCTCGACCTCACTATTTGTATTAATAATATCAAAATTTTGCTTCTATGTGTTGGCTTCACCTTGTGAAGCCCCATCTTTCTTCTTGCAGACCAATTGTGGTCATTCTTCTTCTTCCTCTTCATGTTCACTCTCCTTCTCACAGATCTAGTATGTTGAGCTACCAAAGAAACCTTTTCTTTTTAGGCTTATTTTGTTGCTTTACCTGAGAGGTCTTTTTTTATATTGAATCACTTGTTCATTTTGTAGGTTCATTTATCTCCTTCCTCTTCATTCCACTGGTCAAAGGCATAGTCTCGAAGGACTTAGAGGCAACCAGAGGAATGGTAGCTATTCTACTATATCTCCTGACACTTGATGACCCTCTCAGGGCACCAAACTTAGCCTTTGGTTCTTCCATTTGTTCTAATGTGAGGCCCATTGCCTCCACAAATTTTGTATTCATTTTATCAATAGTTTTCTTTATTTGAGATTGTTGTTGATCCATATGTACCTTCATTGACTTCTCATAGGTGTTGTATCTCTCATCAGTGGCATCTCTTGGGATTTTCAACAATATGATAGCTAAGCCAATAATTTCATCTAATGTAACTTCATAACCTAGTTCAATGATCCAGATTGTCATAGGTTCAACAACCTCCATCATGCATTCATCTTTCGTAATAAGGAAAATAATATCCTTTTGACACCTTTGCACAATTTTCTTAGGTATCCTTTCCCTTGCCTATATCTTCTCTTGAAAGGTTCTGAAGAACCCCCAGAGGGAATTCTTTTGATTATTTTCATCTCCCAACTCAAACAAATAGTATCTAATCTAATGGGCTATAGGCCTATCCCTTAGCTACACTACATTCTTCATTCTAGAAACTTCATTCAGAAAGTAAAATAATGGATAAATGATTAAAGTTCCAAATTTGAAAGCATACTTAGACTCCTTTTTTTCTATAGGTTTTCTAGCAGTTACAGTGTCATCAGTTCACATAAATCATAGTTTTCACCCTTTTCAATTAGTCATATATTGTATTGATGGCAGTAATAGATGATGAATTCACCCGATTGGTGAAGTACACTTTATAACCTATCATCATTAAAGCATACTTGATGCTAGGGTTTATGATGTCTTTAACATTCAAGATTCTACTATCATATTTCACACCTATTCTCTCCATCACCACCTCATTTTTCACTAACTTAAGTACTAGAATTGTTTTGGTAAGGCACAAACTAGTCACAAACCTAATTACTTCTTTATTGATCAAGTGTGGAATGTCTAGCCAAAGGAACTTGTCGTTAATTCTTCTCAGGCTTTATCTCACCCACTCATCCATAGAGAAAATGATGAGAAACTTGTTCCAAACATCAAAATTCTTCTCTGCCAAAGCCCCAAACTTTGATTTCATCTCAAAATCATCTCCAATGAGCTCTTTATACCATACATAATTCACCTTCATGTGATCATATTCTTCCATTTTAACATGGATGTATTCCCTAACATCCTCTGTGTGCAAAACACCATACAATACGTGCGAAAATGCACCATTTGGGTCATCCAACAAAGATTTATCATGATGGATTTTCAATTTGGGTCAAGAACATTCTAAAAACTTTAAAACTTGTGGTGTATACATCTTTGGTACAATTTGAAAGTTTATTATGAACTAGGGTAGATAGAAAATAAAAATACCTTTGATTCACTTTCTAGTTAGGGTTTCTGCTTGCACTAGAACTTAATCACTTCAATCACTTCACTTTCCTTCTTCACTGCTCTTCTCCACTTGAAATCTTGATTGAAAATGAATTTGTATTCAGTGTAGTCACTTACAAACCTTTTCCACTTATCATAATTTCATATTCAATAAAGCTAGAAAAACCTAACTGTGTGGACAATCAATTTTAAATTCTCTACAAATTTTTGTAACTCAATATTTCCTAATGAGATCTTATCCAATAGATCAAATGCATTGATCTACATCACATATCAATGTGATGAAGTATCAACACCATTTCTCTGGAAAGGGATGAAATATTTTAATAAAGCTCCCCCTAAGACAAAGCTCTCTTCTTAGTTTCTGGAGGAAACATCTGCACCGGATGCTGATATAGAATCATCCTTAACCCTTTCCTCTTCTTTCTTTTTCCAAATCTTTCCCATCTCCTTCTTTGTCTTTGCTAGATCAATCTTCCATACTAGATCATTCTTGTTTACTGGATTATCCTTCTTCATATTTTTGCTTATGCAAAACTTAGAAATATGTCGAATCTTATTGTAATTGTAGCATATAACATTATTTTGAACAATATTACATCCATTCATTCTATATTTACATTGATTATCCTTATGTAAAAATCCATTTCATGTATAATAGTAGCCATTAAAAGATTGAACCATTCTACCATTGTTATAACCATTCATCATTTGGTTTCTACATCACCAACTCTATGACAAAATCTCTTGCATGTAAAGCACTGACTAGAAAAATATGGAACATTCTCATTCATTATACTTCTACATTCCATAGCCTTATGCATGAATTCATTGCAATAATAACAAAAACCATTAAAACATGGGTACCTAATTTGTGCATTTAGTTGTCTGACTGATGGTCTTCTAGTTTCATTCCTTAGATTCTAGATCTAGTTTCCATTGTTCTACTAGTCTTTATTCTTCTTTTTAGGTTGGTTTTTAGTTTTTTCTATATTTGATCTTTCTTCTATCTCAAACCCTAATCCACCTTTTTCTTTAGATCCTTTCTAATTTGCAATCATTTCATGAAGCTTTGTAGAGCTCATCTTGAATTTTTCTTCATGACTCCTTTCTTTTTAAACATATGACCCTAGATTCACAACTTCTTGTTCAAGATTTGTGCATTCTTTAAATTTTCTTTTTCACCATTACATTCAAACACTCTTCAAATCTTTTTCTTTCTTCAACTTAAATTTTAGATCGGTGATCGTTTCATTTTCTTGCTTCAACTGTTCGTCAACCTCCCTATGTCTTTCTCTAAATTTATTGATTTTCTCTCTCAATTTTCTAATGTATTCATATGCTTCTCTAAAATTCTATTTCAAGGTATGTGCAGGATCATGATGGGCCAAAAAATGGCAATATGATGGGTATGTGGCTAACGACATTTTTTTTACCCAAAATTGATGAAACAAAAAGGGTTTTTAAAAGAGATTCTCAGCTTTTCACCAATATAAATTATGCTTTACTTTTAATTTAATAAGTAATTATTATTCATTTTCTATTCAAATTATGACTAAAGTCCTAATTGATAGGCTGATTGAAAAACATCTATAGCTTTCAAACAGTGTCACATTTTTTGAATCCAAAAAATGTGTCACATTCTATGCTTTACATACTATAGGATTAAAGAAAGAAAAATTTAATTTCATGAAGTTTTGACCAAGTTAAGGTGGTCAGACATATAGGTTTTTTATATTTTTTAAAAGTTGTAATAAAAAATTCATAATTAATTATTTACTTGGAAAAAAATTACAAAAAAATATGCATCACATCGAGACGTGAGTCCTCTACTTATATCTAAAATATTATAAAAAAATATTATCATTTTATTGTGGTTAGGGTGGTCAGACAGACACCTACTTCTTATTTTTTCCCTGAAATTTAAATAATACTGCATTGAAATTTCAAATTTTCACCAAATAGATTTTATTTTTTTTAAAAACAAAACTAGTAGTTTAGAAACTACATTCAATTTGATAAAGATTATATTCTTAAGTATTTTTGAAATAATATAGATAACTTATTCAAATTTTTATGTCAAGTTTCCTAACTCTGATTTTTCTGAATTTTTTGCCACTTAAGGGCCTATTTTTTCCATGATGATCTTGCACATACCCTTCAGATCTCTATTTTCACTTTTAGTTCTTTCCAAACTATCAAAAGAAACTTTGAGTTCTCCATTTATATCAAATTCACAATCTTCTTTTGTAGATCCTATAACAGGAATCTTCTTCCAGAGGAATAGGTAGTCTTCTAACAACCATGTTTTCAACCTCCAAGATCTTCCCCAAGTAGTTAACTCCTTCTAGGAACCAAGCTTTGATACCAATTGTTGAACACTCAGAATAGTGAGAGGGGGGATGAATCAATATTCTTTTAAACCACTTCAACATTTAAATATCCAATCCTCATAATATAATCAATTTGAAGTAATGAAAGAAATAATGAAAATAATCAACAACATCAGATAACACATGAACACCAAATATAAATGTGGAAAACCCCAAATGGAAAAAACCATAGTGAGGATTAGCTCACAATATATTATAACTAATTATAGTATACTACATAAGTTCTCATTGTAGTTGGAATAACTTCCCACTAAAATAAGAGATAGATATAAGAGATTATGGTACACAACCAAATTTTGAAATATTAAAATTGTATTTAACATATACATGAATTATAGTTCCAATGAACCTCAGAATACAGACCTTCCACACTTCATATTGATCTTAATTAGTGCTCTTCTCTACTCTGCATTCACTCTATATTTGCAAAATTTGCATCCACACACTCTTATCACCTATCAATTCTTTAAAAACATCAAAAAAGATCCTTCTTATATATCCACTTCACCCAAAACATCAATTAAGTTGGCCTAATTAGATGTAACAAGAAAAATGTAACTTGTCAGCTCAAGATCCATAAATACATGCTTCACGCTAAGATTCAAAACTCATAACAATTTTAAATAGGTTAGAATGGACCCAAAATAGTACCCACATAATGGATAAACACATAATTAAACTCCACAATACATAAAAATCATTAGGTCAGCACCGTTAATGACCTAATAACCAAAAAATTCAATTGTATACCCACATTCAGACCCTCAGGCCTCCAAAATCTATGGGCCATCTAGAATATAAAATCTATTGACACCTTTCAACAACTCCATAACTCCACAAGGCTAAATTCCAATCTACAGAAAAGCACAGATTCATCAAAATATATGCATTTAACTGGAACATGCCTATAACTATCAAGCTGATACATTATCACTCATAAAATTTCAACATCTAGAGACAAAACAAGATGAATTTATAGATTTAGAATCTTCTTACAACCATAAAAATTATCCCAAAACCATAGAATAAGTTATTTTATAGTGGACCATTTTGGACCCAAAAATTAGATGTAGTGTACACTGAAATACCTATAATGAAACTTAGTAAATTTTCATGTCAACCACTTTCATCAGATCAAACCATCTTGCAAATTTTCCTTTCATAATCATCCTCAAACATGTTCAATCCATCCAAACTAATATGCATAATGGTCTTCATACTAGAATACAATGTTGACATTAAGTACAACACTGCAATGGATAACTATATAACTTGTGCTCATCCCACATGCTCATGTTTCCAACAAATGCATCAATGAGAAACAATGTATTCTTATAACACATAGAACCTAATATCAATCCAACCTTTCCTAAAGTTTCAATAGGATACAATCAACAAGGCCAAAAGACTAACTTTCAACCCCAATGTTAAGTCAATCACACCTAGATCTATATCCTTATAGTAATAGGAATGATTTTGAAATAGTTTGAAATTCTAACCCTAATGAAATTAAATGACCTAATATGATGAATACAATTTTCTGAAAGTAAATAGATTGAAATAGGTTTTTTGCAACTCGATCTGGGAAATTTCTGATGATGTGTACCTATCACCAAAAGCATGATTTGACATGTGCAAAAGGACTGGCCCATGCTTAGGTGAATGGGTCTTTATTGAGGGATCTTGAAATGCTTCGGCGGTCCTGTGGTGCTATATTTTAGCTTTTGTTCCCTATCTACAAACTTCTCAAAATGTCATTAGTGAATCCTATAAGTGAGTTTTTGTGTCTTCACAAGGTTGTTGTCAACAAATGCAATAATTGATAAACTACCTTGAATCTTCCTATAATCCTCTCCAAACCTACAACCTACACATTTGCAAAGAGAGAAAATGTTGTGCCATCTAGGGGTTTTCCTTAGTTGAACCCTATGAATAGTGTTCCCTCTTTCACAATTCCAATGCCAATGATGAAACCTTAATGGAAAGGAAGGAAATTGTGAATGAACACAAAGCTACAACTCACCACCCTTCAATGGATTCCTTGAAGAACTAAATTCAAACATATCTCTTCAAGGGTATGGATATTGATTGATAAATTTTATTGAATGCTTGAATTCTTGACTGCTTGGAGACCTACAACAATGTTAGCCTTTGCAAGATGATATGAACACATATAAACTTTGACATGGTGTTGGATTAGATCTCAAATGATAAAATGACTATGTATTTATAGGTGTTTATCCAATTTCTTGAAAATTAGATTCCAAAAGCCAACACTTGTAATTTGAATTTTGGATGTTAAAATCCTACCAACAGCATATTCAAAAATGGGTTTTGGCTAACAAAGGGGACCCATGGGTGAATGGGCCCTAGAAAAATATTTTAGGATACTTTTTTGGGGTAAATTAATGATTTTTTGGATTTATTCAATGCCAATTCTCCTTTGGAGAACTATAAAAAATGGGATTTGGAATGAATAATTTTTGTAAATTATAAGCTTAATTAAGGCCAATAAATTAGGGGTAAAAAACATATTGTGACATTGTTAAGCTATAAAAATTTCTACAATACATTTAGCCACTACTTTAGTGAGAGTATGAACTTACACTCAGACTCGCACTAAAGTAGAGAAATATATGCTAAGAGGGGTCCAATTATACAACTGTTGGAAAGATAGGATGACAAGAATCAAGGAGGGTGATCAAGCCCCTAGGATCTAAGATCCCATGTAAAATCAACATAACCTTAAAGTAACACACAGATGCATGTGATATCTAGCAATACAAGATACACAAACATGCAATGTCATAGCTAATTCAAATTAAAAAATGGGATGGACTAGTCAAGTTGTATTATAGTATGTGTCCATATAAAAGGGTGTTTATGGCTCACACAATAGAAAAGTCCAATATTTCTTTAGGTGAATCATAAACAAGGAAGGCACACAAACTATTGAAGTTTGATACTCACTAGGTGATCTTCTGAGACAAGGATGAGAAACACAGACTAGGGCTACAAGGTGTGTACTCAAATAAAGCTATTAAAAATGGATGCTGATGTGGGGTTTGGTTTTTTCTTTTGGTTGGAGCAAAGGCTTACAACATTACTCTAGTGTCAAAAAATGTCTTTGGGGGCATTTTAACACTTTTTTGGGCCCTCCTTGCCAAATTGAGCCTAATGATGCCTTGATTTAGTGTTGTGATGTGGTTGACACATTCACATTAGGTCTTGGGCCCTTGTGAACTAATGAATTTAAATGGTACCTTGCTGAAGTGTTGTGCAGTGTTGTAACACACTTTCACACTTTTCTAAGGTATTATCAATAAACTAGACCTAATATTTACCTCTTTTTGACCTTAATCCTACCTTATTTAAAGTGTTGTAAAGTATTGTAACACAATTTTACACTATTCTAGGGTTTTCATTAATAATTAGGCTTCTTCATGCTTTAATTGGCCTTATTTTGCATCCACAACCCTCATTTAATTCTTTCTTCTTAGGATAATCCCAATGCAAATCATTACCCAATCATAATTCAGGTGTTTTAGGTTGAATGGCCCCAAATTTAGTTATCTAGGACTCATCACCTTGGGTGAATGAGTCCCACCTAGATCTTTGGGTCCCAAACCTAGTTTCACACCTTTCTAATCATTTTTAAAAATTGTACCAAAAATTTATGACTAACAAGACTCATTTCCACCATGGGTGAATGAGTCCCGTGTGGTCCAAAATCAAAATTAATTCAAATTTTTAGTGGGATTTTATCCTCCTAGATTTGATGTCGGCTTGTAGTGTTGTAATTTGATAAATCCTTGCATAATTAAGTATAAATGCATGTTTCTTTCACTCATTTTACACCTAGCAAGTTGAGTGAGCATCCTTATAGCAAAGTTGAGTTCACAAGAGCATTCAAGATTCTTCAAGGGTATATTATCAAGCATTTTACAATAGCACTCAAGCGTTAATCATCATGTGAAATACTTCATGCATCATGTTTGTTTTTGTGCTAACAATTGTGAAGTAGGGTTTCATGATTCAAGCAAGTGTTCAATTCAAGATCTATCATCTTCAAGAAAGACTCAAGATCTACATCCATTGGAGCTATCTCATGCATGTTTGCAGCATCTTATTTCTAGGGCTTGGTGAGTTGCAAAATATTATTTTTTTCATTCATCATTCTCCATTCCTATTTCATTCTATTTCAAGGTTTGATTAACAAAACATGGATTGACCAAGGAAAACCCCTATCCACTAACAAAACAACATGTTTCCCTATATTTAGTGTGTGATTTGTAGGCATATATTGAAGAAACATTGAAGAGAAAGGTTAGAGAAAGTTTTCAAAGTGCCTAAAGTTGTGACTAAGCATTGGTGAACATTGTAGAACACCTACAGGTTAATTTTATAGAGATTCATAGATTTGGAAACCTAAAGATGAAGATTGAGTAGACTGTGAAGAGAAGATTCGAACCTTGAAGTTCCAAATAAACCTAACTAGATTGATTCACCATTTCCAGCAAATGAGTCCTAGTTTTGGTCAAAAATCAAGTGTTTATAGATTCAAATACCCATTTGGCAGATTCTTGTTCTTGCATAGAAACCTAGATTCTAGACTAATTCACCTAGATGAATAAATGAGTCTGACTCAGCAATGAAGGAAGAATTTCCAATGTTTTAGAACCCCTTCCTGTTATCTTTAGATTCCAAGGTGCACACATTCCATCTATAGTTTTTGTTTTATTTCATTTGCATCTCTAGATCATTTATTATGTCATTGCATCAAACTAGGTTTAAGCATTCTATATTCATTTTTCATTCCAAGTCTTAACATGGTGGTGAACCCCTCATTATTTTACATTTAGACCCTAGGACAACCCTATTGCAAGATCTCTTTCCCCTTTGCATTCATATCTCTATGATTTGTTCTTGAATGAGAGAGAGTGAAGATTGTCATTATAGGTCCTAAACCCTAGAAAAACACACAATTTTCCACCTTTCATTTTGGTGAACCTACATTTAGAACATCATAATTCTGATTTGGAGTGCATTATCATCCTATATCTTGTTTCACTAATATTGCATTAGGGTTTGCACTAGTTAATTGGCATTCTTGTTTTTCTAATTTTGCACTAGTGAAAGTTCATATAACTGGTATTTTTGCATCTCATATCATTGAAAATCAAACAAAATATACATTTTCACTTAGCATATAGACAATACAACATAAAAAGCATAAAAATCAATTAAAATTTTCTTAATATTTAAAAAAAAAATCCCTACTTGGACTCATTCACCACCCTAGACGAATCAGTCCATGTGCACATTCTGCACTACATTTTTTCATAATTCAAAGCTTTGTTTTTGAGTTTTTGTTTGTTTTTTATAGCATACCTTTTTTCGTTTATACAATTTCTATTATAGTCATTTCATTGTTCTTAGCTTATATTGCATTGACATTCAACTTGTATTTAGTATCCCTTGTATGAATGTTTTCTATCCTATTGTTGATATTGTAGAGAGACGATGTTCGAGACTCAAGTCATCTCGCCATAGCACAATCGTTGCAGATCTTGGATTGTCTAGCTCTTTCACTCCTAGTATTGACACTAGTACACTGGTATGGACCATAGTCTGAGTAGTGTCGAAGAAAGGGTCCTTCGGTTTTTTCACACTCGTTTGGGTCCTTGTGGATTTTGGCTTAAAGTTTCCTTCATTTAGTGTTGTAATGTAGATAACACATTCACATTAGGTCTTGGGCCCTTGTAAACTAATGGAACTTAATGGTGCCTTGCAAAAGTGTTGTGAAGTGTTGCAGCACACTTTCACATTCCTCTAGGCTTTTCATTAATAATTGGGCTTTCTTATGTTTTAATTGGACCTATTTTGCATCCAAAAGCCTCATTTATTACATATTTTTGAGGATAATCCTAACACAAATCAGTAACTAATCAAAATTTAGCTATTCTTGGTGTGTGTAGCCTAGATTTAGTGTCTGGGACTCATTCGCCACCTTGGGAAAATGAGTCCCACCTAGGTCTTTTTAACCCCCATGCAGGTTTCACACATTTCTAGAAATTTTTTATTTTTGGTCCCACATATTATGTGTGATGGGACTCATTCGCCACCTTGGGCGAATGAGTCCCGTGTGACAAAAATTCAAATTTAACTCAAATTTTTGGTGGTATTTTATTCTCCTAGATCTGATGTCAGCTTGTAGTGTTGTAATTTTGTGAACTCTTACATAATTAATTATAAATACAAGGTTTTTTCACTAATATTCAACACCTAGCATTCAAGAGTTCACAAGAGAATTTAAAGAATTTCAAGGGTAGATTATTAAGCTTTCAAGAGAATTCTTCAAGTGTCATTCATCATGTCAAAGATTGCATTCTTCATGTTTATTATTGTGCTAACGTTTGTGATGTAGAAGTTCAAGATCCAAGCAAGCATTGCATTCAAGATTTATCTCCTTCACACTAGCATCAAGAACCACACCCATTGCAGTCATTTCAAGCATAATTGCAACACTTAATTGCAAGAGTTTGGTGAGTTGCAACATCATTATTTGCTCATTCATAATTCTCCATTTATATTTTCTTTCATTTTGAGGTTTAATTACGAACAAGGGGTTTGACCAAGGAAAACCCCTATTATCTAACCCCACCACATTTTTCCCTCTTCTTGTGTGTGATTTGTAGGGCTAGGTTGTAGATTTTCCAAGAAGCAAAGTTGGAGAAAAATTGTCAAATCCTTAAAGTTGTCAAAGTTTTCCTCAAGCCTTGGAGAAGCTTGGAGAAGACCTACAAGTGGTATTTTGTAGTTTCAGATCTAGAAACTAGTCAGAAAGAGTAGAGAAGACCAAGAGGCACAAAATCTAGTTTGAAATTTCTAGAAAAGTAGAAGTTGACTAATTCTCCACTATTGGCAAATGAGTCCCACTGTACAGGCCTGAAAGAGGTTTTTACAAATTTGGATACTCTTTTGGCTGAAACCTGTTTTGGAGCATTTTCCTCGAAACTGTACTGATTTTCCCAAATTGGTGAATGAGTCCCAGTTAGCATTAACATCATAATTTTTAGTGATCTAGATCTCCATTCTGCCTTCTTCAACTTTCCAAGTGCACACTTCTAGTTTCATAGCTTTTTATTACTTTTTGTTTATCTTTTTAGGTCATTTAGCCATTTTTTGCATATCACATTGTGTTTTCCATTGCATTGTCTTTTCCAAGTTTACACTTGGTGGTGAACCCCTCATTATACATCATTCAATCCCTAGGACAACTCATTTTCCAAATTTCAATCTCCTTTGCATTGAAATCTAAGGGTTTTTTCTTGAGTGAGGTTGAAAATAACCTCTCCTTTTAGGTCCTAAACACTAGAAGCAAAAGAGAGATCCCTTGTTTTCCTCATTTCATTTTGGTGAACCTGCATTTAGGACATTGAAATTATAATTTGGAGTGCATTTACATCTTAGATTTAGATTGTATTAACATTGTATTAGATTTTGCATTGGTTAATTCACATTCTAAGGTTTCAATATTTGTATTAGTGAAAATCTCATTTAGATTGCATTATTGTATTTAAATTCATAGAAAATTGGTAAAATTTTGCATTTGCATCTCATATTTACTTCAAAAAATATAAAAAGCATAAAATTCAATTCAAATTTTTAGAAAATTCTCAAAAAAATTAGTACCTAGACTCATTCGCCACCTACAGTGAATTAGTTCCATTGCATATTTTTCACTATATTTTCTGGCATTTAATCTTAAATTTCCAAGTTTTTGTTTGTTGTTATCTCTATTTCAGTCTACAGACTTTATGTTTCATTGCATTTAGCTTAAATTCATTGCATCTTATGCATTTCTTAAAATCAAAATTGCATTCACAAAATTGTTGCATAGTTTAGAATCTAAAATTTCCATCATGGATATGTGCTTTAACAGGATTTGGATGTCACTAAATTCCTTAGTGGATGTGTCAATTTGTGCGTTTGGAAATTATCCTAATGACATTGAACTCACTCATGCTCACTCAACTCCTAATGCATGTCCCCTTGTGATGTTGAAATCATTGGAGAAGATGATGACAACATGAATAGGTTCTTAAATGATTTTATTGATAACCTTGAAGCTAATGCATCATTCTATCCATCAATGAAACAATAAGATCTTCCTACAATACCACCTCTTGAGATGTTTGGTTACTTACATATTGAAAAAATAGTTGAACCTACGTTCTCTACAGTAGGAGAACCTAGTTCTTGTAGACAAGCAAACAATCAACCATTTTATGATTAAAAAGTGAAAAACACTCCCATCAACCTTGAAGAAACATATGGAAAAGGATTCACAATCTTGAGTAAACAAGGATGTGACACAATAAGTGAACACAGAATCCATAAACTCCTATAGAAAATACCAACGGATCAAAAAACAATGGGATTAGGATATCAAGATCCCTCTCATAACAAAAAGCCTCCCAGAGAATATCTAAGACATTGAGATGATGATACGGTGATCTTTGATTCCCCTCTCAATTTGAATTTCCTTCCTAGAGAGAAACAAATGAAGCATAACAAGGACAAGGACGAAAGGATCCCCTTGGCTGGACTCCTTCATATTCAACTAAAGAAAAGGGTGAATCTAGCAAACGTAAGAGAACTTACAAGTTAGAAAAACTAAATTCTCCTCATCCACCACTTGAAAGTGAAAGGAAATTATAAATACTTTTAAACAAATAACTAATAAAATTACCACCTATGAATAGATTGGTGTTGTATCATAAAGATTCAAAAGTCCCACATTATGCATATCATTGAATTCTCAAACACAATACCAATGAATGTCATTCATTCCAGTTAATATTGCAAAACTTTCACTTTGATGGAAATGATTTCCATCATGTGATTTCCTACCTTCATATTGTTTCACCCCTTGTCATGTAATAGTTGTAGAATATTCCATTCTCACTAGTACATGACCCTTCCCATAACCTACCTCGGCTCATTCTTGTCTCGTAATTAGTGGGGGCAAGCAATTGATAGCATTTTCCTAGTAATGCATTTGTTGTTGTCCCTTAGCTATGTTGTTCACCTTCTACTTATACATACTGAGATTGGGAGGTGGATGACTTGCTCACAAGTTTACTCACATTTTCCTTACTAGTCTTTTGCATTATTTCTTTATTTTTCATTTTAATTTGTGTGTGATTGCATGTGCGTAATGTGATCCCTCGTGATGTTATTTTTAGTTTTCTCTCTCTTCATGACATTCATTTATTTGTACCTTCATTCTTCTCTATGCCATATATCTCTCTCGCCTTTTATCTTTATATCTTCCTCTTTTCTATTGTGTTTTCCTTTTGGGGATGACGCAAGGCATCGAGACATTCATGTCTCCTTCATGTTGAACCAAAAGGCTTTCTTTTTCTTTTCTTTTTCATTTCATCTTTATCTTTTTCTTGCATTTTCCTTTTGGGGATGATGCAAGGTGTCGAGACATTCATGTATCTTTCATGTTGACCCAATTTATTTTTCTTTGTTTTCACTCTCTTTGTGTCATTCTTCAAGTTCTATTTTTATTTGGGGGATGATGACAGTTCCAAGTTCTCTAAAAACATTGTAGTAAAGAACATTTTGACCCCAAATCCATAGATCCATTATGTGTTTCTTATTTCCATTTTGGGGGCAACCCCTCTCTTTTCTTTTTCTTTTACATGACACAACTTCACTTGGAAACATATGGCTTGGCATAGGGCTTTCCAAGTTGTTTTTAATATCTTCTCTCTTGTTTTCCTTCTTCATTTGTTACTTTAAAGCAATTTATCACAGTATGGTGTTCAACAATTTCTTTAAAGTGGGGGCATACATTGACATTATTCTTTTACATTTTCCTTTTTATTGGTTCTTAGTGCAGCCTTCTTACTTCATACAATGTGTTTTCCGCTTTCTAGATAGCATTGGGTATACTGTCCTTCATGAGCATGATCTCTTAACATATTACATTCCTCTTAGTGGCTTGATGTGATACACTACATCCCCTAAGTTGCGAATTTTCTATTCTTTGATTGGTCCTCTCTGGGAAATATTGGGCACAATGTTCCCTAAGTTAAAGAACTCATATGAACTAAGCAAGACTCCTTTGAACATTCTTTATTGTAGTGTAGGAAAATGCATACCCTTGCATTTTCACACTTGTTTGGGCCCACCTTCCTTTATTTATGCTTCTTTTTGGTTTAATTGGTCCAATTTTGTGTCCACAAGCCCTATGAATAATATATTTTCTAGTTAATCCTGACATTCTCCAATGCATAAATGATAATTTAATGACCCCATTAGTGTGTTCCTAATTTTTTGGTTGGGACTAAAATTCCACCTAGGGTGTCTTTATCCCTGAAGACTCTCGGGACCCTAATTTTTGGATATTTGGATTGGGCCCCTTCTTGGTGTCTGTGCCCTAAGTTTGTTAGGACTTGGGACTAAGATGCCACCTAGGGAATCTTTGTCCTCCTTGAGTCATTTTTTAGGATTTCATTTCAAATTCTGGTGGGATTTAGCCTCCTTTATTTAATGCATTCATATGTTGGTTTGGTGTCATATAATTTTAGGATATTAAGCCTAGATAAGTATAAATACAAGGTTAAATCATTAATTTCAACCCAAGTCTTTTGTGAGATCTATTATCATAGAATAATTGAGTTCACAAGAGAATTCAAGAGTAGATTCACCAATCATTTGGAGCCATTTTCAGATTCAAGCATCAATCAAAGAGTTTTCTTGCATCATGTGTGTTGTTGTGCTAACATTTCTGATGTAGGGTTTTGATTCAAGCAAGGAATTCAAGTCCTATATTTCAATCATTCAACATCCATATCCATTGCAACCATTACACATAATTTTGTAGAATTTATAAGGGTTTGGTGAGTTATAGCATTGCATGTTTTTCATTCACTATTTCTTTCATTTCTAATTCATTTCAAGGTTTAATTACCAACAACGGGTTTGGCCAGGGCATGTTTGTGATTGCAGATCTAGGTTGAAGACTTGAAGATCACTTGGAGTGAAAATTTGTATTTCAAAGTTTCCATCTTCACGGAAACTCACCTATAGGCCACATTCAAAACATTCAAAACCTGAAATTTGAAGGGAAGCAAGTGCAGATCTTGGAGCTCAGGATCTTGTTTGGTGTTAGAAGAAATTTATAATGGGACTAATACACCATCTTGGGTGTCTTAGACCTCCAAAGCTTATTTTTCAGGTATTTTTCGAGATCAAGTTTCGAGATCCGAAGACTCCTTATTGGTCCCAAAAAATAGCAACGAGACTAATACACCATTCTAGGTGTCTTAGTCCTCCCTGGCATTTTTGAACATCTATGGAATTCCCATGTACAAAACTCCTATCTCCATATTGCATAGTTTCATTATTAGTATCTCTCATTTAGCTTACATTTCTAGCTTTAGGTCATTTTGCATATCACACTGTGTTTTCAAAAAATTATATTTTCCAAGCATTTGCTTGGTGGTGAACCCCTTAGAACTCATAGAACCCCTCCTAAGACCTTACTAATTGAGAATTGAGTCACCTTGTGAGGTTATTAGTCAATCTAATTGGGACTCCTAGGACAATAGTGAATGATTCAATAAGAAAGTGTGATATCTTTCTAGATATCCATTTCCCTATTCATCATTTTGGTGAACCCGAATTTTATTAGCTTTCATTTCATTTCTAATTCGGATTCCATTAAGGTCCTTAGATCTAGATTGCATCTTGCATTAGGGAAAGTGCATATAGGGTTTATTGCATTTTGCATTAGTGAAATTGCATTTAGGGTTTTCTACATTTGCATTAATGAAAGTGCATATAGGTTGTATCTTTACTTTATTGCATCATTTCATTTCATTCAAAAAATGTAAAGTGCATTTTTCATCATCTTAATTGCATTTAGACACATTCTTATTGCATTGAAAATTTAAAAAATTACATTCCACATTACATTTAATTACTTGTTCCTAGTTACTTTTTCTTGCACTTATTTGCATTATTATTTTTTTTGTTTCTGAGCATCAGTGTCTTGTATAGGAAATCTATAATCACTGTTGAAAATCCATAATTCACTATTTTTTGGCAAAAGAACCTCTGCTAGGACTAAAATGCCCTTCCTAGGGTCTTAGTCCCTCTTAGGATTTTTTCTTCAAAAATCTCCCTTCGTTGTTATATGTCTTTTTCGGCCTCTAGAACTTCAAAATCTCACCCAGAGGATGGAGATGTAGACTTCCTAGCATCTTAGTCCCTATTGAATTTGATTCTTCAGTTTTCAGAATCTGAAATTTCTTTTTGTGTTTTTGTGGGCTGCCTTCTACTTTCTATTTTAATTTCCAAATTTTCTATTATTTCAATTTATTTCTTTTCAAGTGTAATTAAAAGCATAGGAGATTGTGTTCATTGCACTTTTTTTGGTTTATTCCTTGGATGAGTTGTAGTACTTGGTTTCTTACTACTAATACTATGGTTAGACGAAGTGTGAGACTCATGGCATCCCGTGATAAGACACTCATTCTGGATCTTGGGTTATCAAGATCTCTTACTAATGGTGTTGGCATTAGTTCACTAGGTATGGATCATACCTTTGACACCACTTTTTCTATGCCTACCATACCTACAAGTGTTGTTCCAAGTGTTTAAACAATGGTTGACCATATTCCTCAAGAAAACATAATAAAAATGCATGAAGATTTAGTCCATTTACAAGATCATGTGAGTAATGAAAACATTACAAATAGTGTTATACCTGCCATAGAAAACATTCACCACATGATGGAAAGTGATGAAGGATTAGAAGTTGTGGGTAACTTAGCTCAAATATTTGGAAAAAACCTTCCTCCCACCACCAATGGTGCTCAAGCTTCAAACAATTTTCCCAACCAAGGAGGAAATCAAACTCCTCCTTCTTCCACCATAACCTCAATTCCAACCTATACCAATCCTCAAAATGACCACAACAATGAAACCAACTAGTAGCATCCTTCCTATCTCAAACATTTCCACTAGTGCTCCTTATACCCATGTCACATCTAATCTTATATCTCCTACGATAAGAAATTCATTCACTAGCCCTTCCAACAAATACATACCACCACTATATTCGTCTCCATCACACACTACAAGCAATGATCCCATCATTAACCATCTATTACAAATTATTTCATCCATTCAATGCCAAGTCTCTACCATAAATCAAAATCAAAATGGTCCACCTTCATATTATGTCAAGAGCAATCCATTTTCCTTGGAGATATTAAGAATTCCGGTGCCACAAGGTATAGAGATCCCCAAATTTGAGAAATATGGGAGGAAAGGGAGATCCTACTAATCATGTTAATGCCTTTACTTCTTTGTGTAGTGACTTTATCCTTGAAGGAAAAATTTTGGCTAAAATTTTTCCATGGTCCTTAAAAGACATTGCCTTGCATTAGTTTTTTGCATTACCGAATAACTCAATTGATTCATTCAATGAATTGGTTGAGGATTTTACTAACAATTTACAAGTGCACATGGTTCCTGAAATGACATTGGCTAATTTGATATGATGTAACAAAAATGAGGGTGAAAAAATTCACTGACTTTATCTCACGCTACCAATTGCTTTATTCCCAAATCATTGTGAAAGTTCTTGATTCCCACCTTCAAAATATGTTTGTAGAAAAATTACAAAGCAAGATAAGGGATAAGCTCACAATGGTGAAATTCCCATCCTTTATGCATTTATGAATTTTCCTTTGAGACTATCAGAATTCCCTAACATGTAGTGAACCAAAAAACCACCCCTACATGTCCTAAAAATACTGAAGTCTCAAACCAAAACACTTACCAACCTTTTAGAAGACAAAACAAAATTTTCCTTCAAATAAATTTCACCTCTCAACCTACCCAACCAGTTGATACCCAAGTAGCTGCTACAAAGAAGAGTAATCCTTATATTTTTGGGGATCTGAAAAGACAATTTACTCCCTTACCCAAAACACTCCACAACATTATGACCCAACTCTTAAACAAAAACATACTTACCTTACCTCCTGTTGGACCTTTAAAATTTAGACACAATGCCTATTGTGCTTATCACCAACAAAAAAGACATGATACGAAACATTGCAAGCATGTTAAACATTTTGTGCAAGACTCATTGATTCTAATCATATCTGAATTAGAGGTGTAAATGAAAATGATAATAAGTTCATAGCTCCTCCCAACCAAAACTTGAAAATATTTACCAATCCCATGCCCAACCATAATATTTCATTTGTTAAGGCTAGTGAAACTAAGCCTGATGTGATGAACGTTGACACATATGATGAGAATATGAGTAATAATGAAAAAAATCCTATGAATGATGAACAAAATCTTATGGATACTAATGAAAAAAGTTCTATTGATACAATGATAGGAGTGGTTGACATCAAGCCTCATAAATAGCAAATAATCTACATTAATTTTTCTTTAGAAGAAACAATTAAACATGCACTTGATGGTCCCCTTTACATAGCCAACATAATCAATAACAAGCCCACTTTTGTGATTTTAATTGATCCCGTCTATGGAGAGAATGTGATCACACAAGAACTCTTATATGTGCATGAAATCACTCAAGATAGATATGATAAACCAAAATCATGGATCAAAACACATGATGGTTTTTCTCATGCTACAACAGGCTATAAATCATTCTCTATCATATTTAATTCAGACCAATTTCATGTGAAGTTAGGCTATAAATGGCTTTGCTCCATGAATTTGGTACCATCTATTGTCCATAAGTGCTTAAAGTTTCTATTTGGCAATGGAATATTTGATGTGAACCATAAAGGATTTAGACCCGCATCTTCCCATGGAAACTTTTCCTTAGATTATTTTTGGCTTGAACCTATGGAACCTATCTGACCCCATGGATACTTCCTTTTCTTAACCTACCAAAAGTTCAAATACAATTGCATAGCCAGACTATCCATCGAGAAATTTCCTCACCGATGTTTGAACCGACAAGAGAAAACAATGTTTAAACCCTACTAACAAACCAAGACCCAACCATGAACAATCCCTTGCCCATTCCCTACAATAGACCTTGAGGAAACCAGAAAAGTCCTAGTCCACCACCTAATCAAATTTATAAAGCCAAAGAGAAAGTGGTTAAACGATCTTCCATGGTTTCTTCTATTCTTCCCTCACAAGAAGAAAAGGAACCTATGATTAAAAAACCCACTCCTACACTAATGTAACTCAAAAATCATAGTAAAATGAACCGCGGTGCTATAGAGCGTAGGCGTAGATGTCATTTTATTGCTTGAAAGATGCAAAATGATAACAAAATTGAAAATAAAATTATGAACTTGACAGAAGCAATAAACGATTACCCTCCTCTCTTACCAGAACAAACATAAATTATGTCTCCAACACAACAAGGACCAACATCTTCTATGGATACTATCATTCATCCTCCTATTGTGATTAAATTGGATGACAATGAGGAAATAGTTAAAATTGATGAGGAAGTGCATAATTATGAATTGAATCTATTATTTTCCTCTTCCATGAGCTTAAGCAACAACAACCTTGATGATCCTCCTAAACTGAGTGATTCACCATGTGTTGAAATTGGAAATTTTCCTAGTACAACACTTGATGTTGTCCCTCTTGTTAGTGATCTACATTCTGGATATACTGAACAAGATTGGGATGTAGATGACCTGCTGGATGGTTGAATCGCATGCGTTATACTAGTCTATTATTTCTTTCCTTTTTCTTTTGTTTTACTTTTTGTTCGCTTCCATGTGCATAATGTGATCCCCCCTAATGTTTTGTTTGATCTTCTCCTCTCTATGTGCATTCCTCTATTTGTACCTTCATTCTTCTATATGTCATATACTTTTACCTTTTGATTGACCTTTATCTTTACTTTCATTTTTTTTTCTTGTGTTTTCCTTTTAGGGATGACACGAGGCATCAAGACGCTCATGTCTCCTTCATGTTGACCCAACAACTTTTTCATTATCTTTTCTTTTCCTTTCATTTTCTTTTTCATTTTTCTTGTATTTTCCTTTTGGGGATGACACAAAGCATCAAGATGTTCATGTCTCCTTCATGTTGACCCCAAAAAAAATTTAATTATCTTTCCTTTTCCTTTCATTTTCCTTTTCCTTTTTCTTGCGTTTTCCTTTTGGGGATGACACAAGGCATCAAGAAACTCTATGTCTCTTCCATGTTGACCCAAAAGACTTTTCTTTATTTCTTTCTCTTTTTGTGTCATTCTTCTAGTTCTATTTGTATTTGGGGGATGATGACAGTTCCAAGCTCTATAAAAAAATTATGGAAAGGAATATACTGTGGCGTAGAAAATTAGATGCTCTTGGAAAAAGAGACATTTTCACGCTTAATTTGGTCCTACTTTTGAGTACCCTTGCATTAATCATTCTTCAAAATAGCATTTATAGGCCTCTAAGACCCATTATTTTTCATCTAGAGGCCCATTTCACTTTAAAATTATATAAATCCTAACAAACAATACTTAATTCATTCATATCTCAAAAACCCACCTCCAAAAACCACTAGTGGGACCCATTCGCCAAGAGTGACGAATGAGTCCCTATTGGGGAAAATTTCAATTTTGAGCAAGAATTTCACCAACTTAATTCAATTTTTCAGTGGATGTTGGCCTCTTAGGTCTTCATAATGGGAAAATTAGGTATTGATTCCTATAAATACACATTTTAGGTCATTTTTCGCATCTCCTAGTCATTTTTACAAAGTAATTTCAAAAGTTAAGTATTGAGAATCTTCCACAAGAACTTTCATTAGCATTTCTACAGCAAAGTTCAAGTTTTTGGACAACAAGATCAGGTTTTTTCAAGTCTTCAAGCTCACTTACCACTCAAGATCCAACATTGCAAAGAGTTGATCATGGATTCCTATGGAGACATCTAGGTTGAGGAGATACAACTAGCAATCAAATCACACCTTATGACATGTTTTCAAAGTGATTTCATTTCCCATTTTCTCTTTATCTTCATATTTAAGGTTTGCATGTCAATTAAATTCATTTGAAGTGTTGTAGTCTTTCCTGGATTGAATTCTTGCATCATTCAAATCACATTTACTTATCTTATTCTAGCACATTAGAATAGGGTTGTATCTTACATCGTATTTTCCTAGTCTTAGACACACTTAGGGCTAGGGTTTTATGCAGGTTTGATCTATTCAATGTTTAATTACCTAATTAGGGGTTTGAAAAAGGAAAACACCCCATTAGAAAAAAATTTAAAGTTGTTTTGTAGGTGTTTTTTAGAGATTTAGATCTGGGTTTCTGTTAAGTGTTGTTCAGGTGACAAAGTGTAGATCAGAAACTTAAATTTCCAAAAAATAGAAAAATGAATAATTCACCATGGTTGGTGAATGAGTCCCACTAGAGGTGCTTGATAAAAAAGAGTGCATATTCCAGTACCCTTTTGGCAGAAACAAGATTTTGGGTAGGAACCCTAGTTTGGGACTGATTCGCCTAGGGTGACGAATGAGTCCCAATCAGTCAAAAAGTTAACATTTCCAAATTTTTAGAGCATTTTTCCAATCTTCATCAGGTTTATAGGTGCACTCCATTTAGTCTCATTAAGTTTTGTTTTCATTTGTGGATGTTTCTATTTCATTTCTGCATATCAGACTGTGTTTTCAAACATTTCACATTTCATAGGTTTTGCATAAATAAACAATCAATTTTATCATTTTGTTGCACTTAGGTCATTGCATTTAGGCATATTTCCATCATACTTGCATTAGTTTGGGTAAACTACCTATATTTTATGTAAGATCTATCTCTCTCCTTTAGGTGAAAAACCCTAATTGAGCAAGAGAGTCATAGTATCGTAAACCACAAAAATCTTTGGTTCACATACTAACCCCAAATCCATAGATACCTTTTTTTTTTGGTTTTTTTTATTTTGGGGGAAACCCTTTTCTTTTATTTTTCTCTTACATGATGTATCCTTACTCAGAAACATATGACTTGGCATAGGGCTTTCCAAGTTGGCTCTTATGTCATCCTTGTTTGCATTTTCATTTGGCTACTTTAAAGTACTTACTTACAGGATGGTGTTAGAAATTCTTTTAAAGTGGGGGCATACATTGGCATTATTTGGCATGATTGCATTTTTCCTTTTCATGTTCTTTGATGTGTTTTTCTTATTTTGACACGCGACATGTTTTCCTCTTTTTCGTGGCATTGAGAGTAATGTCCTTCAAGAGTGTGATCTATTTTAGCATATTATATTCCCTAGTGGTGATGTGATGCACTACATCCCTTAAGTGGTGAATCTTTTATTATTTGAATGGTCCTCCCTTGGAGACATTAGGCACGATGTCCCCTAAGAGTAAGACCTCGCATGAATTAAGAAAAATCCTTTTGAACATTCCTCTTTCTTGTTGCATTTCCTTTTTGTCCTTATTAAAGTCATCGAGGTGTGGCTTTGATACAAACTACCTTTGAGCTCACCTAGTGGACACTTGGCTTCCACTAGCCCTCGTGAGCATGCATTTTTGTACCTTATTAAAGTGATGGAGGTATGGCTCTAATATGGTCCTCTGGGGCTCACCTAGTGAACACCTAGCTTCACTAGCCCTTATGAGCATGCATTTTTATTTTGTCCTTATTAAAGTCATGGGAGTATGACATTGATATGGATTTCTTGGGGCTCTCTTAGTGGACACCTAGCTCCCACTAGCCCTTGTGAGTGTGTGTTTTGTTTGCATATTGGACAATATGTTTCACTTGTAAATTTTTTTTTGGACAAACAACCTAAACCCGATCCATCACATTGGATGGCCAATCAAAGCTTGATCCACTACAGTTTTCCTTTTTCCTTTTTCCTGTTTCCTTTCTCCTGTCTTTGATGGTATATGTTTGTGATTGGTTATGGCTTCATTTATCATCTGCAAGCATGTTCTTTTGTACCTACCTATGTTGGTTTTTCCATAGGATCTTGATCCTACGGGCTTGACCACCATCTTGATTATTGTCACCCTACCTTACTAGAATTTTTACATTTCAACCCCTCTTGATTGTGTGGATGGCTACTTTTTAGTGTGAGTTTGAAGCAAGTTCATCCTCTCACTAAAGTTGGGGTAAATGTAGTAGGAAAATGCATACCCTTGCATTTTCACACTTGTTTGGGTCCGCCTTACTTTATTTATTCTTATTTTTTGTTTAATTGGTCCTACTTTTTGTCCACAATTCCCATGAATAATCTATTTTTTTGGTTAATCCTAACATTCTCCAATACATAAATGATAATTTAATGACTCCATTAGTTTGTCCTTGATTTTTGGGTTGGGACAAAAACACCACCTAGGGCGTCTTTGTCCCCCAAGACTCTTGGGACCCTAATTTTTGGATATTTGGACTGTGCCCCTTTTTGGTGCTTGTGCCCCAACTTTTTAGGACTTGGGACTAAGACACCACCTAGGGCATCTTAATCCTCCTTGAGTCATTTTCGCAATTTAATTTCAAATTTTGGCAAGATTTAGCCTCCTTTATTTAATGCATTTATTTGTTGGCTTGGTTTGATATAATTTCAAGATATTGAGCCTACATAAGTATAAATACATGGTTCATTTACTTCAACCCAATTCTTTTGTGATATCTCTTATCATAGCATAATTGAGCTCACAAGAGCATTCAAGAGTAGATTCATCAAGCATTTGGAACTATTTTCATATTCAAGCATCATATCAAAGAGTTTTCTTGTATCATTGATACAAAGAAGGGTGGATAATATTGAAAATCTTCCAATGAAGCAAACTTTCAAGGTTCAAATCATGAAATGATGGGTTTTTTCTCAACAACCCTCAATCCTCTAGTAGTACTTCCTAACTAGTTTTTTCATTAGAATTTGTTTTGCAGACCTCAAACCTAGGTTGTAAAGGAATTTTTGAGTACCCTTTATGGAATTTGACAACATATTTAATTCTTAGGTTGGGGTGTTTTTTAACACAAGGGTCTATTTTTGAATGTTTCATTTTGCACTGGGTCTAATTAGGCTTGAACAACTAGGTAGTAATGTGGTTTTCAATCTCTAGGCCTTAAATTTTCACACCAATGCCTTAAAAATGTCTTATGGGATCTACAAAATCCACCAAAATCACTTAAACTTACCAAGAACTTTTTTCCAAACCCTAAGTCCTATGCAACTTCAATGCCTAATTGAACAAACTTGGTAGCAACAATTTGTGGTTTTTCAGCCATAATTTTAAGTGAAAACATTATATAATGAATATTATCATAATTTTAGATACCCATTTTGGATTTATAAAACATATCTCAAAATCAAGTGTGGTCACTTTGCACATAAGCCTTAAAAAATTAGTTTGTTTGGTCACTTTTACCCTAATTAGGGTTTCAGACCTGTTTGTAGTAAAATCAACACAACTCCCTTAAAACACAATGAAATTGAGTGCAAACAAATAAATAAATAAATTCAATTATCTTTCAATGCCAATTGGTCTGAGATCAAGATATGGAATATCAAATCTGTACCACATGCTACAATAGGCCAGTTATAGAAAAAATATGGAAGTGGCAATCACCAATTTGATCATAAGTTTCACAAAACATGATGAAATTCAACCAAACATAAATCATTATAAATATGACTACATTCTACAACTTTTTCAACAACTTTTAGGTCTATACAAGAAATTAATAATCCGTGCGATACAAAGGAACATGCCTGCAATGTTAGAGATGCACATAAAATGATTGCTTACATTCACCCAAACTCCAAAATCAATGCCTCCAGCTCCCCATTCGAGTTTGGAGGGTGTTCTTATAAATTACCAACCAAAACCAACTACCTTCAACCAATTTTGGATTAGTTTACTAATAAAACACAAAATTGATACCTTTTGCAAAAGTTGGTTGACAATTTTTTCAGCAACATTGACAACTTTTACAATTTTTAACCCATGACTCTATAACTTTCCAAAATGGATTGAAAATGATTTCAAATGGTGATAAATGACCTTATTAGACCAAACACATTAAAAAAAAAATGAAACCAAAATTTGAATGAATTTTACCATATGACCTGAAGGTACCCCTGCACCATACTCCCAAGGAAGAGAAAATTTGAGGTCCACCTCAAATAGGAGTCTTCTTTCTTATTTTCCAATTCCTTTGCATGCATGCATTGGTTATTTTTTCCTAGATCTCAAATACATTTGTATCAATTGGTGAACTTGTGTATTTTGGTCCATCAACATGCTTCTTGAGCCAAGGCCAACTTGGTACAATGTAGCCATGTGTTTTTGTTTTGGTTCTTGTTCTAGCTTGACCTTGGACTGCAATTGTAAATTTACTTTCAATGTCATCCACTTTTTCTTCTTTACTTGCACAAGAAACAAACATATTAAATAAATCATATTTTTCTTCATTCATACTTCACTTCTTCATCCACCCCATTTTGTTTACCACATATTCTTTTCTCTTCATGATTCTCTAAAATATTTGGCTTCACCTCAACCTTACGTAGCCATTCATTTTCATTTTTGAATTGCTCATCCATTCTTCCATTCTCCTTGACATCAACATTCTCAATTCTCAATTCTTCTCTTGACAACCATGCCATATACTTATTCTCCATGACTCTCTCCTCTCTTTGGACTATCCTTGAGTCCTCTACAACTTATTTTGTTGTCTCTTCTTCTTCTTCTTGAACATCATCCACTTCAACACCAATGTCACCATTACTTTCATTCGTTTGAGCAAATTCAAAAGAAAATTCTTCCATTTCTTTTTCAAACAACATGTTTCTTTCAAAATGTGTTACTTCATCCATTACCCCATTTCTCCTTTCCTCATACTACTATACTTTCTTCTTCTCACTTAACAACAAGCTTTCAATTCCTATGCACTCATCCTTCAAGGCTATTAATACATATTTCATCCCATATTTCTACAACTCATATGCGTTGTTTTTGTTTTTATACTTTGATGCCTTGTTATAATGTCACAACCTTCCAAACACAATGTGACATACATCCAAATGCATAATATCACAAACTATTTGATCCTTATAACTTCTTATGTGAAAATCAACTTGGCATTGCTCACATAGAGTTACCTGATCACTTGTTTGAAGCTAGGTCACTGAATAGGGTGTGTGGTGTTGTATTCTTTTCAAAAAAAATTAATCTGTCATATATTGAGAAACAATATTATCCATAAAGATATCTAAGATCACAACTTGACAACATTTACCTTTAGACTTCTAGGTAGTTTGAAATAAGCTTTCCTTTTCCATCTTGCTTGCTTTCTTAGTTTTCATTTCTTCCTCCTTTATCATCTTTTCTATTTCTTCCTCTTGTAGCTTCTTTGCCACTTTGAACAATTTATTTAATAATTTTGATGCCCTTTTCACATCCTTTTTCTTATTAAGAGTCATCTCGAAAATCAAATCTCACTAAACCACATTAGCCAAAATGAAGGGTTTTTGCTCACTAACCCTCAATCCTCTAGTAGTTCCTAATTGGTTTTTTAATCACATTTTTTTGTTTAGACCTCAAAGCTAGATTTTAAAGGATTTTTTTAGTACCCTTTATGGCATTTGACAACATATCAAATTTTCAAGTGGGGGTGTTTTCTAACAGAAGGGTCTATTTTTTACTGTTTCATTTTGCACTAGGCTTAATTAGGCTTGAACAACTAGGTAGCAATGAGGTTTTCAATCTCCAATCCTTACATTTTCACACCAATGCATCAAACATGTCTTATGGGGTCTGCAACATCCATCACAATCACTAGAAGCAACTTCCCAAGAGCTTTTGTCCAAACCCTAAGTCCTATGCAACTTCAATGCCTAATTGAAGAAACTTGGTAGCAATAATTTGTGGTTGTTTGGCCATAATTTTCAATACAGACATGATATCAAGAATATAAAATTAGTTTTAGATACCCTTTTTTTTCTCTATACTCAAAATTAGGGGTGGTCACTTTGTACAAAAACCTTCAAAATTTGGTTTGTTTGCTCAATTTTACCCTAACTAGGGTTTTAGACTTGTTTGCAGTAAAATAGAGACAAATCCCTCAAAACAAAATGAAATTGAGTGAAACAAAAATAAATAGAAAGTATATTCAATTATCTTTCAATACCAATTGGTTTGATATAAATATATCTAATATCAAATCTGTACCACATGTTGCAACAATGTGATTACATAAAAAATTTGGAAGTGGCAGTCACTAATTGGATCATAACTTTCACAAAACATGATGAAAATCAACCAAACAAAAAGGATTAAAAATCTAAAAACATTATAGTAATTTTTCAATAAATTTTAGGTTTTTACGAGAAAATAATAATTTGTACTGTAATACAAAGGAACATGACTACATTGTTAGAGATACACAGAAAATGATTACTTACATTCACCCAAACTCCAAAATCAATGCCTCCAACTACCCATTCAATTTTGGAGGGTGCTCTTATACATTCCCAACCAAAACCAACTACCTTCAACCAATTTTGGATTATTTTACTAATAAAACATGAAATCGACACTTTTTACAAAAGTTGCATGACAACTTTTTGAGCAACATTGACAACTTTTACAATTTTTAACCCATGACTCTATAACTTTCCAAAATGGATCCAAAATGATCCAAAATGGTCATAAATGACCTTATTAGTCTAAAAAAATAAATATATATATATAAAACCAAAATTTGACTAAATTTGACCATATGGCGTGAAGGTGCCGCTGCACCAATCATGTGTGTTGTTGTGCTAACATTTGTGATGTAGGGTTTTGATTCAAGCAAGCAATTCAAGTCCTATCTTTCAAGAATTAGAGATCCATACCCATTGTAGCCATTACACACAAGTTTACAAACTTTATAAGGGTTTGATGAGTTATAGAATTGGATGTTGTTCTTTCACCATTTCCTTCATTATTTCTATTTCATTTCAAGGTTTAATTACAAACAAAGGGTTCAAACAAGGAAAACCCCCATTCACTAAAAAAAAAAAAAAATTCCTTCCTTACATATTTGTGATTGCAGATGTAGGTTGAAGACTTGAAGATCACTTGGAGTGCAAAATTGTCAAAGTTGCATTTCAAAGTTGTCATCTTCACGGAAACTCACCTACATGTCACTTTCAAAAGATTTAGAACCTGAGAAATGAAGGGAAGCAAGTACAAACCTTGTAGCTTAGGATCCTATTTCGAGGTAGCAGAAATTCAAAATGGGACTAATATTCCATCTTGGGCATCTTAGTCCTCCTAGGCTTATTTTTCATATATTTTTTGAGATTCAGTTCTAAGATCTGAAGACTCTGTAGTGGCCCCGAAAAGTAGCAGCAGGACTAATATTCCATTCTAGGCATCTTAGTCCTCCTTGGAATTTATGAACAACACCTTTGCATTTCCAAAATCTTCACAACATCTCCATACTTCCCAGGTACACACCTCGTATCTCCTTATTACATATTTTTGTTGGAAACAAAAGGGCAGGAAACTAAGAGGGTGGGGTGAATCAGTTGTCACAAAGTTTCAAACTTATTCAACTTATTAAACTTATTCTCAAATCTAATTAATAACCATGTAAGCATAAATCAACAACACATCAAAAACACACATAACACCAATATTTTTTTGTGTGGAAACCCTATTAGGGAGAAAACCACGGTGGAGGTTAGTCCATAAGATTATACCCTATTAAAAGTATAAAGAAATGTGAATGGGGAATGTACATGCATTCAAGTAAACTACCTAGAGATCACTACTCAATTACAAAAGGAAGACTCATTGTCTTGCAAAAGATTTGGATTACATCCACAAGATTTGAACTAAGAAAATAACATTTGCTAATGCCTTATTACAGTTTCAGTTAAGCACATGAACACTTCTTCACTCTTCTTCACTCTCTACTCTACCTTCAAAAGATTTAGAACATTATTCACACATACCATACATTCAAATGGTATAAACAATCACTTATAAATATCTATAACAATAAATTACATCGCTACATGGTTACCTTAATTAAATAATAAAATGAATACAAATTGTCAGCCCAAAACATTAAAGATTATTAATACGAATCAACCAAGGTTGGCTACAACATAGTGAAGAACTGAAATAAAATATTCAAACATGAAAACACCTCCAAAAATATTCCACGAAGATCCACAACACGCTACAATACCCTGTCGGCCAAGAACATGAAAAACATGAACATGCAAGAGAAAATCTCCAATCAAGAGAAAAATGATCAATGCAGATGTGCAACAAAGATAGAGCATGATCTAGAAATGTCCACAAACATCATGAATCAACAAAGAGGCATCTACAACAACTGAACTTACTAAAATTGCATCATCTTCATTCTGGAACACCAACTGAAGCAATAAAAAAATTGTTAGAATACAAATCTTCATAACACGATCAAATCTTCACATAGATCTCTACAACTTGACATGGATAAACTAGACAAGAAACCATTTAGTCCACAACCTCTGATCATCAATGTACTAGCTCACCAATAGAATGGGCTTCACTTCATAACTGACAACATGCAACTTATTTCATTACAATTTTCTCAATATCCTCGACATATACAACTTCTAAGACATTAATGCCAATAGTGTTGAAATCAATGACAACCACATATTAGCAACACAACCATAACATCTAACAATCTCCCCGTTTGGAATTTATGGCAATACATGATGTGAAAAACACCATCAACATAGCTATCTTCAACACTTACTGCCCCTTAGGTTCTGACTCTTTTCTCCTCAATTCTTGTACATGACTCTTCTTCCCACATGACTCTTGTCCTTACATAATTCACAATTTTTCACATGACTCTTCTCCCCCTTTGACATCAATAAAAAATATCTATTTTCTCCACACAAGCTCTGAACCACATATCTGAACATCTGACTACTCCCCCCGAGTAGTAGCCACCACAACATCAATTCAGATCAAGATATGACTATGAAATGTAGGGATTGATGCAATTCAATGCATCTTAGTTCTGATTAGGAGAGGTAATCATCACTAGCTTCCCTCTGAGATAATCAAAATTATCCTTAGGTGACAACTTTGTAGAGATATCTGCAATATGTTCCTTAGTAGGCACATACTCTAGTATGACTTCCTTTTCGCTCACCTTCTCTGTCAAAAAGTGAAACTTGATAGATATATGCTTAGTCCTTGAATGCAGCATCAGATTCTTAGAAATTTTAATTGCACTTGAATTATCACATAATATAGCAATGGGTTCATCATACACAACTCTGATATTTCTCAACATCTACTTCATCCACAATACTTGAGTATAATTACTAGCAACAACAATGTATTCTGCCTCTGCAGTAGAAAAAGAAATGGAATTTTTCTTCTTAGTTAACATTGAAATTAGCTTCTTACCCAAGAAAAATGCACCACCACTAGTACTCTTTTTGTCATCCACATCACCTGTCCAATTAGTATCAATAAAATCACTCAAAGTAAGATCATCATCTTTAGGATACCACAACCCAAAATCAACTATCCCCTTCACGTATCTAAAAATCCTCTTCATAACAGTTACATCAGATTCCTTAGGATCAACTTGAAATCTTGCAACAATGCATACAACATTCATGATATCTAGTGTAGTTTGAGTCAAATAAAGCAATCCACCAGTCATCAATTTGTATCTAGTCTGATTTTCTTTCAAAGAATCATCATCTTGTTTCAATTTTCATTTGGTCACCATAGGTGTTCCAATTGGCTTTGAATCTTCCATACCAAACTTCTTTAACAATTCTTTCACATACTTGGATTGAGATATGAAGATCCCTTTATCTAGCTGAGTAATTTGCAATCTAAAAAACAATCATCTCACCAATCATAGACATATCAAACTCATTCTGCATCTCATCAACAAACTTCATGCACAAACCATCATCTCCTCCAAAAATGATATCATAAAAAAAAAACTTCAACAATCAGATCTTTATCATGATCAATCTTGAAATACAGATTACTATCAGCAAAACTTTTATTGAATCCAAGCTTTATCAAATACTTGTCCAATTTGGCATACCATGCTCTTGGGGATTTCTCAAGTCCATACAATGCTTTCTTCAACTAACAAACCATATCAACCTGATTAGTCAATTGAAATCCATCAGGTTGCTCAACATACACCTCTTCTTCCAATTCGCCATGTAGAAATGTTGACTTGATATCCGTCTAATAAACCTTGTATTTTTTGTAAGCAACATAAGCAAGAAATAGTCTCACGGCTTCAATCCTAGCAACAGGTACAAAGGTTTCTTTAAATTCAATTCCTTCCATATGTGAATATCCTTTACACACCAGTCTTGATTTATTTCTAACAACTTCACATTGCTCATTCAACTTGTTTCTAAAGACCCATTTATTTCCAATTATATTTTTGTCCTAAGGTCTAGAAACAAGAATCCATGTATTATTCTTCTCAACTTTCTATAGTTATTCTTTCATTGCTTCTACCCAATGTTCATCTTTGCATGCTTCATTCACATTGTTAGGCTCAGTATTTGAAATCAGACACTATTCTTCTACAATTTTTCTCCTAGTCTAAACACCTTTATTCTTATCACCTATAATCTGATCTTCTGAATGATTTAGTCTTACATACCTTGGAGTCTTAGGATGTTCTTGAAATTTTGGCTCTTGTGATCTCTCTTCTGCATTTTCACTAGTTCCTTTCTCTTGATTTTCTTGATTCACCAGAATGATCTAGATTCAATTTTGAGTTTGAACTTTCTTTCCTATGATTAAAATGTTATTCTAATCATCTAAATCATATCCACAGGTTCTAGATGGTCTAGCTATGTCTTCATCAACCTTGACATTTGCACTTTCAACTATTTTCATCAATCTCTTGTTGTAGCACTGGTAGGCCTTACTCTTAGTAGAATAACCAAGAAAGATTCCTTCATCACTCCTAGGATCAAACTTTCCTATCCCTTCATGTATTTTGATATATCATTTACTCCCAAAGATTCTGAAATATCTAACAATAGGATTATGATCAGTCCATAGCTCAAAAGGGGTCTTACTAGTATCACCTTTGACTTGTACCTAGTTAAGGATGTAAACAACAGTACTCATAGCTTCTTTCCAATAGATATGAGGAACATTTTCTTCAAGCATCATAGTCCTAGCAACATCTTGAACTATCCTTTTCTTCCTTTCCACAACTTCATTTTGTTGAGGGGTCTCTGGGGTAGATAATTGTCTCTTTATTCCATGCACTTCACAAAAATAATTAAAATCATGGGAAGTGTATTCATGACCTCTATCTAATCTCAAAAATTTAATCTTTAGACCTGTCTCTATCTCAACCATAACCTTAAAAATATTGAATTTCTCCAGAGCTTTAGATTTCTCCCTTAAGAAAGTAACCCACATCAATCTAGAGTAATCATCAATAAGTAACATGAAGTACCTATCTTCTTGTAAGCTTCTGACTCTAGAAGGAAAACACAAATTAGTATGAACAAGCTCCAACACTTCTTTTGAACAATGTTGTTTGCTTTGAAATGAAATTCTAGTTTCCTTCCCTAACTTACATTCCTTGCATATAGTATTAGTAGGCTCTACCAACTTAGGAAGATATCTCACTACCTGAGTAGAACTTATCTTGATAATATTATCAAAATTTACTTGACACATTCTCCTATGCCACAACCAACTTTCATCAAATTGAGCAATTAGACAACTTTTACTAGCAGCATTGAAGTCAAAGATGTTACCTTTTGTTTTCTACCTAAAGTAATCACATTTTTGGAACTTCCCAATATATCTATTTTCTCCACACAAGCTTTGAACCACATATCTAAACATCTAACTACTCCTCCTAAGTAACAACCACCACAACATCAATCTGGATCAAGATATGACTATGAAATGCACAGATTGAAGCATGTCAATGCATCTTAGTTCTGATTAGGATGGGTAATCACCCCTAGCCTCCCTCTAAGATACTCAAAAGTATCCTTAGGAAATGGCTTTGTAAAGATATCTTTACAAAGCCATTTCCTAAGGATACTTTTGAGTATCTTAGAGGGAGGCTAGGGATGATTACCCCTCCTAATCAAAACTAAGATGCATTGACTTGCTTCAATCTGTGCATTTCATAGTCATATCTTGATCTAGATTGATGTTGTTGTGGCTTCTACTCAGGGGAAGTAGTCAAATGTTCATATATGTGGTTCAAAGCTTGTGTGGAGAAAAGAGATCTTTTCCATTGATTTCAAAGGGGGAGAAGATTCATGTGAAAAACTATGAATTATCTAAGGAGAAGAGTCATGTGTGATGTGAAAAACACAATCAACACAACTATCATCGACACTTACTCCCCCTTAGGTTCTGACTCTTTTCTCCTCAATTCTTTTACATGACTCTCCTTCCCACATGACTCCTCTCCTTAGATAATTCACAGTTTTTCACATGACTCTTCTCCCCCTTTGAAATCAATGACAAAGATCTCTTTTCTCCACACAAGCTCTAAACCACATATCTGAACATCTGACTACTCCTCCTGAGTAGCAGTCACCACAACATCAATCTGAATCAAGATATGACTATGAAATGCACATATTGATGCAATTCAATGCATCTTAGTTTTGATTAGGAGGAGTAATCACCCCTAGCTTCCCTATGAGATTCTCAAAAGTATCCTTAGGAAATGGCTTTGTAAAGATATTTGCAATATGTTCCTTAGTAGGAACATATTCTAGTCTGACTTTCTTTTCACTCACCTCTCTCAAAAAGTGAAACTTGATAGATATATGCTTGGTCTTTGAATGCAACACCGAATTATTATAACTATATATACTCGACAACAAACACTTTAATCCACAACCTCTGATCATCAACATATTGAGCTCACTAATAGACTAAGCTTCAGTTCACAACTGACAACCTGCAACTTATTTCATTACAATTTTCTCAATATCCTCAACATATACAGCTTCTAAGATATTTATGCCAATAGTATTGATATCAATGACAACCACATATTAGCAACACAACCATAACATCCAAAAATCACCCCCTTTGGCATTCATGGCAACACATGATCTGAAAAACACCATCAACACAAGTATCTTCAACACTTACTCCCCCTTAGGTTCTGACTCTTTTCTCCTCAATTATTTTACATGACTCTTCTTCCCACATGATTCTTCTCCTTAGATAATTCATAGTTTTTCACATGACTCTTCTCCCCCTTTGACATCAATGACAAAGATCTCTTTTCTGTACACAATCTTTGAATCACATATTTGAACATCTGACTAATCCCCCTAAGTAGCAACCACCACAACATCAATCCGGATTAAGATATGACTATGAAATGCATGGATTGATGCAATTCAATGCATCTTAGTTCTTATTAAGAGGGTTAATGACCCCTAGGTTCCCTCTAAGATACTAAAAACTATCCTTAGAAAATGGCTTTGTAAAGATATATGCAATATGTTTCTTAGTAGACACATATTCCAGTCTGACTTCCTTTTCACTCACCTTCTCTCTCAAAAAGTGAAACTTGATAGATATATGCTTGGTTTTTGAATGCAACACTAGATTCTTAGAAATGTTAATCGCACTTGAATTATCATAGAATATAGCAATGGATTCATCATACACAACTTTGATATTTTTTAACATTTGCTTCATCCACAATACTTGAGTACAATTATTAGAAACAACAATGTATTATGCCTCTGTAGTAGACAAATAAATGGCATTCTGCTTCTTACTTAACCATGAAATAAGCTTCTTACCCATGAAAAATGCACCACCACTAGTAATATTTCTTTCATCCACATCACCTGCCCAATCAACATCAGTAAAAGCACTCAAAGTAAGATACTCATCTTTAGGATACCACAACCCAAAATCAACTATCCCCTTCAAATATCTAAAAATCCTCTTCATAGCAGTTGCATGAGATTCCTTAGGATTAGCTTGAAATCTTGCAAAAATGCATACAACATTCATGATATTTGGTCTAGTCTGAGTCAAATAAATCAATCCACCAATCATTGGTCTGTATCTATTCTGATTTTCTTCAAAGAATCACCATCTTGTGTCAACTTGCATCTGGTCACCATAGGTCTATCAGCTAGCTTTGAATCTTCCATACCAAACTTCTTTAACAATTCTTGCACATACTTGGACTAAGATATGAAGATCCCTTTATCTAGCTACATAATTTTCAATCCCAAAAATAATTTCATCTCACCAATCATATACATCTCAAACTAATTTTTCATCTCATCAACAAACTTCATACACAAACCCTCATCTCCTCCAAAAATGATATCATCAACAAAGACTTCAACAATCAGATATTTATCATGATGAATCTTGAAATACAAATTACTATTAGTAGTACCTCCTTTGAATCCAAGCTTCAACAAATACATGTCCAATATGGCATACCATGCTCTTGGGGCTTGCATAAGTCCATACAATGATTTCTTCAACCAACAAACCACATCTCCCTGATTAGTCAATTGAAATCCATCAGGTTGCTCAATATACACCTCTTCTTCAAATTTTCCATTTAGAAATGCTGACTTGACATCCATCTGCTAAACCTTGTAGTTTTTGTAAGCAACATAAGCAAGAAATAGTCTCACAGCTTCAATCCTAGCAATAGGGGAAAAGGTTTCTTCAAATTCAATTCCTTCCATCTTTGAATATCCTTTACACACTAGTCTTGCTTTGATTCTAACAACTTCACCTTGCTCATTCAGCTTGTATCTAAAGACCCATTTAGTTCCAATTACATTTTCATCCTTAGATCTAGGAACAAGAATCCATGCATTATTCTTCTCAACCTAATGTAGTTCTTCTTTCATTGCTTCTACCCAATGTTCATCTTTGTATGCTTCATTCACATTGTTAAGCTTAGTCTTTGAAATTAGACAATATTCTTCTACAATTTTTCTCCTAGTTTGAACACCTTTGTTCTTATCACCTATAGTCTGATCTTCTGAATGATTTATTCTTACATACCTTGGAGTCTTAGGATGTTCTTGAACTTTTGGCTCTTGTGATCTCTCTTCTGCATTTTCACTAGTTCCTTTCTCTTGATTTTTTTGATTTGTCAGAATGATCTCGACTTGATTTTGAGTCTAAACTTTCTTTCCTGTGACTAGACTATTATTCTAATCATTTGAATCATATCCATAGGTTCTAGATGGTCTAGCTATGTCTTCATCAACCTTGACATTTTCACTTTCAATTATTTTCCTCAATCTCTTGTTGTAGCACGGGAAGGCCTTACTCTTAGTAGAATAACCAAGAAAGATTCCTTCATCACTCCTAGCATCAAAATTTATTATCTCTTCATCTCTTCTAATATAGCATTTACTCCCAAAGATTTTGAAATATCTAATAGTAGGCTTATGACTAGTCCATAGCTCAAAAGGGGTCTTACCAGTATCACCTTTGACTTGTACCTGGTTAAGGATGTAAACAGTAGTACTCAGAACTTCTCTCCAATATATATGAAGAACATTTCCTTCCAGCATCATAGTCCTAGCAGCATCTTCAACTATCATGTTCTTCCTTTCCACAACTCCATTTTGCTGAGGGGACTGTGGGGAAAATAATTGTCTCTTTATTCCATGCACTTCACAAAAAGAATTAAACTCATGGGAAGTGAATTCACCACCTCTATTTGATCTTAAACATTTAATCTTCAGACCTATCTCTATCTCAACCATAGCTTTAAAAATATTGAATCTCTCTAGAGCATTAGGTTTGTCCCTTAAGAAAGTAACCCATATCAATCTAGAGTAATCATCAATAAGTAACATGAAGTACCTATCTCCTTGTAAGCTTCTAACTCTAGAAGGACCACACAAATCAATATGAGAAAGCTCCAACACTTCTTTTGAACATTGTTGTTTCATCCAAAATGAAATTCTAGTTTTCTTCCCTAACTAACATTCCTTGCATATAGTATTAGTAGGCTTTACCAACTTAGGAAGATCTCTCACTTCCTGAGTAGAACTTATCTTGATAATATTATCAAAGTTTACATGACACATTCTCCTATGCCACAACCAACTTTCATCAACTTGAGCAATTAGACAACTTTTACTAGCAGCACTCAACTGAAAGATGTTACCTTTTATTTTTGTACCTAAAGCAATCACTTTTTTTAAACTTCCCAATATTCTACACTTTCCATTCTTGAATTGAATATTGTATCCCTTATCAACCATCTGTCCGACACTTAAGATATTATGCTTCAAACCTTCCACATAAAGAACATATCAATATTATTCTTACCATCAAGAGAAATGGATCCTCTGCCATAGATTACACTATCTTTGTCATCACCAAATATTACAACAACACCATCATACTTTTCCAAGCTCACAAAGTTACTTTTATCACTTGCCATGTGATGAGAGCATCCACTGTCAATCACCGATGCATCTTTTTCTTCAACTCTGGCCGCTAGAGCTTTCTCCACATTTGAGCAATGAACAGATTCAGTAGGGATAGGATCATTTTCCTTGATAGGAATAAATACCCATTCATCCTCACTTGTATCCCTTTATCATATTCATCATCTTTCACACATTCATTAGCAGCATAATAGCACTTTCTTTGAAATCTAGGTTTATTAGGTCTTGGCTTAGGAACTATTTTTGGACACCTTGATGAAAATGGACCTATCTTATTGCAAAAAAAAACATTTAATAGGAAATTTCCTTATATACTTACCTTCTCCTCTTTCTTCTCTCTTGACAATAAGTGCCTCAAGCTTCTCTAGCTTTCTCTTCTCTTCTTCAATCTCTCTCATTTACTCCTCATACTTGAATACCTTTCTAGAAGAACCTTCTCCTTGATCATAATTTTGTTTATCTCTACCAGAAGTAGTAGCCTTGAATGTAGATTTTATCTTAGGAAGAGCATCACCAAATTCACTTAACTCAAAAGCAGTAAGCTTACCAATCAACATGTCTCTAGTTACATTTGTTACAGTTCGGAGCTCCTTAATAGTATTAGCTTTGGCTTTGTATGCAACACACAAGGATCTAAGCACTTTAGCAACAATCTCTGATTCTTCCAACTATCCACCAACACATCTGATACCACACACAAGTTCATTCACTCTTTGCATGAAAGTAATAATGTTCTCATCACCCATTCTCAACATTTCATATTTCCCTTTCAGACTTTGTAACTTAGCAATCTTCACATTAGCATCAGGGTATGTGCAGGATCATAATGGGCCAAAAACTGGCTATATGATGGCTATTTGTAGGGTATGTGGCTGACGAATTTTTTTTTTACCCAAAATTGATGAAATGAAAATAGTTTTTAAAGGATATTCTTAACTCTCCACCAATATAAATTATGCTTTACTTTGAATTTAATAAATAATTATTATTCATTTTCTATTTGAATTACGACTAAAGTCCTGATTGGTAGGCTGATTGAAAAACATTTATAGCTTTCAAATGGTATCACATTTTTTGAATCCAAAATATGCATCACATTCTATGCTTCGCATACTATAGGATTAAAAAAATAAAATTCGAATTTCATGAAGTTTTGACCAAGTTAAGGTTGTCAAACATATAAGTTTTTATATTTTTTAAAAGTTGTAATAAAAAAATTGTAATTAATTATTTACTTTGAAAAAAATTACAAAAAAATATGAATCACATCTAGACATGAGTCCTCTACTTATGTCTAAAATCTTGTAAAAAATATTTTCATTTTCTTGTGGTTAGGGTGGTCAAACAAACAGCTACTTCTTATTTTTTCCTTGAATTTTTAAATTTTCACCAAATAGATTTATTTATTTTTAAATAAACTTAGTAGTTTAGAAACTGCATACAATTATCTATAGATTCTATTCTTACATATTTTTTAAATAATATAGATAACTTATTCAAATTTTTACATCAATTTTCCTAACTTTGATTTTTCTGAATTATTTACCACTTAAGGGCCTATTTTTTCCTTGATGATCTTGCACATACCCATCAGCTTCATACAAAGTTTCCAAATTTATTTGAGATCTCATAAGCATTCTTCAAATCCATAACATTTGTCATCTCAAAATCATTCAAAGCACTCGACAATGCTTCCTTGGCCCTGATATTGTACTCCTCATCCCTAATCTCAGCATTTGTAGTAGGACCATTATGAGGAATAACATACCTATTGCTTGTAATGCTGCAGTAGGGTTCTCCAATGCATCTCAGATGGCACTTCATTCATGTCTTCCATAGAGAATAATTTGTTCCATCAAATCTTGGACTATCCTTCTTGTATGTCACCATCTCGTATCACCTCAAGTTGTCAAACTTCTTCCAAGGAACCTGCTCTAATACCAATTGTTTGCAACACAAGGGCCAATGACTAAGAGGGGGGGGGGGGGTGAATCAATTGTCACAGAATTTCAAAATTATTCAACTTATTAACCTTATTCTTAGATCTGATCAATAACCATGAAAGCATAAATAAACAACACATCAAAAACACACATAACACCAAGATTATTTTATGTCAAAACCTTGTTTGGGGAAAAACCATGGTGGAGGTCAGTCCACAAGATTATACCCTATTAAAAGTATAAAGAAATGTGAATGGGGAATGCACATGCATTCAAGCCACTACTTAGAGCTCACTGCTCAATTACAAAAGGAAGACTCACTGTCTCACAAAAGATTTGGGTTACATCCACAAGATTTGAACTAAGAAAATAGCATCTACTAATGCCTAATTACAGTTCCGATTAAGCACATGAACACTTCTTCACTATTATTCACTCTTCTTCACTCTTTGCTTTGCCTTCAAAAGATTTAGAACATTATTCACACACACCATACATTCCAATGGTATAAACAATAGCTTATATATATCCACAACAATAATTTTCATCAGTGCATGTCGGCCTCAATAAAATAATAAAATGAATACAAATTGTCAGCCCAAAACATTGAAGATTATTATTGCCAATCAACCAAGGTTAGCCACAACATAGCGAAGACCCAAAATAAAATAACATGAAAAAACCTCCAAAAATATTCCACGAAGATCCACAACACGCTACAACACCCTGTTGGCCAAGAACATGAAAAATATGAACACACAAGAGAAAATCTCCAATCATGAGCACAACGATCAATGCAGACATGAAACACAGATAGAGTGCAATCTAGAAACATCCAAAAATATCATGAATCACTAGAGAAGCATCCATAACAACTGAACTTACTAAAATCACATCATCTTCATTTAGGAACACCAATTGAAGTAACAAAAAAACTGTCAGAATATAAGTCTTCATAACACAATAAAATCTTAACGTAGACCTTTGAAACTTGACATGGATAAATAGGATATACTTGAAAAGAAACCCTTTAATCCACAACATATGATCATCAATGTACTAAGCTTTCCAACAAACTAAACTTCACTTCACAACTGACAACTTGCAACTTATTTCATTACAATTTTCTCAATATCCTCGATATATACAACTTCTAAGACATCAATTCCAATAGTGTTGACATCAATGAAAACCACATATCAAAAACACAAGCACAACATCCAAAAATTTTCATTATTAGTATCTCTCATTTAGCTTACATTTCTAATTTTAGGTCATTTTGCATATCACACTGAGTTTTCAAATATTTGTCTTTTCCAAGCATTTGCTTCGTGGTGAACCCCATAGAACTCATAGAACCCCTCCTAGGAACTTCCTAATTAAGAATTGAATCACCTTGTGAGGTTGTTAGTCAATCCAATTGGGACTTGTAGGACAATAGTGAATGATTGGAGAGGAAAGTGGTATATCTTTCAAGGTATCCATTTCCATTCATCATTTGTGTGTTGTATTTTGGAATTTTTTGTTATATGGCCACCTTGCATAAAAAAACTTGCATTCCTATAGTTCCATCACATTTTTTCATGAGCTCCAAGCATATGAAGTTTTGCTTGTATCATGAAGCCCAAAAATCATTTTTGTGGCGCCTTATTAAAGTTATTGGGAGGTGTAACTTTGGTATGGTTGAGAGGGAAGCCCAATCTAAGGTATGACTTTCCCCATAGCCACTTGTATGTGTGTGAGTGCATACCAGCCATTTGTTTATGTGTCTCACCTTTTAGGACTTCTCACCCAATGAAAAACTAGGATTTACATTGCCTCAAAGTGAGTACACGTTTTCCAGATAAACAACCTAGATCTGATCCACATCGTGATGTAAAAATGGTTGAAGCTTGATCAAATTATTTTTATTTCTTTTCTCCTTCTTTTTCATCTTTTGAAGTGCATTATTGGCCTTGTCAATGTTCTTTATATCATTTTCATGTGTGTTCATTTGTGCTTATGTTGGTTTGTCATGGGTCTTGATCCTGGGGCCTTGATCACCCCTCTTGATTATTGTCATTTCATCTTGCTAGAATTCGTTCATTGGAACCCCACTTGGTGCGTGTTTGTCTACTTTAGTGTGAGTTTGAAGTAGGTTCATCCTCTCACTAAAGTTGGGGGTAAATGTAGTGTCAAAAATGGGGTCCTTCAGCTTTTTTGCAGTCGTTTGGGTCCTCCTTGTCTATTTTGGCTTAAAGTTTCCTTGATTTAGTGTTGTAATGTGGATAACACATTCACATTAGGTCTTGGGTCCTTGTAAAATAGTGAAACTTAATGGTGCCTTGCAAAAGTGTTGTGAAGTGTTGCAACACAGTTTCACACTTTTCTAGGGTTTCATCAATTAACTAAGCATAATAAACATAATTTTAATCATAATTAATCTTAAGCTTGCCTTATTTAGAGTGTTGTAAAGTGTTGTAAAACACTTTCAGATTCCTCTAGGCTTGTCACTAATAATTGAGATTTATTATGCTTTAATTGGCCCTAATTTTCATCCACAACCCTCATTTATTGCATCTTTTTAAGGACAATCCCAACACAATTATTAAGCAATGAAAATTTAGGTGTTCTTGGTTTGTGTGGCCTAGATTTAGTGTGTGGGACTCATTCGCCACCTTTGGTGAATAAGTCCCACCTAGGTCTTTTTGGGCATAATTCATGTTTCACACCTTTCTAGACAATTTTTATGCTTGGTTTCATGCATTATGTGTGATGGTACTCATTCACCACCATGGGCGAATGAGTCATGTATGACCAAAATTCAAATTTAACTCAGATTTTTGGTGGTATTTTATTCTCCTAGATCTGATGTCAGCTTAATATAGTGTTGTAATTTCAAGAATTATTGCATAATTAACTATAAATATAAGGTTCTTGTTATATTTTTTGGTTGTGTTGCTGATATGTGGTTTTCATTGATGTCAACACTATTAGCATTGATGTATTGTAAGCTGTATATGTCAAGGATATTGAGAAAATTGTTAAAGAAAGAGTTGCGGGTTGATAGTGGAACAATGAAGGTCATGAAGGTGTCTTTCTCAGTAAATTGATCATCAATCATTGTGGACTAAAGGGTTTATTTTTGAGTGTATCTAGTTTATCCATCAAAATTTTTAGAGGTCCGCATGAAGATTTAATTGTGTTCTGAACAGTTGTGTTCTGACAGTTTTTTGTGGCTTCAGTTAATGTTCCTAATTGAAGTTGATGTGATTCTAGTAATTTCAGTTGTTATGGATGATTCTCTGATGATTCTTGGTGCTTGTGGATGTTTCTAGATCATGCTCTATCTTTGTTGCACATCCATGTTGATCAGTGTGCTCGTGGTTGGCAATTTTTCTCGTGTGTTTGGATTATTATGTTCTTGGCCGACATGGTGGTTGTAACTTGTGGATCCTTGGAGATTAAAATTTGAATGTTTTGTGTGCTCGAGGATATTGTTTTAAGTCTTTATTATATTGTGGATGATGATGTTTGATTCACATTGAAAATTTACTTGTAAATTTGGGTTGACATTGTGTATATGTTTTATATTTTGGCCGACAAAGTTGTTAATGTAAATCCATGTTGTAGATATATAAGAATGGTTGTTTGATCAAATTTAAACTGTCTGAGACTGAAGAAGTGCCAAAAAAGAGCAAGTGTGTGAATAGTGATCCAATCATTCAATTGCAAAGCGGAGTGTGAAGAAGTTTGAGAGAAGTGTGAAGAAGTGTTTATGTGGTTAATCAAAACTGTCATCAAGATTTTGTAGAAGCTATTTTCTCAGTTCATATCCTACAGATCTAATCTGACTTGTTGGAAGAAACTGTGTCTTATTTAGGCAGTGATCCCTCTTGTATTTGAGTAGTGAGCTCTAGGAAGTGTGTCTAAATGCATGTGCATTCCCATTATTCTTCATTATACTTTTAATAGGGTATAATATTGTGGACTGACATCCACCATATTTTTTCCCCTAATAGGGTTTCCATGTAAAAAATCTTGGTGTTCTCTGTGTTTCTAATATGTTGATTGTCTATGGTTTATTATTAATTCATTAGATCTGAGATTAAGTAAAGTTAAGTTTGAAGAGTTTAAATATTCTATGACGACTAATTCATCCCCCCTCTCAGTTGTTTGTCCTTGTTTTTCCAAAAATTGGTATCAGAGCAGCTTCCTCTGAAGAAGTTTAAAAGATTTAGGTGATTTGAGATGGCATCATACAATAAGTACACCCTAGATTTGATGGAACAAACTACTCTCTTTAGAAAGCCAAAATGGAGTGTCATTTAAGGTGTATTGGTGAACCCTTCTAGAAGATTACAAAGAACATATATGTTATTCCTTAGAATGGTCCTTCCACTCACTCCTGATGAGATTAAAGAGGCTAAGATTAACATCAGGGCTATTGAAGCTTTACTAAGTGCTCTGATGGATTCATAAATGACAAATGTGATGGATCTAAAGATAGCTCATGAGATCTGGAAGAAGCTAGAGACTTTGTATGAAGGAGATGCACTTGTGAAGGTCGCTAAGCTATAGAGTTTGAAAGGCAAGTATGAAACTTTGAAGATGGGTAAAGATGACAATATTTCTTCTTTTCTCCAAAGAGTAAATGAACTTGTGATGGGTATTAGATGTGTCGGTGGTACCCTGTATGAATAAGAAATTGTAGCTAAAGTGCTCAAATCATTGCCTCCCTCTTACAAATCAAAGTCTCATGTTATTGAAGAGCTCGAAACAGTAACAAATGTGACAAGATATATGCTAATTGGTAAACTTGCTTCCTTTGAGTTCAATGAATTTGGTGATTCTTCCCCTAAGACTAAATTTTCATTTAAGGCCTCTATATCTAGAAGAAACAAGCAAAGATATGATCTGAGAGAGAGTTCTACAAAGACATTTAAGTATGAGGAAGAGATGAAAAAACTTGAAGATGAAGAAAGAGAGGTAGAAGAGCTGGAAGCACTAATTGTAAAGAAAGAAGACAGAAGACAAGATAAGTATAACTTAGGAAAGTTTCCTATTAAATGTTTCTCTTGCAATAAAATAGGTCATTTTGCTTCAAGGTGTCCTGAAAGAGTTCCTAGGTCTAAGCCTAACAAACCTAGATTTCAAAAGAAATGCTATTATGCTAAAAAAAGTGTGATTGATGAAGAATCTAATAAAGAAAATGGAAATGGAGATGAATGGGTTTTCATTGCTATCAAGGAAAATGGTCTGGTGGCTATTGAATCTACTAAAGTTGAGAAAGCTCTTGAAGCCTGAATTATAGAAAAGGATGAGTGGGTTATTGGCAGCAGATCCTAACATCATATGACTGGTGATAAAAGAAAATTTCTAGGCCTAGAGAAATATGATGGTGGGGTTGTAATATTTGGAGATGAAAATGTTCGTGTGATTTGTGGAAGAGGATCTATTTGTCTTGGTGGTTTAAACATAAGACTGATGATGTCCTTTATGTTGAAGGATTGAAGCATAACCTATTGAGTGTTGGATAGATGATGGATAAGGGCTATGATCTTCAATTCAAAGATTGAATATGTATGATACTTGGAAGCTCTAGAAATATGATTGCTTTAGGTACAAAGACAAGAGGTAATATTTTTCACCTGAGTGTTGCTAATGTAAGTTGTTTAATTTCTCAATTAGATGAAAGTTGGTTATGGCATAGGAGGTTGTGTCATGTGAATTTTGATAACATTATCAAGGTTAGCTCCACTCAAGTAGTAAGAGATCTACCTAAGCTAGTGAAGCCTACTAACATAATATGCAAGGAATGCCATATGGGAAAATAGATTAGAGTTTATTTTTAAAGAAAACAACATCATTTTACTAGAATACTAGAGTTGGTGCATACTAGTCTATGGGGTCCCTGAAGAATCAAAAGTCTACAAGGAGAAAGGCACTTTATGTTGCTTATTGATGATTACTCTAGGATGATATGGGTTGCTTTCTTAAGAGAAAAATGTGAAGCATTAGAGAATTTGAAAATTTTCAAAGTTATGGTAGAGAATGAGACAGGTCTAAAAATAAAATTCTTAAGGTCAGATAGAGGTGGTGAGTTCACCTCCTGGGAGTTCAATTCTTTCTGTGAAGAGCAAGGAATTAGAAGACAGTTATCTACTCCTCTAACCCCTCAGAAGAATGGATTTGTAGAGGGAAAGAAAAAAAAAATTCTAGATGCTACTAGAAAAAAGATCATAGAAGGAAATGTGCCTCACATCTATTGGAGAGAATATGTAAACACTGTTGTGTACACTCTAAATCGGGTAAATGCCAATGGTATTTCTAGTAAGACTCCTTTTGAATTGTGGTTTGGTTATAAGGCTACTATTAAATATTTCAAGCTCTTTGGAAGTAAGTGTTATATTAAGAAAGATGAGGACATAGGCAAGTTTGATGCAAGGAGTGATGAAGGAATCTTTCTAGGTTATTCTACTAAAAGCAAGGCTTGTCGATGCTATAATAGAAGATTGAGAAAAATGGTTGAAAGTGAAAATGTTAGAGTTGATGAGGACTCTGCTAGATCATCCAGATATTGTGGATATGATTTAGATAACCAGTAAGATAGTACAAAAAAAGGGAAGAATCCTTAGACATAGAATCAAGTTCATATTGTTCGAGTAAATCAAGAAAGTCAAGAAGGAGAGACAAGTGGAAATGCAAAAGAAAGAACAAAAGAACTAGAAGTGTGAGAGAATCCTAAGATTACAAGGTATGTAAAGCTAAATCATTTTGAAAATCAAATTATAGGAGACAAGAATAAAGGAATGTAGACTAGAAGAAGGATTGCAGAAGAATATTGTTTGATTTCCAAGACTGAGTCTAACAATGTCAATGAAGATTGTAATGATGAACACTGGATGGAAGCTATGAAGGAAGAACTGATGCAGATTGAAAAGAATGATACATGGATTCTTATTCCTAGACCTAGATATAAAAATGTGATTGGTACTAAATGGGTCTTTCGAAATAAGCTGAATGAACAAGGTGAAGTGGTTCAGAATAAAGCAAGACTGGTATGTAAAGGGTATTCACAAATGGAAGGTATTGATTTTGAATAAGCCTTTGCCCCTCTTTCCATAATTGAAGCTGTAAGATTATTTCTTGCTTATGTCACATATAAGAACTACAAAGTCTATCAAATGGAAGTGAAGTCAACTTTATTGAATGGCGAGTTAGAAGAAGAGGTATATGTTGAACAACTGGATGGATTTCAACTGACTAATAAGGAAGACATGGTTTTCTAATTGAAGAAAGATCTGTATGGACTCAAGCAAGCCCCTAGATCCTGATATGCTAGACTAGATAAATACTTATTAAATCTTGGATTCAATAAAGGTACTGCTAACAACAACTTGTATTTTAAGTTGGATCATGATAAATAGTTGATTATTGAAGTCTTTGTTGATGACACTATTTTTGGAGGTGTTGATGATCTATGTATGAAGTTTGCTAATGAAATGAAAAATTAATTTGAAATGGGTGTGATTGGAGGGATGAATCTCTTTCTGGGATTGCAAGTCACTCAGTTAGACAATGGGATTTTGATATCTCAGTCCAAATATGTGAGAGAGTTGTTGAAGAAGTTTGGGATGGAAGACTTAAAGCCTGTTGGTACATCCATGGTAACCGGATGCAAGTTAACACAAAATGATGATTCTCCTATGGAAAATCAAACAAGATACAGGTCAATGATTGGCGGATTTCTCTACTTAACTCAGACCAGACTAGACATCATGAATGTTGTGTGTATGGTTTCTAGATATCAAGTTGATCTAAAATAATCTCATGTGACTACTATAAAGATAATTTTTAGATATTTGAAAGGAATAGTTGATTTTGGGCTTTGGTATCCTAAAGATGATGGTCTTACCTTAAGTGCCTATACTAATGCGGATTGGGCATGCGATGTAGATGATAGGAAAAGCACTAGTGGTGGTGCCTTCTTCCTAAGGAAGAAGCTGATGTCTTGGTTGAGTAAAAAGTAGAATTCCATATCCCTGTCTACTAGGTATGTGCAGGATCATGATGGGCCAAAAAGTGGCAATATGATGGGTATGTGGCTGATGACTTTTTTTTACCCAAAATTGATGAAATGAAAAGGGTTTTATAAGGAGATTCTCAGCTTTCCAGCAATATAAATTATGCTTTACTTTGAGTTTAATAAATAATTATTATTCATTTTCTATTTGAATTACAACTAAAGTCCTAATTGATAGGCTGATTGAGAAACATCTATAGCTTTCAAATGGTATCACATTTTTTGAATCCCAAACATGTTTCACATTCTATGCTTCACATACTATAGGATTAAATAAGAAAAATGAATTTCATGAAGTTTTGACCAAGTTAAGGTGGTCAAACATACAAGTTTTTATATTTTTTGAAAGTTGTAATAAAAAAATCATAATTAATTATTTACTTGGAAAAACATTACAAAAATATATGCATCACATCCAGACATGATCCCTCTACTTATATCTAAAATATTATAAAAAAATATTATCATTTTATTGTGGTTAGGGTGGTCAGACAAACACCTACTTCTTATTTTTTCCCTGAAATTTAAGTACTACTACACTGAAATTTCAAATTTTCACCAAATAGATTTTTTTGTAAAATAAACCTAGTAGTTTAGAAACTACGATCAATTTGCTACAAATTCTATTCTTACATATTTTTGAAATAATATAGATAACTTATTGAAATTTTTATTTCAAGTTACCTAACTCTGAATTTTCTAAATTTTTTGTCACTTAAGGGCTTTTTTTTTCCATGATGATCTTGCACATACCCTATTGCTGAGGCAGAGTATATTGCTGCTACAAATAATTGTACTCAAGTTTTGTGGATGAAATAACTATTGAAAGATATCAGAGTAGTATATGATGAGCCCATTTCCATATACTATGACAAATCAAGTGCAATAAACATATTGAAGAATCAAGTGCTACACTCTAAAACCAAGCATATATCAATCAAGTTTCCCTTCCTGAGAGAGAAAGTGAGTGAGAAAGAAGTCAAACTGGAGTATGTGCCTACCAAAGAATAGATTGCATGCATTTTCACCAAGCCATTGCCAAAGGATACTTTTGAGTATCTCAGAGGGATGCTAGGGGTGATTACCCCTCCTGATATGAACTAGAGATGCATTTACTTGCATCAATCTGTGTGTTTCATAGCTATATTATGATCCATATTGATGTTTATGTGGTTGCTACTTAGGGGGAGTAGTCAGATGTGCAGATATGTGATTTAGAGCTTGTATGTGGAAAGATAATGCTTATCTTTTCCATTGATGTCAAAGGGGGAGAAGAGTCATGTGAAAAACTATGAATTATTTGGGGATAAGAGCCTTGTGGTGAGAAGATCATGTAGAAGAAGCTGAGGAGAAGAGTCAGAATATAAGGGGGAGTAAGTGTTGATTGAGAGTTGTCTTTATGGTGTTTTTCACATCACGTGTTTCCATCAATGCCAAAGGGGGATATTTTTGTATGTTGTGGTTGTGTTGCTAATATCTGGTTGTCATTGATGTCAACACTATTAGCATTGATGTATTGTAAGTTGTATATGTCAAGGATATTGAGAAAATTGTTAAAGAAAGAGTTGCAAGTTGACAATGCAACTATGAAGGTCATGAAGGTGCCTTTATCAGTACATTGATGATCAATCATTGTGAAATAAAGTGTTTATTGCTGAGTGTATCTAGTTTATCCACCAAAATTTTTAGAGGTCCGCATGAAGATTTAATCATGTTATGAACAGTTGTGTTCTGACAGCTTTTTGTGGCTTCAATTAGTGTTCCTGATTGAAATTGATGTGATTCTAGTAATTTCAGTTGTTGTGGATGCTTCTCTAATGATTCTTGGTGCTTGTGGATGTTTCTAGATCATGCTTTATCTTTGTTGCACGTATGCATTGATCGGTGTGCTCGTGGTTAGTAATTTTTCTCTTGTGTGTTCAGGTTTTTATGTTCTTCGCTAACATGGTGGTTGTAACGTGTTGTGGATCCTTGGAGATTAAAATTTGAATGTTTTGCATGCTTGAGGATATTTTTTTTATAAGTCTTCATTATATTGTGACCAACGATGTTTGATGTGCATTGTAAATTTACTTGTAAATTTGGGTAGACATTGTGTATATGTTTTATATTTTGGAGGATGAAGTTGTTAATGTAAACCCATGTTGTAGATATATAAGAACAATTGTTTGAGTGAAGTTAAAGTGTGTGAGAGTGAAGAAGTTCTAAAAAAAGAGAAAGTGTGCAAATAGTGATCGAATCATTGGATTGTAGAGTAGAGTGTGAAGAAGTTTGAGCAAAGTGTGAAGAAGTGTTTATGTGCTTAACTGCAACTGTAATTAGGATTTTGTAGAAGCTATTTTCTTAGTTCATACCCTATGGATCTAATACAAATTTTTGTAAGATAGTGTGTTTCCTTTGGTTAATGAGCCCTCTTGTATTTGACCTATGAGCTCTAGGCAACGTGTCTGAATGCATGTGCATTCCCATTATTCTTCATTATACTTTTAATAGAGTATAATATTGTGGACTGATATCCACCATGGTTTTTCCCCTAACCAGGTTTGCACGTAAAAATTCTTGGTGTTCTCTAGTTTTTTGATGTGCTGATTGTCTATGGTTTATTGTTAATTCATCATATATGAGATTAAGTAAAGTTAAGTTTGAAGAGTTTAAATATTCCGTACAACTAATTCACCCCCCTCTTAGTTATATTTCCTTGTTTTTCCAACATTTATTTCACTCATATTCAACACCTATCATTCAAGAGATCACTTCAAGAGTTTAAAAGAGCATTTAAGCATTCACAAGAGAATTTAAGGCATTTCAAGGTTATATTATTAATATTTGAAGAGAATTCTTCAAGTGTCATTCATCATGTCAAAGACTGCATTCTTCATGTTTGTCAGTGTGCTAAAATTTGTAATGTAAAAGTTCATGATCTAAGCAAGCATTGCATTCAAGATCTATCTCCTTCAAGCTAGCATCAAGAACAACATCTATTGTAGCCATTTCCAACATACTTGCAACACTTAATTGTAAGATTTTGGTGAGTTGCAACATAATTATTTGTTCATTCATCATTCTCCATTTATATTTTCTTTCATTTCAAGGTTTAATTCCCAGCAAGGGGTTTGATAAAGCTAAACCCCTATTCTCTAACCCCTCAACAATTTTCCCTCTTCTTGTGTGTGGTTTACAGGGCTAGGTTGAAAATTTTCCAAGAAGCAAATTTGGAGAAAAGTTTTCAAATCCCTAGAGTTGTAAAAGTTGTCCTCAAGCCTTGGAGAAGCTTGGAGAAGACCTAAAGGTGGTATTTTGCAGTTTTAGATTTGAAAACTAGTCAGAAAGAGCAGAGCAGATTGAAAGGCATAAAATCTAGTCTGGAATTTCAAGAAAAGAAGAAGTGGATTGATTCACCACTATTGGAAAATGAGTCTGATTGTACAGGGATGACAGAGGTTTTTTATAGATTTGGATACCCTTTTGGTTGAAACTTGTTCTAGAGCATTTTCCCCGAAACTAGACTGATTCACTTAGATTGGTGAATGAATCATAGTTAGCATTAACATCAAAATTTTTAGTGACCTAGACCTCCATTCTTTCTTCTTCAACTTTCCAGGTGCACACTTTCAGTTTCATAATTTTTCATTGCATTTTGTTCATATTTTTTAGGTCTTTTAGCATTTGTTTGCATATCACATTGTGTTTTCCATTGCATTTTCTTTTCCAAGTTTACACTTGGTGGTGAACCCCTCATTATACATCATTCAATCGCTAGGAAAGCCCATTTACTAGATTTCAATCTCCTTTACATTGAAATATCAAGGTTTTTTTCTTGAGTGCAAGGTTGAAAATAACCTCTCTCCTTTTAGATCCTAAATCCTAGAAATGAAAGAGAGCCCTCTTACTTTCCTCATTTCACTTTGAACAACTTTTTTCCTTAAAGTAGTGTGATGTATGCTCAAAAAAGGAATGATAGTGTCCCACAAGAAAACATAATTCAAATCCATGAAGACCTAGCAAACTTACAACATCAAGTGAAAAATGGCAACATTTCAACTACTACCATCCCTACTATAGAAAAAATTCATCGTGTGCTTGAAAGTAAAGATGGTGATATGGGGGATCTTACCTAAAATTTGAAGTTTCTCATTTCTCTCAAGAATTAGCATCATTAGGAAGTGGCCAAAATTCTGGCTCCAATGCAACTTGAACAGATTCAAACGGAGCTACGAAGCTCAAGTTATACTCAGTCAGACCTTGGTCAACTTAGGGCTCAGGTTAGTGAAAAAGGTCAAAATTCATAGTCATGAAAAGTGGTCAACATTGGTCTCATCACGAAGGGCTTGTCGAGAGCTTTCTGATGATGTTTGTTTCATGCAAAACAAAGGTCATATGCTCAAGATACAGATCACCAAAGTTTACAGTTGACTAATGACATCAGCGTACAGTCAACATGCTCAGTCAGCGATATGGGCCACTTGCACATTGACAATTGGCACCCTCTTGGTGTGATACATTGCATGGTGTACAGTAGTCATATGTTGACATATGGCATTACATGGACCTGTGTTATGCTGACACGTGGCAAGTTGAAGGTGACCAATAAGGTGCCACGTGGTCCAATGGTTGGATGCCATGTGGCACCTTGGCAATGGATGGTTGTTGCTATCTCCTTTAGCAAAAATGGGTTGGGGAGATTCGAAACCCCAACCTCCTACACACTAATTTGGTCCTTTACCATTAAGCCAAGCTAGATCCTCAGAGATGTAAAGGGAACATAACTTATTTAAGGCAGTATTAAACGCAAATTCCTTTAAAAAGTGGTCAAGAGATTTGAACCCTCAACCACCCAACTCCCATGCAAGCACCTTAATTATTGCACTAGCATATTTTTAGGAAATTTAAAAGGGAGACAACTTTGTTTTGATAACTCCCAAAAAACTAATTTCTCCCATAATTTTAAAAATCAACCCCTATAATTAAATAACCACAATCTTGTAAGATTAAAAGTATCTTTTAAAAGCCCGATTGATAAAATTAAAAGGGGATTTAATATATTAAAGATTATTAAATTTTTTTTTAAGGAAATAATAAGGGGTTTAGAATTTTTGAAAGGATATTAAAGGAGGATTATGTGAGATTTTCAAATATTTCATATTGTAAAGGGGGATTTTTGAAGGATTATCTCTGTAAATAGGGATATTATGAAGATTATTATTTGTACATGGGAGATTGTACAGATCCCATGGTTATGACCCATTTTGGCTAATTTTTGTGTATAAAAAGAGGATATTTAGCATTGTAAGGGGAAGTGTTTTATGTGAATTAAGTTTTGTACTTGGGAGAATTGTGAGAAGATTTCCTAGTGAGTGTTAGGAATTTTGATAGTGAATTTTATCCTTATGCATTTGAAGCTTAGTGAAGCTTGTTGCATGTGAGAAGGATTTTCTTATTTAATTCATTATCGTCCAAGGAGATGAAAATATTGTATCAGGTGGAAGATCTTGTAATCATTTTCTGGAGATTAATCAGATCAGTCGCTCTTTGGAGAGGATAGAGAGACATAGTCATTTGCAATTCTCTCTTCTCTCTTGTTCTGATTCACTTTGTTATTTATGTTAATTTAATTGTGCTAGTGTGATAATTTCACTTGAATAATTTGGATTTCAAAACTTGTAAATGTTAAGCATTTGAATGCAATTGTCATAGATCTTAAATCAGATCAAATTGGTATCAGAGCATTTGGTGACTAGTATTGCAGATTTTTTGTGAATGCTAACAAGATCCAGGATTCAGTAGGGAAAAGGAAAGCTTGATGAATATAATCCTGAGATTGAGAAACAAAGAACTTTTCTTAAAATGTCTATGTCTGGAATGGAGGTACCCAAAGAACTCAGTGAGGAGGAGTTTTGAAGAGCCTTCTGAAAAATGAGAGCTATGTTGGAGATGGTTCTAAAAGAAAGGGAAGAATGAATCAAAATTGAAGAAGATAATGCATTGAAGCAAGAAGATCATGGAGACAGTAAAGTCAAGAAGAAGCAACCAGGAGGTGGTGATGAAGCCCCAAAATCTCCTCTATCTACTCCTTCTTCTCCCCCTTCTTCTCCTTCTTCTACACATTCTCTTCCTGCTAATCCTTTTGTAGACATGAAAAATATACGGATTGATATCACACATCCGATCCTGATCTACTAACATCATTTCATCCTGAATTGTCCCTCTATCTAACCATTTAATTCATTAACCTTTATTTGATTAAATTCATTACATTTCATCTCTTAATTAAATAAATCAATTTTATCTTGTTAGGTCATTATCTCTCATTAATTAAATACACCATTTTATTTAATTAATTCCTAAATCTCTGTTTTAATTAAATAATTCATTTTATTTAATTAAATCTCTATAGTTTCTCTATTAAATTAAATAAATCAAACATTTATCTAATTTAATCAAACATCACCCCCTTTGGTTAAATAAATCAAAATATTTATTTAACTAGGTCTTAATCATTTTCATCTCTTTTTTATTTATTTCAACCCACAAATCTAAATCAATTAGTCAAATCAGCTAATCTCCTCTTAAATTGATCAAAACCTGATTAGTTTAATCTAATTGCATGTCACATCCTCTAGCTTTTCCCACTTGCACAATAAATCAATTTATTTGATTTATTAAATTCTTCTATTTCATTCAAAAAGGCATCAAAGGATGGAATATTCTTCAAATTCAAAAAGTCCCTCTAAAAAGACTTGTCCCGTCCAACAAGGCATTCAATGCCTTTTACATGTCCTTGTGCATTGACCCAAATGGCATTTAACTCCTCTTTCACCCCTCCTAAACATGTCATTTCATCAAATTCATATATTCAAACTTGCACATTGATCAAAATGTGCTCATTCCTCCACCATTCACATGATGACATGTAGCTTCTTCTCATTGGTTGGAGATTAGTCCCACATTCATCCCTTTTTCCTTTTCTCTCTTCACATTTTTCTATAAATAGAGAGATCATCCTTCATTTCTATCATCCACAATTTGAGTAAGCTTACTATACCCAAATACATCTTCAAATCATTTGGAAGATTCATCAATTTATCAAATCCATTGCTAGGTTATGTAGGTTTTTCATCATCCAGCACACTTGAATCTTCAACAAAGTGGATCACTATCACCGTTCATCATCAAAGCTTGCAAAGGAGTTGGGAAAGGGCCAATTTCCACATCAAATTGTCACCAACTCCCCCATAGGATCAAGATTTTTCATTATTTGAATAGGATTAATCTCTTTTATTGCTTTTCATTGCATTTCTTGCTTTCATTTCCTATTTCGAATCATGTTAATGGATTTTATGGGGAATCTCTATTCTAACTTGGATTTCAATCTTCTAATGTGTTCATTTATTGTGTTCTTGTAGGTATAGGATCTAGGTTCACATTATTGGTGCTAGAAGGAGGGCCTACTAGAAGATGAAATCATGTTTCTTGAGAAATTTATGTGGCTTTCTATGTTTTTGGTGTTTACATGAAACAAAACCGTTCACAGTCCAGCGGTGCCATACAGAACCACTCCAAACTATAAATTGCACCGCTAGACACAAACTACACCACTCCAAACTTCAAACTACACCACTAGATCTCCAACGTCGCCATATAGCACTGCTGTAAACTCCAAACAAAGCCACCATCATAGACAAAACAACTTGATTTTCTTTCTTTTACATTCAAACTTAAAATGGTCGTATCATGGTCATTTTTTGGTCTTTTTCAAAGATTTTTTTAAAATGGGTTAGAATTTCATAATATATCTAATGGTGTAGGTGTTTCTCAACTTTGATAGAGATAAAATTTTCAAATTTTCACCTAAAGTCAAATCACATTATAACTTGGTCTAATTTTTACGGTTTTTATGCTTAATGATTCATCTAACCCCTATATCCTTTTGTTTCTTGATCTCATCTAACATTTTGCGCAATTTTGTAGGTTAGAAAATCAAAAAAGGGGAGGAGGAAACAAAAGAAAGCTTCTGATGACATCATTTCTCTATTGTATCAAGTGTCTTTAGACACTCTTGGAAGCAATTATAATTCCAAGTTTAAGGATTTTACCTCTTCAAGATTTTAGGACTCAATAGATTTCAATTTTGGCTCTAAAAAGAACAAGACAAAGGGATTAAAAAGAACCTTAGGAAAATTTACTAGATTTTGTTTAAGGTTGACAATTGAACAATCAAATCTCACACTTCTTTTGGTTCACTAAAAAGAATTTATTTTTGCTTTGTGGACTTAAAAATGAATATGTGTTCTCATTGTTTTGTAATTACTTACACAAAGTAATATCATCAAAAGACATATGCAATCTCTTGCGCCTCACATCGATCTTGAGAATCAAAAGGATTTTGGTGACATTAGGTTGCGTAAGTAATTTCCCATACACTTCAATTTGGATTTAAAATTGAACAACAAACTTTACGAGTGTGAGTGGAACCTATTGCATGTGTTCTCCATTTGTTTCTAAATGAAGGTTGATCAAACTATGAATATGTTTTCTCGCTATTGTTTATCTTAGAGGGCCTGCCTTGGGGAAAAATTATTCAGCCAAGGGAACGACTCAACTGGTAACACTCTAAACCCAAGAGTATTTCTAGCCGGGATATAAATGTGGGTATTGGAATAAATGCTAGTATCACACAGTTGGCTCCAACAAGAAGGGAAGCAATGGTCTCTCGCCTCGATGGGTCAACTCCTACGAATGGAAAGTCTGAATTAAAACCCTTGTTTAGAAAAGGCCAAAATTCTTGATCTACTTGTTGGTGCAAGAATGGTTGTTCTAAATTTGTCCCACATTTTTATGGCTCTTAGTAGAAATGAAAAGCATGCTATGGGAGTTTCATGGATGTTGATGCTTGACTTCCCCGTATAAGTGAGTGTCATGGAGGGGAGCCAGTGGGGTCAAGCATCTAATCATTCGATAAGAGTTGGCATAGCTAGACTTGTCCAAGTGGGAACTCAACAAGTAAAGTCTTTCATATCCATAGGGTTGTGCATGTTCTTGGTATCAAAACACTTGCTTGTTTGAAAACATTGGGAAACACATATTCAGTAGGAAAACCAAAATTTCAAACCCCTTAGTTAGAGAAGATACCTTTGACAAAACCCAAGAACTATTGCTTACCCTGGGGACTATGTCCTTAAAGGTTTCTAAGTAATTGGGTTTACATCTTAATTTTCTTCTACCAAGGTAAACATTAAGTAACCATTGCCTTGATTTCCTTGAATTCCATATAGCACTTTGTGGGATGAAAAGAAGTTAGTACATTGGACGTTTAGTTTGAAAATCTAATCAAGAAAGTGTTTCTAGTAAAAGCAATTCACTAATCAAGATGAAATAAATTGAACCCCACACATGTGCTTGTGTATCTTTTGTCTTATGGCTTTTTGAGCAAAAATTGATCTTTTGGTTTGAAGGGAAAAGCATGGCCTTGTAAACAAGTCCTTCTTAGGTTCATTTAGGATCAAAATCAAACAGTTTATCCATTTCAAAAATTTATCATCCCATCCCACAAGCAACTTTAGAGCTTTGGAAACATCATTATCTAGACTTGGGTACATCCTTAAACCAAATAAAAATCACCTTGTTTAATTAGGAGTATGGAAATGCATCCTTTCTCATACCTCTAGTTAAATCAGCACACCTTTGAACAAGTTTATCCTAAAGATCACATCCAACATATTAGGGTTTACAAATTCATTATCCAATCAAAACCAATCAAAATCAAATCCTAAAGTCTAGCATTGATCCAAAGTTCCTAAAAAATCAACACCCATATCATTCACCTCGTTCATTCTTCATCTCATCATTGGTCCTAAACACCTTAGAGGTCACTTTTACAACAAGGTCAAATCACAAGAGGAACATGGAATATAAAATTGATCCATACATCATAAGTGGTCTAAACCAACCAAATTATGAAAGCCTCACAATGCCAATTGATTTTCAAAGCTCACATTTATACAATCCATACATGGGATCATTATCTCCTACAAACCTCAATGGTACAACAAATGTGAGTATACCCAATCTAAATTTTGAACACCTTTTCTGATGGTAGATTTAAATCTACTTCCAAACTTACAAATCTATCAACAAAATACTCAATGCATGAGTCTTCAACAAAGCAACATTATCCCACCAAATCCATACATGCCAAATGAGAATATATCAAGTACAACTATACCAAACATGAACATTTCAAATCCACACTTGGTAAAATTTTGGATAGATATGTTTGCAAATAATAAAAATGTTGTTCAAAATCCATCACACCCATATGTCCCCCTCACCTTTCATAATCCTAATGACACATCATCATCATTTCAGGCAACCCCTCAAACCTCTCTCCCTACGACCTCACAAGGAGAAGGTGACTTATTTGGACTAGGGGGAATTTTTCATCAAACATCATGATTTCCCCAAGGGAGCATGCCACTCATTTTCCCACCACTCCCACCCTTTCCATTAACATCCATATCACCTCTTGGTTTGGGGCTACCATCACTACCACCGCTCATCAAAAACATCCCCCCAACCATCAATCAAGGCATCATACCAAATCCTCCCCCCTTTCCATCAATATCACAACAATAGATGGAAACCATCCCCATAGCACAAGCAACCAACACATCATTTATCATCCCTCAAAACATGGTCTCTCAAGGACTAACCATATCAATCGCACCATCCACCACTCAAATCCCAATCATCAATACGATGATACCTCTTATCACCACAACAAGCACTATTCCAAAACCACCTCCGCCACCACCACCACCCTAACCAAACACATCAAACTAATACAACATTTCATTGCAAGCTACTCAGGAGGCTGCTTATCAAAAGGCACTCCAACAAAACCAAAACCGACAAGCTGCACAACTAGCTACTCTGCAAGCTGCACAAGCTGCTCAAGTTTCCCAAGCCACACTACAATCCCAACAAGCACAAGCCTAGGCTCAAGCACAAGCACAAGCTCAAGCCCAATACCAAGCCCAACAAGCAAATGTTGTTCAAAATCCCAACAAAATGTTAACGACTCAATGTATCAATCCAAGTGAACGATCACATGATCAAGACCTATCCATCAATGAACACATGGAAGATGTTTCTACCTCATCCGAAGATCAAATCAACATACATCAAGAGTCACTTTTTGATCATGATAAGAATCCCTCAACAATATTTGACAATGATCTATTTCAAGGAGTGTTAACATTATTTGATCCTATAATCAACAATCCATTGACCAATGACCATGCTGAAAATGTCTCTACATCACGTAATGAGTTAGAGGACATATCTGAAAAATTTATTCTAAAGCATGATCAACATCTCTCACCAAATTCTAGCAATGGTCCTTTCCAAGACATATTGACATCCTTCGACCTCATGATTGCTGATATTGAAGGAATCTTCAACTCAACACTTGTTCCAAATTCACTCAAAGATCAAGAGGATATTGAGCCACTTCATATGCCTAGTGATGATGTCCAAGAACCCTTTGTAAGAAATCCATTGTTTGAAACTAACCCATGTCAAGAAACTAATCCAAAGTGTGTCAAAAGCTATCCAAAAATTAATCAAGATCAAGAATTTGTATCTCCAAGATACTATGATAATCTAATGGACACTCTACTATGTATACAAGATTTCACAAATTATGGTCATATCCACATAGCACATATTCCTCCATCTACTGATGAGATGCTTTATGTGGATGGACACATAGATGATCTTCATTCAGAACATGATTCATTTACTCCTGATATTATTACACAAAAAGAATAGGTTATTGATTCCTATAGTCCAACAAAGTTATCAACATCAGAATCAGATATATTCCAAATTCAAACTGAGGATGTCATGTATGAAGATCCAACATTATCAACTCAAAGAAATGGGTTAGATAGAACATGACATTTCAGAGTTAGAAAAGCAGCAAATTGAAACAACATCATCTACGGTAAACATTTATCAGAGAAGGCTTACTGAACAAGACATCTCAAAATAGGTAGAAGCAAGGAACAAAGGTGCTACTACCACCATACTGGGGGCAACTATGTCTCAAGCAAAGGTCAACATAGGGAGCACAAAGAGTCCTTATGATCAAACTGATGCCAATACTACAACCAACCACATCATGAATCTTCATCCACCCATCACGCCATCCACGAATTGGGACCAATGTTAAAAGAAATATTTGAATCAAAGAACAAGGAACGTTATCAAAGTAGAAGAAGTAGAGAAGCATAATGGACAAATCAAATACAAGTGGATACCAAAGAATACAAAGAAATATTATCCCTATCAAACTCCATTAGTCAAAGAAACTATGGGGAAAAATAAAAAAGGGAAAAGTATCAATCAAAGATGTCCACAAAGGAAAAAGAAGGCTACTCAAGTGAAGTACAAAGTATATCAAGCAGTTGATCCTAATTTCACATACACTTTTTAATCCACCCATCATTGCTCATCTTCCCAAGTTTGGAGAGTCAAAGGTTCCAAACTATCAACCAATCCATTTTTTATCCCTAAACACACTCCATCTATGCCTCCATGCACGATATCCAATTCTCGCATTGACCATATATTGGCAATGACCCTTCATCATAAGGATTTAGAAGGCACTCTATCACAATGTGCGCACAGAGATAGAGTTAACTTCGGTATCAATAAAGCAGATAAGGATTCTCAAAAGTTGCATTCAAGTGCATCTTAGCAAAGCAACTTCTTTAAGAAGGCTATCAATGGAACATTATGATAGAAGCATCTAAATCAACACCACAAGGTGATTTAGCATGAGCTTAAAATCTTTCAAAAAAATAAAAAAAATAAAATCCAAAAATCCAAAAAAATAAGAAAAAAGGATTAAAAACATCAAAGAAAAAAAATCGTCCTCTAGTGAAAATTGCATGGGTGATGCTTTGGGTAGGTACCATGATGAAAACTTGGCAAATAAGTGTCATATGTAGAATTGAGCATCTACGTAAGCCAGTTCAAGTGGAAGCATCTCATCCCATCCATAATAAATCCAACATTCCATCCATCTTATCCATAATAAATTCATTCATCCATGAACCATTTATCCAATCCATTCGCATGTATTTACATCCATAGTCTGAGTTATCTTTATCTTGATAAACTTTGGTGTAGACTTTATTCTTGCTTAAAGCTAACATCTTGACATGGGTCATTTTCATTGATCATATCCTACCCAACATTATTTGAGCCATGAAGCATTGTCCAAATGAGCATACTCTATTCAAACACCTAATCTTATTGTAAGATAATCCTTGGCATCCTTTGTGTTCTTATCATATTCATCCATCCACATACCTATCCAAGAATCCACCCATGGAATTCATAAATTGCTAGACATTGGGGGTATATATTTGCAACCTCCTTCAAGAATAAACCTTGATCTATATCCTCCAACTTATGTCATGAACTAAACATTGACAAACATGAAATCAAATTGGTCAAACCACTTGTGAGCAAAAAAATCCAAATCACTAGCCCATGGCATATTTTGATGAGAAGACATTCCTGATCAATCTTCATGTTTCATCAAACATCAATCCAAATAGTCACTGTCAGTTGCATCTAATGTGTGCTTCAACATAACATCAAATCATCCAAAACAACTTTTGTTCCAAACCAAACTTCATCAATCTTGATCAAATCAAATCCAATCAAAAAATCATCATCTCGGGACATCCTAGTGTTTCTTAACACTATCCTTGCATTGTTGTGTATCCTCAATAATGTTATCATCATCAATTCCATATCATCTTGGGATATCCATCATAAATCCTTGTGTTGCTTAACACTGTCCTTGGATTGTTGTGTATCCTCAACAATGTTATCATCATCAACCCATCAATCTGATCAATCAACCTTAGCTTGGTTTTCAACAAAATTCCAAAACATAATAGTGATAGCATTAGACACATCCTTATCCAAATCATGCGAAAATCCAAAAAACATTAAAAAACTCAAGAAAATCCAAAAACATCCAAAATCATATCAAAATCCAAAACCACTCAAAGAGTCAAAACAAATCAAAAACATGGTATCCAAACTACATCATCTCTAAGCTTAAACATAGGCAAGGCTAATCTTTGATAAGCCCCTAAGACACAAAAACACAAAAACATTCATAAAATCTCAAAAAACCCCAAAACATCAGAAAACTTAAAATACCAAAAACATTTGCAAAAACTCAAAAAATACCAAAAACAACCTCAAAACATTTTCAAAAAGATCAAAAACATTCAAACAATCAAAAAAATCCATCCATCCCCATCTCGCTTACACCCAAAATAAACATCATCCACAATAAACTGATCGTCACCTTCATCCTTTGGCAATACAAATAGAAACAAGTACAACAATCAGTAAAAGCAAGCTTCAAATGTAAAATCAAAAGAAAACTTCAAAATTTTAATTGTAAAATCAAAATCGTAATCATTTTCAAACATGTTAGTCAACCTTATATCAATAGCTTATCAATCAACTCATCAACCCATCATCATCCTATACAATGCATGTCCTAGGATATATCATTCTGACAATGGGCATCATTTTGGATATCACTTTGGATTCTTATCCTATCAAAACACATCCCTTTGGTTGGCGGTATGAAGAACATTGACTTGTTTGTTTACTTGATCTTTCTTTTGATTTATCTTATTGCACTCATTCCAATGACTCTCGATGATGTCTAATCAAAACAATTTAGAGAGAAAGGAATGGGGCAAATATCATTATATTTTGTTTGTTGTGTTTGTTGGACGTTCTTGTAATATAACCTTGGTGAATACTTTCTTTGTTAGGTGTGTGTGGAAGGTGTTTTGGGCAGCTTGTCAACTATTGCATTGATGGGTTATACCTTTCTGTGTTTTGGTCTAGGATGTTTGAAACTTTTGAAGTGCATCCTAGAAAGGTTTTTGTATGTCAAGTGTCAACAAGAATACTCCTATCTATTTTTCGAGTCAAAGTCCATTTCACTAGATACAATGCCATCCTAGTCATCTATACCTTGATGCATCGTATCTATGTGTCTTATCAAACAATAAGGTAATTGACCCTTTGAAAATATCAACTCTCCACAAGCAAGAATCATCATAATCCATCATCATCTCCAATAAGGTCTTCTTAGATCATGGACTTGTTGGATCCTCTCTTCCATCCATCTTATTCCTCTATCTTTACTAACATTTCTATGCAAATTCGTGTGATATCTCAAAATATACATGAGGCTACCCATGGTTGATGACTATCTATACAACATCAATATTATCTACGTCAAATATCTGATCTTTCTAAAGAATTATCTTTCATCCTCTAATCAGTAGAACCACTCCTCTCACATTTTATCACAATCTCAGTCGGAAATTAGTACTTCCACTTGATCTCTCAAGGGGGTAGTATACCAGTATAATTCTTTTCACTGGGGCAATAGTGGGGCATCCGAAAAATCAAATAATTTTTTACTTTTGATCATGGCAAGGTTATTCTTTGAACCAACACAGCAACTATGTTGCTTCAAAGAGGGGGAAAATGTAGACACAAAAATATGCTGATTAATATCACACATTCGATCATCATCTACTAACATCGCTTCATCATGAATTATCCCTCTATCTAACCATTTAATTGAATGACCTTTATTTGATTAAATTCATCACATTTCATCTCTTAATTAAATAAATCAATTTTATCTTGTTAGGTCATTATCTCTTGTTAATTAAATAAACCATTTTATTTAATTAATTGCTAAATCTCTCTTTTAATTAAATAATTCATTAAATTATTTAATTAAATCTCTATAGTTCCTCTATTACATTAAATGAATCAAACATTTATCTAAATTAATCAAACATCACCCCCTTTGGTTAAATAAATCAAAATATTTATTTAACTAGGTCTTAATCATTTTCATCTCTTTTTGATTTATTTCAACCCACAAATCTAAATCAACTAGTTAATCACCTAATCTCCTCTTAAATTGATCAAAACCTGATTAGTTTAATCTAATTGCATGTCACATCCTCTAGCTTTTCCCACTTGTACAATAAATCAATTTATTTGATTTATTAAATTCTTCTATTTCATTCAAAAAGGCATCAAAGGATGGAATATTCTTCAAATTCAAAAATTCCCCCCAAAAGGACTTGTCCCTTCCAACAAGTCATTCAATGCCTCTTACATGTCCTTGTGCATTGAGCCAAGTGGCATTTCACTCCTCTTTCATCCCCCCTAAACATGTCATTTCATCAAATTCAAATGATGACATGATGACATGTGGTTTCTTCTCATTAATTGAAGATTAGTCCCACATTCATCCCTTTTTCCTTTTCTCTTTTCACATTCTTCTATAAATAGAGAGCTCATTCTTCATTTCTATCATCCACAATTTGAGTAACCTTACTATACTCAAATACATCTTCAAATCATTTGCAACATTCATCAATTTATCAAATCCATAGCTAGATTATGCAGGTTTTTCATCATGGAGCACACTTGAATCTTCAACAAAGTGGATCACTATCACCATTCATCATGAAAGCTTGCAAAGGAGTTGGGAAAGGGCCAATTTACACATCAAATTAGCACCAACTCCCCCACAGGATCAAGAGTTTGCATTATTTGAATAGTATTAATCTCCTTTATTACTTTTCATTGCATTTCTTGCTTTCATTTCCTATTTCAAATCATGTTAATGGATTTTATGGGGAATCTCTATTCTAACTTGGATTTCAATCTTCTAATTTGTTCATTTGTTGTGTTCTTGCAGGTATAGGATCTAGGGTCACACCTTTTAAGGGTGTACATAAGTCTAAGATTAAATTGGTTGTTAAATTTGAACTACCTAAGTATTGTGGTGAACTAGATGTTGAAAAACTAGATGACTGGATTCAGCAAGTAGAAGTTTATTGTAGAGTCCAAAGCGTCTTTGATGATGCTTTTAGGATCTAGTTAGCTACTCTTTGATTGGGAGGTACAACTCTTACCTAGCAGGAGAGTAGGAGTAAAGCAGAAATTTCACAACATGGTAGAGTCAGTTTAACCTAGAAAAAATTTGTTAGTACTCTTAAAAAGAAATTATATCCCTTAGGTCACATGCAACAATTAATGATGAATTGGTAAGTATTTAAACAAGGGAAAGATCAAACTGTCCAAGAGTACACCCATGAAGTTAGAAAGAAGGCTATTGTATTAAATGTACCATTGTACACCCAGGATACTTTGTTAAAGTACATAGGAGGTCCTCACTCATATCTCATACATTCTATTTTGGTCTTGAACCCTAGTAATTTGGATGATGTTTGTGTCCAAGCTACACATTTAGAGTCAAGAGGAAAAGGTTCTTTTATTGATAAGTTTGATAATGATAACTCTATAAAGAAATCATCTAAGGTTTTAGAGATAGGAAAAGGAACAAAGACAACTACAATCAAGAAGAATGACGAGCTTTCTTGCTCTCATTATGATAGGAAGGGTCATGATGAAGATCACCGTTGGAAGTTGCATCTGGAATTGAAGCCTAAGTGGTCTCAGAAATAGAATCAGAAACATAAAGGTAAGGAGAAAGCCACAAATGTAGTTACAAATCTTGGTTCTGATTCTGATGATGAAACTAAGATGACATCTATGGGTTTGAAAGGTAAAGCTCCTATTTCCAGTTTTTCCTTTGATAGTTGTGCTTCTACTTCTAAAGTTAATGATGTATCTGAAGATAAGAAAAGGAATGATTTGTTTCATTTAAGGGTTGTTTCTAAGAACATTAAAATTGATGCACTCATAGATAGTGGTTCTCAAGTTAACTTAATTTCTAAAGATGTAAGAAACTTGGGATTGAAAACTACAGTACACAAGAAACCTTATCCACTAGGCTAGATTTGCAAGAATGATAAATTACAAGTAACAAGACAATGCACTTGGAGATTCACAATCACTAGTAAGTTTGTGGATGAAGTACAATTTGATGTGATTCCACTGGATATCTATGGGATAGTGCCAGGTAGCCATTATTTATATGATTGAAAAACTATTTTCTACAAGAAAAAGAATCATTATCATTTTCTTAAAGATGGAATATAGTATACTGTACATTCTCACATGATTAAGACTTATCGTTATGTTTCAAAAAAAGGGCAATTAAATAGGGTAATTAATGCAAGTAAAGATTTGACTCTTATGTCTATTAGTTTAGGTGGTTCTAGACATGAACTTGAAGTAGCTAATCAGGGTCAGATGTTGCAAGATGCACCAACAATACAACATGAGGGAATGGTGAATGAAAGCATTGATGGGCCCTTGGGTAAAAATGTTTATGTTGTGAAAGATCGATATGTTGTTGATTTATTCTGTTTCATATCTGCATTATTGTATAGTTTGATGCTAGTCAATGTTTGTTGGTTAGTGGCTACAACAGATGATGTAGTTGCTTATGGGAGTGATAGAATAATGTTTTTATTCAACAATATTGTTGCAGTCTTAATTATGGTTGTGAGATAGGTTTACAGATGTACAGATGATACAAGACAAGTGGGGAGGTCAAGTCCTCACTTAATGTCTAAATAGATGTCACTTTTGGAGGTCCAAAAGTTCTCTAGTAGGGAGGACTGATCTAGAGGATCTTCACCAAAAATTGAAGTTTGTCATTTCTCTCCAGAATCAACATCATTAGGAAGTGGCCAAAATTATTACTCTAATGCAACTTGAATGGAGTTATGCTTGGTCAAACCTTGGTCAACTAAGGGCTCAGGTCAGTGAAAAAGGTCAAAATTCATAGTCACCAAAAGTGGTCAACACTGGTCTCATTGCGAAGGGCTCGTCAAGAGATTTTCGATGATGTTCATTTCATGCAAATGGAGGTCATATGCTTGAGATACATATGGTCAAAGTTTATAGTTGATTGATGACATCAGCGTATAGACAACATGCTCAGTCAGTGAGATGGACCACTGGTACATTGACATGTGGCACCCTCTTGGTGTGACACATTGCATGGTGTGCACCAGTCATATGTTGACATGTGGCATTACATGGACCTGTGTTATGCTAACACGTGGCAAGTTTAAGATTAGTAATAAGGTGCCACGTGGTCCAATGGTTGGACGCCATGTGGAACCTTGGCAATGGATGGTTGTTGCTATATCCTTCGGCAAAAATGGGTTGGGGAGATTCAAACCCCCAACCTCCTACACACTAATTTTGTCCTTTACCATTAAGCCAAGCGAGATCCTCTAATATGTAGAGGGAAAAAAACTTATTTAAAGTAGTATTAAATGCAAATTCTCTTAAAAAGTGCTCAAGAGATTTGAACCCTCAACCACCCAACTCCCATGCAAGCACCTTTATCATTGCACTAGCATAGTTTTAAGTGATTTAAAAGGTAGAAAAGTTTGTTTTGACAACTCCCAAAAACTAATTTCTTCCATAATTTTAAAAATTAACCCCTATAATTAAATAACCACAATCTCGTAAGATTAAAAGTATCTTTTAAAAGTCCGATTGATAAAATTAAAAGGGGTTTTAATATATTAAAGATTATTAAAGATATTTTTAAGGAAATAATAAGAGGTTTAGAATTTTTGAATGGATATTAATGGAGAATTATGTGATATTTTCAAATATTTCATATTGTAAAGGGGGATTTTTGAAGGATTATCTCTATAAATAGGGATATTATGAAGATTATTATTTGTAAAGGGGAGATTGTACAAATCCCATGGTTATGACCCATATTGGGTAATTTTGTGTATAAAAAGGGGATATTTGGCATAGTAAGGGGAAGTGTTTTTTGTGAAGTAAGTTTTGTACTTGGGAGAATTGTGAGAAGATATCCAAGTGAGAGTTAGGACTTTTGATAGTGAATTTTATCCTTATGCATTTGAAGCTTAGTGAACCTTGTTGCATGTGAGAAGGATTTTCTTATGTAATCCATTATCGTTTGAGGAGACGAAAATCCCATATTAGGTGGAAGATCTTGTAATCATTTTCTGGAGATTAATCGGATCGGTCGCTCTTTGGAGAGGACCCAGAGATGTAGTCATTTTCAACGGAAAACTCCGTTATCAACTCTATTTGCAATTCTCTCTTCTCTCTTGTTTTGATTCGCTTTGTTATTTTTGTTAATTTAATTGTGTTAGTGTTATAATTTCACTTGAATAATTTGGATTTGAAAATTTTTAAATGTTCAAAATTTGAATGCAATCGTCATAGATCCTAAATCAGATCAGATGGACTTGACCTTATGAAAAACATAGTTCAAATCTTTGGAAAACACCTCACTTCAACCACTAGTTGTCCTTTACCTACAAGCAATGTCAGAAGTCAAGGAGGAACCCAAATTCCTCCTCCCACAACTGTTGCATCTACTCCCACCTATACCAACCCTCAAGTCACAACAATAATGCAACCAACTAGTAATGTGATTCCTTCCTTGGGTATTTTCACTAGCATCCCTATACCTTTGTGGCATCATACACCATATCTCCTACCATTTTACCACTTGTAAGAATTCCATTTACTTGTTCTTTGAGCACATACACTCCTTTACCTTTTTCACCTCCATCTCATAATACAAGCAATGACCCTCTCATAAATCAACTCTTCCAAACTATTTCATCCCTTCAAAAACAAATTTCCACCATCAACCAATATCAAAATAGCCCACCTACATATTATGTCAAAAGAAGCCCTTGTCCTTGGAGATATTGTGAACACTGATGCCACAAGGTGTAGAGGTGCATAGATTTAATAAATATGGGGGAAAGGGAGAACATTCTAGCCATGTTAATACTTATACTACCTTATGTAGTGACTTTTTCCTTGATCATAAAACTTTGGCTAATTTTTTCCCTAGGTCCTTGAAGGATACTACCTTGGAGTGGTTTTCCTCTTTACTGAACAACTCAATTTTTTCATTCAATGAACTTGTTGAGGAATTTTTTAACCATTTCCAAGTGCATATGACACCTAATATGACCTTGGTTGGTTTGATGAGATGTAAGAAAAAATAAAAAGAAAAAATAACTAACTTTATCTCACACTATCAATCACTTTCTTCCCAAATTGATGTCAAGGTTCCCAATCCTCACCTTCAAAATATGTTCATAGAAAATTTGCAAAGATACATGATAAGCTAACCATGATGAAATTACCCTCCTTCATGCACTTGTGTATTTCCCTCTGTGATTATCAAAATTCAATTAGTAGTCGAGATACAAAATCCATTTCTAGCCATACTAAGAAATCCAAGCACAAAAACCAGGATATTTTCCAACCATTTAGAAAAAAAACAAAGGATTCCTTCAATTCAATCCCCCTCAACAAATAATTTATAATTTCAATAACCAAGTAGTTGTTGTTAAATCCATGATAGCCTTTAGCTATGGGGACTAGAAAAGATAATTCACTCCTTTACCTAACACCCTTCATAACACAATGTCCCAACTTTTAGAGCAACAAATGATCACCTTTCCTCCCATTAAAACTCTCGATCCTAATAAACCTTTACCTCTGAGCTTTAGATCAAATGCTTATTGCCATTATCACTGACAAAATGGACACGATACAAAAAATTGTAAGCTTCTTAAACATCTAATGCAAGATCTTATTGATTTTGGTTGTCTTTCCATTGGAGGTGTTAATGATCAAGGAAATAAATCTATTGCTCCTCCTAACTAAAAATTGCAAATTTTTACCAACCCTATGCCTAAACACAATATTTCAATTATCAAATCTATTGAAACTACAAAGACAGATGTGATAAATGTTGACAGGGATGATGAAAATATTGATACAATTCAACAAAGTCCTATGGATACGAATCAACAAGAACAAAATCCTTTCGATGGTTTGGTTGCATTGCTTGAAACTCAACATCGTAAGGGATGAACTAAAACCCCTCTTGAAATTTCTTTCACCTATAAAGATATACTTAAACATGTACCTGATGGTCCTCTTTACATAGTTAGTCGACTCTATGACAAGCCCACTAATGGGATATTAATAGATCTCGTTTGTGGAGAGAATGCGATCACCGAGGAATTCTTACTTCTGTATGAACTCTATTAAGATATATATGATAAATCGAAAGCATGGATCAAGTCACATAATGGTTTTTCTTTCCCTACGATAGGATTGATCACCTTAGCATTGCAAATAGGACAAGAAAAATTAGATATTTGATTCTCCATCATCCCACAGTTAGACTAATTTCCTGTGAAGCTAGGCTATCCACGGCTTCACTCCATGAATATTGTCTCTTTGGTTGTACATAAATGCTTAAATTTTCCATTTGACAATGAAATATTTACCATCCATCATAGTGGCTTTAACCCATTGTTCTCTAAAGGAAAATATTCCTTATATTTCTTTTGGCCCAAGCCTATAGTGCCTATAAAATCACGAGAAGACTTCTTTTTCCTATCATATCAAAAGTTCAAGGAAAAGAAAATAGCAGAATTATCCCTCTGAAACATTTCTCCATCTAAACCTACCATCCTAGACAAAACCATGATTCAGCCTAAAGAAATGACCAACAACCAAGACCAACCTAAGACAAAACGTTCACTTATTTCCTACAAAATACCAAGAGATGAAGAAAACAATCTCATCACGCCTCCTAGAATAGAAAAAAGTTTACAAAGTTGAAGAGAAAGTGGTTGAACAACCACTTGTGGTTCCTTCCATTCCTCCCCTTAGGGAAGAAAAGAAACCTATGGTTGACCAACCGGCTCCTACCCAAACACAACTTGAAAATAGAACTAAAATAAAAATAGGTACTAGAGAGTGTAGGTTTAGAGGTCATTCCCTTGCTCGCAGGCTACATGAAGAAATAAAAAAGAAAATAAAAATCCAAAATTGACTGAAGCAATGCATGACAAGTCACAAAAATAAAAAGATGCTATAATGCAATCACAACAAGATTCAAACTCTTCTTTAGAAAGTATCATTTGACCTCCTATTGTGATTAACATAGATTATGATGACAAGGTTGCTAAAATTGATGAACATGTGCATAATGAATTGAATACATTTTTTCCCTCTTCCATGAGCTTAAATGATAGTTCTCCTAAGAAGAGTGTTGAACCTAGTGATGGCCCTAGTTCGACACTTTCTATTGTCCCTTTGGCTAGTTTCCTACCTTTGATGTACAATGAACATCATTAGGATGTAGACAATCTACTTTAGGTTAACTTGCATGTGCCTTACTAGTTTCTTTGCATTATTTCTTTTCCATTTTTGTTTTTATGATTGCATGTGCGTAATGTGATCCCCTGTACTATTATGTTTGATGCATCTCTCTCTCTCTATCTTTGTAACAGTCATCTATTTGTACCTTCAATCTTCTCTATGTCATAAATATTTTATATTTTGTCTCTTATCTTTTCATTTGTCTTGTTTTATCCTTTTGGGGATGACACAATGTGTCAAGACATTCATGTCTCTTCCATGTTGACCCAAAATATTTTCCTTTTCTTTTCCTTTATCTTTTTCATTTGTCTTCTTTTTTCATTTTGGGGATGACACAATGCATCATGACATTCATGTCTCTTCCATGTTGAATCAAAAGGTTTTTCTTTTTCTTTTTCACTCTCTTTGTGTCATTCTTTGAATTCTATGTGTATTTGGGGAATTATGACAATTCTAACCTCTCTTAAAAAACATTGTAGCAGGAACATACTAACCCAAAATCCATAGATCCCTTATGTGTTTGGTATTTTCATGATGTAGCTTTACTTGGAAACATATGACTTGGCATAGGGATTTCCAAGATAGCTCTCATGTCTTCTTTATTGTTTCCATTTATCATTTGCTACTTAAAAGTAATTTCTCATAGCATGGTGTTTGGAAATTTCTTTAAAGTGGGAGCATACATTGGCATTATTCTTTTGCATTTTTTTCTTTTTCATGGTTCATGGTGCAGTCTTTTTACTTTATGCGATGCATTTTTTGCTTTGTGGATGACATTGGATGTGATGTTATTCAAGAGCATGATCTCTCTTATCATATTACATTCCTCTTAGTGGCTTGATGTGGCACGTTGCATCCCCTAAGTTGTGAATTTTCTTTTCTCTGATTGCTCCTCTCTTGGAGATATTAGAAACAATGTTCTCTAAGTTAAGACCTCGCATGATCTAAGAAAGACTCCTTATAATGTTCCTTATTGTTGAATTTACATTTTCTATTATATGGCCACCTTTCATAATACATCTTGCATGCCTGTGGAGCCATCTTGTTTGTTCATGAGTTCCAAGCATATGTAGTTTTGCTTGCCTCATGAAGCTCGAAGATCATTTTTGCATGGCTCCTTAACAAAGTTATCAGAAGGTATAAATTTGGTATGGTTTTTGATGGGAAGCCTTACAAAGGCATGAATTTCCCTTAGCCACTCACATGTGATTGTGAGTGCATACTATCCATTTGTGTATGTGTCTCACCTCTTTCGGATCCTCACCTAGTGGAAAACCTAGAGTTTCGTTGCCTTAGAGTGAGCTTGCTTTTTTTTGGAAAAATAACCTAGATTTGATCCATATGAAAATGGGAAAATGGTTGAAGCTTGATCTAATACTTTTATTTATTTTTTACTTTTCTTTTCGTCTTTGACAATGCATGTTTGTACCTTTATGATGCTCTTTATATCATTTTCATGTGTTCTTTTGCACCTATGTTGGTTTGCCATGGTATCTTGATCTTGGGGGTTTGATCAACCCTCTCAATCATTGTTGTCACATCTTATAAGAATTGGTACATTTGTACCCCTCTTGAAGTGAATTTGTCTACTTTTGTGTGATTTTGAAGCAAGTTCATCCTCTCACTAAAGTGCGCGCTAAATGTAGTGTTGAAAAATGTCATTGGGAGCATTTTCACACTTTTTTGGGCCCTCCTTATAGAATTGAGCCTATTGATGCCTTGATTTAGTGTTGTAATGTGGTTGACACATTCACACTAGGTCTTGGGCCCCTGTGAACTAATGAATTTAACTGGTACCTTGCTAAACTGTTATGAAGTGTTGTAACACATTTTCACACTTTTCTAAGGTTTTATTAATTAACTATACCTAATAAACCTATTTTTAACCTTAATCCTACCTTATTTAAAGTGTCGTGACACACTTTCACACTTTTCTAAGATTATCATTAATAATTGGGTAGTGATCCCACAATACTAGTTTACAATTTTTGGCCAAACAGGACACTGAATTAATTTTTTCTAGCTAAATCTTCACTTTCAGGCACCTATAGCGGCTAAACATTGAGAAATTTGAAGATGATGCAAACTAGTGATTTGTGACATTTTGTCTATAGATTCAAAATATATTTTTTTCAAAATTTTTGGAATCAGATTGCATTTCTTTTTCCATCTCCTTCGAAAACTAGCTTTTTTTAGTAAATACCATTTTTAAGGAGTCACACTCAATGTATAAATTTTTTTTTTTTCCATGAAGGATAAATTCTAGTGTTTCCAATTGGTTTCATAGTGTTTTATTGAATATTTTTTCCTTAATCAAGTTTCAAAGTTAAACCAATTACAATTCAGACATAGGTGGACCGTATAACACAACTTTTTTTGTATGTATCAAAATTCAATTAATTTTTTTTGTTGGATCAAGGACTTCAATAACTGGTGAACTCATATTTTTCAAAAAAAAATTGATAATCTTCTATTTTCCCACATGTGTAGAACAAATAGCTTGATTTTTTGTGAAAAGCCTATATTCACAAGAAATAAAAAATAAATATAATAATTAAATTAAATTTATCTAAAATTATACTTTTTGGGAAGCTTATAATAAGGACTACATACTTACAAAAAATAAATTTTAAATGAATTCATTTGATCCCCCAAAAGGTAAATCAAAAGTGGTTTTTTTATCAACATTTTGATAGGTGTAAAGGAGACTCTGTTATAGGTATGGTTTAAAACTAGGGGGCTTCTATCCAAGGGGGTTTGATCTAAGGTATTTTGATCAAACCCTCTTCAATTGGAATTCTTTAAATGGAAATTTTTAAGGCTTAAATCATTATATTCTCTAAAAATATGTGATTTCAACAAAAAAAAGAATCTCCTAGAAATTTTAAACCAACTTTGTGGGATCACCTTGGCTTCTGTATGCTTTAATTAGCCTTATTTTGTATCCACAAGCCTCATTTAATGCATCTTTTCGAGGATAATACTGATGCAAATCATTACCCAATCATAATTCATGTGTTTTAGGTTGAATAGTCCAAGATTTAGTGATATAGGACTCATTCGCCACCTTGGGTGAATGAGTCCCAACTAGACCTTTGGGTCTCGAACCTGGTTTCACACCTTTCTAAGAATTTTAAAAAATGGTCCCAAAAATTATGCCTAATGGGACTCATTCACCACCTTTGGTGAATGAGAAATGTGTGGCCCAAAATAAAAATTAATTAAATTTTATGGTGGGATTTTATCCTCCTAGATTTCATGTCAACTTGTAATGTTGTAATTTTGGGAATTCTTGCATAATTAAGTATAAATAAAGGTTTCTTTCACTCATTTTACACCTACCAAGTTTAATGTGCATCCTTATAGAAAATTTTAGTTCCCAAGAGCATTCCAACATTCACAAGAGCATGCAAGAGTCTTCAAGGATAGATTATCAAGCATTTTATAACAAAATTCAAGCATCAATCATCATGTTTGTTTTTGTACTAACAATTGTGATGTACGGTTTCATTATTCAAGGAATTGTTCAATTCAAGATCTATCATCTTCAAGAAAGGGTCAAGATCTACATTCATTGGAGCCATATCATGCATGTTTGTAACATCATATTGCTAGGGCTTGGTGAGTTTCAACATCCTATTTTGTTCATTCATCATTCTCCATTCCTATTTCATTCTATTTCAAGGTTTGATTACCAAACTAGGGTTTGACCAAGCCAAACCCCTATCCACTAACAAAATAACACATTTTCCTCTCTTTAGTGTGTGATTTGTAGGTTTATATTGAAGAAAGTTGTCATTAAGCATTGGAGAACATTGGAGAACATATACAAGTTGATTTACAAAGATTCAAATCTAGAAACTAGATGAAGTAGATTGAGCAGACTGAGAAGAGCATATTTAGAACTTGAAGTTATAGAAAACCCTAACTAGACTAATTTTCCACTTCTGGCAAATCAATCCTAGTTTTGGTTAAAAATTATGTTTTGTATTCAAATACCTATTTGATAGATTCATGTTCCCACACAGAAACATAGATTCTAGACTGATTCACCCAAATTGGCGAATTAGTTCCACTCGACATTAATGGAAAAATTTCTAGTGTTTCAGATCCCCCTTCCAATTATCTTCAAATCCCTAGGTGCACACATTCCATTATGTAGTTTTCTATTTTGTTTCATTTGTGTTTCTAGATCATTTAGTAAGTCATTGCATCAAACGAGGTTTAAGAATTCTATCTTGCATTGCATTTTTCTTTCCAAGCCTTAACTTGGTGGTGAACCCCTCTTTAGTTTACATTCAGATCATAGGACAACCCTATTGCAGGATCTCTTCCCCCTTTGCATTCAAATCTCTAGGATTTTTTCTTGAATGAGAGAGAGTGGAGATTCTTAGTCTAGGTCCTAAACCCTAGGAGAACACACAATTTTCCACCTTTGAATTACATTTTTGGGAATATGAGAATGATTTGCACAGTTTGATTCTAGATCCTCACAAAGTAGGATTTTTACGGGGCATTGTGAGGTAGGATTGTCAAGGGAATGACATGAGGAACAAGTAGTAATATTTTCAAGGGGTATACTTTTTAGTTGGATCCAAAATGGTATATATTCTAGGTTATTGGGATCCCTATATTCAAGGGGTATATTTTATAGTTCGATCGAGAATGGTATATATATCTAATCGATGCAAAATTAGGGTTGAAGTGGTGGGTCTAGGGTTAGACGTATAATGCTTACCCATTAAAGAGCCAATATTTTTGTTTAAAGGATTTATTATGTTCTTCTCTAAAGTTAAAAATTACAACAAATTAATTCATTTCCTTATGGGTGTAGAAAATTCTTGAGGGCCCTAACCATTGATCATGAACCCATTTTTCTAGAGTATTAATGAATGGGATCTAGAGTTAAAAATCTTACTTATAAGCACATGAATATTGATGATAGATGTGGAGGGAAGCATCAATTCTTCAAAGATTCGCACTTGGTATTTTAATTGAGAAGATGATTAGGTTAGTACATACAATAGAGGGTGCTTTGGGAACTATCTTGCTTTGGAGGCTCCTCTCTTTTTTGTTGACACACAAATATGGATGTACACTAAGGTATTTTTCTTTTTCCTTTCTATAGACCCTAGTTGAAGGGTTTTGTTCCTAATGGTAGAGTGTTTGGGAAAGTGGTGAAATTTTTTTTCTGTCGATGTTGAGAGAAAGCTGGAGTAACATAGAGTTTTCAAGGAAGGAAAGTGTGTGAGAAACTTGGTGGAGGCCCATGGGAAAAATGTAGACTTATGATGAGAAATGATCAATTTTTCCCTCTCAAGGATTGTTGCAAAGCATGCCCACATCTGCCTCCTTGGAAAATACATTGGCCACCTTTTAACCTTTACTTTTGAATGCCTTTATGAGGATTCACAACCTATGAATTACCCTAAAACCATGGAAAGGAGCATTTATGTTGGTTTCCAGGGTGAAATTTTGGAAAATGGCATTTCGGGGAGTGCTCCTACACTCTTTGATTCTCATTTCATCATATTCACCTTCTCTAATTTTTCTTCTCAATCACATTTTTTTCCTTTGAAATAATATCACTTAGAAAATTACTTCAAATAGGGAAAAATGTAGAAACTAAAATTATTCCACCTAAACCTAACAATCATCATACCATTTCCTAATCATTAATTACATCCATTTGTCATAGTATTAATTAGTCATTAATTAATCATTATTTATTTACCGTTTATTGTCAATCTTTATATAGTAAATTTAAATTTTTTTCATTCATTTTTAAATGTGATTTGTAACTTGAATCTTTAGTGCACGAATATATTTTTTTCCAATTTTGTTAAATAAATATTTTTAACTAAATATTAAAATGTATGTGTATTGAAACATAGTTGTTTCCATTCGAGGTCAACTTTTGTATTAAATATTTATCTAAACTAGAAAAAAATTATAGCATCTTGATATAGACTCATTTATCTAGTGCATCATAGTTTAAAAAGATAAAATAAGTTTTAGTATTTTTCTTGACATGGTAATCAACCTAATATTTTTATGTTGATAAGCTACTTTTAGTAAAAAAAAAATATAAATAATAATTAAATTATTAAAAAATATTTTTTTTGAATAAATGTTGGTCTAGATCATTGGAGGACTCTACAAAAAATACTGGTGTGTGTGTGAAGAGACTGGTGGTAGGGTTTCATTGGTCGGACATGGAGGAGGCTCAACCCTCCTCCATGTTTTATCATTATTCCTCTTGGAGTACGACATTCTTGACTTGTTCCTGGTGATATTTAAATTTATTTTGTTTGTCACAAGTGTGATGGGGGAATCCCTTTGGTCGATCCACCTATCTAATCCCGCATGTGTGGCCCCTTGGAGTTAATCTGGAATGATGGATGGGGATAGGGATCCCCTAGATGGTTCTATTAATGAGACTACCAAAAAAAAAGAAAATAATGTGTCTCCCAAATCTTTTATAAACATTGTTGTAGGAGAATGGAGTTAGCTTTCGTAGGGTGCCAAATTTGTGCTCAAGGGAGTAGGTAAATTCTAGGAAGATGGAGGGGAGTAACAAGGTAAGCACCTCCCATTTTCTCCCTTGAAAGATGTGTTGATTCCTAATGAAACCCTAGGTGAGGCAATTGTTGAAGAAGATGGTAGAATTTTGAAAACTGCTCTATTTTTTGCTATCGTTGATACCAATAGGGTTCCGACAAGGAAATATATGAAGGAATGGTTCCATAATATTTGGAAAAAGAAATTGGGGTTTCAATTTTACTATTTTCGTATGGTGCAAAAGGGACTATATGGTGCAAAAGGGACTATATGTAATTTTTTTTAACAACCAGAAATTGTAAGAGAAGATAATAAAAAAATAGTTTTGGAATGTTGGGAAGGTAATCTTTCATGCTATGGCATGGCTCCCTGAGGCACTAGAAGAGGAAGTATTGGCACTCTCCAGCCCTAGATGGACCAGTTATTAAGCATGTTCCTCCCTGTCTTTGCAAATTTGTTCCACTTATGTTGGAACCATATGGAAATATGCTAAAAATAGATGATAACAAAGCCCCTCTTCTACATTTTGATGCACACTCCTTGGTATCCCTATCTCTAGGGGTAGATCTTCTAGAGATTTTGGAAATAAAAAATAGAAACTAGCAGTGTACTTTGTGGACTCAAAACTTTGGGTGGGCTTAATGCTTGTTTTTTATGGAGACAAGAAGGCCACATCAAAATAAAATTCCCATTAATAAGGAATAAACTTAACAATAACTTTTCCTTTGGTGGAAATAGTAAAGATAAAATGCAACCCTCGACAATGGATGGGTAGGCAGAAGGAAGTGAAAATAACAAGGAGAGAACTATGGAATGCAATCCTACTCCAGAGGAATTAGATTATAGATACTCTAACTAAAACCCTAAAGCTTATAATAAGATAAAAAAGGGTTCACCTTAGCAGGTGAATGTGGAAGCAAACAAAACTAACAAAGAAGCCTCTCATGTTGAGGATAGCTTGGAATCTTTGATGCAAGAAATTGATAACAATATGGTGACTAGAAACTCAATGATAGAGAAATCTCTGAAAGAAAGGGAGAACTTTGAACCTACCTGTCAAATGAGTTCTAATGAACTAGTAAATGATGTCAAATTAAATGCTCAACAATTGGCTTTGCAAAAAATAAGGCAATCATCAAAACCTAAGGAGAATAATTTAAAACCAATTAAAGAGATCTACTCCTTTAACTCTAAATATTTTAAGGAAGTTAAAATAGTGGAACTCCAAACTGATAATTTCCCCCTGGAAACAAGAAGGGAGGACCTAGTACATGTTACTGGAATTGAAGTTCATTCTTTGGAGAAAGAGAACTATCCTCAAATTTTGAAGTGGACCTACAGGGAGTACAAACTGATGGTATTGATGTGGATCTTGAGGACCTACATACTGATGGTTTTAAGGGTGGACCAAAATCACTTGTTGCCCTCAATATTGTGTCTTTTGTGAATGGAAATGAAAAATTTGATGAAATATTGGTCCCAAATCTGGAAATGAACCCTCTTAAAACTTTTAGTGGAGTGATAAGTTTAGATGGATTTGCATCTCAAGAAATCATGGAGTTTGTAGATGACCTAGGGTTTTTCTCTACTAAGGAGACCACCGATGGAGAGGAGACTCCCATGGAGGTCAAAATAAAAAAGACCCATAGATAGAGAAAGAAGAAAGGGATGGATAATATTAAACTACCCCTAGATAAGGACCCCAATCAACTCCCAAAGGAAAAAAAAGAAAGAAACCTAGTGGGGTTGTATTTCCTCCTAATGCTAAAAGAATTGAATAAGAAAAGAAGCTCCTCAAATGCTTTGATAATTTCAAATGTTATAAGGGGCCCCCACCTAATGAACAAACATAATGGTTGCCAATTGCATCTCCTAGAATGTAAGGGGACTTGAAACCCTAGATAGGAAACATGTTTCCAAAAGATTCCTATCACAAAAGAAGGAAAAGGACTTTGTCCTGCCGCAAGACGTTAAAGCCACTAGCTTAATCTTAGAAACTATTATGAGGGTGATCTAGAAAGAAGCAACCTAGTTTGTCACCAAACATGAAAAGGGTGAGGGGGGGCTATAATTATAATGGAAAATAATTAGGCACAATGTTTTCATAGCTTTGGAACCTCACCTTGCAACCATTCTATCTGGGTGATTATTAAGAAAAAAGAAAGTTTCTTTGCAATTTGTTTAGTGTATTTCCCTAATGACTATAAGGATCGGATCCTCCTTTGGAACTGGCTTTATAGCTTGCAAGATATCCCCTAGATCATTGGGGGGAATTTAACTCTGTTGAGAGAGAGGAAGACAAGTGGGGTGGATCAGGGTAGGATTGGAAGGGCAATGAGAGATATTATTGGCTAAGAATGAAATATAAACTGAAAATTCAAGAGTCGATTGAAGGGAAAAAGAAGGATTACAAAAACATTTGGTTTCATGGTGTAATTTTCAAAAAGGAGGTAGGAGAATCTATTGTAGGCTTGATAAATTCTACACAAGTAAGGCCTTCTTCTCGACCACCCTAGTGAAAGAGGATTGTAAGGTTGAAATCACTTTGTACTCCTTATCTATCATCAAGAATTCAATGCAACACCAAAGAACCTCCATGGTGAGATAGAGAGAAGCAACAATGGAAGATGGTTATTCCACTAAACAAGGATTGCAATATGATACAATATGATCAATGCAATATAATATCCCTCAAGCTGCCATCTATTTGTTGCATAAAAGAGATGCCCCATTGATAAAGGGGATTTAAGAGAAAGGGAAGAAAATCTTGTTACAAAAAATTAATCCTATACATGAGACAACAATAATAACTTCACTAACTACCTAGGAGTGGAAATTCTAGATAAGACAACTAAGGAGAAGGAAGCTAGAGAACAAATAGATTAGATTACTGTAAATGATACCACCATGGTAAATCAAGATGAGATAAGAGACCAATTCTTTTAGTTTTATAAGAACCTCCTCTCTTCTAAAGGTGGTAGTGGGGCTAATTGTAAGGCTAGGGAGTACATAAAGAAAGTTGTTCCAAAGAGAATCATTGAAGATACAATGATGGAATTGGGGAAAGAGATCTCCCATGAGGAAGTAAGAAAAGCCATACTTTCTCTCAAAGATGACAAATATTCAGGTGCAGATGGCCTTCCTTCAAAATTCTAAAAAGCCTTTCTAGACTGTGTGTGTGAAGACCTATTCCTTGTATACAAGGAAGCCATTGAAAGAGGCTCACTTAGCAGAAAAATCAATAAAGGAATTATCAAACTAATTCCAAAAGATGGGGATAAATCCTTAGTTAAAAACTGGAGACCTGTTACTCTACTCAATATATCCTATAAGATCTTGGCCAAAATACTTGTGAATAGGGTGGCATTGATCCTTCCTTCTATCATAAACTCTACATAAATGATATTCATTAAGGGGAGATACATACTGGAAAATCATATCACTAGCTGGGAAGTGATGAACTGGATGAAGCAAACAAAAAGGAAGTTGCAATGCTCTTACTTTACTTTGCAAAGGCATATGATAGTATTGAGTGGAACTTTGTACTTTTGGTTTTGAAGGCCTTTGGGTTTCCCAGTCCCTTTTTTCATATGGTAAAAACCCTCTTTCACGATGCAACTACTCAAGTAGAAGTCAATGGGGTTCTTACTCAAGAAATCTACCTCAAAAAATCCATAAGACATGGATGCCTACTTGGATCAAAATTATTTTTAATAGCTTCAGATGCATGGCATTATGTTTTAAGGGAGAGATCAATAATTCCAAGGGTAAATGACATCATCCCACCAAATAAAAAATGAGCTCTTAAATTTACCATTTATCAATGATACCTCAATTCTTATGAGCCTAGAAGAGGAGAATCTTGCAAACCTAATGGGGAAACTAGATATCTTCTACCTAGTCTCTGGGAAAAATTTTTCCCTTGCAAAATCTTTCCTTTTAGGATGGAAAGAAGAAACCCCATATTGGGTTAATTAATTTGGACTTCAATGGCATGGACCCTAGAAGTTGATAGGGTATTTGGATATCCCCTTTGCTATGGATCCCAATATAAAGGAGATGTGGATTTGGATAAGGGACAAGATAGAAAAGAAAATTGCTAAGTGGAATAGGGAATTTCTATCCTTGGCTGGTAGGATTCAATTTTTTCAAAAGATTCTTTCATCCTACAACATATAATTTTCCTCTTTTTGTATTTCAATTCATAAAAAGTTAATGATATTCAGAAAAGGATAAGATTCTTCCTATGGCTGGATGGTAAAGGCAAGAGGAAAAGGAACTCGGTGAAATGGGAATGGTGCAGTGTTGAAAAACTTAAGGGAGGCCTAGGGCTAAAAGACCTAAGGTTGCAAGGTATTGCTTTGGCTACGAAGTGGGTGATTGGAGAATTGGAAGGAGGGGAGCCTTGGAAGGTGTTAATAACAAAAAATGTCCTCAGTGTTGTCCCTAAACATGCAAAAAAATGGAAATCTCACTCAGTGATGTTCTTAGTGGTGAATGGACTATGCTACTTGTAGGGTCCAACATCTTTAGAACCATTTGGAAAGCTTGGGAAATAATGAAAAATTTCCTAACAAACTGCCACTTCACCAAAAGTGATAACATGGTCATCCATATCAAGAGGTCAATATGGTGAAATTTAAAACACTAAGGGAATCCACTTGCATTAAATCAAGGCTGCTCAACAAGAGGATGGGACCATAAAGGAATTCAATGCTTCAAGGATATTCTGAAGGATGGGAAATTGAAAGATTGGAATGACTTGAGCTTCGAGTTCAATATTCCTCAAAGAAATTGGAGGACTTGCACATTCCTAAGGGAATCTTGTAATCAAATAAAATTCTAAGTTCAATTTAAAGGATTTCAGTGGAAAAATGGAAATAATATAATTAAAATGAAAGCCAAAGAAATGTACTCCATGTCAACAGAACAAATTGATTTGACAGACCATTTGAACCTAACTTGGAAACTTATTTTGAATAAAAAACTATTTGTAAAATATTTTCTAGAAAAACTAGTGTAAGTAGGTGGAGGCTAAGAAAGCCTATTTCAAGTGGCTTATAATAATCCAAAAAATATCATGTAAGAGAAAATTGGATAACATTAATATATGTAGCCTATGTAGAATACCTAAGACAATCAACCACATTTTATTTGACTGTATTTTTGCTAAAGAAATCTAGAAGTTGTTTTGTAATGAGAAAAATATTTGGGGAAATAATGGTCAACCCCTCCTTAAAAAGATCTTATTCAATCACAATGTAAAAATGAGGAAAACTGCTGCTCTATTTTGGCTTTTCTTTTCATCTAACATATTGTGTACCATTTGGAAAGTAAGGAATGAAGATAGGTTTCATGGAAGGAAGAGGGTGCTTACCGAATCTTACAAAGGACTCATGTTTTACAATGTTTCTATGCAGGTTTATATCATGGTGGAACTCTCAAAGGAAAATTTTTGGAAGTACCTAGAGAATAGAGAAATAACAATTGGCATCCTTGAGGCTAGGTATGGACATATGTGGCTTGAAGGACAACCCGGGGTGGATGTTTTCTTAAGAGATCTACAAGCATTTAAGAGGGACCTAGTAGAGGGATAGGGTAGCAAACTAGACAAGGCTCAAAACAAGGAGGGGAAGACAGGATGACCTTTTGAAGAAGAACTAGTGGCAGCAAAGGTACTAGTAGCGATGGAAGTTGGTAATAGGACAATGTAAAGCCAAATGAAGGACAACAAGCATTTTTTGTATACTTTTATTTTTTGATCTCTAGTAGATATTTGCATAGGATAATGAAATATATTTGTATAGATAGTATATGATACTTTGATGTAACTAATGATAGCTCAGGCTTGAATTTTGTAACTACATTTTGATCTCATGTAACAAGGGACAAACTATTGATATTTTGTAATGGGGGGTAGTCTAGGACCTGATCTTTTGATGAATATTTGTCCAAAGTAATATGTATATGTTTCTTCCACTATAATTACTATTAAAATATATATATTTTTGAAAACTCCACTTATGGATCTACAAAAGGGTATTTTACATGTAAAAAAATGTTATGTACATGCGTAGAAATTGTTGAAACATCAAGTTTTTCAAATTATTTTAGTTTTTTGGTAAATTGGCATGTAAGTGGTCCTACATATGCATTTAGCCAACAATTTTAATTAGAAAAGTTGTGGACATATCTAGCTTATCTATAGTGAATCTTATTTGATCATATGCATGACCAAAATTGACTTTTAGTTAAAAATACTATAATTCACTTGTGTTGATAAGTTGGCCGAAAGTGTGACATAGATTTGTACTTTAACCTACAAAAATGATTAATATATTTTTTCTTGTTGTAAATATCTTGTAGAAGGTTTATCTTGCATCATTTATACTTATCTATGTTCACATATCTTATCAATGGATATGAAATATTGACAAAATTGTTCTATTTATCAATCATAACTCTTTCATTGACTATATTGTCACAACAAAAAGGTACTACAAATTCATGTACTTGTTTTACAAAAAAATAATGTTCCCTACTATATTGACAAAAAATCAACTACAACATTGAATGTCTATCTTAACATAACTAGATATCCAAACACAATCTTTGAAATCATATTGCCCATTAATAAGAATAAGTAGCCAATTTTTAGTTTAGCTATATTTTTAAAAGAGTAATCACTCGATATCTTCTACTCATCTATATAATTGTATCACTAAATGGATTCACATAAAATTAGTAGACCTTTTACTTTACAAATCTCCAATCTAATCAAAATCTATGAATCCTCATATTTATTATCTTAATTAAATAAAGTTCTCCATAGTAGTAAAAGAATATTGTAAAATGAAAGAAAGATATATTAAATCCTTCCCTTTCATAGTCCAACTTGCTCCTTATTTGGATTGGACATTTACTTTTTCAAGACTCCCTTACTTGCAAAATGTTTGTGATGGTGTAAGCTATAGCATATATAAGGCTACTAATTGCACTCATCTAAGGGACATTGTTCTTGTTCTCAATATCATTACATTTCAAAGGGAACCACTCAAATACATGATTTATTCCAATAATAACACATTAGTTTTCAATCCTACATCCCAAATCTCTACAAAATAGAGTTGAAATACTTGAAATAAGTAATAGTTTGCAATTTTGATCCCCAAGGGAACATTTTTTCTAAATATTGTAGAGATCTCCGTATGTTTATATTGTTATACCTTCTTGATTTGATCTTTGACTTATAAGAATCTATCAATCAAGGACAACAAGAATACTAGCAAGGTAAAGCTCAACAATCTCCATTTATTACAACCACCAATAAGAAAAATAATCATACAACTTTCAACCATTATCCTTCAACTAAAAAATATATAAAACCCTCAAAGAATACCTTTAGACCTCCACATACCATTGCGTAAGCTTACCAAAAAAATAAAAAATCACTTGCCATTATCCATAATGACTCTAGAGAGAACTTATTTCATCAAATTTTCATAAGAACCTTTTTTTAAAATGTACCATATGTTTACATTAACAATACCCATCTCCATACTAAAAGCACATTCAACAAGTATACCCACCTTGACAAAAACATGATACAAAATAAATGTAGGAGGTCACACAAAGGAGAATAAATATTGAATCCACCCATTAAAACCTAGCATTGGGAATAGACACATCCAATAAAAGTTGAACCCATCAACATCAAGTTCAAAAGTATAAATACCATATTTAGTATTTAGAAAAAAATTGATGTGTTTTTTATGCACTTCTCAAACAGGAAGTGCGTAGGTGCACTACCTCTCAAGTGAAAGACAATCTTGCACAATCATATTATATAACACTATCCCAAGGTCTCTAATGTCAAGTCTTGATAGTTTTTGGAATACCTTAGTTGATTCATGTGATTTGCTAGAATCACAAGGCGAACTTACGGATGAGTTACAAAGCGTGGGAAGTTGGATCTTGAAATGGAGTTCCTGAGATGGGAAAGTTAGTGTGAAATTTCTATAGGTTCAAACAATAGTCTTGAACTCCTATTTCAACTTTAGATTGGCTTTACAATGTGCAATGAACCTTAGCATATGCTTCTTATTAAAGAAAGGAAAAAGGGTAGGGAAGAGAGGAAGTTCCTAGATATGAAACCATGAATGAATAGTGATCATGGAGGCTGCTATAGTAGATAAGCTCCCTAAACTAGGTTTTGCTTGGAACAGAGGATCCTACAGTTACACAAAACTAGTGCAATCTTCTAAGGACTACATATTTTCATATTTCACACACATCATGCACACGCAATCGAACTAATTTTTATCAATAAAGGAAAGTAGCTTAGACTAGATTTTACAAAGTGATTCATCATCAATGAACCACAAAAAGCATGAGCTAGAAATTCATCAACTACTTAAATAACAATCACCATCACCACTTCCATTGAATAAACTAACAACTAAACTAAAAAGGGAAGTAGAACCATGAATGCATAATGAAGAAAAACAAGAGAAACACCCATAAATCATGCAATGTAGCTCTCTATTGCTGCAGAATTCCTTTTACACCAGCTCTCCAACCATTTACAAATGAGGGGGAAAACCCTATTTATAGTTTTCCAAAGCCCAAATGAATGGATAGGATTGAATTACATTGTGTGGCTCAGATTTGATTGCACTAAGGCTTCACCTACCCCTCATTATTCAGCAATTTAAAATACATCTTTTGTCTTTTCTTTTTTTCTTTCTTGTAGTGGCAAGTCATTGTAGCAATTTTCTCTTCTTGCTGATTTCCCTTTTCACTATAGCTAAAACTGCTTCAAGGCTACCTTTTTCCCATGATGGATTTGAAACATTTCTCATCCAATCGAGTGCATCCCATTTGCAGATTTGTATTATTGCAGAATGGGTTAGATGATCTGATGAGACAACTCTTGGCATATTATGATTTTTTGTTTGGAGGGAGGAAACAACTTCTCCCTCCCACCACCTTCAAGACCACCCTTTGTGGTTCGTTACTAACTTCCTTGAAATGGTGTCGCTTCTAATGCTACCTCTGTTGAAGGGTGCTATGAAGAAAGGTGGGCATAAAATGAATGGTGTCTGAAGCTATGTGATTTTCCTTGTTCAGCTTTCTCAATGGGTCTCCCTAACAGACCCATGGTAAGCTTCTTGAATCTTACATACATGAAGCATCGTAAGTGGCTTCATACACAAATCAAGGAAAACGTTAGTCAAACCTTGAAAAATCCTTTTTAGATCCATTCATGCATCATCAAAAGATCATAAAATTCATATTTGGAGCTCATTTGGACCACAGGCATAAATGTGGGCTTAGGGGTGCGAGTGCTCTAGGGCGAAAGGACGATGAACGACACACAGAAGGAAAATGGCCACAAAGGGATGGTGGCCCAGAAGGGAAGTTCCCAGACAGCCACAGAGGGACAATGACTCAGAAGGGAAGTTCTAGGATGGCCATGAAGGGACAGTGGCCCAGAAGGGAAGTTCTCAGATGACCACAGAGGGATGCCGACCCAGAAGGAAATTTTCACAATGTCCAAACACATGGAAAATTTGATCCAAACACCTTTAGGCATGTGAAGTCGTTCACTTGATGGTCCCTAGATGATGAAAACTTGAAGTTTGCACCCATTCTAGAAATGCAGAGATTTGTAAGGGGGAAGCTGGAGGGTCACCGCCCTTTTGAAATGACAATGAGAAAACAGCGGCCCAAAAGGGAAGTTCCTAGATAGCTATGAAGGGACAGCGGCCCGAAAGGGAAGTTCCCAAATCTCACAAAACTTAGTAAATTTGAGATTTTTCAATTTTAGCACATGGGAAAAGGGGGAGAAAGAGTGCCAAGACATACTTCCTCAAGATTTGACTCATTTTGAAAAATGTAAAAATTTGGAAGGGGAATGTTGAAAGGTTGCCGCCCTTTTGAAATGACAATGAGCACATGGCGTCTCGGAAGGAAGTTTCTGAATAGCCATAGAGGGACAACAGCCCGAAAGCGATGTTCTGGATGACCACAGAGGGATGGGGGCTTGGAAGGAATTTTTTGCAACTCCCAAAACTTAACAAAACCTTAGTAGTTCACTTAGGCACCACAAAAATATCCCAAATCCATAAGCAACTTGTCCCCAAAGTCAAAAAATAAAGGAAAAAGCAAATCAAGCGGTCAATGACCAAGTCAACAAGAACAAGGCAAAGAGCAAAAAAAGGAAGGGGGGACTTTGTTTCTCCCCAGATTTGAATGTCACAGGTAAAATGAAGGGTAGGGAGCAACATTTATTGTCCAATTTCCACTAATGGCGTGCATTGATTTTTTTATATGGCAGACCTAGGTTAGGTGAGTTGTGGAATCTCACCCTCATTTGGATGGTTGGTCAAGGCTCAGATAGAGAAACTAAGTGCATACCCCACCATGTAGGAAGAAGTTAGGTGTCAATCGCTACTCAGTAGTGAAACATGAGCGGCGACCTGCATGAGGCAGCTCATAGCTGTGGGTCTACGACACCTAGAGGATGTCGGGGCAATAGATGAAGGGAAACCTACAAAGGAATTTGTATGGAGGAAAAACACTTAGCGAAATTCAGGTAGGTGAATTTGGTTAGGGGAATTTGATCATTTGAAGGCACATGACCAATTTGGGCTTGGAAAAAGTGGTACACCAAATGTGATAGGAGTAAAGCAACCCGTCGGGAGCGAAAAGAGGGGGTCCCTGCCTATGGTGGGGCATGTGTGCAAAACATGCACAAAAAATGGCTACTCTCTTGGGAAATGTCTAGAGAATTTTGATGAAAAAATGGAATCACAAACCCAAAATCTCTGGTTCTGATCTTGATGCTAGGGAAAAAAAACTAGACACTTGACCAAAGGATCAAAACCATTAGTCAACCCAACCTTTAGTATGCTAAAAATCCAAGTGTGTGCAATTGAATCAATTCCCATCCTTCAGTTGCTACAGGAACCCAAGCTCCATCAAGTGAAGCTACGTAGTTTATTCTAACTCCAAAAGCATCTAGGACATTGCTTCGCTGCCAGTCAAGCATCCATAGCCCTAGCGAGCTTGTCACTGTGATTCTCCTGAACATTGCTCTACTGCCAACCAAGTGTCCATAGACCTTGTAGAGTTGCTTGGATCCCCTTTAAAATTGAATTTTCTTTCTTTTGATTTTCAATGCTTTCTTTTATTTTATTTTCTTTTGATTTTCTCTTTTCAATTCTTTTCATTTCAACCTACAAGTAGTGAAGTTTGCATTCAGGGCTGAGAATCATAGTGGCCCTGAAGCAGAATTTTATTTTCTTCACTTAACTAGACTTCACAAAGGACCTACAGTGACCTCGGGATTCTTAGAATGTGTAAAAGATATAAGATTTCATAATACATCAAAATTGGACCAACCAACAACTTATCCTCTTTGAATCAAATTTCCAAATCAGTTGACACTAATAGAAGACCTTCACCATCCACTCTGAAAACTTGATTAGAGTTTCACAAAGAAATATGTAGAACAACCCTGGGTGATAAGTATGGTTGTTTTGTGCAAGTATGTGCACAACTAAAAGAAGAGGGACCCCGAGCAAAGTAGTAGCAAAGTGAAAGAAAACAAAAGCAAATGAAAGGAAACAAAAAGAAAATGCCCAAACTAACCAAAGCGGGACACCAAAAGAAAACATATATAAACTATTGTAAATCAAGCAACCTAAAACAAACCAACTAACCTAAAAAAATAAGGTAAGCAAGACTATATACATGAACCTAAGGTATGTACATGAAACCTACATTACCCAAAACGAGCTATGTACAAAGATATTTACAAAGCACTATTTTCAGGCAAGGAAAACTGACACTCATGCCCATGGGATTTCATAATGCATGCACAAGTAATAGGACAATCCTTATAGTTCTAAGCTATGAAGATTTATATTTATATTTAGAAAAAGGAAATTCAACACTACGACATTGAAATTCAATCACATAGTCCCAAAAAATCAGCAGTTGAGGTTATTCGTTGAACCCATGGTTAATCCATAAACAAGTTCTCCTTCCCCCACTACCATAATCAAAATGATAAATGGAGCTATGAAAATTAACAGGGTAAAGGAAGGATAAAACTTGAATGTCGTCACATGGAGGTGGTATTGTTTGACAGTCGAGAGTGAGCACTACATCATTGGTCATCGTGTTGGCTACCTCGAATGGAGGGACTAGATGGTGCAACATTTATGTTCTTGGGCATGCATAGGGCTCGGAGGATGGGGCAACAAACAACTCTTCCAAGCTACCAATGGGACCTGCAACCTTGGTTGGTAGTTCTTCAAAAAGAAATACTTCTCCACAGTGATCATCTGCAAACTTGGGATCCACTTGGTTGTTGTCCTCAGATGGCAGTGTGCTATTCCATTTCCTTTTCTAGGGATCAACCTTATTTTCATGATGTTCAGTGTCATGGGATGATGACATGTACGAATATATCCTATTACAACTCCTTGAATATGAAGGAGGACCAGCAATGGTCATGGAAAGAGGACTTCTAGTTGTGTCTTGTAGTTGGTCAATTCTATCATACGTGTTGGCAGCCATCAGAACACCCCCACCGTTGTCTTCTTCTCTTTGCTGGTCATTCATCTCATCATGATGTTCACTTGTTTCCTCTTGCTCACTATCTCTATAGATGGAGAAGTAGTTCCTCTCCCAATCTAGAAACTCTAATGCTTCAAGTGTTGTCTAGAGGTTCGGGGAGTAGGCCTTCATCACCCCCATCTTTTGAGATGTGTTCTTCTTCATTGTTGGCATACCTCCATAATACAACTCCTAATAGAAAGAAGTCATCAATGGATGGAACCTCATCAAGGGGACAAAAATCTACTATGCAATTTCCTTCCAAAGACACCATAAATCCTATCGTCCATGGTGCACAAATGCTCTTCAAGAGGAAGAAATTATTGATGATTGGTAGATAGCATTCATATGTGTTCTATCCCATTGTTTAGAAGCTTGAGGCCGTATTGTTGTCCTTCTTCTATTTTTATACCAACACCCTCATAAGGACTACCTTTAGCTAGGTTTTCACTTGGATTGAAATCTTGATCCTCATGTTCCATCCTTGAAGCAATTGCAAGAAGTGATGCACTTGACTGCCCCATTTGTTCTTTAACTTCTTTAATGGCCTTTTGGCATAGTTCACATGTAAACTTAGAATGTGAGGAATCATGGAGCCTACACAAACTTGGGAGGAAAAATGCCTCCAAATCTACTTGGTGTCTTAGTTTGGACCAATCCCTTTCTATTCTAGAGATGAGCTGGTTGTATCTCTCCATTATCGGGTCGTCATCATTGCTTGGGAAGGAAGTCGGATAATAGACGACCGCAGCGAGTGGTTGTTCCAATTCCTCTAAATATTCATTTTGAAATGCTTGGTCACTATCATTGTAGATAGAGAGGTCCTCTAATCTGATTTCACTTATGCCTTCATCATCAATTTCTTTTGTCCCAAGGCTTTCAACATCTTCTTCTTCATATTCTTCAACATCTTCGTTGGTTGTCCTAGCATGTGATGCTACAGACTTTACTCATCCATCTTCAACTACCAACATTTCTTCTTCTTGAGTGGAAGGACACCTTTTTTCTAATTGAGAAAGGGCCTTCTAATTCCTTTCTAGCTGAGTTTTCATCAAGACCATTTTCCATCTCGAGGGAATCAACTCCTTCTCTTTGACTTTCAGCTTCTATGTTTGTTGTCCCAGCACTAGCTTGTGTCCAATTTCTCAGTTCATCTTTACTTTGTTGTCCTCCAAATGTTAAAAACTCTTTTTCCTCATGGAATGAATCATCCTCATTGAAATTAAGCTGCTCCAACTTGTGCAAACTATCTTTAACCTGAGTGATAATGTTTGTGAATGATGAACAAGTAACTTCCGAGTGAGGTGCATTGTGAAATTTGCACGAGCTTGTCATCAGTACCTCCTCAAATCTTGGTCAATCTTCACTGCCCAAACATTCTTGGATCAACCCCTCAAATGCCTTAGCTGCCATGGTTGTCAACTCTTCCTCTGGGTTTGCAAGAGCTAAAGGTTCATATATTTCCCAAAAGGAAATATCTCCTTGCAAGACTCTTTCAATTCTTCTCAAGAATGTTAGACACCCCAATTCATTGTGACTACATGTACCATGGATTCTACACTTGTCTCCCAATGCAAATTGATGCAATGGTCTTCTGAACCTTATATTTAAATCTACATGCAGTTGAGTGATGTTGATTTGTAAATGTTGTTCCATCTGAACTCAACTTTTTTTTTCCTTTAGAATTTTATGATTTTAAATTTCAACATTAAAAGAGATCTCCTTATCTCATATTTCTTCTTGAAACTACTCTTTTTAACTTCCAAATTTTAGCTTTGTAGCCTCAACATGCTGACCCTCCTTCTAGCACTAGTTATGTTGATGTTTTTTTATCCACTTCTCAACACATGTAGTGTGTAGGCACACTACCTCTCTTGAAAGACAATCTTCCACAATCAGATTGAAGAACATTATCCGAAGGTCTCTAATTTTAGGTCTTGACAGTGCTTGGAATACCTCAACTGATTCATGTGATTTGTTGGAATCACAAGGCCAACTTAAGAATGAGTTACAAAGCATGGGAAGTTGGATCTTGAAATGGAGTTCCTAAGATGGGGAAGTTAGTGTGAAATTGCTACAGGTTCAAACAATAGTCTTGAACTCCTATTTCAACTTTACATTTGGATTTACAATGTGTAATTAACCTTAGCATAGGTTTCTTATTAAAAAAAGGAAAAAGGGTGGGGAAGAGAGGAAGTTCCTGGATCTGAAACCATGAATGAACAGTGATCATGAAGGCTGCTACAGTAGACAAGCTCCCTAAACTGGGTTTTGCTTGGCCAAGAGGATCCTACAGTTACACAAAAATAGTGCAATCTTCTAAGGACTGCAGATTTTTAGATTACAAACACATCATGGACATGCAATCAATTGAAGTTGTAGCAATAATAGAAGGAAGCTCAAACTAGCTTTGCAAATTGATTCATCATCAATGATCCACAAAAAGCATGAGCTAGAAATTCATCAAATACCTAAACAACAATCACCATCACCACTTCCATTGAAGAAACTAACAACTAAACTAAAAAGGGAAGTAGAACCATGCATGCATAATGAAGAAACACAAGAGAAACACCCATAAATCATGCAATGTAGCTCTCTATTGCTACAAAATTCCTTTTACACCAACTCTCCAACCATTTACAAATGAGGGGGAGACCTCTATTTATAGTTTTCCAAAGCCCAAATGAATGGCTAGAATTAAATTACATTGTGTGACTTAGATTTGATTGCACTAGGGATTCACCTACCCCTCATTATTCAACAATTTAAAAAACATCTTTTTTATTTTCTCTATTTTGTCTTGTAGTGGCCAGTCACTATATGAATTTTGTCTTCTTGCTGATTTCCCTTTTCATTGTAGCTGAAACTACTTGAAGGATTCCTTTTTCCCATGTTGGATTTGAAATATTTCTCAGCCAATCGAGTGCATCCCATTTGAAGATTTGTATCATTATGGAATGGGTTAGATGATCTAATGAGATAGCTCCTGGAAGATCGTGATAGTTTGTTTGGATGAAGGAAAAAACTGCTCCCTCCCACCACCTCCAAGGCCACCCTTTGTGGTTTGTTACTGACTTTCTTGACATAGGCCTGCTTCTAATGCAAGCTCTATTGAAGGGTGGTATGAAGAAAGGTGGGCATAAAATGAATGGTGAGAGGAGCTATGTGCTTTTCCTTATCCAGCTTTCTCAATGGGTCTCCTTGATAGACCTGCGGTAGGCTTCTTGAATCTTGCATACATGAAGCATTGTAAGTTCCTTCATACACATATCAAGGAAAACGTTAGTCAAACCTTGCAAAATCCTTGTTAGATCCATTCATGCATCATAAAAAGATCATAATATTCATATTTGGATCTCATTTGGACCACAAGCATAAATGCGGGCTCAAGGGTGCGGGCACCACAGGGAGGAACGATGTCGAGCGGTGGATGAAAAATGGTGGGTGGATGGTAGACGAAAGGAAAATGGCTAGAGAGGGACGACGAACAAGAAGGGAAGTTCCCAGACAACATAGTGGGACAACAGCCTGGAAGGGAAGTTCCTAGATGACCACGTAGGGATGGCACCCCGAAAGGGAAGTTCCCAAATGACCACGAAGGGACGACGACCCAGAAGGGAAGTTCTCAGATAGCCACGGAGGGCCGACAACCCAGAAGGGAAGTTCTTGAATGGCCATGGAGGGACAATGGCCTGGAAGGAAAGTTCCCAGATGGACATGGAGGGACAGCAACCCAGAAGGAAATTTTTATGATGTCCAAACAGATGGAAATTTTGATCCAAACCCCTTTAGGCATGTGAATTCATTCACTTGATGGTCCCTAGATGACGAAAGCTTGAAGTTTGCACCCACTCCAGAAATGCAAAGATTTGTAACAGGGAAGCTAGAGGGTCACTGCCCTTTTGAAATGACAATGAGTACATGACAACTTGGAAGGGAAGTTCTCAGATGGCCACAAAGAAATGCTAACCTACAAGGGAAGTTCCCAAGCCTCACAAAACTTAGTACATTTCAGATTTTTCAATTTTAGCGCATGGCAAAAGGGGGAGAAAGAGTGCTAAGACATACTTCCTCAAGATTTGACTCATTTTGAAAAATGCTAAAAATTTGGAAGGGGAAAGCCAGAGAGTTGTCACCCTTTTGAAATGACAATGAGCACATGGCGGCCCAGAAGGAAGTTCTCGGACGGCCATGAAGGGACGGGAGCCCGAAAGGGAATTTCTGGATGGCCACAAAAGGGACAACAGCCATAAAGGAAATTTCTGCAACTCCCAAAAATTAACGAAACCTTGGCAGTTCACTTAGGCACAACAAAAACATCCCAAATCCATAGGAAACTTGTCCCCAAAGTCAAAAAATGAAGCAAAAAGTGAATCAAGCGATCAGGGACCAAGTTAGTAGGAACAAGCCAAAGATCAAAAAAAGGAAGGGGGGACTTTTTTTCTCCCCAGATTCGAATGCACCATGTAAAATGAGGGGTAGGGAGTTGCATTTATGGGCTAATTTCCACTAATGGAATACATTGATTTCTTTGTATGGTGGACCTAGTTTAGGTGAGATGCGAAATATCACATTCATTTGGATGCTTGGTCAAGGCTTAGATGAAGAAAATAAGTGCGTACCCTGCCATGTGGGTGGAAGTTGGGTGTTAGTTGCTACTCAATGGTGAAACATGAGCGGAGACTTGCAGCTGTGGGTCTGTGAGGCCTGAAGGACGTTGAGGCAACATATGAAAGCAAACCCGTAGGGGCACTTTTGTGAAGGAAAAAGACTTACCAAAATTTAGGTACATGAATTTGGTTAGGGGAATTTGATCATTTGAAGGCACATGACCAATTTGGGCTTGGAAAAAGTGGCACGCAAAACAAGACAAGGGAAAAGTAGCCCATCAAGAGCAAAAAGAGGGGGTCCCTGCCTGTGGCGGGGTGTGTGTGGAAAACATGCACAACAAAAATGACTTGCATTTCATAAATACTTGACCTTAATTTCCTATCACGTGCAATATACATTATACCATTCACATTTCCTAAATCAAATTATATATCCTTTGTTGAATTTTTATGTCATTATACACAAATCAAATATATAAAATAAAAAATGTTTTCCTATTATAACTAACTATTTTGAAGTAATTACTCATATATGAGATATAAAAAATCATCTAATTATAATTTTTTGAAAGGAAAAAATACAATATAATCTCTCATATAGATATATACTTTGATTGAGCTATGCATTAGAATTTTCTCAGTTCTTTCACCAATTTTTTTTAATACCTGAATGGTCTGACAGGCTCTTATAAATAGCATAATGGGTTTAGTTATTCCATTTTATGATTTATTTAGGTGATTCATTTATAATTGGATCTAACTAGAAAAGCTAATGATATTTTCAATGAACCACTTAATTTGTTGTTTAAACACAACTGAGAATAAAAATATATGCCTGAGGTGCTCAATCATTCCACCCAAGCAATCCATGGTGGTGAAAGATTTGATCAGCAGATTGGACATAATCAATCAATTGAAATAGTGCCGCTAAATTTATTTGGGAAACCTTCAACTAACAATGTTAGAACTATTGATATAAACACATCTATAGGATTAGCTTGACAATCATCTTTACGAACAACATACATCCATTTGAGAACACAACATGTGGGCAAGTATAGTGTGAAAATAGTGATCACAGCAAAAAAATTCCATGAGATTAGTCATGTGTTTCACTTTAATGGAGAAGGTAACATGCGAGTTGAGAGAATTATAGATTATGTGTAGGGCTGGCCCTTGTTGAATTCTACATATCTACAAAGACAATTGATCAAGCACAAAAAAATGAATTCGCATAAGTTGAGTTCTTCATTGTTATTCATAATCGAATGCATATATTTACAAATATATAACCACCATAGGAGAAGAATCCTAGGAGAAAAACAATAAACAACAAAGATTTTCCATTAGTTAGATTATACTAAAGCAATTAACAGCTAAGTCATCCCATGTTTTGCAATAGTTAACAATAGTTCTTAATTGCATAACTCAGAGTTGGAAACACTAGCATAACAGAGAGTTGGAAATAGCTTGCATATAGTTAATTGCACTAACACCCCCCTAAAGTATAACTAAGGAGAAAAAATCCTAAAGAGAGGAAATAGGAAAGAGGGAAACCTTGTGGGAACAAAACCTCCACCGGAAAATAAACAATAACTGTGCATGGAAACTACTATGTTGCAGTGTTGTTCACCCCAAGAAGGTCTCGCAGAAAGTGAAACTTTTGCTCAGTGAAGTTGTCTTCGTGAAGATTTCAGTAGTCTGTTCATAAGTGGCATAGTACTGTAAGTCGATGAGGAATGCTTGAAAACAAAAAATGAGCCAGTTTCTAGAAACAACATGTCTTCTCTTAGGAAGAAAAAAATCTATAAGTTGATGAAGAAGCCACTCCATGTCCAACTGAAAGGAGGAAGGATGAGGTCTCAACATATGTGTCTTTAAAAATTGAGTAGGAGTCTTTAGTCTTGAATAAACCACAACAAAATGATCATCAAAATCATCCAAGAAACATGATAAATCAAGCGAATGAGGAAACTCATGAATGCCAATCTCCAAAGACAATGAAAATGGGATAAAAACTATGATGAAACTATCATCAAAGAGGAGAGAAACCCCCTCAAGTGTTTCTTCCAAGTCTAAAATATGTGTCTCCATAAACAAGTCTGAAACTCCTATTAAGAGATCTTCCCAGAAAGTTGAATCAGGAAGACTATGGATGCCCTATTGGAGGAAGCCATTGGAAGCTTTCAAAGAAGCAACATAGAACTTAGAAGTGGTAGCAAATGCATGTACAAAATAATGTTCCTCAAAGAGAATACATATGTCCTCAATAGTGTCATCTAGATCCGAAATGAGAGATTCTATAAACATAAAAGAAATGTCTGGTAGAAATTGGTCCCAATGGAATGAATCCAAAAGACATAAATGATCTTGCTATAGTGAATCAATGGAGGCTCTCGAAAAAGAATCTCTGGAATCTAGATCTACAACAAGTGTTAGTGATGGGGAATCAGTGAACTGATCATCCATCTAAGATTAATCCACATTAGATGAGGCATCATAAGTCTCAATATTATCAATAGCCTAGTTTTCAAAGGAAACATCACTTTCGGATGAAGATTCAATGTCTCAATACAACTATTAGATGATGATTGAAATAGTAAAAGGGAACACAGTGTGCTCTATGTGACATAGAGTATCCTCAGAAATAGTAAGACATATTACTCCATAGACCATGCCATTATTATTAAACCATGCATTTTTTCATAATAGTCACTTGGCTCAGGAATGAGTCCAAGGAGATAGGGTAGTAGATCCTACTCAAGGCAATGATTCTTTATCCCTTTTTTCCATGACAAAAATTTCTATCAACAGAATGATAAAAATGGTGTTTAAGAGACATGATTAACCCCCTATAAATGAAACTTTATCTTAGTTCATGATTACAAAGTGTATGTAGAATGAATGCAAAAAGAATAACAAGAACCTTCTTCATATGTAACAAATCAACTCTTTCAAAAATAACAATTATAAAATATATGAACCATTAGCAGCAAGAAAATGGAGCTTGGGCAGGAAATGCAGGATTTCAAATCTATGAACAATGGAGTAGGCTATGGAGCAGGATCTGGGGAATCCCAAGTGAAATCAGCGCATGTTCTAAGTGAGGAGAAAGGTAAATATGAATTAGATGAGAAGGACACTAGAAACAACATTCTGGTGGACCCCGGAGGGAAGACATTCTCGAAGGGCTCACCTGAAGGACAGAAAGGCAAAAAAACCAATGAAGTGGTGGAGGCCACTGAAAGGGAAGGAGAAAAGTGCAAATCTTGGTCTTCGTTGTTTGGAGTTAAACCAAATGGAAAATCTTTCTTCCCACCAGTGTGAAATATTTCTAACCCAGTGACAGGTAAGTTTTCCATTTCCGTGCCTGATCTGATTATTGATCATAACTCTACTTTGATGGACAAAGTTCTAGTTGGTAAGTTTATGGGCCCTAGACCTAATGTTGAGATGGTTAGGTAGTTTGTCAAATACAAGTGGAGAATAAATGGTAAGGTTATGATGGTTTCTCTTCCTAGAGGTTTCTTTGCTTTTGAGTTCACTTGTAAGGAGGACATATTGGCTGTAAGGAGTGGTGGTCCTTGGGTCATTTGAAAATCTTCCCTAGCCCTTAAGAAATGGACCTCTCATCTGGATCTCTTTGATTCCATTATTGAGAATGTCCCAGTTCAGGCCAGACTGCCAATTATCCCTCTCGAATATTGGAATGAGGATTTCTTCAATGGTATTGCTAATTCTTTTGGAGAGCTTCTATCTATTGACTCTATGACAACAGCTAGAAAGTGGTTGGTGTTTGCATGAATATGTGTCGGAGTTTCACAAAATGCTGACCTCCCATCCTCAATCAAAATTTAGTCTAAGTTGGGTTCTTGAAAGCAAGCTATAGAGTTTGAGTCCATTCCCTTTTCTTGCTTCAAGTGCAGAAAATCAGGGCACTAGGCTAAGAAATGCCAATTAAATGCTAGCAAAGACAAAAAAAAAACTCCAGCCTAACCCTAAGACTGTTTGGAGAAAGAAGCCTAAAGAGGAAGGGAAAGCTGGTATTACCAATTCCCTTAATGTAGAATCTAGCAGGAAATCTAAAGTTCAGAGGAATGACACTGGATTCAATGGTGAAATAGGGCCCAAGGAATCTGATGTTCAGAAGAATCAACAAAAGGGGGTAGAAAGCTTCTCTAGTTCAAAGGAAGAATGAGAAGACATCTTGGTGAATGTTGGGGATGGTGATAGGTATAAGGACTTCATCTCCTCCAATCTTGAGATGATGCCAGAAGGAAAGGAAAAAGGGGGTCCCGAATTGGAGGATATTCCTATCTAGGGCTTGTCTCTAGATATTGGAATTCCTATCCTTACTCCTTCCTCTGAAGAAAGTTTTCCCTTGAGTGAGGATCCTCTTAAACTAGGGGAAAAATAGACTCCATAATTTTCCAAGGACACCTTTGAGAATCTGAGCGAGAATAACAAACTTTCAAGTGATAATTTGAACCAATGTAGGAATGGCCAGATGGACACTCTCCCCTAGGAGGAAAGAAGAATGTATGACAAGGAATGGGAATCAGGGAGAGAGTTGGAGAGCCAAGAATATACTGATTAGGAAGAAGTTCTTTCTCAATTGAAGAAAAATGAGAGAAGTAAACAACATAATGCTTTGAGTGGAGTTATTACCAGAACTAGAGCTAAGGTAGACTATGGTGCTACTAAGTATAACCAAGGAAGAAAATCGGGTAAATGACAAAGAGAGCATGATAGCTTTCAAGACATAGTGGATGGTGTTCAAAAGACCATCCCGAAGATTCTCCAATCCCCTGGTAAGATATGAAGATTATTTCTTGGAATATTAGAGGGCTTAATAGCCTTCATAAGAGGGATGTTTTGCCCAATTTGTTAGGGATCATAAACCTAATATTCTTCTCATCCAAGAAACTAAAATGTCTAAAGATAAAGTGGAGAAGATTAAAATGTTTCAAAATTGTGGAATCCAAGGAAATAGTTTAGATGGTGCTTTAGGAGGAATTGCTAATTTTTGGAACCAAAACTTTATCAAAGGAGAGCCTTTGCTGGAGAGCTTTAATCATGTGGCTACTAGATTCACTCATATCAGAGACAATTTTAGCTAGATTCAGTCAAAAATCTATGCTCCTAATGGGAAAGGGGCCAAAATATATTTTTGGAATGAGCTTTCTGCATTCTGCAGGATCTTTGATAAAGACCACTAGATTATTATGGGAGACTTTAACACACCCCTTCTAAATGAAGAGAAACTTGGAGGTTCTCAACTCAACTTGGAAACTAAATCTAACATCTTGGACTTCATCAATAATAGGGCATTGATTGATCTTGATTTGCAAGGAGTTGTATATACCTGGTCAAACTGAAGAAATGGTAAGGACCTGATTCTAGTTAGGTTAGATAAAACTTTAATTTCTGATCAGTGGCTTATAAACTATTATTGTTCTCTTAATGCTCTTTCTAGAGTAGGCTTTGATCACTTTCCTATATGTTTTGTGGTGGACCCTATAAAGGTGAAGAGGAATTCTCCCTATATATTTGAAAGAATGTGGCTTTCCCACCCCAATATTTTTGAGGAAATCAGGAAATGGTGGAATATTGATGTTCTAGGCACTGCTATGTTCATAATTGCTAAGAAACAGAGGGAAGTCAAATAAAAATTAAGAAGTTGGAAAAAAGAGTCCTTTGGAAATATCTTTGGCATTAAATATGAACTTCAAATGGAACTTTTAGAGATCCAGGATAAAATTCAGAGGGAAGGATACATAGAAAATGATAGAGTAAAAGAAAATGAGCTACTAGTGAAAATGCAAGATATTATAGCTAAAGAGGAGGATTTTTGGAGGAAGAGATCTAGAGTGTTGTGGCTTTCAGCTAGAGATAAAAACACTAGGCACTTTCATTTGTCTGCCTGAAAACATAGGGCTGCCAATAGAACTTCTCACATAGAAGTTAATGGCAAGAGATTTGAGGAAGAGGAAGACATCAAAAAACATGTTGTCCTCTTCTTTAACAACCTTCTCTCGGTGAATGGGGAAATAAACCATAATGACCAAGATTTTATGTTAGAGGCCATCCCTAAAGTTGTGGGCATGGAAGATAATAATAAGCTAGTTGCCATCCCCTCTAGGGAGGAAATTATGAAAGTTATCTTTTCTTTTGAAGGAAACAAGGCCCCTGGCCCTAATGGGTTTTCTATGTCCTTTTTTCAATGGTTTTGGGAGATTGTTGAAATGGATGTTGTGAATGCTGTTAAATAATTCTTTGGATCCAGAAGTCTTCTTAAGGAATTGAATGCTACTTTTGTGGTCCTTGTTCCCAAGAAACCTAAAACTAAGGAGTTTGAGGCATTTAGGCCTATTTGTCTCTGCAACTCTTTTATAAAATAATATTTAAGGTGTTGACATCAAGGCTCCTTACTATCCTTCCTTTGTTGATATCCCCCCAACATAATGGTTTTTTTCTAGGAAGGAAAATTTTGGACTCTATAGTCACTATTCATGAGAATATCCATTCGCTAGTGGAATAAAAAATTGAAGGTTTTCTTCTTAAGCTAGATATTTTCAAAGCTTATGACCATGTTGATTGGGAGTTTTTATTCAAAATTCTAAGGGTGTTTGGTTTTAACAACAGAGTTATTCAGTTGGTGAACCAACTGGTTACTACTATCTCCACTTCCATCATTGTGAATGGCTCTCCCTCGAGATTCTTTTAGAATTCAAGAGGCCTAAGACAGGGTGATCCTATATCTCCTATTTTGTTCACAATCATGTCTGAGAGCTTGGGAAGAAATCTTAAAAGATTGACTGAACATAGATCTCTTGCTAGTCTTAGACCTTCTTCTACTAATCTTATTTTTTCTCACCAATAGTTTGTTGATGACACTATGTTGATGGGAAGATCAACAGTGACTGAGGCTAAGACTTTGAAAAAAATATTGGATGTGTATGAGAAGGCAATTGGGCAGATGGTCAACAGACAAAAGAGTTCCCTTTTTTTCTTTAATACCCCTTAGCATAGATAGATAAAAATTGCTAGAATCCTTGGTTGTAGAGTGGAATCCTCACCCTCTACTTATCTTGGACTACCTATATGCCTTAAACCTCTGGAATCCTTTTGGTGTTTGTTGGATGATAGGTTCAGCAAGAAGCTGGTAGGATGGAAAGGAGCTCTTTTAAGTCAAGCAGGAAAAATTCAGCTCCTCAAAGCTTCTATTCAAAACCTCCTAGTTTATGCACTTAGCCTTTTCAAAATCCCTTCCAAATATGTGGAGGCCATTGAGAAGATTCAAAAAATATTCCTTTGGTCTAGTGTGGAGGAGAAAAAAAAGATGCCTCTAATAGGATGGGATTTGGTATGTAGACCAAAATCATTGGGGGGATTAGGTTTGAGAAAAATTAGAATGATTAATAAGACTCTTCTTGCTAAACAGAAATGGAGATCCTTTTCATCTGATCGAGAATGGAAAAATATCTTTGTTGATGTGTTTTTTATGCACCTCTCAACATAGACAGTGTGTAGGTGCACTACCTCTCTTGAAAGACAATATTCCACAATCAAATTGCAGAACACTATCCCAAGGTCTCTAATGTCAGTTCTTGACAGTGCTTGGAAAATCTTAGTTGTTTGATGTGATTTGTTGGAATCACAAAGTAGACTTATAGATGAGTTACAAAGTGGGGAAGTTGGATTTGCAAATGCAGTTTCAAAGTGCTGGAAGTGAATGAACAGTGGCTGTCCACTCAAAACAGCAAGTTGAAACTCATCAAATTCATCTGATTTAGCTTCATGGTGATGCTTTGGATCCTACTCTAACCAAGGATTAAAAGAAAAAGCAAAAGGAGAAGGGTTAAGAAAGCTATTCTAATCCTAAGCTATGAATGAACAGTAACAATGGTGGCTGCTAAAGTAGATAGACTTCCTAAACTGGGTTTTGCTTGACCAAGAGAAACCTACAGCTACACAAAACTAGTGCAATCTTCTAAGAACTACAGATTTTCAGATTACACACACACACATGCACATGTAATTGAACTAAGTTGCAGCAATTAATTAAAGAGCTCAGACTATCTTTGCAAAGTGACTCATCATCAATGAACTGCAAAAAGTATGAGCTGGAAATCCATCAAATACTAAAATAGCAAACACCATCACCACTCCCATTCAAGAAACCAACACCTAAACTAACATGGAAGGTGAACCATGCATACATAAAGAGCAAACTCAAAAGGAACACCCATAAATCATGCAATGTTGCTTTCTATTGCTGCAGAATGACTTTACATCAATTCTCCAACTCTTACAAATGAGGGGCAAGCCTCTATTTATAGTTTTCCAAAGCCCAAATGAATGGCTAGGATTCAATTACATTGAATGGCCCAGATTCAATTACATTAGGGTTTCACCTACCCCCAATATCCAACAATTTAAAATACATTCCTTATTTTTTCCTTGTTTTGTCATCTAGTGATAGTCACTGTAGCAATTTTGTCATTTAGCTGATTGCCCTTTTCACTATAGCAGAAACTGCCTAAAAGCTATCTTCTTACTTGATGTGTTTGCAGTGTTCTTCCTTGGATCAAATGAGCCCATCGACGATTGACATCAATGGATTGGTGGCCCTTGATTCGGGTAGAAAGCTCTTTAGAAATGATCATCATCTGGAAAAAGATAGGACAACTCCCTCAATGGGCCTCTTTGATAAACCTACGGAAGACTTCTTGACTCCTGCAAACATGAAGTGTCGTAAGTGCATTTATATATGAGTTAAGGAAAATGTCAGTCAAACCTACAAATTCCCTATTAGATCTATCCATGCATCATCAAAATATCTTGATATTCATATTTGGAGCTCATTTGGGCCATAAACATTAATGCATGCAAGATAAGCAAAATCAAAGAAAACATCCATAAAATCATGCAATGTTGCTTTCTATTGCTACAAAATGTCTTTACATCAATTCTCCAACTCTTACAAATGAAGGGCAAGCCCCTATTTATAGTTTTCTAAAGCCCAAATGAATGGCTAGGATTCAATTACATTGAATGGCCCAAATTCAATTACATTAGGGTTTCACCTACCCCACAATATTCAACAATTAAAAATACATTCTTTGTCTTTTCCCTGTTTTGTCATCTAGTGCCAGTTATTGTAGCAATTTTGTCATTTAACTGATTTCCCTTTTCACAGTAGCTAAAACTGCCTGAAAGTTGTCTTTTGTTTGATGTGCTTGCAGTGTTCTTCCTTTGATCAAACGAGTTTGTCGATGATTGACATCAATGGATTGGTAGCCCCTGATTCGGGCAAAAAGATCCTTAGAAATCATTATCATCTAGAAAAAGGTAGGACAACTCCCTCAAAGGGCCTCTTCGACCTACGAAAGGCTTCTTGACTCCTACAAACACGAAGTGTCATAAGTGCATTTATACATGAGTTAAGGAAAATGTCAGTCAAACATACAAATTCCCTGTTAGATCTATCCATGCATCATCAAAATATCTTGATATTCATATTTGGAGCTCATTTGGACTATAAACATTAATGCGTGCTTCAAGGTGCGAGCGCCAGAGGGCGAAAAGATGGCAGAAGAAAGCCAGAAGGCAGACAGCGGACAAAAGCCAAAACAACCAGGAAGGAGGCAGGCTCCCAGATGTTCAAAATAGTCGGGGAGATAGGCTCCCGGAAACGGCCATGGAGGGCCCGGGTTCCGTAGGCCGGGAAGGAGATGGCCGTTGGATGTTCCAAAAGGCCAAAGAGGGACGGACCCCCGAAAATAGCCACGGAGAGGCCGGGCTCAGAGGCTGGGAAGGAGATGGCCGCAAGATGTTCCAAACACGAGAGGCGGGCCCGGCCACAGAAAAGGCTCTGGAGGGCCTAGCTCCAGAGCCGAGAAGGAGGTGGCGGAGTTCAAAAACCCGAGAGGTGGAGCCCAGCGACCATGAGGGCGGGCTGGAAGGGAGGTGGCAGGAGTTCCAAAATGACCATGGAGAGGTAGAGCCACACCTGACCATGGAGGGCCGAGGCCGGGAAGGAGGTGGGCCGAAGTTCCAAAACAACAAAAGGGGGATGAAGCTCCGAAACCATCGAAACTTAACCAAACTTTGACGAAACCTTGGCAGTTTATTTAAGCACATCAAACACATCCCAGATCTAAAAAAGGGTGACCCCAAAGTCAAAAATGAGGAAACGGGAGCGATGGGGGTCCACAGATGTTTCCAAACAGCTGAGGAAGGGAATTCTGGAGGGAAAGTTCTAAAACCATCAAAACTTAACGAAACATTGATGAAACATTGGCAGTTCATTTACGTACTTCAAACACATCCCAGATCCAAAAAAGGGTGACCCTAAAGTCAAAAATGAGGAAACGGGAGCGACGGGGGTCCACAGATGTTTCCAAACAGCCAAGGAGGAAGGGAATTTCGGAGGGAAAGTTTTGAAACCATCAAAACTTAATGGAACGTTGACGAAACCTTGGCAGTTCATTTACACACTTCAAACACATCCCAAATCCAAAAAAGGGTGACCCCAATGTCAAAACTGAGGAAACGGGAGTGATGGGGGTCCATGGATGTTTCTGAAACAGTCAAGGAGGAAGGGAATTCTGGAGGGAAAGTTCCAAAACCATCGAAACTTAACGAAACATTGATGAAACCTTGGAGTTCATTTACGCACTTCAAACACATCCCCGATCTAAAAAAGGTTTCCCCCAAAGTCAAAATTGAGGAAACGGGAGTGACGAGGGTCCGTGGATGTTTCCAAAACAGCCAAAGAGGAAGGGAATTTCAGAGGCAAAGTTCCAAAACCATAAAAACTTAACGAAACATTGATGAAACCTTGGCAGTTCATTTAAGCACTAGGAACACATCTCAAATCCACCAAAAAATTGGCCCCAAAGTCAAAATTGCAGAAACGGGAGAAACGAGGGTCCACAGATGTTTCCAAAACAGCAAAAACAAGACAAAAAGCAGAAAAGGGGACGGTGGACCTCATTTCTCCACAGATTTGAATACCCGAAGTAGGTGAATTTGGGTAGGGGGTTTGATCGTTTGAAGGCACATGACCAATTTGGGCTTGGAAATGGGGCATGCAAAATAAGAAAGGAGCAAAGCTACCTATCGAGAGCAAAAAAAAGGGTGTCCCTGCCTACAGTGGGGCATGTGTACAAAACATGCACAACAAAATGGCCACGGAGAGGCGGAGCCCTGGAAACAGCCACAGAGGGGCCGGGCTCTGGAGGCCGGAAGGGAGGTGGCCGCCGGAAGTTCCGACATTCAGAGCGCGGCCCCTCTGTGGCTGTTTTCGGGGCTCCGCCTCTCCGTGTGCATTTTGGAAGATCTGGCGGCCATCTCCTTCCTGGCCTCTGGAGCCCGGCCCCTCTGTGGCTGTTTCCGGGAGTCCGTCCCTCTTTGGCCGTATGAAACATCCGGCGGCCATCTCCTTCCCGCCCTCTGGAACCCGAGCCCTCTGTGGCCGTTTTCGGGAGCCTGTCTCCTTCCTAGCTATTTTGAACATCCGGGAGCCCACCTACTTCTCGGCTATTTTGAACATCCGGGAGCCTGCCTTCTTCACGACTGTTTTCGCTTCCATCCGCTGTTTGCTTTTTGGCTTTCTTCCGCCCTATTTCTGCCCTCTGGCGCTCGCACCTTGAATCATGCATTAATATTTATGGTCCAAATGAGGTCTCAATATGAATATCAAGATATTTGGATGATGCATGGATAGATCTAATAGGGAATTTGTAGGTTTGACTGACATTTTCCTTAACTCATGTATAAATGCACTTACGACACTTCGTGTTTGCAGGAGTCAAGAAGCCTTCTGTAGGTTTATCGAAGAGGCCCATTGAGGGAGTTGTCCTACTTTTTTCCAGATGATGATGATTTCTAAGGAGCTTTCTACCTAAATCAGGGGCCACCAATCCATTGATGCCAATCGTCGATGGACTCGTTTGATCAAAGGAAGAAAACTGCAAGCACATCAAGCAAAAGATAACTTTCAGGTAGTTTTAGCTACTGTGAAAAGAGAAATCAACTAAATGACAAAATTGCTATAGTAACTGGCACTAGATGACAAAATAAGGAAAAAACAAGGAATGTATTTTTAATTATTGAATATTGTGGGGTAGGTGAAACCCTAATGTAATTGAATCCTAGCCATTCATTTGGGCTTTGGAAAACTATAGATAGGGGCTTGCCCCTCATTTGTAAGAGTTGGAGAATTGATGTAAAGACATTCTGCAGCAATAGAAAGCAACATTGCATGATTTATGGGTGTTCCTTTTGAGTTTTCTCTTTATGTATGCATGGTTCACCTTCCATGTTAGTTTTAGTGTTAGTTTTTTGAATGAGAGTGATGATGATGTTTGTTGTTTTAGTATTTCATGAACTTCCAGCTCATGCTTTTTGTTGTTCATTGATGATAAATCACTTTGCAAAGATAGTTTGAGCCTCTTTCCTTTATTGTTGCAACTTAGTTCGATTGCATGTACATGATGTGTGTATGTGATGTGAAAATATGCAGTCCTTAAAAGATTGCACTGGTTTTGTGTAGCTGTAGGTTTCTCTTGGTCAAGCAAAACTCAGTTTAGGAAGCTTGTCTAATTTAGCAGTCACAATTGTTACTGTTCATTCGTAGCTTAGGATTAGAATAGCTTTCTTAACCCTTCTCCTTTTGCTATTTCTTATAATTCTTGGTTAGAGTAGGATCCAAAGCATCACCATGAAGCTAAATCAGATGAATTTGATGAGTTTCAACTTGCTGTTTTGAGTGGATAGACACTGTTCATTCACTTCCAGCACTTTGAAACTGTATTTGCAAATCCAACTTCCCCACTTTGTAACTCATCCGTAAGTCCGCCTTGTGATTCCAGCAAATCACATCAAAGAACTGAGATATTCCAGGCACTGTCAAAACCTAACATTAGAGACCTTAGGATAGTGTTATGCAATTTGATTATGGAATATTGTCTTTCAAGAGAGGTAGTGCACCTACGCACTGTCTGTGTTGGGAGGTGCATAAAAAACACATCAACAGAACTGGCACTAGAGGGAGGGCTGACATGTTGGGAATACAAAGTTAAAGGTTGGAAGTGATTCATTCCATGCCCTCCTCCTCCTAACGCCATCAACAGAACTGGTGCTAGAAGGAGGGCATGACAAGTTGGGGCTACAAAGCTGAAAGTTGGAAATCGAAAAGTGACCTTTCAAGAAAAAATCTGATATAGGGAGATCTCTTTCAATGCTAAAAATCAGAAAATTTTGAAGGAAAAAGAAGTTGAGGCAAAATGGAGTAGCATACTCAAATTGACATCACTCAACTGCATGCAAATTTGAACAAGAGACTTAAGAAACCATTGCAGCAATTTGCATTGGTGGATAGATGTCAGATCCATTGCACTCATAGGCACAACGAGTTGGGGTGTCTAACTTTTTTTAGCAGAATTGAAAAGTTCTTACAAGGAGAAATCCCTTTCTGGAAAATCTATCTACCTTTAGCCCTTGCAGACCCAGAGGAAGAGTTGATAACCATGGCAGCCAAGGCATTCAAGGAGCTGATCTAGGAATATTTGAGTAGCAAGGATGGACCAAGATTGGAGGAAGTACAAATGGCAAGTTGGTGTAGATTTCACAATGCACCACATTCAGAATTTATGTGTCCATCATGTGACAACATCATTGCTCAAGCCAAGGGTTGTTTGAACAAGTTGGAGTAGCCAACTCCCAATGAAGAGAAGTTATCCCATGAGGCAAAACAGCTATCAACATCTGGAGGACAGCACATTGAAGATAAACCAAGAAACTCGATACAAGTTGATGTTGGAGCAGCAGACATCAAAGTTGAAAATCAGGAGGAAGAGACAGATTTCACTAGGACAACAAGGTTCCTTGGTGAAAATCTGATTGAAATTAATTTAGAAGGCCTTCCCTCCACCAATCAAGGCCAATCCTCCACTCTAGAAGAAGAGCAATTGGTAGGTGACGATGAACAAATGAAGTCTATAGCAGTGCATGCTGGGACAGCCAATGAAGATGCTGAAGATCAGGAAGAAGAGGAGGCTAAAAGCCTTGGGGCAATAGAAGGAGATGGTAAAAGCATAAAAAAAATTATATTAGAAGACCTCTCCATCTATAATGATAGTGATCAATAATCTAAAAATGTAGATTTGGAGTGGGAGCAACCACTCACTATGGCTGTCTACCATCATGCTTCTTTTTCAAGTGATGAGGAGGACCCGATCATGGATAGATATGACCAACTAGTCTTCAGATTAACAAAGGATTGGTCAGAGTTGAAATACCAAGTCTATTTGGAGGTGCTACTATTGCCAAATTGGTACAGACTTCATGATTCATCACACTCGAAGTTCGCATGTGAACTATGCCAAAAAGCCATGAAACAAGTTAGAGGAAAAGCAAGGTAGCCAAGTGCCCGACCTCCTCTACTTGCTGCTCGAATGGAAGTAGAAGACCAAGAGCCAGAGCCAAGTGACAACTCGGCTAAAGGTGGACCTCAACACACAGGCAATGTTCAAGTGAGGCAAAGCAAGAATAGGATTTGCAACCCAATACAATTTCAGACTTTGCCAATGCTCCATCACTCAATGCATGTGATTGGCTTATTGCGATAGTGAGCAAGAGGAAACAAGTGAACGTCATGATAAGATGCATGAACAACAAAAAGAAGACAAAGGTAGAGGTCCTGAGATAGCTGGCAATAGAGATGAAGCACCTGGCCAACTACAAGATGCAACTTGTAGCCCTTCTACCATGATCGTTGTTGATCTTCCCTCATATTTAGATGGCTGCAATAGGATAGATTCATATATGTTGTCATCCCATGACACTGAATATAATGAAAATAAGGCTGACACCTGGGAAAGGAGATGGGACAGCATGTTGCCCCTTGAAGACAACAATCAAGAAGAGGTTTTGGCAATGAAAACCCACGCAGATGAGGTGTACTTCCTCGAGGAACAACCAGTGGAGGTTGTGGGTCCCATTGGTAGATTGAAAGAGTTGTTTGCTGACCCATCCTCCCAGCCTTATGCATGCTTACTGTCCAAAGTGATGCACCCTCCACCATGCCCGCCTGAGGCTGCCAATGCAATGATCAACGATGTTGTGCTTGCTCTTGACTGTCCAACACTGCCACCTCTATGTGATGACATCCAAGTTTTATCCTTCCTTGCCCCTATCATTTCTCATAACTGCACTTATTATTTTGATTATGGGAATAAGGGAAAACAAACATGTTTATGGATTAACCATGGGTTCAATGAGCCTCCTCAATTGCTGATTTTTTGTGATGACGTGATTGAACTTGAGTGCTGCAATGGTGAATTTCATTTTTCAAAATATAAAAATAAATTTGCATGGTTAAGAATGATAACGATTGCCTGTTTGCTTGTGCATGCTTTGCAAAATCCAATGAACGTTAATGTCAGCTCGCCTTGCCTGAACATAGTGCTTTGTAAATATCTTTGTACATAGCTCATTTTTTAGTAGTATAGGTTTCCTGCTTTCCTTAGGTTAGTTGGTTTGTGTAGGTTGTTTACTTTTGTTTGCTTTCACTTTGCTTGGGATCCCTCTGGTTTTAGCTAGGCACATTTGTGTGCACAACAACCATACTAATCGCTTGGGGTTGTTCTATGTATTTCTTTGTCAAATTCTAATCAAGTCTTCAGAGTGGATGGTGAAGGTCTTCTGTTAGTGTCAAGCAATCTGGGTGTTTAATTCAAAGAGGATAAGCTGTTGGTTTAGTCTGACTTTGACGTATTCTGAAATCTTATAGCTCTTACACATCTTAAGAATTTGACAGTTTCTATAGAGCCTTTTATGAAGTCTAGTTAAGTGAAAAATCTAAAATTCTGCTCTAGCGCTACTGTGATTCTCAGCCCTGAATGTGAGCTTCAATGCTTGCGGGTTGAAATAAAAGAGCTGAAAAGAGAAAAGAAAGAAAGAAAGAAAACATTGAAAATTAAAAGAAAGAGAAAATTCAACTTTTCGGGGGTATCCAAGCAACTCTACCTGGGCTATGGATGCCCAGCCGACAATAGAGCAATGTTCGGGAGAATCACAGCGATAACCTGGTCGGGGCTATGGACGCCTGACTGGCAGCGAGGCAATGACCCAGATGCTTTTGGAGTTAGAATAAACTATGTAGCTTAACTGAACGGAGCTTGGGTTCCTATAGCAACTGAAGAATAGGAATTAACGCAATTGCACACACTTGGATTTGCAGCATACTGAAGGTTGGGTTGGCTAATGGTTTTGATCCTTTGGTTGGGCGTCTGGTTTGTTTGCCCTAGTGTGAATGTCAGAACTAGAGATTCTGGGTTCGTGATTCCAATTTTTCATCAAAATGCTCTCGAGCATTTCCCCAGCGAGTCGCCATTTGTTGTGCATGTTTTACACACACGCCTTGCCATAGGCAGGGACCCCCTATTTTTTTTGCTCCTGACAGGTTGCTTTGCTCCTGTCTTATTTTGCGTTCCCCATTTCCAAGCCATAATTGGTCATGTGCCTTCAAACGATCAAACCCCCTACCCAAATACACCTACTTGGGGTATTCAAATCTATGGAGAAATGAGGTCTGCCATCCCCTTTTCTGCCTTTTGTCTTATTTTTGCTATTTTGGAAACATTCGTGGACCCTTGTCGCTCCTGTTTCCGCAATTTTGACTTTGGGGCCAACTTTTTGGTGGATTTGGGATGTGTTCCTAGTGCTTAAATGAACTTCCAAGGTTTCGTCAATGTTCTGTTAAGTTTCAATGGTTTTAGAACTTTGCCTCCAGAATTCCCTTCCTCCTTGGCTATTTTGGAAACATCCGCGGACCCCCGTCGCTCCCGTTTCCTCAATTTTGACTTTGGGGGAAACCTTTTTTGGATCGAGGATGTGTTTGAAGTGCGTAAATGAACTGCCAAGGTTTCATCAACGTTCCGTTAAGTTTTGATGGTTTCAGAACTTTCCCTCCAGAATTCCCTTCCTCCTTCACTGTTTTGGAAATATCTGCAGACCCCCGTCACTCCCGTTTCCTCATTTTTGACTTTGGGGTCACCCTTTTTTGGATTTGGGATGTGTTTGAAGTGCGTAAATGAACTGCCAAAGTTTTTTCAATGTTCTTTTAAGTTTCGATGGTTTCAAAACTTTCCCTCTAGAATTCCCTTGCTCCTTGGCTATTTGGAAACATCCGTGGACCCCCGTCGCTCCCGTTTCCTCATTTTTGACTTTGGGTTCACCCTTTTGGATCTGGGATGTGTTTGAAGTGCGTAAATGAACTGCCAAGGTTTCGTCAACGTTCTGTTAAGTTTTGATGGATTCAGAACTTTCCCTCCGGAATTCCCTTCCTCCTTGGCTGTTTGGAAACATCTGTGGACCCCCGTCGCTCCCATTTCTTCATTTTTGACTTTGGAGTCACTCTTTTTTAGATCTGGGATGTGTTTGATGTGCTTAAATGAACTACCAAGGTTTTGGCAAAGTTTGGTTAAGTTTCGGTGGTTTCGGAGCTTCATCCCCCTTTTTCTAAACATTTTGGAACTTCCAGCGGCCACCTCCCTTCCGGCCTTTGGAGCCCGGCCCCTCCGTAGCCGTTTCCGGGGCTCTACCTCTCCGTGGCCATTTTGGAACTTCCAGCGACCACCTCCCTTCCGGCCTCTAGAGCCCAGCCCCTCTGTGGCCGTTTTCGGGGCTCCGCCTCTCCGTGGCCATTTTGGAACATCTGGCAGCCATCTCCTTCCCGTCCTCCGAAGCCCGGCCCCTCCGTGGCTATTTCTGGGAGTGCGTCCCTCTTTGGCTGTTTGGAACATCTGGCGGCCATCTCCTTCCTGCCCTCCGGAACCCAGGCCCTTCGTGGCTATTTTCGGGAGCCTGTCTCATTCCGGGCTATTTTGAACATCCGGGAGCCTACCTTCTTCCCAGCTGTTTTGGCTTCCATCTGTTGTCTACCTTTTGGCTTTCTTCTGCCATCTTTCCGCCCTTTCGTGCTCGCACCTTAAAGCATGCATTAATGTTTATGGTCCAAATTAGCTCCAAATATGAATATCAAGATATTTTGATGATGCATGGATAGATTTAACAGGGAATTTGTAGGTTTGACTGACATTTTCCTTAACTCATGTATAAATGCACTTACGACACTTCGTGTTTGCAGGAGTCAAGAAGCCTTTTGTAGGTCTTTCGAAGAGGCCCATTGAGGGAGTTGTCTTACCTTTTTCTAGATGATGATGATTTTTAAGGAGCTTTTCGCCTGAATCAGGGGCCACCAATCCATTGATGCCAATCGTCGACGGACTCGTTTGATCAAAGGAAGAACACTGCAAGCACATCAAACAAAAGACAACTTTCAGGCAGTTTTAGTTACTTTGAAAAGGGAAATCAGCTAAATGACAAAATTGCTATAGTAACTGGCACTAGATGACAAAACAGGGAAAAGATAAGGAATGTATTTTTAATTGTTGAATATTGTGGGGTAGGTGAAACCCTAATGTAATTGAATCTGGGCCATTTGATGTAATTGAATCCTAGTCATTCATTTGGGCTTTGGAAAACTATAAATAGGGGCTTACCCCTCATTTGTAAGAGTTGGAGAATTGATGTAAAGACATATTCTGCAACAATAGAAAGCAATTTTACATGATTTATGGGTGTTCTTTTTGAGTTTTCTATTTATGTATGCATGGTTCACCTTCCATGTTAGTTTTAGTGTTAGTTTTCTTGAATGAGAGTGATGATGGTGTTTGCTATTTTAGTATTTGATGAACTTCGAGCTCATGTTTTTTGTGGTTCATTGATGATGAATTGCTTTGCGAAGCTAGTCTGAACCTCTTTCCTTTATTGCTGCAACTTAGTTCGATTGCATGTACATGATGTGTGTATGTGATGTGAAAATCTGCAGTCCTCAGAAGATTGCACTGGTTTTGTGTAGCTGTAGGTTTCTCTTGGTCAAGCAAAACTCAGTTTAGGAAGCCTATCTACTTTAGCAGCCACCATTGTTACTGTTCATTCGTAGCTTAGGATTAGAATAGCTTTCTTAACCCTTCTCCTTTTGTTGTTTCTTTTAATTCTTGGTTAGAGTAGGATCCAAAGCATCACCATAAAGCTAAATCAGATGAATTTGATGAGTTTCAACTTGCTATTTTGAGTGGATAGCCATTGTTCATTCACTTTCAGTACTTTGAAATTACATTTGCAAATCCAACTTCCCCACTTTGTAACTCATCCCTAAGTCTGCCTTGTGATTCCAACAAATCACATTAAACAACTGAGATATTCCAAGCACTGTCGAGACCTAACATTAGAGACCTTGGTATAGTGTTCTGCAATTTGATTGTGGAATATTGTCTTTCAAAAGAGGTAGTGCACCTACACACTGCTTGTGTTGAGAGGTGCATAAAAAACACATCAACAATCTTGAAAAGTAAATATATGACCAATTGTGTGTCCATCAAAGCCTTGTTGGATTCTTCTAGTCTACCCCATGGTTCAGTTTGTTGGAATGACATGATTGTTGGTAGAAATATTTTGGAATCAAGGGTTGGTTGGAACATAAGAAGTGGTAATAGGTTATGGGAGGATAGTTGGCTTTTTAAGGATCCCCTAATCAAAATTGAAAGATTCAATAGGTGGGCTAAGTTTTGAAAAAATTCTTTTGGACAGTATGTAAAATATTAATGGAATGAAAGAGATTGGGTGGATTTGTGTATGGTTAGCTAGGATTTTTCTCTACTTCAATATTTCTTGATAGCTGTCAGATTGGGACATAATCAGTTGGATGATCATCTTGTCTGGATGGACAACCCTTCGGCTAACTACTATGTTTCATCAGCTATTTCTCTGCTATCCCTTTCTCAATCCCCCCTCCTTTCTGGTCTAAAGCGTGGATAAAACACTTGAATCCTAAAGTCAACATTTTCTTCTAGATTTTGCTTCAAAATAAGGTGCTCACAGTGGATAATCTTCGCAAATGGGGATTACAAATCCACAACAGATGTTACCTCTGCAAGATTGAAGTAGAGTCAACAAACCATTTGTTTTTCCTCTATCCATTTGTTGGTACAATCTAGGAAAAATTTATGGCTCTCTAGAAAATTTCTTGGGTGTTCCCCCTATCCATTGAAGATTTATTTTCACAATGGAAAGCCCCATCTCAAAATCCCTTCATTTGAAGATTATGGGATTTTATTTTCACTTTTGTTGTTTGGGGAGTGTGGAAAGAACGAAATAATAAACTCTTCAAGGATAAGGAAATTTTAGAGATTAATATTTTTGAAAAAAAAATTAGGCTTTAATAAAAGAAAACTTCAATGTTATTCCCTAGAAAGCCTTAAATCTTGAGGTTGTGGTGTGCACTCCCTATGATCTAATGATAGCCAAGGATTGGAATCTGAAAATGGATGTATCTAAGCCATCCAAGCCAGCTAAGAAGGACAGGGAGGGTGTGTGTTGGACCTTTGCTCCAAATGGTTGGACAAAAGCAAACTTTGATGGCACTACGAAGGGAAATTAGGGGATGGCCGAAAGTTGAGATGTGTTAAGGGACTCAAATGGTAACTTTTTGGCAGCTATGACCATTTCCCTTAGTTCTCAAACCAATCATGTGGCGGAGGCTATGAAATCTTTTCAAGTTTTAAATTTATCACAAAATTTGAATATAAAATATTTATGGCTTGAAGGGGACTCCAGAAACATCATTGACTGTCTCCTAGGTAGGACCCCACCTTCCTAGTCTATTAAGAATTGGATAGAAGATGATAAATATATCTTAGAAAAGTTTGAAAAAGTTAAAATTTCTTATGTCTATAGGGGAGCTAATAGCGTGGCGAATTACTTTGCGAATGAGGGGGTTAACTGGGGAGGTTTGAACACATGGAAAAATTTCAGGGACTTGGGAGCTTAAGTAAGGACCTTATTAGATTATGATGTTACGCATGGGAAAGAAGAAAATGTCTTTAATGACGATATGGGAAAGGGATAATTACGTCAAAATCAAGAGATTTGATGGGGTCATGTCAAATAACTTAGCTGGTAAGAAAAAGCGGCATGCTTTGTGGGTTCATTAGAATGGCTGCGTAAATTTGCAACAAGTTCTCGACACTGGTAGAGATTACTGTAAGGTGCATGCGAGAATGGGGGGATAGGAAAAGAATCGAGCCAAATAGGTATGAAATGCACATGAGGAATGCTAAGGTCTGGAAATAGGTTGAGCAAGGAGGTTTGGTTCCTTTCTTGGAAAAACTTCATGGGCCTGATCCTTAGGCCATTGACTACTTTGAGAAGAACTGGAATAATGGAGAAATTATCCTCTTTGGGAGAAAGGTGAAACTAGATGAGCAAATCATAGGAGAGGTGATTGGCATGTCCACTGAGGGCATGAAATTTTATCATGACAGTAGGTTTTCAGATGAGGCGATTGTCAATTTCCCAAAGAAAGAGAAGGAGAAACCGAATCTGGTCAAAGTTTCCAACAACTATTTTGAAATCAACTCCATCAAGGCACTTTGGAGAAAGATGCTATGTGTCATTATGGAGTATATCACCTTGGACGGGAGATTCACCAGAGTTTATGGTCATCATTTTTCCCTCCTTAACCACTTCCACCATAAAGTACAGATTTATTTGCCTTATTACTTGTTCTGCTCATTGAACAATAGCCTTGAAGACCATAAGAAAAACCCCAGGAGATACCCTATTCTTCATCCTGGGCTTATTAGCTTGATCTATGAACATTTTCAAAGCATGTTGGCTTTATCCAAACCGGTTTCCTCCATGACGTTTGAGGACTATGATACAGATAGTGGTGGCTTGGAGATTCATTCTAAGCTTAACCCAGAGGGAATTTTTGAAGTCCATCCATCCCCTATCCTTTCTGGCAAGAAAACCCAGCTTTGTAAACCCCAACACATGAAAGCTAACCCTAAGAATTACCCTAGTTTCCTAGCCCCTTTAAAGAAACCAATTCTCAAGGGATCTTGTGCCAAAATGTTGGTTTCCTACTCCGCGGATTCTCTAGAGGACAAAACAGACAACCCTGAAGCTAGTAGAGATTCTACTTCTACCCTTCCTACCTCTGTCAAAGATGTTGGAACCAAATTTCCCAGCTCCCCTAATTAGGGTGATTTCAACCTCATTTTAGATCAAGATCAGTCTGGAGATATCCTTGCCTTTGCTAGATGTGGCATTGGTGATATTTTCAGGGTTATGAAAGGGGCCTATCAAGAAATCAATGATCTTAATATCAGAAATAAGGTTCTAAGTAGCAACTTGGATGAACTGGAACTGAAGTTGTTAGCTCTGAACAATGAAGAAGTAAAATGGAAAAAAAACAATATTGGGTTGGGTGATGATGAAAATGAGGACAAGTACAAGACTCTAGAAGCTGAAATTGTTATAATAAAAAACAATATGAAAATTGTTGTGGAACAAAACCATAGAATGGCAAGGCACAATGCCATTATCATTAATGCAATGTCTGAAAAGTTGGAAAAGTCACAACAGGGCTTGTTGGTTGTTGACCTGGAAGAGGACAAGGATAAAAGAAAGAATGAGGACCAAGGAATATCGAAAAGGACACGTGCCAACCTTAAGAGGAAAGTGCCTCCAACTTCCCAGATGATCCAAATCTTAAAGAAGGGGGTTTAAGAGATGAACGACATGGAAGCTGAGACAATGGAAATTTTAAAGTTCTAAGCTTAGTTGCTGCTGGTGTTTTTTCTGGTTTTTTTTGGATCATTTTTGTGGCCTTTGCTGGCCTTTTTTTGTTGGTTGTTGCTTTGTAATTTTAATGTCCTTTTTACAGCCTCTCTATTTCTGAGATCTTTGACATTTTATCTCTTTTATTTATAAACTTTGTACTTTCGAGTCCCTGTAAAACCCATTTTTTCCCCTTTCAAAAACAAATCAACTCTTTCAATAAAGAGATCAAAGCTATTGAAGAAATAGTGCCCTCCCATAATGAAACACGTCTCATTCAATGTCAAATGCCTCCGTTTGGAGTGAATACAGGTCTGTAAATATGAATCCGACCTCCAATTGTGCCTCCTCGTAGGTTTGAAACGCCTAATATCACCCGGCCTTGATTGCAAATCACGACCAACAAAAGCAAACATCCACCAAATGAAGGCAGATCGCACCCCCTCAATCTTGCAGCCTGATTGCTGACTTTGAGAGAGGAGAGAGCCTCATGGGGCCACATGATAGCTCTACAATTACGGATTCTCCTATGTGTCAAAGATTTGAAACCCTCGACACTCGTCCAAGTCTACACTAGTTGCCTAAGGAAATCGCTTGTGGGGATGTCTTCGACGTAGGTCGTCAATGGGTGCGGCGTGATTGCATATCTATGGAGGAGTGCAGCTTTTGGCAAACTAAGGGCGCAATTGTACAAAGCGCCACTCCCAAATGCTTGGTGCGACAATAGAATTCACACGTACCTGATCTTCACATCCTTTGCCAATCGATGGGCCTGGTAAATAGATAATCGACCTCCATCCACAAACAACAGTGGAAAAAACATAGCAAAGGGGTTTTAACGTGGTCATAGAGGTAAATGATGCCAATAGAGGACAATAATGCCTCAACTTAGGATAATAACACCTCACAGAAGTGAATCGCGCCCTCTAGAATATGAAAACGACCCTTAAACACAAAATCCCGCCTCCCTGATTTGGTTCTGCCTCCAGTGCACAAAATTTGTGTCTGTTATGGTTAGAAATGCCTCTCAATAGAAAATAACTCCTCTCAACAGTTTGATGGGAGTCGATATGCAAACAACAATTTTGAACACCAGACAAAGATTTTCAAAACACCAAAACAAAGGTTTTAAAGCACTCAAATCTTCACATCCTCACCCAATTGCTATTCAATGCATTTGCCTATGGCTTGAAAGCGTCTTTAACCACTCTGATACCATGTTGAATTCTATAGATCTACAAAAACAATTGATCAAACACAAAGAAACGAACTTGCGTAATTTGACTTCTTCAGTGTTATTCATAATCAAATGCATAGATTTACAAATATATAACCTCTGTAAGAGAAGAATCCTAGGAGGAAAATCAGAAGAAAAAGAGGAAACAACAGAGAGTTTCCATTAGTTAAATTATACTAAAGCAAGTAACATTTGAATCATCCCAAGTTTTGCAACAGTTAACAACAGTTGTTAATTGTGTAACTGAGAGTTGGAAACACCAATGTAACAGAAAGTTGGAAACAACTTACATATAGTTAATTGCACTAACAGCCCCTTGCTATTGTGATGATGGCGGATGTGGATACGAATGGGACCAAGGATATAAAATCACTATTACCTACATTTTTCAGTATTGCGAGAGCATTTGTACCGGTTTTATTGAAGCGTGCAATTCTTCACTTCCCTCACTGGGAAATGAACAGAGCTAAATATGCGTGCACTTAATGCCAAGGCCTGAGATCTTTATTTCTTTTTAGTTAGGGCGATAATCAATTGTCTTTGATGAACCCCTTTCATTTATCACTCAGAGTATACAAAAGGGTTAGCAAACATCAACCCACTAAACTATAAAATATTACACTGGAATTGGAGTAGCGTTATACTAATCGATCTTGTAATGATAATCAGATATACAAGTTACAGGTGTTTTTTTTTTTTTTTTGTAAGTGAGATCCATAAGGAAACCACTAGTTATGTGGAAGATGAATACTTAGCCTTGTAGTCCTTCCAGAGATCATCAACAGATTTGCCTGTGAGGGCATTAAAGTATTGAAGGTCCCATCCAGAAGCCAACTTAGCGTTGATCTCGGCAACAAAACCAGACCTAATGCTCTCACAGTACTGCAAGAAATACGCTGTAACCTCATAGCCATGGTCCCATTTGTCTCCACTCCCGGGCTTAACCCAGTGAGAAGGTGCCAAACCAGCAGTGAGCCGCACATAGTCTGCAACGCCCTCGATAAGGCCACCAGGAGCATTGCCATGCCCGTCCCACTGCCACACGTGTGCCATCTCATGGTAGAGAACTCCTCTAATTTCTGCCTTCACGTCTTTGCTGTAGCCGGCAACATATTCTGCGCTAAAGTGGATTTCGTCTCCATTCGTATACGCGATTCCGTCCATGCTTTCGACAATCAGAGTAACTTTATTCACCTTCTTCCTACTTGCTGGTGATTGCTGGCGGAAGGTTTTCCAGATAAATTTAGTGGAGTTGTTCATAATGTCCAGTGCTCCGACCGTGCCGATCTGTTGATCAAATCGTTTACCACCTTCGGTTCCTTTCGCAGAATTAGTGAATGCGAATTCCAGTGCTTCAACACTATGCTCAATCAATAATGAGACACCCAGCAGGAAGACGATGAAGCGAAGCACTGCAGCCGAGGAAGGGGCCATTTTTTAAAAATCACTTAGATTTTTAAGAACAAATCACAGATTATTATAACAAGATTATATTATTCATAAGGCATGAAGTAGAAAATATATAGGCTTCTGATTGTGAGCACAAATTTTTCCCTTAGATTAGATATACAGAGGTAGATCCCACAAAAAACGTTTTATGTCATGGCCTGTTCAGGTAGACCCCATTAGCCCACCTTACCAGTGGATATATATGAATCACACTGCATTAGTTTATATCTTTCTCATGGATTTTTTAAAATCTAAAGTACATCCACAATTTACACGTTTTTCTTCATGCTAATCATCTGACTCCATTTTCCACTTCGTAGCATCTTATCCAGGTCAAATTCATCTAGAAGAATGTAATTTGAAACTATTATTTAGCTTTTCGAAATGGCACTTCAATTTTTTTAATTTTGTTTAGTGGAAAGCCATCATAACTTCCACTTTCTAGGATAAATGGTATCAGACTTATTATAAAATTTTCAAGTTTTATTTAATGGAATACTATCATATCTTTGCATTTTATTTAGTGGACTACCATCATAACTTGCACCTTCTATGACAAAGGTGGCAGACCAATACTAAAATTGGAAAGTGAGCTTATTATGATATTCCACTGATTAAAATTAAAATATATTCAAGTAGTATTTAATTATTCTTCAAAAAGTATTGCTTAGAGATAGAATTTGATTTACAGAAGATAGGAGAGATGGACATTTGAATCTAGATAGAAATATAAAAAAACTATATTTTTTTAGATGAATTCACTTTGGAGGAGAGGGGTGAATACATAGAAATCTAAACAAACATATAAAGAAAACAGTTTATATTGTGAGTTTATATGATTTTAAAAATATAGGGTTCATAGTAAAACATATTTTAGTGATTTTTTTAACAACTGATGTGATATGATTAATATGTCTATCTTTTAGATGTAGCATGTCTTACATGAATATGTTGTAATATACAACAATTTGAGTGGGTTCTAGCTCTTTAATCTCAATTGAAGAGAATAATTTGAATTTAAAGTGCAATCTTTCATGATTTATGCGCATTAATCCCTTGTCAATACAAAATTATTTTCTTTAACATAATCTATAACTTAGTTTTATAATAATTTATTTCAATAGTATCTATGCTACTACATTTTTTAATTCTTTGTCAAATTAATCATTTTTAAATAGAGTTATAATATGATGTGCTCTTCTTTAAACAATATATCAAAAATGAAACATTAAAAATTAAATAATGTTTTAATAAATAACACAATAGTATCTTTTTTAAGATATGTATATATAAAAGAAAACTTTTAAAAAATAATAAGAATAATTGCGAAGCTAAAAAGTATTCAATTTGTAATATAAGATAATGTCATTTCTGAAATATGTGTCTCAAACAAAAATATTAATACCTATAAATCATAAGTCTATTAGCTATTTTCAAACCCGTTAACATAACCTTGCTCTATTACCAAACTCATAAATCATACTTCATTTACATCCAATTGATATTAGTTATTATTTTATATTGTTGAGTAATATCTACAAAAGATTCATCACAAAATAATTCATTATAATAATAAACATATTCATATTATAAAGAGACTTAACTTATTCCGACCAATAAGTTTTCCTTTATTTAAATATTAAATTTTAAATCCTAGTTATGAATTGGCTGCAAGCCAAAAATTAAATCCATCGACTATAACTTTCAAAAAACTATAATTATATTGAGATTGCAATTATAATTTGAAAAAAAACCACACTAATAAAAATTCATAGTCTTTGAATAAGGTAAGAGTTGTAGGATCATGACTTCAAAATAAAGGTCTTATCTTAAAAAACAAAAAAGGTTTAATATAATTAAAAAATATTTTTCATTAAAGAATTAGAGAATTGTAACAAGAAAGTATGTCAAAAGTATTTTTTCACTTTATTTCTCATCAAATTATTGTTAATTTTAGAATTTTATTTTATTAATTTCTGGTTATAATATAGTATAATTATATCTAAAGTTTAATTAAATTATTTTCTTCAACACATGAAACTATTAATTAGTTATTTTATTTTAATTAAGTTTATTAAAAATTGTTTTAAAAAGTTAATAGAATAAGATTATAATAATCTACATAATATATTACATCTTATAATGGTAAAATTTGATACTTCACAAGTAATTATAGAGAGAAACAAAGACTACTATTAAAGAAAAATAGGGTAAACAAAAAACAAATGGAATCATAATAGCTAAAACATTAAAACCCATCTCTTGTAATGATATAAATAGAAGATAAAACCCCAAAATTAATAGCTTGTAGTAATATCATTAAAACAATTGCTTAAGTCTAATAGAGATATAAATGAAATAAGCGACCAATATCATAATGGGATTCATCAAAAGATATTTTAAAGATGAAAAAGGAAACAACTTCAAAAGTATACTGAAATGTTTGATATCTCTACTAACATTGTGAGCACATAAAGCACCAACTTCAAACAAAATATTGATTGCCCTTGAACTAAAGGTAATTTGTGTAGCTATAGAGAAAGCTTGTGATCTTGGTTAGAAAAAAAATGATTTGGCAAATGGATTCCATGGTTTTGGTTTCTCTATTGAATAATAGGAAGGTTTCTCTATTGAATAATGGGAAAGTTTCTTAGTATTCTTGTATGTTGGATTTATATTTAGAGAAAATCATTCACCTTGCAAGAAATCTATAGTCTGCAATATGTTGACACATGGAAAAATTATGACACCTTAAATGAGACACCTACCTCCTCATGTGAGGCTCAAAAACACATTAAAGAATAAATTTTGTAATCTTGCAAATTGGATGTCACCACTCCCAAAAGAAGATAAAATCACTAGAGTGTGAAATAATAAGTGGATGTAAAATGTATTTAAGTGAGCATTAGGAATGAAAGGTTGAGACACCTTTTTTCAAAATAGGGCCAAGCTTGTAATTTTAGAATGATCGTTGGGAAATTATCAAAAATGTTGTTCAAAATATCAAAACTGCACTTTCTATTGACATTGGAGCATTAAAAAATAATTACAAAAATAGAAAATTCAATTTTTTTAGATTATTTAGTTTGATGTGAAACTTTCAAACCTTGCTTTCCTTTGGACATTTGAATATTTTTGGGGGATCTTTATAATCTTGGAGAGGAAGTACATCCCCAAGTAGCAAAACTTTTAGTGAAAAATTTGCACTACCATATTTGAGCTCTAGGATTTTCGTTTCAAGTGATGCTCACATTTTTTCTTTAAAATATTGAACATAAAATTTTGATTACTTATAAAATTTAAAAACTATGTCATCTACCTCTAATTAAAATTTTGAGTTACTTGAACACAATATAAACTTGTGATAAACATATCAATGAAAGCCTCAATTTTTAAAATTTAGTTGTGTAACTTAAATAATCTATTGAGAAAAAAAGTTAATTTTCTTTTTTTTTTGGCCTATTTCAAAGGGTATTTTAAAATGAAATTTGATATCTACAAAATGGAGTATTACATTGGGTCAGCTTTTCAAACAAGATTAGATTTTTTTTTTTAAAAAAAGAGGACCATTATATAAAAAAAAAGAATTTAAAATGTTTTGGGGGAAAATAATAAATTGTTTGGGTGGCCAGGTTGGGAGGGGACAAATCATTGAAGTTAAAACAAAATATTTACTTTGTTATTTAATTCCAAAGACTCTTTCATGAGCATAGGTGAGAAATTTTCCTCTTCTTTATCCCTCTAACCGCTAACTTAAAAATAATGCATTAGGACTTCAAAATTATTTATTTTAATTTAGTTTGGAGAGATGAGGAGACTAGGAACAACTACACCAAACATTAATATATGTAGCATGTAACATCGTTTAAGATAAATTTAAAAAGTTTTTTCTATTACCATGTTGAAATAAGGAATGCCAAACATTGATAGCTTGACATATTAAATAAAATGGAAAGATAGAATTATTATTTAGAGTAGAATAAAATTGGTTTTACAAGTTGTTCCATTGGACCTAGGAACAATGCAATAAAGTAGAAAAAAAAATGTTTTCTAGAACAATATTTTGAAATTGGTAAGAAAAAAATAAAATGACAAAGACAATGAGTGATTTATTATCAACATATTAAATACAAAGGGTGGACACTTTAGCAATGCATTTTTTTAATATTTTAAAATTAAAATAATATTCTTTTATGGAAAAATGTATATAGTAAATAATATCAATAATGAGAAATAAAGTATTGAATGAAGCTTGAGTAGCCAATAAGATATTCTAAGTCATAAAGGGTACAACAAGGAAAAAAATAGTTTTCAAGGGTATTTGATAAATTTTATGAAAGCTGTACTCTTAAATATGAGTGCACTGAATTAAAAAGAATCACTATTATATTATATGCTTTTAAAATTTATGATAATGACATTTTTTTATTAAGAAAGTTGGGTTAAAGGGCCCTCACCCTATACAATACCAAGAAATTGGCCTCATAGCCATCAAAGAAACCAAAAATCAGAGATAGAATAGGCTCCAAGATAATAGAAAAGGCATAAAGGCCACCCAAAAAGTTGCAAACAACTACAGCCCAACCAAATCAAGCTACAAATATTAGCCACCAACAACAACCACCTGAAGGTTGGACAAGACTACCCAACAATCAACCCATTACAAACAAGTTTTAATGGGACTTGAAATGCACAACAAGACTTGAAACCTTGACCATCCACAAGAAGAATAGGTTGCATGGCCAATAAAATAGGCCAATACACCACCTACAAAGCTACAACATAACAACCTTCAACAACAAGCACCCCAAGGGTGGACTTAAAATTAAAACCTATATATGAAATATTAATGGGAGTTGAATCCCAAACCTACATAAGATTAAAATTTAAAGAATATTTGAGACCATCAACATTTCTTGAGAAAACCATCTTGTATTAAATCTGAATTATATAGAATAAAACATCAGAGCTAAAAATAGTAGGACTACTAATGGTGAAGACAACCCCCATCATCCAACTTGTCTCTCCAATTCTATTAGAGAATTCACCAAGATTACTTAGACCATAGTAGAAAGGAATCTCCAACATGCCCAAACTCCACCTCCATAGGAAAGGCCTCCATCTCAATAGGAGCTACAAGGGAGAAAATCTGCTAGAAAAGCATGAGCAAAACACTACACTCTTAGAACTAGACTCCACCTTGATAGGAGGGGTGTCCACCTAAATAGGAGACACAAAATACACAACCAAGAAGATTGAAAACACTCTTGTTGAGAGAAAAAACTTAGCACCCATGGCCAATAAAAGCACCTAGACCATCAAAAAGAATCTTGGTAGGAGCTCAACCAAGAAAGAAATGCATGAATCCTAGGAGTCCACAAAACCATTTAAGGTCATCAAAACACCATGGTCCACCAAAAATAGAATGTGTGAAGCTTGGGAAACTACAAAATCCTTGTAGTTCAATAGAAAACTAGCCACAAAAGGATTAAGTAGACCATCCAGGTTCAACTTAACCAAAAAACCACTTTGAGCACACCAAGCTTCATGATGCCATAGCAAGAAGAAAGCCACAAAAAAATAGGGTAAGGCCAAATACACCAATAGAGGAACAAGATTAGAAAACCCCCTATCAACATGAAGGTTGAGATAGAAATCATAGCTAAGATCATAACAAAAGAAGGGCACCACCAAGAAATCCCAAGCACTAAAGGGAATAAAATTAACTCCAATAGAGAAGTAGAAAACCTAAGACATTCATAGACCACTACTTCACCAATGTCCCGACCACATATTCAGAAAACATGAAAGAGGGGATGCAAATCTAAATAGGGGCTCAACCACCCAAAATTGGATAGGATCAAGGCAAAGGAAAATGTAGGAGAAGAGAACCTAATATCCAAATGCAAAACAAACCCCAACCTCATAAGAAGGATACACATAGGGGATAAGAGTAGAAAAACAACTAGAACCATCATGAAACCAAGATTGGGAAGCACACAGGGTCCTGCTATCATCCAACCACTAGCAAAAATTCCAAAGAGAAAAGCTCTAACCATAAAAGGCCCAAGATCGCCACAAGCCCACAAGGTCATGTGAGAAAACATAATTATCCCTAGCCACAAAGAAAGGACAATGGCAGGGGAGAAGAGCATCATAGAAACCAAAGATGTCAAGATGTTGAGATTGAGAAACACAGTGAAATAAGAAAATATCCAACCACCAGAAACAACACTCCCTACTAGAAAACCCATGAAAGGCATCCAAAGGAGGCCAAAGGGAAGGAGGAACCACAGGTCAACAAGTAGATACGACACCAAGACCAAAAACCAGAAAAATGTTGGCCAAACCATAGGAGCATCAAACACCCCCACATGGCTTATGAACGTCCAATACAAAGAAAAACTTGGATCCACCATAGCAGGATGAGGCACCCAGAACCCCAACATCACTAGAGCAATTAAAAATCCCATGCCCACTCTCTTTCCCACTCGCCATTCTGCCCATTAATATAATTTTATGATAATGGAGTTAGGTGTGTGTGTGTGTGTGTATTATTTTTATTATGTCTAATTATTTTATTTTTACCTAGTCAACTAGTTCCATCATCATCATTTTAATCTTTCCAATTTATTAACTAAATCATACCAATACTTAATTGACCATGTTTACTGATTAATTAGAATAAATTAATCTATCTCATTTAAATCCTCTAATATCACCCTACATTAAGTTAATTAATTAATTATTAATTTTAAATTAATTAATGAGATATTAATCAATCCATACACATTATCTAATCAAAATAAATACATAATCCTCATTATCCTCACCAACATTCCACTTATCAACATAATTAGTTGACTAAATAATTAAGTTAATTGACTAGTCAATCAAGCAAATTAACTAATCAATCAAGTTTGTTGACTAATCAATAAAATGATTTAACTAGTGAATTATGTTAGTTTACTAATAAATGAATTGAGTTAACTAGTCAATAAATTTACCCACCTCTAAATCATTCTTTAGTTCTCAAGATTGATCAAGTCAATCTTTACCAAATATTCATTTATTCATCTTAAATATATATAAATCTACCATTCTTTCATATATTTATCTATTTTAGAAATATCTTGTCCATCACTCAATATCTCTCAAAATCACAAATATATGGAAATATCTATTTTAGCACCCCTAGTTCCTCAACAATTTAAAAAAATGCCAGCTAAAACTTTGTATGAGGTTTACTTATGGTTAGAGTTTGACTTCAATGATTTTCATTTACTATTTTTACTTCTTCACACTAGGAATAAATAGTTGTGTACAATGTAGTGACAAAAAATTTACCCCATTTGGTCACTTAATTTGGGAATAATTAATATTCAAATGGACCTAACGTTGCCTTGATTTAGTGTTGTAATGTGTTTTACACATTCACATTAAGTTTAGGGACCTTTTAAACTAAATGGACCTAATTGTGCCTTATTTAGGGTGTTGTAAAGTGTATCTTTACACTTTCACACTCATCTTGGGATTTATTAATAAATTTGTCTTCTTTATTCCTTATTTGCTCCTATTTTGCATTCGCAAGCATTATTTAATACATTTCTCCGAGGATAATCCTAACACTTACTAAATGAACAATCATGATTCATTTTTTTGGGTTGTGTGTTCTAGATCTAGTGATCTAGGATGCATACACCACCTTGGGCATATGGGTCCCACCTAGCTTTTTGGGCTTGACCCTAAATATTGCATTGAACTTAACATTTCTTAAATTTTGTGTCCCAAGTTTGAGCTACTAGGACTCATATGCCCCAACTAGCGTATGAGTCTCACTTTATCTTGGAAATATTTTGAATTCAATTCTTGGTAGGATTTTATTCTGCTAGATCTGATATTAGCTTATAGTGTTGTAATTTCAAGAAATTTTGCATAAACAAGTATAAATACAAGGTTATTTCACATGATTTCACCTAAGAAATCTTATGAAGTACTCCTATAGAAAATTTTATGTTCAAGAGAATTGAAAGAATTTAAGAGCCAATTATCAAGCATTTTGTTGCATCAATTTAAGATTCAAGCATCATGTCAAAGTCTTCATGCATCATGTTTGTTTTTTATCTAACATTTGTGATGTAGGTTATCATGATTCAAGCAAGCATTAAGGATCTAGTTTCAAGCATTCAATCAAGAGTCACGATCCACATTCATGCTATCCTTTTCACAAAAGTTTGCAACCTTTATTACAAGGGTGTGGTGAGTTGCAACATTGAATATTATTCATTCATCATTCCTTCATTCGATTTAATTTCATTTCAAGTTTTTTACCAAAACGGGGTTTGACCAAGGAGAACTACTATTCCCTAATAAAACAACTTTTTCCCCTCTTGATGTGTGATTATAGATCTAGGTGTTTTAGAGCTTGAAGATCCTTTCAAGAAAAAGTTGCAAGATTCAAGAAAGTTTCAAAAGTTGTCATGTTCACGAAAACTCGTTGAACCTATAGATCAAAACTCAAATTTTCAGACTTAGAGATAGGACAAGATGAAAGCTACAAGAGACCTCTCGAGATTATAAAAGTTTCAGTAAAACCCTCATACTAGGACTAAATTGCCACATTGGGAATATGAGTATGAGTATATTTATTTTCACTAGTTTTCTGTAGATTCTAGTTTCTTAGCAACATATTCTAGATTTAGCCCAAAAACCCTAACTTTGACTAAATTGCCCAGTCTGGCATATGAGTCCCATTGCACATCAAAAGTTAGAATTTTAGGGTTTCAGACCTTTTTTTGGAGATCTCCAATCTTTTAGGTGCTTCTCTCATTATCCCTAGTTTATCATTTTGATTTTAAGTTTCATTTTATAGGCCATATAGTTAGATTCAAGCATATTACTTTCATTTATTTCTTTCTAAGCATTTGCTTAGTGGTGAACCCCATCTTAGTCACACCTAGGGAAACCACCTAGAAAAATAACTCTTTCTGTCAATTGAGTCACTTGGTTGTGGGATCTTGGTTACCTAATGAACTAAAGTGCAAAGTTGGTCCCCAAAGTTGTCTATCTCCTAATGGGTGGACACACCTATTTCCCTTGTGTTTATTTTGGTTAACCCGACCTTTGAGCACTTATATTTCTAATTTGGAGTACATTATAGTCCTAGATCTAGATTACATAATCTTTGCATTAAATTTTGCATTAGTTAATTTGCATTTAGAGCTTCTAAATATTGCATTAGTTAAAATTGTATATAGCTTGCATTTTTGCATCTAGCATCATCTAATTTTGCTAAAAATCTATAATTGCAAATAGTAGAATCAACATACAAGATAGAAACCTTAGAATCAACTCAAAATTTGTTGAATTTG